>JANZLQ010000040.1:4831513-4919335 GCA_026212715.1 Elanus axillaris
AGGGCTGGTCTCAATCCACTCATCGCCCAGCCTGTATTTGTGCTCGGGATTGCCCCAGCTCAGGTGCAGGACCTTGCGCTTGGCCTTGTTGAAATTCATGATGTTGGCACAGGCCCATCTCTCAAGCCTGTCAAGGTCCCTCTGGATGGCATTGATATGTATATGAACAGGAGGGTTACCCCATGTCAAACATATTCAAATGGGATCTTAAAAGTTGTCAAAGGCCTAAAATAAAAGGGAAATGTAATATAAACAGGAAAATACCAGAGAAAACATTTGCAGAACCTTGTTTTTCTACAGCTACAGGAAGCCTTGAGTTCTCATAATACCACAGCTGCTTTGACAAAGCTGCAGTGGTACTTTTGCAGTTTACTGGAGCTAGGAGTTTTCCTTGTTCATTTTGCTGAATATAAATTATTTAAAAACTAAATCAATATTTTTTCCAGAAATTTATTTTTACTTTATTTTAATCAGGGTCGTCCTGGCCCAAAAGGCCTTAAGGGAGAACCTGGTTTTGCTCAAGGCAGTCTTAAAGGAATGAAGGTAAGACTTGTCATCACATAGGAGAAAATGCAGTACACGAAACACTTTGATGTCCTACAGGTTGCAAGGCTGATGCTGGAGGTTAGATTGCTCATGATGTTAGATGTGTGTGTCCTGGGTATGTCTGAATGCAGAGCCATGAAAAAGGCCTTGCAGTAACTTCATTAATGACCACACAGTGTGCTCTCAGAATGTGGAATTGCTTGATCTTTGCAGAAGATCTCGCTCATGCCCCCCAGGATGCTGGGACATTGCTCATCCTGTTACTGTTTGGTATAGCTGCTGACTCTTCACTTGTCTATGGAGAACTAACACCATTTTTTTGTGGTGTCAAACCATGGATGTGAGGAATTTCTTGTAAGCTTATCCTGATTTATATGAGGTAGCATATGTGTTTCTAGACGTAGATGTAGCAAAGGAGGGGCCTTTCACCTACTCTGAACTTGCCTATAACTGACGTCTTTGCATGTGCCAGGTCTGTTGAAATAACAGCTCAGGAAATTCACAAGTGCATGCTAAGATTTCTACTGCAAGATCCCAGCTGCCCCCCAGTGTTTTTTTGTGCTGGGAGGTACTAGTAAGTAATAAGTCATAGTATCTGTTTAAATACATGAATATCATATCCCACTCACAGTATTCCATCCTTTGCCGCTGTGAAGCTGGTATTTTACTCTCTCTATTTAATAAGGACCTCACCCTGAAATGTCTGTATCAAGTCTGTAATTTTATTTCCTGTACAGAAAATACAAACTATGGATAGACAATTTCAGTTCATTGTTCAGAACAGTGAGTAGATTATTGAATATGCTCATGTAAAAGGTCTGGTTCTTTGATGCTTTGAAACATACACTCACCAGCTTACCATGGTTTTGATTTTTCCCAGAAGTACTAGGTTTAGAATAAATCTACGAAGGATTTAGTATCTCTTGTTGTCCTGAATTCAGTGATATTTAGCAGCCTCATGCTTCATTAAATACTAAAAACATTAAGAAATTTATTCTGTTGCGTAAGGCCCCTCACACTGACTTTGTTGGTCAAAATTAAGAACTGTCATAAAATTCTACCCACATTATATACACTCATAAGTTAGTAAAAGTTAAATAGATCTTTATTTATTTACTTCAATATTTATGGGAAGTACAGATAATTTGATATAAGAATGATATGCTTTTACGTATTTTATAGTGGTTTTGTAATGGAAGTTTTTATAGTGTATTTTCCAGTGCTTTTACAATTAATACTTTTTTTTAATACCAGTTTAGTTTCTCTTGTTACCCATAAATAAAATGGTTATAGTTTCTCTGGAGTTTTGGAATCTCTCCATTACCCAGTTTAAATATGGAAGGACAGGTGTAAAAATATTTTCCATTTACACTTGATCTAATATTAACTAGCAGCAAATATCTCTATTTATACAAAATTTAAATGTTCCTTATAGTTTGTTGCAATAACATACTGTAATTTTTACTCATGCATTTATAATTTTTAGGGAGAAAATGGTCTTCCTGGATTGGATGGAATTTCTGTAAGTTATTTAATTTGGGAAATAATGGTTTTAAAGATTATTAAGTAGGTAATTTTTCTTGTGTTGGTTCTCAAGTACACTTTTCAAATTAGCGTATTTACATGTGTGATACCAGTAGCAGGAGCAATTCCAGCTTTGTAATGGTATGAGTGGATCCACATTATGGTAGAGGAAGTCAGATTTTTGCTATTACCTGTTGTCTTTTTCCTTTTTCAGATCAAACTCCCTTCTACCACTGAACTCTGTAACTCTAATTTTCAAAATACATCTAATAATATGAAATGGACTGTTATAGTATTTAAACTGGCATACTTACTTAGGGGATATTACTTAATGTTTCCTGAGACTGACTTTGTCTTTGGTTGTGGTTTGATGGGGTAAGTGCTACACATTCTGTATTCATCCAATGTTCTTCTCATAGGGCCCAAAAGGTTTTCCAGGTCCGATAGGTTCGGCAGGCCCAATAGGATTACCAGGTTTGCAGGTAAGAGACCTCGACTGTTGCAGTTGTTGATAGAACAGTTCAAAATGTTGGCAGTTTTCCTTCCTTGTCTGTATTTGTGTCATGACAATGAGCAAAAGTGCGTGTGCATCTAACCGGGCTGAGCACAGCTGATTTGAAGCATAGAATACTTGAACTTAAATAGTTTAATCTAATCACAAGATGGAAGGCTCCTCTCTGGAGCAGTGTTCAGAGCAGCAATCATGAATGAGGGCTCCAGCAAAGCCCTAGAGTGCTGTCTACAAAACACTATGTAACGCTGTTCTGAGTACTTCCTCGTCTCAGGACTAGAGGGAATATGCTGACCTCCGCGTGCTTGGAGCCTTTGTCATCATAAAATAATCTGAAGAGTTGCTTTTTCAAGATACTACAGGTGAGTTTCCATTGGGCAGAGGTAAAAACGAACTATGTGTTTGTTGCTTTTAAATTGAAGTTTGCTCTTAATTAACCACAGTACCAAAGGGCTGTGCTGTCTATTATAGATACGAAGACTTGAAGATCATTTGTATCAGTTACTTTTGCTCTGAGGGCAAGAGGTGAAAGTTCGGGTATCATGGCAGATCCCAGCATTGCTCCAATTGTATGCATCCTAATTAAGTCAAAAGAAATAAAATCTTGATCTTGTTCACATTTAGGGTCCAATGGGTCCCCCTGGGCCACCAGGTCCAAAAGTAAGTACCTACCTTTCCTGTCTTCTTTCTACACCTGATTTTTGGCTTTTTAAACAGTTCTGTGGGCCTACATGATAGTGATGCTGTTGTTTTGTTATTCATTCATCATTGGTTTTTTACTCTCCTAGGGTAACATGGGATTAGGCTTTCAAGGAGAGAAAGGGGAAAAGGTAGGTGAAACTTGTTCTGGTATGGAAAAAACATGAAATATCACTCTATTGTTCCATCATAGCGTGATCCTCTCGGAAGTGGCTAGATTCTAGCATTTTCTACTTTTTCTTTTTCTTCTCCTCTTGGACTGATTGACAGTCCAAATACTAAAGAGTCTTGCTGGTTCCTTGTCTGTTTGTACCCCAAAAAAGGATGGGAGTTTTTTCTAGATGAAGAGGGGGAAAGGGAAAATCTCAGTTCAGCACTGTATTTTCATGGTTAGCAAGACATGAGGTCCTTAGACATCTTTTTAATCTCTATCTTTCAATTTCTTTCGACCCTCACCTCTTGTATTGAATTATTCTACTGACTTCATTCTTTTTGGCTTTCATAATATTCTTTGGGCCAACTGATGTGTAATTTATAGTCTTACTATCCTAAATGGATGTCCTGCAGTCCGTGTGAGAATTTACGTGGTATAATGGGGCTTCTCAAAGTTCTCAATCTGGGACTTGATTCTGCTGCTGTTAAAATCAGTTCTCAGTATTCAACATCTCTAATTGTTTCTTGTCTCCTTTTTTTTCATATTTCTCCCCGAAGTTTTTCTTCGACAGGAATGTTTTCCTGTTGATTCAAAAGCTGAGCCTTTTTTTTTTTTTACTTGCCATGTTTTATATTCACAACTCTTCCGAAGCAGATTGCATTAATGCATTTTGTTCATCTTAATTTACAGTCTGATCTTTTGACTTCCATGACCAAACTCCTCTGCCACCATTCAGGCATACAGATATTATGTACATGGGACTTCTTCTGACTTGCAAGCCACTTTCATAGGAAATCAAACATGTTCTGCCTATGTTAATAGCTTCCTCTTTTGCTGACAGGGTGATGTAGGGCTGCCTGGCCCTCCAGGTCCCCCACCATCCACTGGAATACTGGAATTCATGGGATTTCCAAAAGGAAAGCAAGGAGAAAAGGTCTGTAAATTCAGCTTACAAACCCTCCCCCTCTCCATGCTCCTTTATTCAAGGCTGAATGAAATTATTGGACAGAGAAGGCAGTTATATTTCCAAATAAAAATAATTTTCTGTACTAGTTTAATCTGCCAGATGGCTATTGAGTAAAAATATTCACAGTTAAGAGCATTGTGGACCACTGGAGAATGCATACCTCCCAGAAGGAGAAATCTGAAAGCTATTTAAAGGTTTTCATTATTAATCCTAAAAATAAATTAACAGTAGTTTCTGTTGGACCTGTGAAATTTTGTCAACTGAAGCAAAAAACTCAAATCCATTTAGAAAAATACATAAAAAGCCCCAGCTCTTTTGCTTTGGTTATGATGCACACTACTCTGAAATAATGAGATTTCTCTCCTTTACTTTGTTATCCTGGCATTTACTGAGATACATATTTAGTTCATCAGTGTTTTTATAAAAGATATATGGATCTTGAGTTAAAGATTTTCTACATGCATGAAATTTAGGCATACTGAATTAGTCTGGGACCTATATAGGCTGGTTTGAGCAGCCAGTCTGAGCTTGCCTAAGCCCCTGCATAAGTCATGAGAGATTTACTTGGTGGAGTTATATTAGCATGAGGTGAGATTCAAACAAACACTATTCCTTTTGGCTCACTCTTGAATTTGTAAGCAGGATTATGAAGACATTATGCTATCTCATCATGTGTTATTTTGTTGCTTTCCATGAAGAGCTGTGCATGTTTCAGTTCCCTAGGTGACAATATGAAATGCTTCTAGTTTGACTTCTAGCATTGGAGGACAGTAGAACAACAGTTCCCAAGGAGTGGTCTTAGAAGCCATGGGAAGTGGTCACAGACAATCTGTTGCATGCACTGTCACTGTGCTGAAAGACACTATATCTGGCACATGTTGACATATATCAAGTATACTTGCTGACAAACAAATTACAAGGCCTTACTTCAGGAGTCAAGAGCATGATAGGTGGATTGGGGAAAGTGTTGCTTTCGCAGGCACGGTGTTTTATTGTGTTTACCTCTTCCCATTCTCAGGGTGAGCCAGGCCCTCAAGGATTCCCTGGAGACAAGGGTTTGCCTGGCATGCCGGTAAGGACAAAGTAGAGTTTTTAATATATGCCTAACATGGGTTAGATGGTTCAACACCCTCTGAATAGTTCACAAGGTCTCTACAGGAATTTGTAGGGACCAGAGTACTTTGAAAATCTGATAAAAATGTCCACAAGACTTTTTGAAGAGTTTAACTGTAATCTGATAGTTTTTTGTCCTGGAGATAGAAAGAAGATAATGCTGTCCTACGACAGACATCACAAAGCAGCCATCATTTCAGTACATATAATCTGCAGTTTGCAGGAACCTGCAAGTAGGCATACCCTTTACATCGCCACTTGATGGCAGTGTTTCTTGATGTCCGACAGAGGGCTAGACATACTTAAAACAAAAAATCCTGTTTTTTTCCCCCTTTAATTATGTTTAAACATATTTTTTGTTATTTTACTTTAAAGTAAATGCAGATCCTTCTGTCTATATATATCCAGCTTTAAAATGGGCTGTTTAACATTAGTGCTCATAAACTCAGGAATGTGTAGCATCTTCTCTGTATGAATCAAGAGCAACAATTTATCCCTGGATTCCAGGGAGCTATTTCCCAGTTTATAACCTTTTGTAAACACAGGTTATTTTCATAAGTTTAGGGAATAAATATTTTGTGCAACTTCTGACTAATAAGATAAATTGTTTGCCAGTTTCTTCAATGTACAGATGTTCCTGGTAGAAAGACGTGCAAGGAAAACCTGTACATGAAGCACAGCTTGTTATTAGCCTTTCTGGACATGTTCCATTATGTGCATGTTTAGCTTTGTGCATCACAAGAGGCCCATTGAAGCTGGTGGGGTTGAACATATGTGTGAACTTAACCACAACCATAAGATATTTCAAGACTGAAGCCTGAAAATTGCTTAACTACTGTAACTCTTGCTGAAATTAAATCCTGATGTTCTATCTCTGGATTTGATACTTCTTGCTGACTGGGAAAACTACCAAACATTTCCAAATGTTGAGCGTGAAAAGTCTAGTTTTGTGTCATTCTTAGGCTTTAGAAATGAAAAAGGGTGCTCTGAGCACTCCCTTGAGCTGCTGCTGTTAAGAAATGAGATTTGAAATAATGTCTAAATGTAGAATACAATACAGAGTAGCATTGGCAGGACTTTACTGTTTATAGCATGGGGTTACTTGTATTTGCTACTGAGAGATGTGCCATGGTTTAAATGCATGGAAGCCATGGGGAATGAAGACAGTAATGTACTGCACATACTGCCAAGTCTGGCTGATACAGGTTTTCTTTCTGAGGCAGAAACATTCAGTTCCCCTTGTCTCTCTGTTGTACTGTTTATTAAGAGATGAGTTTGTGCTCATTTTGTCTTAGGGTTGTGCTATTCAGTTCCAAACAGATCAGAGATTTAATGTTGACATTTTTCCTCAGGGATATGGAGGTGTTGGAGAAAAAGGAGAAAAAGGTGTTTCTGGCTTACCGGGTGGCAGGGTAGGTAACTTTACAAAATCCTTAAGTGTCTGTTCTCAAACATATGAAGTGGGCCTTTCATCAACAGAAGCATTCCCAAAGCATGTAGGAGTGGGTTCCATAGTAGCCAACACCATACAACAACAGAACCAGCAGATAGTTCTTATCTCAGTAGAGTCCCAGATTAAAGGTGAGATGAAAGGTGTATACAGACAAAGCAGTCCAAGCAAATCATACAGAAGTATTTAGTGGAGGGTCTTGATACTGTTTTTCCAGTTTTTTTGAAAGCTTCACAGAAAAGGAAGCTTGCAGGAGGTCCAAATGAAGATAATAAAGAGGCCTTGCAGGGGCTTTAGGGAGCTCTTAACCAGTGCCAGAACCAGCCATGAGAGAACACAGATAGCTATATGGGGAAGAAATGGGCAAGCTGGCAATAGATGTTGGTCTAACTAGTCAATGAATGTGGGAGTTAACATGCTCAGTCACATGCCAGCCATAGACTCTTCAAACCACCGTGACCCTGCAGAGACGTGCTTATACACAATAGGAAGACCAAGGCATTCTGTTCTGCATCTGCAGAATAAATTGTCAAGATAGAAAGTCTTGATTGCATTAAGTTTCATGGCTTTATAATTAAAAACTACCTACCTAACTTCGTAGTAAGTTGGGACACCATGACTTATTTAACTTGAACCACCAATTAGAAAGACAATGGCTAAAGAAGATAAGACTTCTTTTATCAGTTATTCTGCTGAATTCTTTCAATTATGATAGTTAATATTTGAGAGATATGGAAAAATCAGTGGTAGCTTCTCCTTTTGGAAGTTTTACCTTTGCATTCTTTGGTGCTGGGTTATTTGGAGCCAGATACAATAAGAATAGACTGACATAGAGCCTCTGAAAGGTAATGGGTTTTTTGCTTTTCTAGGGCCTTTTGGGACTGGATGGTTCTGATGGGATCCCAGGGAGAAAGGTGAAATTTCTTTTATTTTTTACTGTACTTACAATTACAGAAGCCATCTAACTGCTTAATATCTACTGAATTCCTTATGTAGTGGCTCCAAGTTCTCTGGTGGATGAGTGCATGTGCCTTATTAAACTAGTGAGAGCTACCTAGAAAGTCCATGTAAAACTCTAGATCCCTTTAACTGTCTCTCTAGTTATCCCTACATATTCAGAGGACCACCTCCACAGACTGGAAATTGTACATTCCCTCCTGGAATAATCAACTCTCCCTCTTTTCCTCTTATGGGGGTGAAAATGGCCAGATGATCAAGTGACTGAAAACATGTTAAAGCTCTTCCACTTGCAGATACAGCAGTGGAAGTTGTTCAAGAAAGCAATTTTCAGGAATACAATTTTTATTTTGCAGCCTGGAACTCAGTCACTTTCTTGTATATTTTGTTTTATGTATGTCCTTTTCAATATATAGTGAAGGTGGTGGTATCTCCAATATAATCTAATTCATATCTATACGTTAAAATTATATGATTAAACCCAAGCCCTTTATGACAAGTTTCTCAACAGTACTGTTTATGGGCTATATTGGGGCCTACAGCTGTCCAAGAATTCAGAATCACAGGTGAGGTTTAAAGTTAAGGTTCCCTGCTCCAGAGCTCTTGGAATATCCCATTTTGTCTGCAGCAGCAGTGGGATTTACAGTCCATACTGGACCAGGTTGAATATGTTACCCCATAGAGAACAGTAGATCACTCCTGTATAGATTTCCAGTCACACACCCAGAAATGGGAATTTTGGTGTCCCTGAGAATGCTACCAGGAAATGCATAGCTGGAGGGCTGGATCTCCCCATGTCACTTTAGATGTTTTGGTGCCAATAATTTCTTGGGAGGGGAACAGAGTGGAGGGGAAGGTGTGAGGGACAAGGAAAATAATGTTCTAGACTCCTCACTCCACAAGCTTTTCTATGGTTCTGTGAGAACTCCAAGGTATACTCCTGATTCAGACACCCTCATGCCTGCTCACAGGTTCCCACCATCTTTACAGCACAAGGAAGCCTAAAGGAGCTCTGGTATTTTGTGAGTGCTGAGAAATTGATGCCATCAGTTTCCTCTTTCATTATTTCTTCGGCAAATGTTTGGTAGGACAATGAATTGGGTTTGTGATTCAAGTCCAGGCACTGCAGATGTCTTGGCTAACAAATAATGCCACTGGCTTATTGTCTCACTGTGTAACAATGTTCCCCTGTGTGACTTTGCAGGGTCATCCAGGTATTCCAGGCTATCCAGGACTGGATGGAGTTGAAGGCATGAAGGTAATTTCTCATGTGAAAATACTAAAGCATTGCTTTTTTAAAGATATTTGCATGAATAAGTAAGTATCATTGCCCCAATCAAATCTCTTCTTTACCTCTTTATCACTGTAATTTCCAGTATGTTTCAGTTCCTCATTTACTTTATTGTTAAGGATAAAAATGAATGGTTGCTGAACTATGAACACTCAGATATTTTAATACCTTTACAATGTTCATTCATGTAACTTCATGACTTACAATTGTAGGCGTAATCTCTCTGTTCTTCTTCATCCTTACACCAATGCCATATTTACTGGACGATTGAGGCAAGAATAGATGGAAGTAAGTGGATGTTAAGATGGTTGCCAAGGCTATCTGAAGTCTTAGATCACAGATCTACAAGTATTGACAAGCCTGAAAAGAATGCGTTCAATTTCTGGTACTGAAGATAGGCAGTGCATAGAAGACATTTTCTGGGTATCTCATAACTCGGGCAGTCAGTCGTCTGGAAACTGAGTGGAAAATGGTTGGATACCATTTTGCTGTGAAAACACTTATCTGCCACCAAGGTTGGTATATGGTTGGCAGACATGTGAAATGCAAGTACTGAAGGGCTTTTTTGTGCAGAGCACATGGAAGTAGTAGTACAAGTTTACGCACAGAGGAGTATTACTTGAAGAAGCAACAAAGTGTGCACTGCCTTGGATCACTGCATGGTGTTTATATTATAAATATGATGGCAATTTGGACAACATTCATATTTTTCACTTGCTATTTCAATGAGGATTTGATACTGTGTTAGAGTGAGGGGAAGGATTGATACTGCAGTTTGTCACAACTTGCTTGTTCTACCTGGGTGATTTTATGGAGGAATCCATTTTCCTGGATGCTCCTGTTACTGAAATTCAGGATTCCAAGGCAACAGATAGCTGCATTGATCAATGCTTTTAAAAATGGGTATGTTCATAGCAGCCCTCTCTCTTTTACCACAAGGTGAACAAATATGATTTACCTGATATTGGTCAATATGCTGATATGCTAACTAGTCTCCAGTACACAAGGTATATATATGTCCCTACTTCCTATTGAGGTAACAGGATGCCTTCAAAGTATAGCTGGATAGTAACAAACACTTGATCTGAAGCAGCCATCAGTTTCATCAGGCAGGAAGTAGGTAAGTCAGGAGAGCAGATGATTGTGAGTAGCAGAAGAACAAAGTGAATTCTTCACCAAGACAAAGACTGATGGTTAGTCAGTGAATGACCACAGATATTGCTGCCATCATACAGTCTGTTTCCTGACAAGCAGTCTTCCCCTCCATCACCCATCTGAATGTGGTATGAATCTGTTTTCTTCTACAGGGTGAATTAGGTGACATCGGTCCCCCAGGCCCTCCTATTGTTATTGACAGAGAAGGTGTAGTCATTTCAGGTATACATTTCCATTTTGTTTTGGAACTTGTCTAAAGCACTTTTTCTAACCCAATGTTTCTTCTTACTATATTTTACCACTTTTTCACATTATGTATGGGGTCTAACTCATCCCTTGTTATTTTTCCTTTATTTTCTGTATTGTTGGCATGCAGATACGTTTGGTCTCATGTTTATAACTTCAGAATTTACAATAAGCCTTTCATCCCCACATTGCAGAATGATATGTTTCAAGGCAGAATGAAATTTAGTGCCTGGGAGGCTGACTGTGTGTGAGCATGGGGAAGTACTGTGTGTCTACCTGTGTGTCTGTCTTCAGTGTACTAAGGAAAAATAGCGTCCCTGTTTTTCCTAGAAATGGGTACTCTGAATGTCATTCTGCTATTATCTGTCGTTCAATGTGGTATGAATATTGTTGAGAAAATGAGCTTAATTAATGCCACAGCTGAACAAGGTCTGGATGGGAACAGTCTCTAAAGCTATAAAGGTAAGGGGAATTGTGTGATCTCTCCTATTCTTCCTCCTTCACTTGCAGTCAAGTTTGAAACAACCTCTAATAGTTCAGGAGGGATTTTTACCATTATCGTTAACTTTGACTAACAGGCTTACTGCTAACGGCTTTACAACCTTTGCTGTCAGTAACATCAGTAGCCACTGGGGTAGTTGACTGAACAGAGTCTTTCAGCAGAAATTCTCATGAGATTTTTGTCCTTGATTTTCTTTATTTGTCTAACAGGTGCCCCAGGTGACCCTGGAAACCCAGGAATACCTGGTCCTCCAGGAGACGAAGGGATCAGTGGTTTACCAGGCCTTCCAGGAGCTCCAGGGTTTCCAGGCCTGGAGAGAGGTTCGTGTTGCGTTAAAGCGTTAACGAAATTTGGCAGAAGATAAACCTATTTGCATTCCAGCTTGTCTTCAGATATCAGAGGGGCTGGGGGCGGCTAGGCTTAGATTCTGGGTGATGCCCAATTCAGCACTGTAAGTTCAGTCATGTTCAATATATTGAACTATCACAATTACAGATGCACTAATAGTGCACTGTACTTTCAATTTAGCTGCATTCAATGTATTAGAATGGCCAGACTTCTGGAGTTTCGTCACATTCAATGAACTATCATGGCTAGATTACTGAACAGTACAGTTTATTAAACCAACAGTACAGGTTCTTTTGGATTGCCAGTGATAAATACACTGTCTGCAAAACACATGCAAATAATAATACACTCAACTACAAGCACACTAGATTATGGAAAAACTCTATAGCGATTTCTAAGTTTCCTGGGGAAGCACTCGGTGTAACTGAGGCTTCAAATCTAACCCAGTAGGTGTCCCTGGGGGGGATGGGGGAAGAGAGGTTCAGCCCATCAACTGATCCGAGAAGTCAGCGATGTCCTCCTGATTTGTCTATGATGGTGTCTTCCCTTGCATTCCTCCTCTCTTAAGCCCTTTTATACTGTTTTATTTTTAGGTGGAGCTTGAGTGCTAGAGAAAATTCAGAGCGTGTGCTCGTTTAGGGGTAGTTGCACCTTGGAGGCGGGTAGCTTTTGGGATGGAGTTGTATTTTGGTATTCTAATGAGATTATAATGAGCAAAGTTGACGCAAATAACATGATTTAGTGTCTCACTACTCCAGAACTGGGCACTTACGATAGAAGAAAGACAATAGCATTGACAGAACCCCATTTTTTCACCTCCTTGCTTTGGTGGACTCAATGCAGGGACCTTCTATTCTTGTTCCAAAAGTTCCAGTTCCCTATACCTGCAACGATATCACAGAGCCTGGCCGTGGTGTCTCCACTCTGCTCCACCCTCCGTGTTGTTTCTCTTAGAGTCAGCATATCAAGCTCACCTGTTGTTGCTAACATCTAAGGTTGCAGGTTACATTGCTTGGGGAATTATTATGGAACAGATTTCTTGCATATCCGCTGCATTCCACCCTGGAGGTTCACCTTCCCTCAAGGGTTTGAGGGGACATATCATTAAGTCACCTCCAGCAATCATTCCACAGTAAAGCAGCTGCTAACAGTGCCCTTAGCAGGCTGTTTTCTGAGTTCCTTGCTGAGACTCTGGGTAGTAGCCTGGAGATGGTGAAGGTATTGGAGCAAGCCTCTCCCTGCTCCTTCAGCTGGCTGATTTGCAGACTGCTGTATGAGACATAGGAGGCAGGGATGACACACAGGGAAAACAAGTATGTTGACTTGGATGGAAGCAGAATTAGTCCTACAATGATTACAGCCCAGGTAAGTCTTCAGGTGTGAATATTTGATGTAGCAGTGTACACAGGAGGTTGGTTGTTTGATTTCCATTTTGAATGAGTTATGATTGGCAGAATCTTTCCTACACTGTAAATAATAGAAAATGTTTTTGAAAATTATTTTTTTAGTGACTTTTCATATTTGCAATAGAGAGCTAACAGATTGGCTGGATAAACCCACTGTAGGTGGAACTCATTTGTCCCATCAAAGATCTCACTTGAAAGTTTCTGTTTCACTTGAATGTCATCTGTGAAGCCCTGGCCTGCAGTAATCCAGAGACTAAGAACTGCTAAGGAAATTCTCTCAAAGGAAATCAGAAAATAAATAAACTGCAGCCTTACATAGTTACATAGTTAATTGTCTAACTGATCAATGCAGCCCTGTGAAATTTTTGGATGACCAAAGGAGTGTGTAAATGGGAGGCATCTGGTGCCTCTGATTACTAAGTTTTCCTTTGTGTGCAATTATAAATTGTTCTGTGCTAACATGGTTGCATTTCAGGGCACAACAGTAATTTTCATAACATTAAAAATACTAGGATGTGTTTGCTGCTGAAAAGCTGCTCACTGTGTTATTGTTGTCTAGATGGAATGGGCCCTGGAGGGTCCCCAGGTATTCCAGGTGTGAAGGGTGAAGTCGGAGAACCAGGAAGAGCAACGATTGGATTACCAGGCACTCCAGGCAGAGATGGTTTGCCAGGTCTGCCAGGAGCACCAGGATTGCCTGGTTCACCACGTATGTATATTTTTAACATCTATTTTTATATTGGATTCAGAGTGAAACAAGACAAGTAACCATTTATATATTTATTTCTTTGCCAGTGAGGTTTATTCATCTGTAAATCTTAAATGTTTGGTTGACACCTCATTGTGATGGTAACTCACAACCTTAACTATATATAGCAGCAGCCGCTCCTCTGAAGTAAGAAAATACAGTTAATTATTGTTAGAGTGGTAGCCTGAGAGACTGAAGCATAAGTTTGTGTAGGCACAATTTATGACACAGAGGACTTTGAAGTTCTAGGCTAGTCTCCTACCGGCTTAGATAAAGAAAAGACCATGACCTTATGAGCCGCTGGGGTAAATGTCTAGTCCTGTGAGTTGGTATTTTGGGTACCAAGAGTCAAATAGGATGCCGAAGAGAAAGTTTTCAGACCTGAGGAAATATGATTTTATTTTTACATGTTAATTTGTATGGATGCCCTGATTGGATTAATTATGCATTGTTTCGTTTTCCTCAGAAATTGAGTATGACATGAAAAGGCTTGATTTTACACAAACCTTGTGTTTTACCATTCTGCCATAAACTGAGTTCAAACAACCTGTTTTTTTTTTGAGACCCAACTTTTCACACAGGGGCACACTCCAATGATGGAGCCAATGAGCATGGTCTGATGAAATGATTTTCTGTGGAGAAGAAATAAATGCTTTCTTATCAATAACTGTTTGCCAGTCAAATCCGGCTTATTTTTCTGCAGAGTCTGTAAAGCTCATGTAGGTGTTTTTAGCTGAGGGTTGCAGTTTGTTTCCATGGAACATTAGATGGGTGCTGGTCAGCAGTCCGTCTTAGTGTTGTCACTGCAGGGAAAGGTTTTCAGACATGGTAGTTTTAGATTATGTCAGATCACTTTTCACTGCTGTTTCTGTCAGCTCATGTTTCATTCTATTCAGCATATGAAGAGATGCAGAAAATGATCCTGCAGTTATAAAGTGAGGCACAGGGAAAGTCCCTATAATCTTTTTGCCATTTATTCTCTTTCCTGAGCTGCACCAACTTAATGAGAAGTCGAGAAGCTCTGCAGAAGGCAGGTAGCCCTGAGATGACTCTACAGTGCCAGCAGCAGCAGAGACACTGCTCACATATGATAGGTTCTGTGCCAAGAACGTCAAAAGCTAGTCATAAAATCACCAATACATTGATTTGTTCCTTCAACTTCTATCCATATGAGTCTCAGCTTCTTCCAGAGCTGTAAAGGCACATCTGCCATGAACTAATTCATTTACCCTTCTTTATACAGCCTGTTCACAGTTTGGTTAGTTCCTTGGCCAACTGTTAGGTCTTTGATTCAAAGTGCAATGGTAGACCAGTAGAGGAATGAAACTCTGTTGCATCCACATTGTGAGAGCTTTTGCTTTCCTGTATGAGAAGCTAGAAGCAAACGTATGGCAGAGGACTGCAGCCTGTGATATCAACCAAATTCTACCTCCTTGTGTAACTTCCAGAGTTGCAGTTTGATCCAGTGCCATTGCTGTCAGCTGCATAACTGACATTGTAAGTAAATAATGAGCTAGAAATCTAGCCTTCTCATGGCTTTTGCTTGCCTTCTTTCTGCATATAGGCCCTTCATTCCCCCCAGACACGATCCTGGATGGAAGGACTGGGTCCCCAGGGGAGCCTGGACAGAGAGGGCTGCCAGGACCTTTGGGTCCAAAGGGGTACAAAGGTAATTGACTCTTGTTTTGGAAGAGCCTTTTAGCAATCATTTAGTCTCGGAAAGACATTTATATGTGGTTAATATCCTAAGGGATGAGGTGGAAGTGTCTTTATGACAAATCACAGGAGGTTGAGATTCGTTTAAAGGGGCCAACAGCCTTTACAAGTTAGAGAGAGTTGTGCCAAGCACTGCCAGCAAAATCCTATTTCCTACTTCCTACTCTGCTCAGGCAAATAAGCAGATAAATATCTCATACCCAGAAAATTAGCTAAGTAAGTTATACTTTAAAGCCATAAGACATAATGAGACTTAGAAATTCAACTTTGTTCACCGCTTTTTGCAATATAGGCTGGAAATGACAGAGAAACTTAATTTTATTCTCCTCTCCGCTAAAAATTATGAAAATTTGGGTCTTAGTGTGCAAGAGAACCAGCAGCAAAAGCCATGATGACGCAGACATCACTGTGCTTTGTGACTGTTTGTATCCATGGTAAGTTATGACTCGGGGAAATATAAAGATATCCAGCTGAGGGTCATTGTAACCTACTGTGAGTGGGAGTATGGATTTGCTTTCTCTGACATAAAACTCTCTCTTTAAAAAACCACAAGACTGCTGTTGTAAAACTCTCCTCAACCCATCTGTTTAGGAGAGTCTGAACCTCTGGGAAGAGGTCAAGAAGTGCTGAGGTTCATGCTGCACATGGTAATTTGGTGCAATGAGCATTGCATATAAATTAACCTGGTCAAAACCTGAGCTCCATTTTCTTGACACTCACATCACCTGAGCAGAGTAGGCACAAAATCAAATCATATGAGAATGGCATTGTCCTAACTGAATCAAATACTCCTTTCAGAGCTCTTGCAACTGAAAAAGGGTCTTTAACCAAATGAAACTGAGTTTGGAGTGTTGACTGTATTTTCCAGGAGAGGCAGGTGATTGTGCTTGTGATGGAGGAGTTACAAGAGCTGGTCTAAAAGGCATCTCAGGTCCACCAGGTCCATCGGGAAGCCCTGGTGTGCCTGGGATTAAGGGCATTGGTGGAGACCCAGGCACTGTGGGTGCACCAGGACTGCGAGGCCCTCCGGTAAGGCAGGAAGAGTTTATACTGGTTGTCATGAATTAAAGGAGAAAAAGTCCCTATGTGCAATTGCTAGTGTTGATTGTAGTGAAAGCAGAACACATTTTTTTTTGCATGATTTCTTCTACTTGTTGGATTTAAAAAAAAGATAAAAGAAGCAACCTAGAAACTGATCTGTGAAAACAAGCTGAAAGTAGACAAATTATCACATATAAAAAATGGGAGAAGAAATGATTCTTAAGTTCCACAAACTGCATGTTTAGCAATCAAAAAAAACCCAGTAACAATTAGTTATCCCAGGGCTTCTGGGCCATGGGTGTATACGGAGTAAGACCCAGGGCTCTTCCTAAGTGAGGGCTCGCTGAGGAAGCAGATATACATCTGCATGGAGAGAAGACCTGAAAAATCAAATGGTGAGATCTTTCCACATCATTGCTCATAGCTATAAAAACTGTGTGCCATAGATGCAGTCTCTTTCTCAACTGCTGTGTGCCAAATACATTAGTGAGAGTTGAGCTGTGATTTTTATGAAACAGCAACCATAACAAACAGGATTTTCCAAAGTGCTGAGCATTGCTCATTGGCAGTATTTACTTTTGAAAATCTTAGTCCATAAAGATACCAGTCTTTTGTCTTCAGAGTATCTTTATCAGTATCAATAAATGCAACACACCAAGTAAGAGGGAAGAAGATTCAATACTTGGGCCCTGCTATATCATGAGTGATGTAATGTTCCCAGATGCCATCCAAGATTGCTGTCACTATAGTGCTATGTACCAGGGTTTGGCTTGCCACTGTAAAGTTGTAGTGACTTGATCAAAACATTTGGAAATAATCAAACCTCCTCTTTTTTTTTAGTGTAATGTATTTGATAGGAAACACTTTGGATATTCTTTCTAGCTCCAGTCATTGTGTCCTGTCCTATATGACATTTTTAAGAAGCAAAGCCTTTTCTCTGAATATTCATATTCCTGTCTTTTTATCTTTTGGTCTGTAGGCTTCAGCTGGTCAGCAAGGTCTTCCAGGCCTTAAGGGAGAAAAAGGGGATTCTTCCTATGCAACAGGCAGAGGTGCTCGTGGGGACCGTGGTGCAACAGCACCCAGAGGACCTTCAGGCATCCCGGGAACCCCTGGCAGGGATGGACTTCCAGGCTTGCCAGGCCCCCCAGGCCCCCCAGTAAGTTCAGATTAACTTAGCAGCAGTGTTTCAGAATTGGAATAAGGAGCAGAGACAATAGAAAGGCCTGGCTTGTTAGTTCTGATTAGCCCTGTTCTAAGTCCCCAAATACATAAAAAGCTCACAGTCCCTGAGCACAAATTTGTCTTTGGCAGGGTTAATAATTGGCATTCATTACACCTCTAGCTACCCAGTCAAAAGATAAACTTTCAGTAGTGGGACTAGACCCTAATGCTGTTTTACATTGTGTCCTAAAAGATGAAAGACACCATAGGCATAATTATGAGTCAGTTCTTGGAACAGAAAAATCACACCAGAATCTTTTTAGTTCAAAAGAAAGTAAATTTCTTTCAGAATATGTGATATTTACATTTTGGCAAATACAGCATAAAATATTACTTTTAGTAGTTGCTGAGTTTCCTGCATTTTGAAATAATGATAGGTAATTTACAGTGGTTCCCACATACCTTCCCAGGCCTATCTGAACCTTGCACAGAACCGACCAAACTCTTATGCATTTGTTAAAATGATAGTAGTGTATTTCTTTCTATATTTCTTTAATTTTGAGCTGTAATTGTCTTTGCTGTGCACAGGGTGATGGTGGGCTAGGTTTCCCAGGTGAAAAAGGACTGCCAGGATTACCTGGCTCCAAGGGCCATCGTGGAGAAACTGGTTCTCCTGGCATTGGATATCCAGGTCCTAGTGGAGTTCGTGGGCCGCCAGGTGACCCGGGAATGGACGGGTTTCCAGGACAAGCAGGTCTTCCAGGCCCTCCAGGTAGGTGTTGCTGGATCTGCTTTTATTTTGGAAAGGTGCAAAGCTGCTACAAGTCAAATGGCACTCAACTTACTGTTTACACAGCAGTCACAGCTTTCTCAAGTTGTGATGCTCAGGAGTTCACAGATAATAAGCAACAAATACTCAAATGGTACTCAAATACTAAGAGTGTTGGATGGAGCTACTCACTGACTATTGCTGGAGAACCATTTTACACCAAAGATTGATAAAACGAGGTTTTTAAAAAGCACAGCCTACTTCATCGTCCAGGTAAAAATAGTAACTCACTGGTATCTGAGATGTCTGAATCAGTTTTCAGAACTATTACTGTTATTGAAATAAGAAGAGCTCCAGATTTTTTTAAAAGAAAAAACTGTAGTGCATTGTATGTATGAACAGGCGTTGGTCAATAAGACATTGTCATGACAGTCAGGTAGGGAGTTCAGTTATGACTGATGCAACCAGCTCTGGATGTTTGCTTCCTGAGGTGCTACAGTCTGGGTCAGTTGGTATGTCATTGTATGTACCTAAATCATACCATAATGACAAGTAATAAAGTCAGTAAATATAGATTTGATCATGTTTCATATATGATGTTTTATGTTCATTCTCAAAGTGAGTTACATGGAAGGTCATATGCCTAAATGTTTATGGAAAATGTTTTCATAAAAACTGACTGCAGAGAGCTAGTCCTAATCTTTCGATTCCATGTCAGCCATTGAAATATAATTTAAGACTAACATTATTTTTTGCCACTGCTGATTTTTGGTGTGTTTTCCGTTCTGTGTATATTTAGGTTTCTAGGTTTGGAATTCTGTCAGTATCAGTAGTATATTTGCAGGCATAATATTGTTGCATATGTTTCTGGACTTACAAACTGATGTTCTGAGTTCAAAAACCTTGGCGGTAAGACTACTGCAGTATGAGGAGTTGGCAGAGGAACCATAAACCCAGAGGGAGGTGAGAGCTAGGCCAGAATAGCACTGGGAAGTTTGCACAGACATGCCGGATGGCATGTTACCTCACATCAGTATCATGCTGGGTTGTTGTGGGGTGAGGTGACAGCTAGCATTAATGCCCCCCTGGAACAGTCTACATAAGCTTTTTTTCCAATTCAAGTCACATGCTAAATGCTAAAAGCTTTACTAATTCATAGCCATGAATGCTTACATCTTTGGTAAATTGTCTCTTACAAAATCCACTAAATTAAAATTGCACTGTAAGATAAGTAAAAGTAAAATGCTCTGTGCATGATGTGAACTCTAGATATTCTGCGGAGCGCATCAGAAGCCAGCTTATTATGAGTGCTACATCAAAGCTTTGCTAACAATGAATGGTCCTTTGTAGAAGAGTATCTATAGTCAGAATATATGGGAAAGTGTGAATAAATCATTAGCCAGTTCAGTTTGCACCTCCATAGAGATGTTTAAGAAAATTTGTGAATGCATCATTCCCTCCATACTAGGAAGTAATTTGCATGCATTGAAAGACTCTTTGATGTAATAAGTTTCATCTAATATTAAAGAAATGTGTGTGGGTTGAAGAAATAATCATTTCTTATACTGCACAGACTCAAAGGCCTTATCGTGAAATGAAGAAAGACATTTAAAATGAGACTGTGAGCTACTGAAGTTACCACGTCAAAGACACCACTGAGGAATTTTGCTCAAGTTCATGCCAAGTGCAGCAAAACAGGATGAAACAGTCTTGCTTTGGAAAAGTCTAACTTAGAATTTTTTAAAAAGCTAGACTGATTTTACCTGGTATTATGAGATTACTAAAAAATATTGGAATTCTCTATATTTTGGTTTTATGCCTGACATGATGGTTTCATAATTGTTTAATTTCCTTGATACTGGGATATCATTGTGTAAACTGTGATAATGTAAGGTATTAAGTAGCTGGGGAACACTAAGTTTTGCTTGTATAATTTTTACACTGAGCCTTGCTTACATCATTTTGCAAAAGAGACAAGGAATCAGTCCTATTTGCTTTTCAGTTATCCTCACATGGAATATCTCTTCTTCAAGTTTTCTGCTGCTGGCTAATAATGTAAAATACAGGATATGCTATTCTACAGAGTTGTTTTTGGAAAACTCACGTAAGACAGTCCTTAAAGCCATGTGATGCGAATACAACATTATTAATTAAACTTCCCTTTCCATGCCAGTCGCTGGCCCAAATGCTTGCTTTTTGAAAAATGACATTCTTTATTGTACCGTGTCTGAGGAGGAAATGTCTCCGAGATGATGAACATCAACT
The DNA here is from genome assembly GCA_026212715.1 of Elanus axillaris. NCBI lineage: Eukaryota > Metazoa > Chordata > Aves > Accipitriformes > Accipitridae > Elanus > Elanus axillaris. Next base: position 4,852,086 of record JANZLQ010000040.1, read on the forward strand.
TTTTATTTGATAAAGAGTTCAGCATCAGGCTCACATAGAATTGCAGAAGACCAGAACTGGAATTTTTATTTTGTGTTCCTACCATTTAGCTTTATCAAAAGAATGCCGTGTCAAAATGTACCCAAGCACAGGCAGCAACTTTGTTGCCCAAATTTGTTGCCCATATCAATTTGAAGTGTAAATTGGATTATGGATATTTTAGTTTTGAACCTCTGTTCTTAGAGCTAGTGCTGACTATAAAGATGAATTGCTGTCACAGATAAAAATAGAGTAAGCTTTGGCTTTGTGTAAGAATGGAACTCTGTTCCATATTGCAACTCTGTGTAGATACGTAGTCATTAATATAGTCATTTTTAAACAAATTTTGCTATCAGTGAATGCCTTACATCAAGATAAAAGTAATGAATTGAGAACTGATCTTTGGTTCTCTCACATCAAAGTAGAAAATGTTCTGATGTTTTCTTCAGAATTTGCATAGCATCTCAGTATGTGATTAGATGAGACACCCTGGGGGTTGTGTTCCCCCTTGTTCCCTGCTACATCCCACTTTCCACATAAGCCTTGCTTTTTTCTTTATGATAAAGCTGATACCTGTTAGCAGTGCCCGACTAGCTAGAATTTGAGATAGGATTGTTCTTTCTTCTCACGAGTCTGATTAATGAAATCAGTCACACAAGTCAGAGTAATGAAATCATGAAAATTAGGGTTGAGGATGGAATGAAAAGGGGTAGAAGCGGTAGGCCAAATCAGAATATTTTTCTGTCATTTGGCACTATGAGAGAGGGATGCTCAAATCTGCCTACCCTGACTGGGTTTGGGGCTGGACCCTGAACTGAAAGCTCAACTTTCCATCTCTGGTTGGATGTAGGCTTTGAAGTCAGAAGATTTTCATATAGCCTTTTGTGATCTGAGTTGGAGTCAGTTGAGAAGAACCCAAGAAGTATGTAATTGAACCAGTTCTTAGCACTGTTTCAGTCAAAGAAATCATAGGGATCTTTACAGCCTTTGCACCAGAAAAGATGTACTGGGTTACTTTATGAGTTTTTGTCCTCGCCTGTGTCATTTTGAGACACCTACTCCCACTGTCATTGTCGGAAACAAAGAGCCATATTTATTATCCATACAGAAGTCTACTGATTTGATTTGGTTTTCCAGGAAATAGTTTGACTCAGGGTCTTTTGTTAATAAAATCTGTTAGTCATCTGAAAATGTTAATCTTTTCCAAAAAAGAGTGTTTAACTCCTGTTGTTATGCTGGAAGAAATACTTCCAGTGTTGCCTGATTTAGACCAGATTACCTCCTCAGAACTGAAAGCAGCCACAATTTGGAGTGCTCTTGAATGGCTGATGAATAAATTTGGCTTGTCAGTCTGGGAATAGAGCTTGAATAGAATGATCCTGCAAAGAGAGTTGTAAGGAAATGAGAAACAATGTGTCTGTGATACCTGATTATCTCATCCTTAATCGGCCTTGTAGTTGATGCTAGATTAGAATTAGCAAATATTGGGCAACAGTGCAGTTAGGCAACTGTTTCTCTGTGCATATAAAAGTGTTCAGAGTAAAGAAAAAAAGCAACTCTCTTCCCCAAATTTACTTTAGTAGTCATCTTTTGTATGTAATCTCTCCGACTAAATAGCTTTTAAAGCCCTTTAGATTTTCATGTTTAGAAAGTATTATCTATGACAGTTTAAGGCTAAGCCAGCTGTTACAGCACAGGAGCTAATTCTAGAGTTCTAGCACAGACTCCTCTTAAAATAACTGGAAGCGTTTCTGGAGTTGGAAAGTCTTGAATTAGGTTTTGTGATAATAATTTCTGTGACTGTGTGAATGTGCCTTCAAATTATCAATGACCTACAAGGAGGAATGTTGGAAGTGTTTGAGATTCTTTCAGGTAAAACTGATGTGCTAGCAACTCTGATAATGCCACATAAATTTTATTCTGCTGAAGAGGGATTGCTAATACAAACAGAGCCTTTTTTTTGAAAGGTGGAAGTCAGTCAAAGAGCTTTGCAATTGCTGAGTCTTGTTTGCTGCTGATAAACTCGTAAGCCATGTGGTTATTTCTTAGTCTGACAGACTGTAGAAGAAGCAGTTGGGGAGTAAGGCTGAAATGCAAAATCCTTGCTATTTCACCCTCCATGCATGCATCTCTCTGGCCTAAACTCTTGGGTGACAGGTTTATTTAAACACATGCCAATATTCCCTAGGTATGTATTTTATCTTGCATGTGCACATTTCTTTTAGTATTTCACACTATAGCATACTGTTTATGTACATGTTAGAAACATTCTCAGTTTTTAGAAGTTAGGTACATCTGTCAGCTCCCACTGACTTTGAAAGCTCTCAGCCTGGACCTTAAGCTCTCTGAGGTACAGACTGCCTTTCCAGTGCCTGTTGCATAGCCCCTGCCATAGGGAGAACCAGCTGCTGAGTGGAAGCGATGGATATCATGCTACAAGTAGTTCACAGCAGTAGTTGCTACCTCTTACTGGTCATGCAGTTAAGTCAGTAGTAGGGATGAGATTAGACAATTGCCAGGTTCCAAATGCCTTTTCTTTTCTGTAACGTCACATATTTGAGATGACAGCAGTGTTTGATGTGTGCAAGTTCACTCACAGCCACTTATGATACGTCCTGTAAAAAACATCTGGATACTAAATGTTCCTCTTCTGACTGTCTCTCTGAAAGGGGCTGTGTGCAACCTCAGTATTTCTTTGTTTTAGGTATCACCTTGCCCTGTATAGTTCCTGGAGCATATGGGCCCCCAGGGACTCTCGGCTTTCCAGGATTGCCAGGTAGGAAGATGAGCTGATTGTAATGCACTGGCTGACTACCAAGAAGCACTTATTCCTCAAGGAAGATAATACCTGCTAATTAATCTCCTCTGAGTGATTCTGCCAGTTATTCCAGAGAGTTAACTGGCAGAACAATGTTCTTTTTTTTCTTTTTTTTCCCAAAGAGTCTAGGTTAAATCCCATGGAAGATCATAATGACTGCAGCATTTTTTCCCTTTCAAGTAGTCTCTGAACACAAACCCTCTCCTTCTACATTTATGTAGCTGATGAAAGAGCCACAGCTTTGAGACTTTATTTAGCTTAAATTGTGTATCTAGCGAGTGTTGTCAGCACTAACTTTGCAGAAAAGATCTGATCCTGTTTTTTCATGCTGTGTTTTTATCTTCTACTATTCATTCATTAATGTTATTTATTAATATATTTTTACCCTTAGGTCCCAAAGGCAGCAAAGGCTTTCCTGGCTTTCCAGGCCAACCTGGATTACATGGGTCAAAAGGACAGCCAGGGTCTCCAGGAATAATAGGCTTGCAAGGGGAACCTGGTAAGAGAGAAGTTACTGGAGTTCTTTTTATTGTCTGATTAACATGTACAATATTTTATCAAAAGAGTTGTCCAACTTTCTAGGACACTTTTCTGCCTGGTACATTCATAATGCTCAACTGAGAGCTCCACTGTGCTCCTTCCAAATGCAATCTCTGCAAGCAAATGGTTGCAGCTTGGAGGAAAACAAAAGAAATATTCAAGATACTTGTTACCTGCCTATAATATTATATTGCTGCTGAAAGAGGACAACCAACACAATTTGTTTCTCCAGAGACCATTGTCATGTGCTTTGTAACAGTTTAGGTTAAGTACAAGTTTAGTGTAAAACTTGTTTTAAGCTGTATGCTACTGTGGTAAAGGCACGCGGTGTTTGGACTCATTTTAGCTGTGGGAATGTCTGATGGTTGTGTAAAGAGGAAGAAGCAGAGGTATTGAGGGAAGATTCCTAAAGCTAGGTTGCTGTGTATCCATTGGGTTTCTCTGGATATGGCCGAAGAAATCTCTAATCTTTTCACTACATTAAGGGCAGACATCATCTTTATGGTGTCACTGATTTTAGGACATAACCCCTGAGCAGTGTGACACATCCACACAGCAGTGCAGTTTAGTGTCTGCTTGGTACAGGGAGAGTACTTTCCAGTTGTCCTTGTACCAAGGCTGCCAGTGTCTTCTGCCCCACAGTCCCAGAAGCTGTCTGACACAGAGGACAGAGTAAGAAAGGTGTGATGAATGTAACATGTTTGGAGCTTTTGTGGTTGATGGTGCTAATGAGATGCTGCCTGTCTCTAGCCTGAAATGGCCATCTTCCTCCTTTTTTTGTCCTTTTTGCCAAATCTGCCATCTAGTGAAACCAAGCTTGTAAAGCTGCAACTAGCTGCAGCTCCCAGATACTCCTAAAGTATTCTTTTCTTTAAAAAAAAAGAAAAGAATAATATGAAAGGCTATTTTAACTGTTTTAAACAGTTTCATCACTTTCTGTCACCAATTGCTGTTTCTAATTCAGCACTGAAACATTCTGCAACTTTCCAAACAACTTTATCTTGCATGGAATTTTTTTAAATGTTGATTTTGTTAGAGATGCTGTTGGAACCAGATACTCTGTACTTCTACTGAGTGACATTTACTGTTTTTCTCTTTAAGGCTTTCCTGGGCCTCGAGGAGAGCAAGGGTCACAAGGACTTCCAGGACTGGATGGAACAGATGGTTTGCCTGGGAAAATGGGTGCTTCAGGCTTAGGTGGACCAAAAGGAACTCCTGGAGATGTATTTGGTGCTGAGAGTGGAGCCCTGGGAGAACGTGGCCGACCTGGACTCCCAGGTGATAAAGGGCTTACAGGTGATCTTGGATTTCCAGGACCAAAAGGTAAGCACTGATACTGCTTGTATCTGCGAATAGCAAACTCTTTCTCAATCAAAAATCTTTCCCCTTTCCAATCTTTAAGATACTGTGTTAGCAGTCCTCTAAACTGCTCACAGGTGGCAGTGATTTGCTGGTTTTCTTTTAGAATCTAATGCAACTCAAAGGCTTTTATTAAAACTCACTTTTTAGTTAAAAGCGTGAATTTTGTTTTATTTGTTCTGTAACCTCTCACCTCTCTGTTCCCAGGGTTAGACGGAAGACCAGGCCTCCTGGGTATTAAAGGTGAACAGGGTAATCCAGGATATTCGGGTGTCCCTGGATTGCGGGGACCTCCTGGTCCTGGAGGTCCTTTTGGCATTAAGGGAAAACCGGGACCCCTGGGGTCAGTTGGCCTTGCAGGAGCACCAGGTATGTAATGTCTTCAAATGAAGACAAGTAGCTAAGCTGAATGCTGCAATGTTGAGGAAGTGTGGGAGAGATTTGGCATTTGTTAAGAGTGAGCTCCTGCCTCTGGTTGGGGGTAACAATGTGCAGGATTTGAGACTTTTGCCTCTGACTGCTGGATAACTCCTGCCTAGAAATGGTGCCCAAGACTGTAACAAGTATAGGAGAAAGCATCTTAAATGTCTAGATATTTTTAACATCTCTGCTCTTACTTGCTGGCTGTATCATTAACTAATCTTCATTTCCCATTTTCATGACAATTAATTTCTAATGTATAAGGTTGCTTGAAATGTGACTGATAAGTTTGAAAAATTGTTGGCTTTCTCAGAACAAGCACTGAAGTCTGCTCTTTCTCTTCACTGAGGCAGAGAAGAAATTTATTTCCCTTCACTTTAAGGGGACAAAACGCCACCACTTGAGTACAGCAGTATCCCTCAATCTGCACTGACTAAAGTGTTCCATGACAACAGTATATGCAAGACTTGAGAACCCAGTGATGAGGGACCTGGGAATTAGTAGATAATAGTCTATGACATAATTCATCTGTTCTGACATCTGGAAAGACAGTGCTAGAGCACAGTGACAACAAATGAATGAAAGCAGTAATGTCATTTGAGATGAAAATCATAGAGTTTTAAAGGCTTTTTTATTTTGACATTAACATTGCTTCTGCCTCTCTATTGTTTTACATTTTTGGACTGTATGCCATATATGACTTTCCTTCAACTGTTTTTAAAAACCTCCCATTGATAGGATGATAAGCTCTAAATGATTAAGTTTTTTGCAGCTGTAGTCTCTCTGAATCATTAAGTTCTTTTGTATCCTTGTTCTTTCTGTTTATATATTTTGTCTGTTTTTTCCTTCACCATGTTTCTATTCCATTTATCATCAACTCTCCATTTCTGATGTCACACTGTTTGGTTATGGGTTCTTCACATAGGCTGTCAAGGTGAGAAAATGCAGTGTAGCATAAAAGCTCATGGACTAACAACCTAGCTTTTAATGCTACAAGTATTGCATTGACTATAGGTGATACCCCTTATTATTGCTAATCAAACCAGAAGACGAAGAACCATTGTAGTGAGAATGCTCAGACAGTAACAAAAGCCTGAAGCCTACAAGGAAATCCTTAACATGTACAGATTTTAAGTGTGTGTGTGTTCTTTGTCTTCTTAAATAGAGCAGCCATTTCATCTTCTGGTTTAAAAAATACTGGGTTGTAGCTTAAAATGTTTAAGCCCTGAGTATAACAAAGCTCGTATATTGGGTGCTACTGCTGCAAATGCCATTTTTCAGAAGCCACCTGATTTTTCCTTCTTTTCCTCCCTTTGGATCTGAGCATTCTGGTTTCAATGGTTTGAGCCTTTATTTATAATTGTAAACCATTACAAAGCTTCAGCTAGAAACATTCTGAAACAGAGGCAAAATAGTGCATATGGTGTTGGTTTTGTGACAGCACAATGAGAAGTTTGTTCCCTTAGCGAGCAATCTGTTCTTGAGAAGTAACACTTTAACTACCAAGGTGGAAAAGAAACTTGTGACAACAAGCCTCTCCAGTTGATCTCTGGTTCACCCAGAGGATGGCATAGGTAGCAGAAGCTGACAGTAATGATGCTCACCATTCTGGTTTGGCTGACTGATGATAAAGGTAAGACTGGTGTGCTACAGTTTAGTGTCTAGCAAAGGAGACAAAAATGGACACATCATAAGGGGTTTCACTCTTGCCAGTTGTGTAGTGATGTAGGCAGTAACCCTCTTCATAGGTATTTTATTATTAGATGACTAATGCTTTTGCAACTCTAAGCTTCATGCCTTCTAGTAGGCTGCATGTGCCGTAAGGTCCATTTGTCATATTAAAAACAGTGCTGTGTTTAAAGAGTTTGGGAAGCTGTCCACGAATTCTCCTAGTGTTTGTGTGACATAATCTATTAAGTTCTTTCTTGTGTTGGTTCAGGACTTCCTGGAGTCAAAGGCTCAGCTGGGGATGTAGGTCCACAAGGCCCTGCTGGTATGAAAGGCTTCCCAGGTCTTGATGGTGCTCCAGGATCTCCTGGGGAAAGAGGATTCTTAGGGCCACCTGGGCCTTTTGGTCAAGACGGACATCCAGGTTTCTCTGGGCCAAAAGGTATGTGTTCCACTAGGGGAATAGCCCTGAGATTACTATGCCCACAAAAACTAACCTTGTTGATATTGGTTTTAGGCCCAACTTGTCAGAAGAGAATGAATGCCCACTAGTGTTGGAATGCATTTGTTTTGCTGCTGAGTTACGAATTACAAATTATGGATTTAATTATCAAATCTTGGTCATAAGGAGCTTCATCTTAAAGACTTGGTCCCTTAGGGACAAAAGATCATGTAAATCAAGATAGAAAGACAGGAGAATTGAAGCAATGAGGAACAGTGAATGAACTTCATAGAAGGGAGAGAATGAAGAACAAACCAAATAGGAAGTAAAAATTTACAGTTTGTATGGTCATTAAGCATCAGTACAGTAGTTGGTTACTTGGAGAATTCTGGGTTATTTTAGGCAGAGAGCAATAGAGCTATGTAACTGCATGTTGGTGTCTTGGAAATTGATGGGGGTTTGCTCTCTAGTGGAAGCAGGACCAGGCTCTTAAAGATGAACTGAAAAGTGCTGGTTTAAGGTATCATGAGTGAAGACTTGTGAGTGAAGTGGCCGTGCTGTGCTTGAGCCATGAAGTTTTACTACCCAGATTTGGGTGACTGGCCAGACCCATGCTGCCTCTACCTGGTATGCAGTGTACCAGAAGAGAATAATTTTCCCTTTCTATTTCTCAACTTTTCTATACAGGCGAGAAAGGGTCTTCTGGCCTGCTTGGTTTCCCTGGCATGCCAGGCCTGCCTGGTGTCCCTGGGGTGAATGGGTTTAAAGGAACTTCTGGCACAGCTGGAGGAAAAGGGAACCCTGGAGCTGTGGGACTCCAAGGTCAAAAAGGTGAGAAACAGCTGAATGGCTTTTGCTGGCTGTGCAGCAGAGGGACTTAGGAGGCCCCTCTGAGATGTCTTCATGTTTAATGTCTTCTTCTAAATACTGTGTTCTTTTCTTCTTTGTAAAATACTTTGGCCTGGTTGCCAAAGGTGCTGAGCTCTTTACTGATGAATTTGCATCAGGACACATGGAAGTTTTGGTTTTTGTCTGCCAGCTTCTAGTGTTATACCCTTTTTCTGTTAGATTATTCTGCAAGAAGATTTTCTGAATTCTTATTTCTTCAGGTGACAGAGGTGATGTAGGTCCACCTGGTCTTCCTGTTCTTGGGCTTCCAGAACAGGCACTGCAATTCAAAGGAGACAAAGGAGATCCTGGATTAGCTGGACTTGGAGGATTCCCTGGACCTAGAGGTATTTCACAACATTGTAGTTAGTTGCCAGTATGAGTTGTTCAGTAACTGTGCTTATTCTCAGTGGAGTATGGTCCGTCCTTTTGACAGCGCCTGCAGTATTACTATTTTCTCTTCTGCCATTCACATTCTAGCAAGATTTGCATATGGCAGTTCTGAATTTTTAGGAAACAATTTTCCTTTGAGGCTCTGTTTGGCAGAGCTAATGCCATCCCTTCCTTCTCTTTAAGGGGAGCTGTCGGTAACAGGTCCGTTGGCTCAAATGAGCTGAATGTCTGCATTATGAAGTGAAATTATACTTTATTGTACAACCCAGGTGATAAAGGAATCCCAGGAAGCCGTGGACAGCCTGGTGTCCCTGGTCCAGTTGGGTCAGCAAGCAAAGAGAGAGGTCTTCATGGTGACCCAGGCTTCCCTGGTCCACCTGGACAGCCTGGGCTGCCAGGACAGAAGGGTACACATGGTATCATAGGATTTCCAGGAATGCCAGGAGAGAGGGTAAATATCTTCTTAAGTATCTTCATCTTCTCTAAGTGCTCTTAGGAGAACCCTGTGTTCTAATTCATAATTCTATAGCAAAGCAGCAGAAACTGGCAGGATTTTTCCTTAGAAAAGTTCCAGATTGTTTTTGTTTGGCTCGTACTGTTAAATGACACTTTGGATAGTATTTCTTCCTACATCTTTGTGGTCTGTTATCCCACATGACCCAAACTTGGAACAGCAAGAATAAAAAGCAAAGGCTAATTTTGGTGGGGTTTTTTCAGGGTTCAGATGGTATCGCAGGAACACTTGGATTCCCAGGACCTATTGGCCTCCCTGGTCCAAAGGGTAAGGAATCTTTCATAGTGTACGTGGTCTTTCAGCACACACAGTCCTAATATTCATGACTAAAATGAATGAGTAGTGTTCTAGAAGTGTCCATTGCTCTCCAGTGACTGGCTCTGAAGTATATGTCTCCTTGTAAGGGGCTTCCTTCAGATGAGACCAGTCCCAAGCCAAATGCCTGAATACTTTATGGTCCTTTGAAAGTTTGGTCACAGCAATGTGTGAAGCATGTTGGACAGTACGAGAAGCACCCTTCTCTCTCATCTCCTTGTGTCAAAACTATAAAGGGCGGGATGTTGTGTAATTACCCATAAATGTTTGTATTATGCATTTGCATGAGGGAATTTGCATCTGTTGCTATTTATAAGCATTTTCAAACTCAGGTATGTCACTTACTTTTTTTTTTGTTTGCTTCATGGATTTGAAGTATAGGCAAGGTTTATTTTCATAAACAACGCTATTAGAGCAGCCCTGAAAACTGCTTCCCACAGTCAATTAGGGAATGGCGTCCCCACCTTCTCTGTCTTTTCCAGGTGAGCAGGGAGAGTCTATTGGCATTCCTGGCACTGCTGGGACAAAAGGAGAGCGAGGGGACCCAGGGTTCCCAGGTAAAGTAGCCCTTGATTGCTCATTTCAAGAATGCAAAATTTTAGAGATTAAACAGGATAGCATTGCCCAATTTGGCTATTTTTGTAATCTATAGATTTAAATACTTTAGTCCTTTCCTGGAAGTGAGATTTGAGGAGTCTGGAATCCATGTGGGGCACAAATCTGGATGATAATGAACATGTCTGAGAACAGCCCGATTCTAATGCTGGGTCCCTCTTCACTTCTTGAGGAGGAACTTGTGAACTTGCACTGGTATTTGGCATCCAGGGAGTCCAGTCCAGGGCCTAGACTATGGCTAAGCAGACACAAGTGCTGGAGCCTCAACATAATGTGTTTGTCATTCTCTTCATGCCTTTCTCCAGTTTTACTTGTGCTCTAGCATGCTGTCTGTTTTTATCCTTTCAGGAGAGAGAGGGAGAGAAGGACCCAAGGGTGAACCAGGCTACTCAGGAAACACTGGGGTGAATGGACTCAAAGGCAGCCCAGGAGATCTTGGCCAAGAAGGACCAGCAGGTACCGGACTAGGCATCTAAGTCCTGCAGTTCATGGTGTAACTGTGGAACAACCTCACCTTGTTGTTTCCTTAGCCCTGGCTGGCCTGTCTCAGCTAAGGCTTAAACAAAAAGGTTGACAAGAAGATGGGAATTTTCTTTGATACTAATGTAAAGTGTCACCTTGTCCTGTCATGACCATGGGGGTCAACCATGTGGTGAATCCTGTACAATAGAAACCTAAAGGAATTCTTTCAGCAAATAGGGAAGACCTCAGTTAGATACAAGCAGTAGCAGCTTCTTTGCAGCTGCTTATGGGCAAGGTTGCTCTAAAATCTTCCACTGCAACACTTCTGTCTGTTCCCTCTCTAGAGCCAAACCTACCCAGAATGATGGCTACAAGTGTCTTTGGGTAGTGGTGTACCTGATAGGGTGGATTCTTAAATTGTTATCAAGATTAAAGATGGGAGAACAGTGGAAGTCATTATTTGGAATATTTTATTTGAAAAACAATTTAATTAGTTATCCAGTAGGTGAACTGTTCCAGTGTGTCACTTGGTGGATAATGAAGAATGTCACTGCTATGGTTTAAAAAAAAAAAAAAAGCTATAAGATAAATAGCTTAATAAATGCTATGCTAGTAGTGGTAGTGAGGAGGGAATTGGATCTGGTTTTGCTTTATCTAATAGTAGTTTATTCACCCATCTTATGAGTTAAGTGCAGGAACAGAAACTGTAAGATGGAGCTGTGAGCTGTTCCATCCTGGATGTGTAGTACAGGAACATTTTTCTGCTTGTTTTTAGGAATCCCTGGAAATGCTGGGCTGAGAGGAATCCCTGGGCCATCAGGACCGCCAGGGCAGCCAGGACCTGTTGGATTCCCTGGAGCTCGTGGAACAGCAGGACCTAAAGGTATATCTGGAGCCTGCACATGGCTGGAGAAACTGGGCCAGAAAAACAGTGTTTCAGCCAAGTATATCACAGCAGGCAAGCAGCACTGTTATGTGTGGGCCAGCTGTGCGTGGGAAATCAGCTCATTTCTTGGCAATGTTAGTGCAGGCACCAGCTGCCAGAAATGAGCAGAGGAGTGGTTGAAAAGGGAGAGGCTCTCACTTGATTTGGATCACTGATGGGTGTTCACTGAGGGTAAAACCAGTGAGAGCAGTGGGAAGAGTTTCCGGGAAGGGGGCCTATGTGAAGGAACACATACTGTGTTCCCCGTGTATCAGGTTTCTCATACATGTTGTAGTCTCCATGAAACATCTTATGCATTTCCACCTAACTAGATCATCTGCTTATTTCCTCACTTATGTGTTCCCAATGTCTCTTCAGGATTTCATGGATTCCCAGGTTTAAATGGTCTGAATGGCTTGCCAGGCACAAAAGGGTCTCCTGGAACACCAGGTAAAGGAAATGTGTAGTAGAAGTGTCATAGCTGGGGAAATGCATACACTGGTCCAGAACGAGAGCAGTGTTCCCCACAAAATTCCCCTATTTCACCCAGTTCTGGATTTAATTATATCCTTAAGAAAAACCTCATGATACTCAATATGCATGAACAAATTCTTCTTTAATGCCAGTAAGAATAGGATCTAGCCTTTTGAGTGAAGAGGCTTTTCTATTGATGGCTCTCCTTGAGTTCCTGAAGGACTATGTTCACTGCTGGGAAGTTGATGGAATGAAATCATAAAACTCTTCCATTTCTAATGGATGCTTGATTTTAGCAGGGCAGCACCAAATGTTTGCTTTGAGTTGGGCTTAGCGATTGCATGCTTCCTTACTGCTTTCCATAGCCTTCTGTTATATGGAGCTCAAGAAAGGCATCAGTAAAATCAGAAGCCGATTTCTTTGATTAGATTCTGGATTCTGCTTTTGGGAAGCTTCTGCTGGATTTTTTCATATTTTTAGCCATATGAAATAGAGTGTGGTTCTCTTTTGCAAAAAGTTTTTTACTAAATGTAAAGAGATGGAGGAAGACCTTACCGAAGAGACTTGTTTAGTTACAGTCATCTTGTAAAACAGCACTTAAAATTTTTGGCAGACATTTTATGCATGAAAATGGACAATCTTGATATGTACAACTTGAGTGATACCTGTGTTTTCTTTGTTTAAAACATTCTGTATTGGAAGGTAATGGTTTACAGGATATAGATCCTCCACAATTTTCCTGTCTGAGAGAGCTGCTTAGTATTTACTCTTAGCAGAGGGACATGCTGAACATCTCCCTGCAGCTCTTCCTGGGAGCCTCTGCCCTGCACCACTTGTGCCTCAGTGTATCTTCTGCAGTAGTCTGTGCAAACTGATCTCTCCATGTTGGAGCATGAAGCCCACTAGATTATTTGAAGACTAGAAGCTTGAGTCTGTGTTGCGTCTTCTTGAGAGACACAGCATACAGGCTGGCAGGCAAATCCTGTCACAGAAGTGCTATGTTCACATCCTCATGCAAGAGCGTGTGGGAAGAACAGAACAGTCATATGCTTCTCTCTCAGCATCTTGCAGACTGTTTAAATTCACTCAGCACAACCAGAGTAGCACATGAGGCACCAAATCTTTTTCTGTGGATCTACTGAAAACAGCAGAGAGAGTAATAAATGGCTAATTTTTTATTACAACTCACTTTGTGTAATAATTTAACTGCTATTAGACAATTTGAATAGGCTCTCTTATCTTTGTTAACTGTGTTTAATTAGGTCTGAGTGAAGCTGGACTGAAAGGCCCTGCAGGTCTCCCAGGTCCAAAGGGTGAAGAAGGTTCTCCAGGCTTGGGTAGAGGAGCTTTAGGATTCCCTGGACCAAAAGGCTCATCAGGAGACATGGGTAAATATTGATGTTCTGGAATCCCAGTAGGATGTATTGCAGCTCAGGTTAATAGGTTTCACGGTCAGCAGAATTACCAAAGAGAACTCCTCAAGCCACAGAGGTGGTTAGTAATTTGACAGGTAAACATTAAATCTGTGATGTGCGTATATATTTGAGAAACAGTTGGTTACACCATTCTTACAGTATCTATACCTATCCTGAACTGCAGAATATGTAATTTTCCCCCTCGTGTAGTGAGATGTCTCTTTGTTCTCCTCAGTATAAACACTATTCAGCCACTACTGTCCATGTCTGTGAAGATCACTGAAGAGCTTTGGGTGCACTCTCTTACTTTGTATTCCTTATTCTAGGTCCCCCTGGTCCTGTGGGACTGCCTGGCTTGCCAGGAACACCTGGAGCTTCTCTTCCTTCTGATATACGTGGAAGACCTGGGGATGCTGGCCATCCAGGAACTGATGGGAGTTCAGGTATGAAGAGAGGCCTCTTAAGGAGAGTGGACTAGCTGAGGAGATTTCTTTCTTTATGTGCTTCCTTTGAAGAGGTCTGAGGGGAAATGTCTTAGATGAGTAGTGTCACTTTAATAACCTGGGGTTTAGAACAGGGATCAAGAAAGAGGAGATCTGTTTTCAATTCCTGCTATTGAATCGTGTTTTGATTTAGCCTGTTATTAAAGCTCTCTAGTCCATACTCATTTCACCTATTGTGGTGCTGAAGACAGACTCGGGCACTAATGTAGGTACTTAAGTCCAGCATAGTATGTCTAAATTTGGACACCAGCTCCATTTTGGACTGTGGTTTCCACAGCTGAAATCATAGGCTCTGTGTAAAGTTTAGAAGTATCCTGTGTGAGCTGGGAGGCAGCAGAGCTTCATTGCTACTTAGAGGCACCTGCCATAGGGTTAACAGCAAGCATAGTTTGAAAGATTTGCCATGATGGCATTGGTACCCATTCAATACCTCACAGCCTTGCCAGAGAGGCTGAGACTCTAGGCCTTTCCCTGGCCAAGGATTTGAAGCTATTGCTCTTATTCTCCTAAGGAATGTCTGAGTTACCAGGCTAGCTACCGGGTGGGACAAGGGCTATGCTCAGGCCCAGAATCTGAAGCTAAATTACTGTGGTTAAAATGATTTAAAAATTTATGAAGCTCTTGTGGTTTAACTCCAGCCAGCAACTAAGCACCCAGCGGCCGCTCACTCATTTCTGCCCCCCCTCCTCAGTGGGATGGGGGACAGAATCAGGAAAAAAAGGTAAAACTTGTAAAACAGTTTAATAGAACAGAAAGGAAGAAACTAATAATTATAAAAATAACAATAATACAATGACAATAGTAATAAGAGGATTGGAATACACAAAACAAATGGTGCACAGTACAATTGCTCACCACTCGCTGACTGATGCCCAGTTAGTTCCCAAGCAGCGATCCCCCCCAGGCCAACTACCCCCAGTTTATATACTGGGCATGATGTCCCATGGTATGGAATACCCCTTTGGCCAGTTTGGGTCAGCTGCCCTGGCTGTGTTCCCTCCCAACTTCTTATGCCCCTCCAGCCTTCTTGCTCGCTGGGCATGAGAAGCTGAAAAATCCTTGACTTAGTCTAAACACTACTTAGCAATAACTGAAAACATCAGTGTGTTATCAACATTCTTCTCATACTGGACACAAAACACAGCACTATACCAGCTTCTAGAAAGAAAATTAACTCTATCCCAGCCAAAACTGGGACAGAGACCTAAGTGGATATAAGCAGGTAGGGTCTGGTTCTTTTTCTTTGGGAGGAGGACATCCCTGGAAATATAAACACCCAAACAGTGACTGTCCTCTAGAAAGACACACTGGGGATAGCCCCAGCATTTACTTTGCCTGAGCAGCAGATTGCACTAATTACCCCTGTTGTCTCTAGGTCTTCCAGGTCCTCCAGGAACACGAGGGCTCCCTGGCCCAGCTTCTGACCAAGGTGACACAGGCAACCCAGGTTTCCCTGGTGTTCCTGGCTTGCGGGGCATTAAGGGTGACGTGGGACCCACTGGTCCAATTGGACTCCCTGGAGCATCTGGATTCAAAGGTAAACTTGTCCTGAAAGCATCTGGGTGTGGCTTGGCAACTGTCACCTTGACAGTATGGGTGGCTATCGTGTGGTTAGTGTGACTGCTTTGAAACAAATCCTCATTCAGGTGTAAGCACAGCTGAGTTTGTTGTCTAAGTCTTCCCTTTTGGCCCATGCAAGTTTTTACCTATTGACTCCAAAAGTAGCAACGTGAGGCTAGCTTGAGGTGCTCTTCAGTGTGTCCCTACTGGGTTTTTTCCCTTCTCTTTGTTTTTTTTTTCTGAGTAGATGATGTCCACATGCAATGGTGCTGTTCTTGTCAACTACAGTAACCCACCTGCATTTGCTGTCTAGGCAAAGACTGGAGATGCTGTTTCATGCCACCTATCATGTATGCTCAGAGGCATAGTGTGGTGGATTTAGGTCTCCATAAGAGGCTAAGAGGATTGTAGGAGTTAAGAGATCTTGTTCTGGGCTAAGGCAGGGAGCAGGCTGCTCTTTCTTTGTTCTCTGCCAAAGGAGACTAGAGGGCAGCTGCCAACAGGAACTCTAGTAGCAAGGTTTCAAAGAAACCGCACAGCTCAAAAGCCAGGAAAGGGTGGAGAACCATTGCCAGGTGAAGAACTGTATGTTATCTTTGTAGGCTGGCACATCCCCATCCCTCTGTGCCGTGCATATAGATGGATTCCAAATAGAAAAGACTTGTACTCCCCAAGCACTTTCCCTGGGCTACCCAAGGAAGGAAAGAAGATGTTCAATAAAGTGTAACAAGGTAGCAGTGGAAATTCTTGTTTTGAGGCTCTGCAGCCATTCTGGACATCAAAATGGGCACAGAGTTCCTTAAGGGTTGCGGTCCTCTCCAGATCAGAGCTGAGATGCTGTTGCCATTGCTGCTGTCAGTGTGTTTCTCAGTGCCCCAGCTGTAGGTCAGAATCAGGCTTCTATGCTTAGCCCCTGAGGTCTTTAGCTGTGTATCTTTGCAGGTATAAGAGGTGAACCTGGCCTTATGGGGATGCCAGGTAAAGATGGGCCTCCGGGTGATCCTGGTTACCCTGGGCTGAAAGGTGAAATGGGCCATCGAGGTGAGTGCTGGAGGATTTGAAAAGCTGTACTTTATTGCACATGGGTTGGGCTGGGGAAAATTTCAGAGCTCCCTTAATGGGCTTATCTGGGGGACTCTTAGTTTCTTAGAGATTGAAATAAATTAGAAAGAGCTTGACATACCGCTTTTTACAAAGATACCTAGTGCTGACGTATTAAGGCAGTCTTAATTTAGCATACTTCTCCTTTGTGTCAGTATTATCATCAAAACTGTGAAATTTTTGTGGGGTACTTACACTGTCATTTGCACCATGTGCAGGTCTCCCTGGCCGACAAGGGGCTCCAGGTATAACGCCACAGCCAGAAGAAGTCACAGCCCCTGCAGGCTTACCTGGTCTGCCAGGAATTGATGGTGTCCCTGGCTTTGATGGAGATCCTGGATTCCAGGGCCCAGCTGGAAAACCAGGTAAAAAGTACACTCAGATTACTGAAATGCTGGCCTTCTGGAAGAGCCACACTACTTTCTCAGACGCATTAGGAAGGTTTACAGGCTTTTCTAATAAAGGGAATCATTCCAGCAAAATGCATACAAATATCATGTTTTATTATTATTAGAATGCATTTGATAAATTCTGGTCATGCACTTATATAGTGGGTTTTAATTCGGTTTCCAAAATTAGGTGCAGCAGCCTGTGATGCAGCTGATATGATACCAGCTTTGGTACTAGCAGGTGGAGTGGTCATGAAAATGATTCACCACTGAGAATTGTTGGAATTGTCAATGAAATACTGTAACTTGAGCAGTGCTGGGAACTTCAGCCTGCACCACTGTGGTTCATATTTTTTGGCAAAGCAATTTCTGTAGGTCCTGGACCAGCTGGCTCTCCTAGGCCCAGCAAGTCCCCATGATTCCTTTCTCAGCACTGCCATATAGGCAATTTTTAATTGTTAGTATTCTCTTTTATTCATGAAAACTCCTAGAGCAGTAACATCACTTAGCACTCATCCTTCCTCCTGGATGTTATCCTCAACTCCATCACGGTGAATGGAGCTGTGTTCATCCCTGGCTTCCTGTTGTCAGTTCCTAAAGTGAATAAGTGTGCAGGGAGTAAAAGCTGAGAGAGGCTTTGTTAATACTGGTCAGGCAATCGTGTAACAGATGCTGCAGAGCAACGGAAAGTTCATTGGGAAATTACCCCTGTTTATACTGGTTTTAATGCTTAATCTTTACAGAAGTTGTGCAAATGTACACCTATCTGTTTCCCAGTCACGTGTTTCTTTATACTAATAGTAACCTTCCGCATTACTGATCTCATGCTAGGTATCTCGCTCTTCCTGTGGAATTGTGTGATGCCTTCTGTCTCTTTATACTGTTTTCTTATATTTTAACTTGTACCATCCTGAACACTTATTTTGTTGTTGCTTTACCCAGTCCATGCCAGACCTTCCTGCTTTGGGGTCAGGACAGTCCTGAATGGATTCTAGCGGTCCATAGGCATGCACCTTCTCTTATATCCCACTGAATTCTAAGCCTTTATATTTTGAGCACCCTTCACTGCCCTGACACTTTTGTAAGATTTGTCAGTCAGAGGCTCATCATCAAATGTCAGGTGGAGGAGGGGAAAGATGAATTTAGTCCAAGTCAATGGCTCTAATTTTACATAATACTTAGGCTGAACAGCAAGGCCAATTTTCTGGTTTGAAAAAAGGGTGAAATGAAGCAAAAGAAGTGACTTCATGTCTTAAGCAAAATTCAGCAAGGTAACTCAACTTTCTTCAGCTTACAACAGCTGGGCCATTATACCAGAGGATTCTTGTTTTCACAGTGGCAGGAATCTTGCGAGACAGAGATGAGAAGAGTTCACAGACTTCCACAGCCATCAAATTGAAACCTGAGTCTTAGGTTGAATGTGGCTTCAGACTAAAATCAGTAGCTTATCCCAGATCTCAGTGCTGGACTTTCAGCCTTGTCTAATGTTCAGCTGCACCTCTTGATCCTTTAACAGACAATCAGATCATGTGGAATCCCTGTATGGAGTTTGTCGTTTGTAACCACAGCTGTTGAAGAGTGAGCTCTCAGCATGGCCACTGACAACTTATTTCTTTTCTGGAATATGACTGCATGAGTGAAGGCATTTAGTATGAGGAAATAATGATAGTAATAATTGTATTTAATCTCAGGTACAAAAGGTCTGCCAGGAAGATCTGGTTTGAAGGGACGTGATGGTTTACCTGGATCACCTGGCATAGTTGGGGATCCAGGGCCTTTGGGTGCCCCAGGACCACAAGGATTTGAAGGTAATTCTATTATTTGGGGAGCGTAGATCAGAAAGAAGCAATCAGTAGATTTCTGTTTGCCTACAGGTTCTGCACAGACCCTCCCCAACCCCCAATTACCTTAGGAAGACCTGGGAATGTACACGATCTTGTGTCTTACATCTCCACTGAAGTAAATTTAGTCTTCAGTGAGGAAGATTATGTCATGTGTCATTGTTGTCTATCACTGCTGGTGTTTCCCTAGGTATAGTTCTGAATATCTTTTGGTTTTAATGTTATGTGGATGTGGGAGTCATCTTGAAGGTTTAGGCAAGCAAAATGGTATTCACAGTGAACACAGCTGTAAGGGCTGGATAGTAGAGGAAAGGCACAGTGAGAGAGAGAAGGTTTGGATTCTGCCACAGATTTATTCTACAACCTTTTGCCTTTCTGTGTCAAAGGAATATTATAATGAAGAGCACTATAGCAAAAATGAATTTATTAGGCTTTTGTTGTTGCTTTGAGATCCTCACAATTATTGTACTGTGAGATATGTGCTAACACATTGGCACCAGAGTTGTTGGGCGAAGAAAGAAAATTAAATGAGGTAGGAAATGGGTGGGTGCTAGTGTGAAGTGCCTGCTTGTGGAACTGATCAGTCTAGTTATTCATATAACAACCATCAAAACTCGGGCTCCTCATTGTACATGACTGACATAAACACAGTGACAGCAATGTCAAAATCAGGTATAGAACCAGCTGATGTCCACACTGCCTATCAGTAATAGTGACTCCTTTTCTATCTTCTAGGTGTTGCTGGAAAGCCAGGCTCGCTTGGTTTGCCGGGAATGCCTGGTCGGAGTGTGGGCGTTGGATACACTTTAGTGAAGCACAGTCAGTCAGACCAAATCCCACCTTGTCCCATAGGAATGAATAAACTCTGGGACGGCTACAGCTTATTGTATGTGGAGGGGCAGGAAAAGTCACACAACCAGGATCTTGGTGAGTTGACAGAAGTCTCTGAGGCACAAACAATGTAGGCCAAAATCCCATTTCAAATGAGCCATCTTCATTGGTACTGCAGGCGGTTCTAGTAGAGGTGGTGGAAGTCTGCTTGGCCAGAAACTGTACTGGGAGCAGTGCCACTTGTGCCATCCTCTGCCACTCGTGTCTGGTGTTTATGAGTTGGAGCGTTTGACAGACACTTGGTATGACCACTTCTCCAATTTTTCCAGGTTTTGCTGGCTCATGTTTGCCTCGCTTCAGCACCATGCCTTTTATTTACTGCAACATCAATGAAGTGTGCTACTACGCCAGCCGAAATGACAAGTCCTACTGGCTCTCCACCACTGCTCCTATCCCCATGATGCCAGTGGACAGTGTTCAGATCCCACAGTACATCAGTCGCTGCTCAGTGTGTGAAGCACCTTCCCAGGCTGTGGCTGTGCACAGCCAGGACATCACCATCCCACAGTGTCCCCTTGGTTGGCGCAGCCTGTGGATCGGATACTCCTTCCTTATGGTAAGGATACTATGGCTAATGCAAAGGCAGCTATAAACATTTCTAGATCTCCTCTTTGATTAGGTGACTGAAATGGTATTCTGTGAGTTGCTTACAGGAAACTAGAGTCCTGTAGCTTCTTGCCCTAGTGCATTTCTTCTTTATCGGCTGGCCTGCTGTAGGCTTTCTGAGTTTGCTCTTGTACTGCTCAAGTTCAGTAGTAACACTGATGCAGTAGTTCTATAATGCCACAGATGTTCTTTGTTCTTCAAACCTTTTAATGTAGAAATGCTAATTAAGCTACAGCATTGTCTCAGTGGAAAAAGTAGAACATTTTCTGTTGCACTCTCCTAGAAGCTCATTAGTGTAAGATTGTTAGAAAAATATGAAGTCAGCATTATCATTTCCAAATTTTCCCAGCTTACAAGTGAAAAGCTGGTTTTCCATTATACCAAGCCTGTATAGGCAGCCTAAGTACATTCCTTTGCTTCTTCGCCTCTAGCCCTGACTCAAAAGACAGATACATATAGCCAAGGTATAATTTTGGTTGCCTGTTTTACTCCTTTTAACAATAGAACTGGGAGACTCCCCTGTTTACCTCCCATTCCGTTCCTTTGAACTCATTTAAACTGAAATCTTTATTTCAGCATACTGCGGCTGGTGCAGAAGGTGGAGGTCAGTCCCTTGTCTCACCTGGTTCTTGCCTGGAGGATTTCCGTGCCACTCCATTCATTGAATGCAACGGTGCTAGGGGAACATGCCATTACTTTGCAAACAAATACAGCTTCTGGCTGACAACTGTTGAACAGTCGCAGCAGTTTGTCAGTGCTCCTCCCTCAGAAACTCTGAAAGCTGGGCAGCTTCGAACAAGGGTCAGCCGTTGCCAAGTGTGCATGAAGAACTTGTAACAAAAATGCAATAACATTAATGGTCTTTGTTACCTAAGACTAGACATCACTGATGTGAAGAAGGATAAATTCAGAAACCTGTTTTGTGCGTGGTTGATGGGTGAATCAGGATGGCCAGAATAATACAAAAATCAAGTGTCAAGTCCGGGAGTTTGACTGCCCACAGAGGAGGGAAAGACCAGTGCTCTGAAATCTTTTTTACGGAACATGGTGCTATGCTTTTACTTCAGTGGGGTTTTTTCCCCTCAGTTATGGCTACCTCAGAAAGTCTCTGCGAGTTCCTTATTCAGCCTGAAGAGTAACTGACGTCTCGCATTACACCACTCCTCTGTCCGAGGCACATGCCACTCATCAGCAAGAGAAACTTTTCAAAAGTTATGCTTTATTAGTATCTTTGCAAACAGTATTTGGTCTAGTGTAAGGGAATGAAGACTCATTCTCCTATGAAATACAGAGCTAGCTAAAATTTATCAGTATCTTGTAGGTGACTTAGAAACACTAAGCATTAATGGTTGATAACTGACTTCCTTAGGAAGACTCAAAGGTTAATTTGTTTTGTTTTGCGTATTAAAAAGATGGGGCATTCTTTCCTCCAGTGACAGGTAATCAATTCTAACCCAGACTCTGACTTTAAAGAGCTACCCCAGTGAAAAATGCGATTTTTGATGTGAAGATGAATCCAAAACATGTCTAGCATCTTTCATAGCTTTCTATTGAAATATATTCCAGGTAAAATGTCTGCTTCAAGGTCTGTGCTGCTTGCAGTCTAATGATGTGCAGCCACCAGAAACATTTCATTACTAGGAACATAAATTTCCTTTCTGAGGTAGTTTTGGCACACTTGTAATTATTCAAGCTATGTGTATCTGGAAAGTAGAGGCTTTACTAGATAGCATGCAGGCTTATGCAAACACAGAATCTAGCAGTTATGGGAAGTACATTTTTTACTTCTGCAGGCACAGTGTGTTGTATACGTCTTCCTCTGGGCTTTATTTCTGTTAGTTTAAAAATTGTATTTCTAGTGTATGCACTGTTGACTAGTCACACTTTCCTTCAGGGCATAATTAAAGAGAAGTGCCACTAATTGTATTATCCTTGTATATTTTGAGGGAAAGCCATGAAAAGGTATGCTAATATGTATATATATATATATAATGAATTCATGTAGTTGGGCTAAAGTTATTATTATCAGTCTCTCTGGAGTGAATCCTTATATACTGACATTCCAGGACATTTGAAAGAAGTGCCTTGCAAATACACTATCACCTTGGCTTAAAAATCTTTAAGACAAAATTGTTCAGAAAATTATTATTAATCCAAGACTGAGACATTATTTCAAAGTACTATTTCTTTACTAGGTTCTAGGGCTCTAGCTTGATCCAGCAAAATACTTAAGAACATGCTTACTTTTAAGCAGATAGTATTTTTACCTTTAATGATTATTTACATGCATAGTATCATACTACCTTCCTCGACTGGGGTCAGAGAGCTCTGCATGTTCTAGTGTTGAACCACACTGGAGATGTGCAGGGTATTTATGAAAAACAATTTAGTCTTTCATTTAACTTATTCCTAATTGTGAAAGATCAACAACTGCTTTGGATGTATTTTGCAAACATCTTTAAGGCATTTTAACACACCCGAGTGGCAATCCTTTTATGCAGAATATCCGTTCTACTACTTAGCTGTCCTAGTGCAGACAGCTCATATTGTGTTTACATCTTGGGTTATGCAAAGGCAACTTTACAACACTGTGCGCACACCACAAAGCTCACCGCTTTTTGAAAATTTGTGCAAGTAACTGGCAAACAACAATGAATTTTTCAGCCACTGGGCTCCCGTGCTGCTATGAAAAGGGATGTCAATCAGGTATTGTACCTACAGGGAATTGGTTTTATTTTTGAACATGAACACATGCAGATATGATTCATTTTTTTATCCAGGATGAGAGCCGTGTGCATTTTAAGCACCACTACCTTTAGGGAACTGCTTCTGTTGCAGTAACCAGGCTCCACGGCTGTCAATGGACAAACTTTAAGTAAGTTCAGCAGCCCAGCTTTTTCCCACACAAGCCATTCTTGGTCAGGTGCACGGCGTGGGAATTCCAAATCACCTGCCCTTCTCCCATCGGCCCCATTTTCATCACTCTGGTTACCCCCCCAGAATACTCCTTCAAGAGGTCTGCAGGGCCCAGACCTCCCCTCTGAAGAGTGTTTAGAAAACAGCTAAGAGCTATGTAGGGAGTAAGTATACTGTACTCCCCTGAGGGATTTTTTTTTTTAATTATTTTTATTTTTTAACTTGGGTGCTTCCTGGGTTTTTTTATTTTTCAGCAGTTACTACTCAAGACTAAGCATTTCAGAGCAAGTGCTTCACATTTCATTTATATCTGTGGGGAGGAGAGGGCTACAATTGCTGTTACATGAACAGTAAGTTAATGTATTAATTAAGAAGCAATGCTTCATCTTAAAAAACCATGCAGCTAATCCACGAAGAGGGAAAGAAAATGGTGTATTTTTCTAAGTGTATAGTTTCCAAACTGTGGTTAATAAACACTGAAGGTAAAACAAGATGAAATATGATCTGGTTAACTATTTTCTTAGAAATCACACTGGCCCTGATCAAGAAGTGCAAGTGAGAGGAGACAGCATTCGGTATTTCTCTCTGTTGTCATTTATTGGTGAAGATGAAACTGTGCGATTCACGTCCATTACACTACCATGACAAAAGGACCATAATGGGGACGGTCTGATAGTAAAAAAGGAACTTTATAATGGATTAAAAGATCTTTGCCTTTAATTATTCTGAGCCGGTTTTCTTATGGCTGCTGGAGAGATACTCTTGCCTTAGAAATAAAACCGCACAGGCTGTTCTGATAAACCTGTAGAATTAAGGCACTTTAACCAAAACAGACTTCAAAAGGCAACAAGTCAAAAACCAACAGTTAAGTAATTTGCATATGCCTATATATTAAGTTTTAAGATAACCTGGTTTACATTTAGTTCACACAAACAAATTAACAAAATATAGCAGCATACAACCTATGAAAAGCTTAAGAAATTTATTAGATGCACAGATAAAGTGCTGTAACAGAGAAACTTGTGTAAATCTTTTTTTTAAAATAAATAAAGTACAGTTAAACCACCTTTGACTCATTTTAGCTCTGAAAGAAAAGTCAGCCTAAGTTTTAATGATTTGAATTTTAAGGTCAAGGTGAAATATATCCTAACTATAACAGTGGTTGTGATCTGTATTAACTATTTGAGTCTCCTGTTCCTCTTGAGGTTTCCCAGAAACAGGAAGGCTATTGCAAAACGTATACATTAGACATAGTTCCTTTTACAGAAACATTTTTGTAATAAAGTGTGGTTGCTCAAATACATGTTAAAATATTTAACAAGGAAACAATTTTCTTCTGATCCAGTCGATCTTTTAAACAAGACAATGTATTTTTTTCTACGATGCAGCCCACAGGAGGGAACAGAAGTAAACATCCTCCTTAACTGAAGACTGTTTTGCTTTGAGAACTAAACTATTGCATTATATGAGAGCAAGAATATCCATTTTGTGTTATCCCTTTCTCCAAACATACAGCCCATTGATATACTTATTTTTGCCTTAATCTTAAAGGTCCATTTGTCTTCAGGAAAGACACACGTTAGAAAGAAGTTCCCTTTCAGGGTCTTATAATAAAAGATGAGCTTTTACTGCCTTTCCATCTGGGGAAGCTCTTTGACAGAAGGAACTGTCACTGCTGGAGTTCTGGATGCTACTAGGTTTTTGTGCTCTGTTATCTCTCATTTCAGGCACTTTGGGGCTAACATGGCTGTTTGATTTAAGTCAATGCAATAATATTAGCAATATGTTCAATGCTCAGAAGGGTCACCACAGTTTCCCTCATACACTCAGGATTTCAAATTCTTCTTCCAATTCAAATAGCTTGTCAGTAGATTCGATGAGTTCTGCAAAAAAAAAAAAAAATTAAAAAAAATTAAATTATTTAGAATCTAAAGACATGCCTGATTTTGTTTACTTAAACCAAAACAAACCACCAAAAAAAAAACTTCTCTGGAATGTGTCCTTCAAAGTGTTTTCTAAGATTAAAAAAATAAAAAATTATAGATATAGATTATAGACACTTTGGAAAGCAGAGTTATTCCACCTGTGCTTATTCTTGCATTTGCTAACGAGGAACATTCTGCTGCACAATAGCACTTTTGGTCGGTACTGCACCTGCTCCTGTAGTTGACACTTCAGGCTTTGTTGGAGGTATGAAAGGAGGCCAGTGTGGTGGATGCTTCTGGACCAGCTCAAACATCCGTAGACTCTGTTGCTTTAGAATCTCCTGAGGACAGAATACTTTCATTTTAAAAGATGCCTCAAGAGAACCTTAAAACACAAAAAAGTCTGCTTAATTAAAAACATTTTTAATTATGGATGTCTATCAAAAGCCAAAGGCTTTGTGCAGACATACTGTGACAATCTGTTATTTCAAGTACCTGCTGTTACAAATCACTGCTTCACCGATGTCTGCAATATTTTCCTAGTTGAAAACAGACCTGGCAGACAGATCTCTTGAACCGTCCTACAAGTTATCAGTGTGTTGTAATTAGCTTTGATATCCATACACCTATAATTTTGTTTACAAGTAGGAAACAGACACCAAGAACATACAATATTTTATGCCTTTTAAAAGAAAATTACTTGCACAGGCCTTTCTGTGTTCCAAGTTCTCTGTTGATCATTGGGAACAAAAGCTCCAAAAAACCCAACAGATTTTGAAGGATAGGTTTTGATCAGAAGAAAAGTTATTATTGAAGCCAAATTCCATTCCTCTTCAATCAGGTAAGCTAAATCATATCCTGTATTTCAGTTATTTACAAACTGCTCTCCTTAGCCTTTTTTTTTTTAAAATGCCTTTAGAGGCTGGTGTTACTTCACATCCATGCTTCTGTTGCTTAGTACACCAGCTGCATGCAGAAATGTCCCGAAGTCCTTTTCCTGTGGCAGCAAGCATCTTTTGTGTGTCCTGCAGTTCAGCGGGAGCTGGAGGGACTCAGCACTTACAGAATCAGACCTTTCGTGGTACCAGGGGCTAACAGTCATAATTAGAATGTGTAATAAAGTATGTGTCAAACAGTAAAGAAGGATCAGGAAGCAAATAAATAAATAAATAGGTATAACAGGGCAGTTAAAACTTACTTTTTTTTTTTTTTTTACTTCTCAGTAAACTACTAGGTTTCAGCAGTAACACAGTAGTGTTAAAAAAAGAAAAACTTTTAAAGCGTATATATTTACACTCATTTGCCAAGTGGCAGGGTTCATGATTTGTCAAAATGCTGAACAAGCTCCAATTAGCAATTCAGTAGTGTTGGCTTACCCTGATGCCTTAATGCATTTTTCTCTATGGCTCATTTAATTTGCACGCAGAGAAAGATGTAAAGGGAATTTCCATTAAAAAAAAAAAGTATACATTATTTCATGCAGAGCAAATAACAATAGTATTATTACCTTTTGTACAAGACTACACCAGTTATCAAAATCACATTCTTCTTTGCAAAAAAAGCCCTAAGGGAAAAATACATACAGTAGTAGTTTTAAATAATAATAATATGTCAGTGAGTGAAGGATGCTGTGGTATATTTATGCATTATTTACAGCTTTTTTTTCACATCTCAAGTGACAATCACCCATAACCCAACGAAAGGATACTGGCATGGGATCAGATTTCATTTCTTCAATTACCACAGTATTCTTGTGACATACACCGAATGACTTCTACAAATAATTCCATTTAAAGATTTGTAAATTATGATGTAAGTTAAGTAACTTGTCCAGAGCGACCATGCATGTATGGTAGTGATAGAATAAAGTAAGGAAACCTGATTCAGTTCCCTGCTTTGACCTTCAAAATACTTCCTGCAAAAGGTAAACGCTGCTCAGCAAAGAAAATTAATTAGCTCCCTAGGATACAAACAGTCAGTTCCCTGCTTGACCCAAGATTAATGTCTCCTATGCAGTTAATGTATAAACTACCACCTGTTGAATTTTGGATCATAGAAGACTGCCCTGTGATCTTGAGTCTGCTCAAGGAAATATATTACTGCCCTTATCAATATACAGAGGTTTTACTTTGAAATAAAGTACACACATCTATTATTTCCCAACACTTACTAAAGCTACTGAAGGGTCCAAATTCATGATCTTCATTCTGTGGGGGGCTTGCTGGCAGTGGAAGCTCTGGTCATCAACTGTGCCATTTTCTTCTGAATCTACAAAACTTTGAGTGGTGTGAGGGTCCAAATAGATCAGCTCATTGCCTGTATGGGTAAAATCCATGTTGATAATAAACAAGAGACTTTAATACGCACATACTCCATCCAGACTTGTAAAACAAATTAGATTATTATCATAGTCCATATCTAGACTTTCTAGCTAGGAAAGCTTTAAGAGAATCGGAAAGTTAGACACGCTAGTTTCCCACAGTATATTTAGTACAATTTTCTACTGTGACCTATTACTGTAGATCTTTTGGTTGGTTCGTTCTACCTTTGTCACACTCTTTCCCTTTTCTGTGTGAGGTCCAGAACACTTTTTAAAATTCTCATCTGTTGTAATCCCTAACATTCCGCAGATCAAAAGGTACAGGATGACCACAAACGCAACCTGTAATCCCCTTAGGCATTCATTCAGAAATTGGAACAAAAAAAAGTGTGACTAAAACAGTTCAGGTTTTACAAAAGGAAGAACAAAATAGTCATAGTATTATGGATCAAACTGGTGTTAAATCTGAAAGACTGAATCCAGTATTAACTATTGCTTTAACTCATTAAGGAAGACATGGAAGAAGATGAAAAAGATACCGCTATCAGAAAAGGTTTGAAATACAAGAAAACAATGTAAGAAAACTGTGAAGCAAAAGAATAAAACAAGACACCCTTCATTAGGAAGTATTAATGACTAGGGAAAATTCAGTATTCTAGTAGTAGCGACATTTGACACTTGTTGAATAATATCAACTTTTCTTCGTGGATTCTTTCTTATATCATTACTTATTTTTACATCAAGTTTGCTGCTACTTTTCTGTTCCTGTAAGGAAGATATCAAACACTGAGGTATGTTTCTTTGCTGCTTCTACTCTATTCTCATGCTTAAACTGCTTACTATTTCCCTTTCCAAAAAAAAAAACCTCTTTCTCTTTAGATCATACGCATATTTGGAATAAGTTTCTTTTTTCCTTACCTAAAAATCCTATGAAATAATAGGCATTATTTGGTTTCCCTCCTAACGCTCCCAAAGACTGTGGCATCTTAAAGCACTCCTAGGAGTTCAAGGGGAGAAAAATGAAATTGAAGTTGATTTGTTTATTGATACAGCAGATACCTGAACTTATTTCACAATAACAAACAATTCAGTGAAAAAAACCCTTACTTTAAATGCATCAATATATACTGGATTTATGTGATTAATCCCTAGTCGTAGAGGTATGATAAGCAAGAGGGGCTTCCAGCCTGTGCAGAATCCTGCTGTGTTCTTATTTCGGCCAAGAGCACTTCTGTGCAAATGTGCACTGCTGTGGGCCGCGCCGCTGCTCTGGGGAGGGGAACGGCACATTTTCTCTGTGGGAATAAAACCAGAAATCAGTGAATGCACAAAGGAACAGAGAGCAGATCTTCCTCTCAATCATGAATTCAGCTACTTTGCCAGACATCTTTATAGGGCTTCTGTTTTAAGACAAAAGGAGCAGGGCATGGAAATTGTAACTATTTAGTAGAAGTAATGCTAACAGAGTACGTGCTGGCACAGTAGTGAGACATGAGATAAATGACTGGGGGATAAAAATTTAAGACCGAAGTTACATTTGCTACTGCCATTATTAATACTGTCAAGCCTTGCCCATAAAATGTCAGGGAAATGAAACGGCAGAGATGACAGCATTTGAAATTCTTCAGGGCACTCTTCACTTCCAATGATGTGTACGTAAAATAAGCAGAAGTAGGGACTAAAGTAGAAACAGGTTGTGGCTGAACACCACTTGTAAATCCACCTTTCTTAGAACAGAAAATTAAGCCTGGCCATGTGTTTCTCTAGGATCTGCCCCTGGTTTCTCTTTGCCTGACAAAAGCGCATCTCTTTGGCAAACTCTGCATTAAAAACAATTCTCTGCACTTTTGCATGCTGCAACTTCATTCCATTTCTGGGGTGGGAGTTTAGATAGCACAGACCAAACTCCCATCTTCTCCCAAACTGCATGGTGAGCGAGTCGTCCACCAAAAAGGTCTACATCGTTCTGTGCTAGCTTCAGTTTTGGATGTCCAAAACCCGAGTTTGCATGTCCTTTATTCATTTTCTTAGCCTGGGAACAAGTAGTGGGTGGCCCAAAGTATTTTGTTCATATTTAGATACATTCAGGAAAACAGAGTTAAATCAAAAACTGTAACCACAGTAACAATGTTTCACTTACTGATGTCTTCAATGACCACTGTATTGTCCATAGATACATAAACTGCTAATGAATTCCATTCATCAAATAAAGCAAGCTTCCTAGAAAACATTAAGGTAATAATTAAAATAAACTAATTAGGACCACAAGGGTAACTTTTCATTCAGGACAATTAGATAGCTCTTTAGTAAAAAAATTAATTTTTTTCTTTAGAAAAACATATTCCTTGGATTTTTTCTTAAATCTCCATGTAATAAAAAGATAACTTTGAATATTTAATGTTTAATATATTTAGAAGAATAAATACTGAGTGGTATCAGGAAAAGCACTGAACCTACCATGTGAAAACTGTTTTGTCCTTTTGCCAAATGCAGCAACAGGTCACCCATGTTATTAGGTTTATTACTTTTTACTGCATTTAACAGCCTCTGCAGTGGGATCCTGCCCATTGTGCCTGGCATTGTCTAGAGAAGGAAAAAATTCCTATGCCAGTTTTGCACATTACTTTTCACTTAAGTTCCACTAAATTCAGTGGAACTATTTCTGTGCACGTGTGGACAGCAGACTCAGGGTGTTAAAAAGCTATGTCAGCTGAAGGTTTTTGGCACCCAAAAGTTAGGAGGAAGGCATAGTAGCACACAGGCTTCTGTCCACTTCTGTGAAATCCAAAACTCTAGAGAAGGGAGCTATACTCTTAAGCTGCACAGGCAGAGTCAGCTGTCTAAAATAAGCCAGAAAAGCCTGGATGTGAGCACTAAGCCATGAAGAATTTGTAAGTGAAAAGAGCTGGAGGCCAGGGCATGCTTTAGCTCCTCTCTCTCCCCCTCCCCGCCCCCCGAATGCGTCTGTCCCAGGGCTGCAAAGAGTTGCTGCTGAGCACTCGGGACCTGCAGTCTAGCGTCCAGTTGAGATTTGGCAGCTCCACCTATCCCTCAGAAACGGAGCAAAGTCAATGCTCTCAAATGTGGCTTCTAGACTCGGAGGAGCTGCCCATGTTTTATACAGCAGCCTTCCGGCAGAACTGCAGCTCACACAGTAAGTAACTGCAGTTCAGTTCCCTCCTTGGCCTGGATGGCTTCACTCTGGTGTTTCATACCACCGCTCTAATCTGCATGGTGGCACTCCTGACGTCTCCAAGCTGTGCCACTTTGCGGAAAGGAATATGTATCTCTGCTGCTTACCAGTTAGGGCATGCAGGCAGCATAGCAGGAGAGACCTTTGTGCAGGTCATCCCCAGGCTCTTGGTATATTAAAATTTGTAACTCACCCACTCCCAACTCGGTACCTGCCCACCAGGCTACAGCATCGTGGTCTGCACTGTACTTGCAAACACATGGCATATATATTCCTGATGCTGAGAAAGTGGGAGATCAGTCTTTAAAACTGTGTCTTGGGCCTTACCCTGGTCTCTGAGCTTAGCTGCCCCAGGGGGGTACGTTCTGAATGAGCCAGCGTGATTTGACTTACTTCAGTACTTGAGCAACTGTATTTGGTCCAAACCACTCTCCAATTGATTTCCCCTCTCCAACACCCATCTGCGCTGTTTTTATGAGGGAAACCACACACACATAGAAAAAAAAAGACCACAGAGCGTCTGGTCACAATATGCATTAAATAGCATGACCTACTAATATTTTGTCATACATTCTAGAGCAATTGCAAACTGTATTTAGCAGCAACAATTATTTTCCCAATCTCCTCTTTTCAAATCTTAATGACTGCTAGTTCCTTTGCAAAAAGTTTCTAAACTGTAATGATAATTACAAGTACTGGTGTCCTTTATTACAAATTACAGCAATAAGCTTCATGACTGTCTATTTTAGTACTATCATCTCTGGTACCCAAGGCCTACATACTTTATCAAGAGCTAGATTCCAGTATACAGATTTATTTAGGTCTCACTGAATAACATTTCTGAATTATTATACTTTGTACCCATTTGCATGCATTTTTATTTATTTATAAACATACACATTCTCTTCATAATCACCTTTTTAAATCTTTGAATTAACATATTTCAAATTATAAAGTTTCAACACAGCAGGAATTTCAGTAGAAAGAAAAAAGTTGATGTGTGTTCTTACCCATTTGGTGGATGGAATAACAGCAATCCTTTCTATCTAGAAAGCACCGTAAGATTCTATGATATTCTTCTGGTTGTTTTTTGTGTTTTTCCCATTGCCAATCTTACAGGAAAAAGGTTGTACAGATTAAAAAATAATGTTGCCATCATGCTGATCAAATTTCTAGATCATAGAAAGCCATACAATGAGACATTAAAAGACTAAGGTACAACTCATCTCTAATATTTACATTTCATTTAGAGTTTCTAGAAGTTGCAGCTTGTCGTTTATTATCAAGCTGTCCTTCATCATCACAGGCTAGATTGTGAAAACAAAATAAAAATGTCAACTGCAACTATATTCTGAGTGGTCACTGCTGAGAACTGATAGCTATTGCTGTATGTGAACTTCCAAGATTGTTGAAAACTATATGCTCTGTTTAGATTTTGCTGGATTTGTAAGCATAATGTAAGCATTTGTAAGATAATGACGTAAGATCTATAATGCAAAGTCCAAACACGTTGGCCCTCTCCCACAGCAAAATCCAAAACACAGCTTTGCTACGTATGCTCTTGCTTCTAATGTAACGTAGCCCATTTACTGACAGAGAAGCGCATACATAGGGCTGATACTATGAAGCAGCTACATACTGTAAGTTCATACTCTAGTTTTTCTCAGGTAATTTGTTTGTTTGCCTGCTCCTTCAGTTAAATCTTAGCACCTCCATTCTGTGGATTCAGTTATTCAGGTGGGTAAATCCACAAAGCATGCTGCCATAGAAACCACAGCACAAGAGTGTAAGGATTACAGACCTAACCGTAATAATTTAATTGATAACAGTAGCTACACACAGACCAGACCTATGATACTTACCTGTGATCCTGGGATGTGAGGTGTTGATACACGCTTAAGAGCTTGCACTAATGGGTCCAGCTGTGGGGTTTAGACCTCAGGCTGGTGGCGGGTGAGTGGTCTATGAAGTGCTTTGTATGATGGCTATCACTACATCACTATTCACACAGTCACTCTGTGCAAACATTTGGTGGCTATGTAAGCAATGAAGAGAAGGGTAAGAACTAGAGCCGTGGTGGCAGGTTTTCCCTTGGCCTCAACTTGGGTATGCTTCAAAAAGACTTAAAAATAACGACAATGGGATTCCCTATTTGTCCTCCCTCTATTTCTACTTCTCTGCTTAAGGCTAGCATGATTTCACCCTGTCAGACAAGAACAATTCACCAGTAACTTCTATCAGGGCCTTGAAGAAAGTTTCACTAATAAATTTAGGTTTTGTGCTTTTGTGGAAAACTACTACAAAAATGAAATAGTCTCCAAACAAGACAAAAGTTCACTCAGCAACAGTACTCACCTCTTCCTAAATGTCTGCAGATCAGTGCTTGTGCCAGCATCATCTGCCCACATCGCAGCATACATCCCCAGCCAGCGTCAGATGAAGGACCAGTGCCTCCTATTAAAAAAGTTCATTACAGTCATTATAGGCTTTAAAATGAGTGCAACGCCACAGAGAAAATTTCAGAGTTAAAATATCTAACAACTGTCTTATGAATAAAAGGCACCGAGCAAGACCGTTTCTTTCTATATTGCTGGTCTAACTTTACTTCTTGCTCTAAAAACATGAAGACCTGATTACATGCAGGTACAAGTAAACACAATCTTTAACAGCTTTAAGATTTTGTTTTCATAAACAGTTAAAACAATGCTCAAAACATTCTAGTCCTGTAAAAATAATTTTTCAGACCATGATGACATCACTAATCCTGCTATCTAATTTATAACAAGGCAGCTGGTCTGCTGCGTACTCACCAATAGGCGAAAATTTTCTTCTATACGTAAACCAGAGACGAGCACTTATATCCAACAATAACTTAGATTTGTCTGGAATAGTTTTAAGAGGAAAGAAATTATTAAAACAGACTTTTAAAACTGAAAAATTCTGATTTTCCCTGTACAGTCAATATATAGAGTGCATGGAAGACTCCTGTTAGCTTTTACGTTTAAGACCCTTAAAACTTTTTTAGCTGTTTAAACACAGAGAGTTTTGTAGACTGCTAATTGACTCAGTAAGGATGAAATAATTATTAGCCAGTGAAGTTTTACAAGGGGTTTGGAATGACTATGCCTAGCCTGAATGAAACAATGATGGAGAACTATGTCCTCAGGAAAGAACTTGTACAGCAAGTTAAGAAAGGTGAAGAATTTCTACACGCAAATCAACACAGAATTATGCATCACCTCAAATCCAATAAAGTCATTTTAGAAAAAGGTTAATAATACTAAATTTCATTAAATCTCTCATTTTTTCTTTTTTTTTTTTTTAACACATGCACTTACAGAATTCTCCCAAAGACTCTGAAGAATTCTTAAGAATCTTATTTGCTGCATTTTCTCCGAGCCATGGCTCAGCCTGACTGGCCTTTTCAAGGGATCCTGTGGCCGATCAAGGCTGTATGCAGTACCCCTGGCTGTCCTGAACACCATGCCTGCATTGATGGCCACTGCCTTTGACATGTAACACAGGAGGATACCCTTGTCTTCTCCCCAAGGAGCAAAACTCATTTCTGAAATTTTATTTTTTTTACGATATATAAACATGTGACTCTGCTATGACTTTTTTGAAATATATTTATTTTCATCAAAATACAATATGTGTCCTAGATTAATTTTATTATTACTATTATTATTCTGTTGAAATATCATTGTAGTTGCAAATAACAGGCTGCAGACAGTATCCCTCAAGGCAAAATAACACTGGTAACTCTGAACATTCCCCAAAAGTTATTTACTTATCTATTTCCGAGACATTTGATGTTAAGAAGTGACCAGCCTCATACCTGACTGGCCTTTGTTATGAGTACGATCTCTTTGCATGAATTATGGCAGAAAGTACATTGGTAGGCTTCTGGTTTCATTTTAGGATGAATACAGCTGTTTATAGTTGGTTTCTTGTTGATGAAGAAAAAAGAAACTTCTCTCATGAGACATTCAGAGAACGTAAGAAAATCAGGAGCTGTGCATGTGAATCTCTGAATGCTCTACAGATTTTACAGACAATTTTCATTCTAAAGATACCTGTGTTTAGGTGGTGTTGTCTTCCTAGAATCCACACTGGCTCATCAGTTTCTGGAAATTCTTCTAAGTAGTCTGACAAAATAGTGATCTGATTTTCATACCTAGATAAAACTGAACAGGAATACACAAAATTCATACTCCATTTTATCCCTTTGTTCTTTTACGCAATACTTTTGAGTTCTTAGACTGAAGTCGTGGTAGCTAAGTCTTTGCAGTCTTTGGGTTTTTTGAACAGTGCTGCCAGCTGCATTTAGTCTTCTCCTTTAATAAGCTGTTCTGTCACTGAAATATCCAATGTCTGGGTTGGTATTTATTTGGATCTTCAGCGACTGCTGCGAGAATAACATGGCTGACACGTTGATTATAAGCAGTCTGACTGAAGCCAGAAGCAGAAGTTCGGGATGACTGCAGTGAGAGTAAGATTTGATTCAAGGAAATGAGGAAAGGAAAAAAACAATTTCGGCATCATGGCATATGCCCATGCTTGCTCTTAAATTACAAATACTGCCACTCACAGCAATTACGGCCTTGTGCTTAATGGGAAGCATGTGAAAAGTGTTAGCAAGACTGGGTTTTACTTTCCTAATTGGAGATTTGAAATGCTTCAGAAAAAAAAAAAGGTATTAAAGTTATTGTTCAATGCTAGATTTATTTAGTCTAACAAAACACACGATAATTAGTACTGCTAAAAGAAGACCGTTCAGTCATTTTTTAGATCACTAAAGCAGGCTTTTTTGGAAGAGCGAAACAGGTCTTCAAGTGTAGAAATGCATGTAAAATAATTTCTTTTAGATAATGACCTTAAAGGAATATACTGCTAAAAAACCAGAAGTTGAAGGGGAAAGCAAACACAATTATATTTTACTCTTCGAGTACGTGCACATCTATACAGTATAAAGCACGAATAATCACCAGGTAAATATATATATATTTTTAAAAATCACGTAAAAACACACACTATAGCAACCCGATGGGAAATCGAGCTACACCACCCCCCGACTGGGCCGCCCAGGGCTGGATTCAGAGACACCGTCTCTGCCCGTTAGCGCAGCCCCTAAAACAACCGCGACCAACTTCTCGGAGACCGTCTACAGAGGCGACGAGCTTCTCACCCCGCGCTCCGCCAGCAGAGGCACCGCTCGCCGCACTTCCCGGCTAAACCGCCCGCTCTTGGGTCCGCAGCCCGGCAAGACTCTCGCTCCCCGAAATCCCACCGCGAGCACCGCCACCCGCCGCCTCAGACCGCCGGGAGGAGAAGGACCGGGCCTCTCTCCCCGCTCTCCCGCGGAGCCCTCGCCCTCCCGCCGCCCAGGCCCGCCTCAGCGCTCCCCTCAGGCACCCGCCGCCCGCCCGCGGGCCGCCCCCAGAGCCAGAGGCCGCGGGGCCCCGTCCCTCCCCGCCGGGAAAACCGCTCACGGAGGAAAGCACCGACCCCCTCCTCCCGCCCGGCCCCTCGCCGCTGCCGCCCCTGCCCCTCACCGGACTCCATCCTCCCGCTGTCACCATCCTCCTCCTCCTCCTCCTCGCCCCGACACGGAGGCACGACACGGCCGCGGCGCGGGGCACCCTGGGAGCGGTAGTCCCGCCGGCCGGCGGCAGCGCGCCGCCTGCCGCCCCTCGGACTACAAATCCCATCGCCCCCCCGCGGGCCGAGGGGCGAGAGGAGAGGGCCGCTAGGGGCGATTGGCTGGGCTGGGAGCCGGAGCCTCTCTGATTGGCCGGCGGGCGGGCCGAAGCACCGCCCCTGTCGGCAGGGGGAGGTGGCGAGGCGGCGGTTAGCATGGAGGGTGCCGTGTCCGACGTGGGGATCTGCAACCTGGCCTACGCCGGGCGCCTGGAGGAGCTGCGGGCCCAGCTGCTGCGTGACAGGGCCCTGGCCACCAAGGCCGACCAGGTCAGCCGGCTGCGGCCCTGCCTGCCCGCCGGGGGGAGAGCGGGCGGCCCGTGTCACACGCAACCCCCCGCTCCCCAGCTTCCCGCTCACCGCCGCTTCCTCTCTCCCTCAGGACAACCGGACCGCGCTGCACTGGGCCTGCTCGGCGGGACACACGGACGTCGCCGACCTCCTCCTCGGCCTCGGCGTGCCTGTGAACGACAAGGACGATGTGAGTGTCGCAGCCATCCCGGGGATCCCCCCCGCCTCACCCCTGCGAGGGGCTGGCCCGGGGCGCGGGGCCGCTGCCAGGAGGCTGAGGCGCTGCTGTGAACCGGTTTGTGGGGGAATTTTGTTGCGCAGTTTCTGTCCGGGGCCTTTCCCGTCACGGATTCGGCCGCAGAAGTGCCCCCGGCAGCGGTCCGGTGGCGAGCAGGGCTGGGTGCTCCCTCCTCTCCCTCCTGCCGGCAGTTGGAGGGTCCAGGGCGGCATCTGGGAGGTTTTAGAAAGGGCAAACTGCTGCGAGCGCGCTGGAAAGGCAAGCTGAAGTATTTCACTGTTTATGTGGAAGAGTGGGTAATGAGGCTTGATGAGTCCAGCTTATTGTCAAGGAATTTTAGGAGAACTCATCTTACGAACAAAGTTGTAAAACCAGGGGCGCTCTTGGGGGTTTTCATGTTACCTTTGTCTCGGTGTGATTCTCTAAATATGTTGTGACAAATCATGAGGTACTACCCTGAAAACTTCTCGTTACTGGGGAAGGCATTAGAGAGTAAGTGGCAGGTTCAGTTGGAAAGGAGATGGATGGTCTGTTGCTGTTCTAGACAAAGGGCTGACATAATTACATCCATTATGAAGCACCCTAAAGATCATCCTTAAAGAAGGAAATGCTGTCCCATCAGTTTAACTAAAGGGTGAGATATAGAAAAGATTGCAGAAACTTTTGGACGCCCGTTTCTGCCACTCTTACTTGTTCTTAAAAAAGCACTGCTGTTAATTCTGCAGGGGCGAAGTGCCCTGCAAGATACCGTGCATAACTGCATAACAGAAGTGATCTCTGTTGTTGAACTGGCAGCTTTTGTCAGGTACTGAATGTAAGTGTGTGAGGGAATATGATGCTTGTCTCTCTGGTGAAAATAATGTTTAGCTTTACAGTTATAAGAATATGCACAGTGTGACTAATGAATAGTCAAGTATGTATTGGGGTTCTGCTTTGTCATTTTTTTGTCTGAAACTCCTGGTTTGAATAACGTGGGGTTTTTTTTCTTGCCTCTGCAGGCTGGTTGGACTCCCTTACATATTGCCGCTTCGGCAGGCCGTGATGAAATTGTGAAAGCCCTCATTGCAAAGGGTGCTCATGTAAATGCCATCAATCAGAATGGCTGTACGCCCCTGCATTATGCAGCCTCCAAAAATAAGCAGGAGGTATGTTTGCCTGTGCTGCTAGAGGTGGTATTGCTCTTGGAAGAAGTATTTAGTTGTATTAACTTTTCCTCCTCCTCCACCCCCTCCTTTCTCTTTCTACATATTCAGATTGCAGTCATGCTTTTAGAGAACGGAGCTGATCCGGATGCAACAGATCATTTTGAATCCACCCCATTACACAGAGCAGCAGCCAAAGGAAACCTAAAAATGGTACAGATTCTTCTGCAGCACAATGCTTCTGTTAATATACGGGACTCTGAAGGAAATACTCCTCTGTAAGTAATTTTTATTTTTGTTTTGCTTAATACAGCATAGCCTCTATTACATGAAACTCCATTACTTCAATTCTTTTTTAAATTTCTCGTTGTCTTGCTTCACACCCCTGTGTAATTAAAAAGGATTTCAGAAAGTCATACTTAGTATTTTGCCTAAGTGTGTCTGTACATACTTTTATGTTGTGTTACTACATCTACTTACAAAGTGCAGAACACCTTTTGTAATAATTTGGAATACATTCGGTTGCCACTAGAGGGTAGAAAGCGAGCTAATGACATCAAAGTTGGAGGAAACTGATCTTGCAGGCTGGCCTGCTCTGTCCTGCCAAGAAAAAAAATGATTTTGGAAGTTTTTCTTCACCTCTCTAAGGATAATAAGTTGCAATTTAAGTATAATGAGTCCAGTGTTTGGTATTACCTTAGAGATCAGTTTGAATCTGGAAGGGTGAAACCTTAGCTGCTTTGAAGTTGGTGGCAAAACTGCCTTGTCTACAGTGGCATCAAGGTTTGGCTGTGGAGAAGATCAAGCAGTATGTTTTAGCTATACATAAAACCCAGTATTGTCCCAGAACATACACATTCATTATCAAGATACTATGCCAAGTGGAAAAAAGCAGTTGCTGCATTTGCAGTAACTCTTTACTTCAGATTATTTTTAAGTATTGTATGATTTAGTTTATCACTTTCGATTCAAAGAGAGATTACTATTTTCCAGTTTCACTGTGGATTATGTGCTCCTTAGCTTTGCCGACTGCAGAGCCAAAGCCTAATCAAAAGAAGTGTCTTAGTGTTGCGAGGACAGTAGCAGGAGGAACGTTCTTGAGTTGCTTAATGACAACAGAGTGACTGGACACCAAGCTTTGGAATCTGTGTAGGTAGCTGGTTGCACGTGGTTTTGTTGTTCTAGGATGTATCTCTCCCCCCCAACATTCACGCTGTCATTTTGACAAGGCATAATTACTGCTCTTATAAGCTTGGACCGTTTAATAGTGGCTGTGGGTTTCTTGTTCTTATTACAGTCATTTAGCCTGCGATGAAGAGAGAGTGGAGGAGGCAAAGCTGCTAGTGTCTCATGGTGCAAGTATTCACATTGAGAATAAAGAAGAACTGACCCCACTGAAAGTGGCAAAAGGTGGCCTGGGAGCCATACTTAAAAGAATGGTGGAAGGCTAGTGGGGACTTCTGACTTGACTCTCTTTCCTGTTGCACTCGTACCTAAGACTGCAAACTTTGTATTTTGGTGGTTCAACTAGGATGTCATGTATGGGCATCAGCATGGTAATAAAATGTGTATCTCTAGCTTTCCTTCAAGTACAGTGCCAAAACAACTGTTTGTACTTCCTGTTAATTAAACAGGATTAAAAAGTATTTTTCAAATTTTGCAGTTTTCTTTCAGTTTACAGTATGATCTGTATAAATGCGGTCATTCCTTCTATTTCAGAACCTATTTTAGGATTATCTCTTTCAAGCAACAGGAGCTAAAGTGCTTTAACCATGTAAAGTCCATTTTATTTTGGAAGCTAATTCTGCAGTCTTTGTTTTTTCCCTTGGCCTTTGTGCTTTGTGTGTGGTTTTTTGTTTGGTTTTTTCGTGGGTACTGATTCTTTTCCTTCAGATGATTCTAAACCATACTTCTCCCTTTGTAGAATGCAGTTTGCTCAGTTACTTAGATAACTGTATCCATTTTTACTCTTCTTATCTATTCACGAGTTCTCTGTTTAAAGTTTTTCTGTTGCTATCTGTTGTTATCCTGTTTCTTTGAATCTTTAAATATCTGTATCTGATGAAGTGCACTGGACTGCTTGCAGAATGCAGGTGCAGTTTCAGGGTTACCTCTGCAAATATACTATTACACAATGGGTGGCTCTGGATACTTCTCTGAGTTGTACTTTGAATCTAATTTTATTTCCTCTTGCTCATTCTGTAGATTTCTTCTTCTGTTCTGACTCTCATTATGTAGCACTGATGCTTGCAGTTTACCATCTTATTTTATAACACAAGCCTGGTTTAATGTCAATTTACTCCTAGCAAATCCTGGTGTTAAGTTATTAGCAGGCAAGAGCTAATGAGACTTGAGTCTGAAAAGTGACCTTTTGTTCTGATTTTGCTAAGATCACTTTTAACACTAGTGGGATAGACTTCCCCCTTCTGAACAAATGATGTTGATGAAATTCTGTGTAATAAAGAACTTTTCTAAACAGCAGTCTTTGGTGTTATAAAACTTTATTAAATTTACATGTAACACAAACGATATTTTCTAAATAGCTTGTACGCTTGGGATCTGAACAAGTCAGATGAAGCCCTGCCAGCCGTTACACAGTATGGAAATAGAACATGTTTTTCTTCAGCTGCAAAGAAAGATTGAAATGGAAGATACCAGTTTGACTTATAGGGATTAAGGTAATGCAATTTATTTTATAAGCAAGACAGAAACTTACAACCAAACAAATATCTTCGCCAAGTACTTTAAGTCTGTACTTTAAGTCTATCCTAGAAAGCAAAATGCAGGTTAAATTTCACTGAGGGTACCTATTGAGAGCAGGAGAGATAACTTGCCTGTACGGTAAGCTCTGGCCTTGCAGACCTTGCCTGAAGGAGGAACCTGACTGAGTAAATGTTTCTTATGTATTGTGCAGGCATTGCTGAAAACTTGAACTGAGAAAAACTAAAGTTAGAATTCTATGTTCATCCTTGATCTTTGTATAGCAAAAAAACCCTCCCACAGCTCTGTAGCTTTGTAAATGCACTTCCCTAGGAGTTGGTAGCTTGAATGTTGGCTTAATATCTGGTTTCCATATTAATGATCTGTACCCCCTCAAGAGAAGATAAATGGGCCATGCAGCAAAGACTGTCAGAACATCCGAGGCAAATTCTGAAAAATGTTTCTGCATCCTGCGTAGCTCTGCAGCGTTTTTGAGCTACACACGGTGGATCAATACCTAATTTGGCTTGTGCTTTGCCAAGAGCATCAGTGGAAAGCTAGGAACAGTGCCCCAACCTTTTTAATAAACTATTTTACATGAGAGTAACTTCATAATGAGAACGAACATCTGCCAGAGGGCTTACAAAACTATCTCAGTATGTTAAGAAACTCCAAATAAATGTTATTTTTCCTTACCTTCCTTCTCACCCCCCCGCAATCTGTTTTGCTTCTTATTTTTGCTTTTTGGGTTGGTTTTTGTTTTTTTTAATGCTATTTATTACACACTCGTGGTTGGAAGTATGAGAAGAACTACTAGTCTAGAACTTGTGTTCAATTGTTCTTTGTTTTTATATAAAAAAAATTAACATAACGTCAGCAATTTCTACCTTTTTAGCAAATGTAAGACCTGTAGTATTCTAGGAAGATTGTATTAGCTATAGAAGGTAATTACAACTTCACCAGCATAAGCTCCTATCTTACTGTAGCAAGTTATATAAGGAATACATGCAGAGAAATTTGTGGAGGTGAGATTAAGGAAAGATTAAAAAATTATCATAATGACCACACAATATACTCGCCTCTTCCATCATGATAGTGCTGTTGCAGAGATGTGACAGTTGGAAAGCGGTTGCAGTAAGAAAAATATAACTAAGATACATACATACAGGAGATGACTAGAAGAACTGATACAACTACAGCAGTGTTGTGAAGAGAGTTGTTTATATTTTCCCATAAAGGGCAAGACTAAAAGAATGCCTAGGAATCTCAGAGAATAAATTTGTTAAAATTAATGCCACTGTCAGCCAAGTCATGGGCTCCGTTGGACCAATAATTGATTTGAAGTATCTCATTAGGAAACAGCTTTGATAAGGAATGACACCCAAACAGTAGTAGGTAGTACTTACTCTTCTCTTGCCGTTACTGAGCATACTTAATGTTGTAGTTCTGCATGCTTGCAAAACTTTAGGTGTGAATATCAGAAATTTTGTGATATTTAGAAGTGAGCTTCTAAACCTAGGTTGAAGGATGTGAATTTGAGGGTTTTGCTTAGCAAAATTGCCACAAGAGTTAATAAGAGAGATGTCTGATTAAGAAGAGCCTTCCCTACAGGTCATGACTTAAGGTTTACCCTGGATATTCTGGGAAGAGAGGAGTGTGAGGATCCACTGGGAGAATATGGCCATGTTGGTATTAGCAAGGGTTTGACCTTTGCAGTCCGGCACAAGCAGCTTTTAGCTAAAACAGTATCATGAGAACACTGTAAATGCTCTTACTCTGCAGTGAGGCTAAACACAAGGACACATATCAAAGACAAATACTTGAAAGCCAGAAAACTGGGTAGAAAGAGCAATGAATACAGTTATGCTTAATGATCCAAACTGAATCTTAATTAGGACCTCATGCCTTACATCTTTAAATGTTGCCATGGTGTTTTCTGAGTTTTTTTTTTTGATTTGTTGGTTGGGGTTTTTTGTGGTCACTTTCTTGATAAGCATACTTAGAGCTGTAGGATCTGAACCTGAAAATTTTAGCATGGATGTTACCTTTCTCTATTTTAAAGATGACTCGCATATAACTAGTGTTTACAGGCTAGGAACAGTCACCAAAGGATTTATGAACATTAGATCCTATAAAGGACTTAAGTGCCAAAAAGTTCCAGATCCCTGAGCCAGATACAGTTTTTCTGCAGTGCACAAGACGGAAACCAGTGTCGCCTTGTGTCAGTGAACTTCTGCCTCATGTAGTTCAGAAGGGAGCTGCTGAGGCTGTGTGTTTGTATTCACTCTAAGCTCCGTGGTCTTTGAGGTCCTCTGAAAGTAGGTATCTTTGCCCTTTTGAAGAACTAAGTTTGCTTAACCTTAGAAATGAGACCAGAGGGAAGAGGTGTCTAGTGATCAGAGTGTATATGGTTCAATTCCCTTTCCTCCTTCCAAGAGAGCACTTATTACTCAGCTGTTGGCTGTTGGTGTCCATGCACTACTTACCTTTCCTCTTGATGCTTTAATCTATAGAAAACAGTCAAAGTTATACTGGGCTAAAGAGACTAGGAGAAAAGTAGCACAAGTTGGTTGCTTAGTGGGTAGGGCAGTTGCCTGGAAATAGATTATAATCATCTCAGGCAGAGGAAGCAATATAAACCAGTGTGTTGGATAGTAGAAAGTGTTCACTTCTAAGTCTTGAAAGCAGCTGTATCTGCATGTCGTGAAGAATCTGATACTCTGCCTGTTATAACAAGCCTTGCAAGGGTTTTAGATTTCCAGCTCTTGTCTGGAAACCCAGCAATAGATGTCTGAACTGGGTACCTGAATGCTAGTTCCTTTAAACTGAAAACCAGAACTGCTGAAACACACAATTCTGGAATGCTGGTGCCTTGGGAACTTTAAAGCCAAGGTGGTCACTGTTGACAAATGTATTCCACGTCAGGCAGCAACAAGGTGTAAGTTTCCAGGATCTTTTTTTTTAGCTTTAAGTGGAATTCAGACACACAAGTTTTCATTGATCCAGGTCTTAACATCTGTTTCTGCACTCTGATGATCTTGTTGAAACTTCTTTTTACTTCTGACTTGCAAAATCAGATCCTTTAAACACTGCAGTGTATTGGCCATGATGATTGTTCTTGGTGCACAGGAAACACGAGGTTGGCCAACACTGTTTCTGGAGAAGACTGCTGTGGTTCAGAACTGTATGGATACATACAGCATTACTGATAGTTGACTGAAAAGCTCATACTTTGTCAAATGCTTCAGCCCATTTCCTAATTAGTTCTGCAAAATAGGTTGGATGAATGTGTGGATGATAGTATTTTTATATATCTGTATAATTATAACTAGATAATAAATGAAATTCGGTTAACTTTAGAGGCCAAATCTTCTGCTATTCACAAAGTGCATGTGTAACAGACCCTTTTCAATCTCCAGCCCAGTGGTTCACAATACTAATGCCCATTTAAGATTTAGTCATGCTTCTATGTTAATTCAATGACAACAATTTTTGTATAAAGGCTTCCAAAGCTGACAAGGAAAACTGTGTTAAAACTCTAGGCTATTTCTTCTTTTTCCACTTC
This sequence comes from Elanus axillaris, assembly GCA_026212715.1. Classification (NCBI taxonomy): domain Eukaryota; kingdom Metazoa; phylum Chordata; class Aves; order Accipitriformes; family Accipitridae; genus Elanus; species Elanus axillaris. The sequence goes on from JANZLQ010000040.1 coordinate 4,896,233, forward strand.
TTGCTTCTCATCAGTTTCAGGTGTTCCAGAGGCTGCTGTTTCATTAACACTAGGGTATTCATTTGTCGCATTGCTTGATGGACCTGTGGTCACAGGAATGTTTTCTTCATTAGGTACGGGAACGTACTCTGCATTGGGGTGTTTATGAGCCATTTCTCTGCAGAAAGACAGGATGAGAATTGTGATTTAACATGTTGAAATCTCGTCTACACTAGAGTCCTTCAAAAGAATGAGTCTTCGTAGTTCTCTTGTCTAAACAGTAACCCCCTTAATATTATGCCTCTGTTCCAAGAGCACCTGAAAAGGCTGCAACATCACTGGTGCGAAGACAGACAAAGTGACAGAGTGTTAGATAAGACTGATCTGCATCACTAGTTTAAGTGATCCTGTTAGAATAAAATGGATTTTAGTGAGTTTAAATGCTAGGCCGGGAAAGCAGAATGGGAAACTGAGTGCTGGCAAACAGTATCTGAGAAGGGGAGCAAAACACAGAGCTTGGTGTGAGCTGCCTGAGAAATTCCGTGTAGATCTGGTGTCCCATTCAAGTGCATTAAAAATAGAGTGTAGTCAGAAAAGTCCTAGGAAAAGGCTGAAATCTAGAAAATTATTTTTAATAACAGGTATGAATTCCATTTATCAAAACAATAATAAACCAACTCCCAATATTTAAGCACTTTCACATGTAAAAATTACTGGATTCTAGGGGATTAATTCAATGTAGTAAGATTGATTAGGATCTGAGCACAAAATTAGATGTTAAGGCTACATCAATTCAGAGCAGAAATTTGGTGCATAACTGACTGGCCACTGGTCTGGATTAGCAGAATTCCATCTCAGGAAGTCTTAGACCTGTGCTACAGGGAAGCATCCAGATGACATAATATTTGTTTCCTGGGCTCAGCTGCATGTATTCATTTAGCATTTAGCATCGTGGGGCTAAATACAGTCTGTATAGCATATGACATTATCCCTATTCTGAAGATTTGGCGATTTAAGGGAAAAATGAGCAACCAAAGCACAAAGGAAAAGACATTTCCAGAGCAGGGTCAAAATGCACATTCTGTGCTCCATTCCATTTCCTAAACCGTGTGTCTCCTGCCATTTGAGATGTCTTAGAGTATCCCAAGTGTGTGTCCTGTAATTTCAAATAGCACTGAACTGGACCGTCTGTGTTTAAATCCAGTAATGTACAATCACAGTAAATTTGCTAAAGCAACTCTTAGCTGCTATTCCTTTTTTTTTACTTCCTCCACCTGCCATTAACAGTCACCGTTAACTTTTAAATATTAAAAACTGTTTTTCTGACTTGCCACTCACTTTTTTTTAATGTTGTTTAAAAAACATTTACTTTACTGTTTTAGATAATGCTAAGTGGTAGCTGCCTGTAAACATAGGGAAGAGGGTAACGGCAACTTCTGTTACAAGAGCAACACCTTAAAAGTCACACAAAAGCAAATACTCTCACTCTGGAAGTTTTCTCAAAACCTCTATTATTCACCCTTCAAAAAATATTTAGAGTAATTGCATTTTACTTTAGTTCTGGATTATCAGCAGTGTTTTACAGAAATAATTGTCTTAAAATGAAGCAAACAGAAACTTACTGCATCTCGTTACTTGATGACTTCTTATTCTTTGCCCTCTTGGTTAAGACCCAGACGATAATGCAAATGAGAGCAGCTGCCAGAATTGCTCCAATTAATGCTCCAGCAACAATACCACTGTCTGAATCTGGAAAGAAAAAAAGATTTCTTGACTTTTTAAAAAGCATTATTATAGCAAAGTCCACGGAAATTTAGTGGAGGAGCCTTTAGCAGAAAGAAGGTGTTGGATTCAAAGAACTAAAAAGCTGACTGACAGCTGTGTTTCCAGTAGGGAGGCCAAAGATTCTCCAGGAAAGACAGAACTGTGCTTTTATGTTCTTTGCTGCCTCCTTTCATGTTGATTGGCTCCCTACCCCAACAAACCCTATGTTTATGCCTGACTAAGGGAATCATTAGGCTGTTAATGCTGGCAATAGTTGAAAGCCTTTGCTCTTCAGTCCTTGCAAACAAATACTGAATTTCAGGTTGCCTTTATCGCTGTCTTTCATCTGAGATGTAATCTGATCATTTGTGAGCCCCCAAAACCTTCTATTTCCACTTCAGTACAGCTTCTAGCTCTGACCTGTGATTTTCATTTTATAGACCACTGGGTAATTGGGTGACTGTTCCAGGGACATCTCTCATGGCTGGTTGTACAACATAAGCTTGGCTCTTGTTAAATGTTACTGGTTATGTGAAAAATCTGCATGCAGATGTGGTTGACCACTGCTTGAGGGCAGTCAGGATAAGGTACTTTTTCATAACTGCAGTATTTTTAGCTAGTGATCACATCTACAATGCCCCAGTCCTTTTACTACCACATTTCAGTGATGGTTGTAAATTGTGGGGCAGGGGGGACCTCAGTGGGACTGTTCGGTGAAGAAATTGCTCTAAACTCCATGTCTGTTGGTTCTCAGTAAAGGCTCTGCAGTCAGAACCAGGTTCAGCTCCATACTTCATTACTTTTATGCATTAAACTTACGTTTTGCAGTTAGGTCAAGCTCACAGGTACTGTTCCCCAGGGCGTTGCTGGCTATGCACTGGTAATACCCAGTTTCAAAGGTGGTGAGATTGCCAATGTAAAGAATGCCAGTGTTCGGATCTGTGACAAACAGAGAGCAGGTACAGATTACTCTTTGTATACTGCAGAGGCAAGTGGTTTTCCTCAGTTGGTAATACTGAGAGCAATTAAGAGATTAGAAACCGGGTTCTCTGATTATTCATTCGTTTGGGGTTATATTCTTTCAATAAAAACATTTACCTTCTTTGAAAATTATAACAGTGGATTCTGCAGGAGTGTATTAGAACCTGAGAAGTAGGCCCCTACTCTGCAAATCAGTCTGTCTCATGTTTTACCCACATTGATACTATTGTCAGTGTAACTTCACAAATGAAAATGTAACAAGTACTGAAGATTTTCAGGATGGAGGCCTTAGCACCTGAATGACAAACTGAATTAACTTATTCTGAGTATAAGTTTGCTCAAAATTCCGAGGGAAGGGAAATGTAAAGGCATAAACGTTTCTCCCATTTTAACAATTTAAAGTAACGGCATACACAAGATTTTACCATGCCACACAATTTTTATTAAAATAAATAGAAAAAACGTCCTGTGTTTGTAACTGCTATCAGTCAATTTGAATATGTAAAAATAAGATTTTGTGACACTGACTGTCAGAAGAGGAGGGTTAGTTTTAACTACCCTATGTGATACGCAGTGTTTGACGTGTCTGGTACTAAGGAATTGCAGATCTTTAACACAGTATGGTAGTCCTGTAGTTACGTACTGAATTGTTCAGTCACAGGCTTGAGGGTATTCTCATCTACTTTGTACCAGTGGTAGGTAGGGTGAGGCAATCCTTCTTCACATTTGCATAAGAGGTAGATTAGATGGCCTTGTTCAGGTGTTCCTTCTATTTTGCAGAAAGGTTTTGATGGTTTGACTGTAAAATAACGAGGAGAACAGACACATCATGAGTACATACCCGGAGCTGCAAGCATCCACCTCGAGTTCTGGTACTGAGCTGCTAGAACTAAAGAGTTGAACCCCATCTACAGATTTCCATCCGAGAGCAGAGTCTTGTTTATGGATCTGACCAAAGGCTCTCCCATAAAGATTTGACTAATATTAAATATTATTTACATGGGCCAGGATACATTTTTATTATCTTTTCTTGCATTTGCATACTAAATATTATTATGGAGGTATTGAGATGAAGACTATCAATTATTTTAATTATAATGGGCCAGTCACTATTCATCATACACCATTCTGCCACATAGAAGCAGCATTTTCTTTAGGAATGCAGCAGGAGCTTATCCACATACAGGGAGAGGGTCAAGGCCTGACTCTTCAGTATATTGCAGTTGTGGAGGAAATAAAATAACTATAGTTCTGTTAAAAATACCAGTTTTGATAGCGTTTCCTCACTAGGCACACAGGACAGGATTCTGTCTTCACGTACACCTATTATTTTTCATTTCCTACCTATAGATACTCTGTTGTGGTTCTTTAGAGTACTGTTAGTGGAACTACACCAGCAATGAACACAGCTTAATTTTGTGTGCATAAATGAACAACCTTTTTTGGGTTTTATGTGAAAAGTACTCCCTCTTACTCAACTGCTCCAAGGTTTCCTATTTGTTTGGGGAATTTCAGATGAGAATTAACAGCAGTACTTTGATTTTTCAGGGACTGAGTTTACATACATCTTTCTCTTATGCCTGGCAATAGGCAGATGATGTTGGCATCACATTCTCATATGATTTTGATTTGTCACTCTGACCAGCTGTGAATTCTCAATATAAAAGCAATGATTACATGGGCTTAATACAAACTTTTGTCTTATTAGGAAGTAAAATATCTCATTCCACTGCTTTTCGTTCTTTCTGTCCTGTGTGTTCCATGGTTGAACTGTTGCCTTCTTCCATCCAAAACAGACTTTATACTACTATCCAACACATACTAAGTTTCTAGTTACTGAGAATGGGGGTGAGCCAGAACTCTTGGGCTGTATTGCTGCCTCTCCCTAGGTTTACGCAAGTCATCATGACCAACATGAGGTAAAATTAGTAAACTTTTGATCTTTTCTGAGGCGGGATGTAATGGCTTCAAAGAGAAGTTGTCACTTCCAGCTAAAAGGGCTTTTTATTTTAATCCAAGTTAGTATCACTTTATTTTCCAACATGAAAAACGTAGTGAGGTTGGGTCATTCCAGCTACACGCCTACCTGCTTACATTAGGTAGCTTTTTGAGAGCACAAAATGAATCTGAAGGCCACTCATGGGAGAATGGAGATTTTCCTGCGGGTCAAGCAAAGGGACCTGCGGAGTGGTATCTGGTCTGCTTTGTCTGGAAGCTAGAGGGCACCCCAGGCTCTGCCTGCCTCCAAAGCCCTTGGAAAAAATCTCTGCGTCAGTGCATCACTGAGCCCTTTCTCTGCATCGCAGGCCTTGTTTATCACGGTTCTGTTATTCCCTCTCGCCCTACGCATTTTGAGCCGTGAATTCAGTGTTTCATAATAAGGGAAGAAGACTACAATACAGCAATAGAGAGGAAAGGCGCTTACCCAGCACACTGACAATCACAGATTTTTGACTTTGTCCAGTATCACTCTGTGGGCTGAAAACTTCGCAGGTGTAGAAACCAGTGTCTGAGGGCTGCATGTTGGAGATTGTTATTGATGCATTCCCTGGACCTGTTGCAGCTGTTATCCTGTTCTTAAACACTCCATAGGAGTCAGGCTGGCCTCCTGAATAATAATAGATCTGTGATAAAGAATCAATTGTTAGTTTCATAACAAGAGATTTTACTACCGCTTTGTTTGGTACTCATAGTTGGAATATAGTTGATTTCTGATTAGGCCAAGCAATGCCACCCCGTTTCTTGCTCCCTCCCCTGAGAAAGCAGGGATGAAAACATGGTACATTTGAATATGTATTTCTAGTGGTTCTTAAAAGACAAGCTTTTCAGAAATGGCATTTTTTAATTAAGTAAATGAACAGTAGCTGGTTGTTTGTGGATACTCCAGTCACAGACTGATGCATTTGCGAAAACAAAGGTGAGACCATTGACCATCATCCTATGACAATTCTGTGAAAAAAATGCTAAGTCATGCACACTGAATAGTGGTACTAATTGAAGCACTGGTAACTTGTGATATTATTAATAAGTGGCTCAGTAGAAGATTGTGACAAGAATGGACCTGTCGTTGCAAAAAGTGGATGCCTGCAGAGCTTTCCAAATACAGAAGCTAGCAAACAGAGAACTGAAAAGAATCCACAAGACATAGATCTAAGCAAACAAGGCAGTAAATTTGGAAGCAATAAAAATGCAGTGCAAGACCACCAGTAGAATCATCACAGATGCAATTAGAGCAACTGTGCTGTTCTCCTTGATTGTGTAATCAGGGTCAGAGAAAGTGCCTTGGGTTTTTGAGCTTATACCATAGGTGGAAGTCAAGAATACCTGTTGGCCTCAGCGCTTGGAAGGGCACATGTGGGATCAAGAAGTTCTCATTTTACTAAGCAGTAAAAAATGTTTTGCAGAATTGTAGACATAGTAAGGATAAATGTCTCTATGGACTGCAACATTTCCTTCCAAATAAAAGAATTGCTGTTTAATGTTGACCAATTTCACTGACTTCAGTAGCATTAATTGTACTTGACAGCACTGTGGGAGTAGAATTGACCTCATAAGCTTGTAAGCCCAAACATGTTGACTGTTGACTGAAAGGAGAGGTAGAATTGTGTTTATTGTGGAGCCTGGTTGGTAGTCTGAGGCTTGGGCCTTGAGTCTGTTAGGAACTGCAGTATCTCACCCGCTCTGTGCTAAATATAATAGTTCTCAAGGACTACATGCGCTTTTGTCCAGTCTAGCTCTGCTGGGAAACCAAGATCTGAAAGAACAAAGCTAATGTGGGAAAACTATGGAACATCAATTATTTTTCTCAGATGTTAATGATAGTGTTGTGTAAAATAGTCATAGTATTTGGGATAGGCAGTATGTTCCCTGGTGTCTACATGCACAAACTCCACTGTCTAGGCAAAGTGAACAGTTCCAGCATATGCAGTCATTTTTTTAAACTGGTGAGAGGTAACCATATAGAATTACAGGTTGGGACCCAAATAGACCTAACCTTGTTTCTACTGACAGTATTCCAGAATCAGCAGTATAAATGTATTTATTGAAGTTGGACTAACAGTGTGTTTTTTAATGGGAATAGCTGGAAAATGCTTGTAGGAAAAAGCTTCACAGACTCTTGTGAAATGCCGTTCACACTTGACTAGTATCAAAATTTCCTGTTGGTCAAAGTTCCCTGCCTTTAGGGACACCACAGATCCCCAGGCAAGAAGTATAATTTGCTTTACTTTGCAGATCAACTGATTGTATTTTGAATTAAGAACATTTATTTTTAATTCTATTTATCCACCCTGATATGGTGTTGACTGAAGTCTTTAAGCAATGTTATCTGAAAGCCTTTATTAGCTTAAGGCAAGCTACACCCCAAAAACTGCCACAGCACAGCTGGTTTATGCAACGATAAGGCTTTGAAATGAAGGTCAGAACCCAGGCTGCACAGCACCAGCAGCTCTGGTACTGCAGCTTGGCCCCATCTCAAGTGCAATTTTGCCTAATTTCCAGCCAGACTTTATCTTTCCCTGCCCCAGGATTACAAACATCAGGTACAATTGATGCAGGGCTCTGAATACCAAAGCTACACTACTGCATTGCCAGCATGTGGAAAACTGGTGTTGCAGTGGAGGAAGCATAAGAGGTCCAGTGTTAGCACAGTGGCAGACTAGGTTAGAAAGTCTGTTGAGCAGCTGGATAGACTCTCCGGTTTCCATTGTTTGCATGTAATGCCATCAGTTCTAAAACCAATTTCATGCTTTGCAAACGTCTAGAGATGCTCCTCTATTGCAAAACCAGAGTCTGGATGCACACCCTCCTATTCCCCAAGAAAGGAGAGTGTTCAAAATAGGGAGTTTTCTTTAAGTAAATGGCTCATCAAAACCTGATCTACCTGTGATTAGAGAAACACGCTGGCCATGCTTCTCTCATTCTATGTTTACCTGAGTATGAGCAACAACAGTGTTATACACTGTTTCTTGCAAGAGTCTGAAGTTACAAGAAATGTGACTTCTGACTTCAGGCTCCTCTTAAGCTGACATTCCTATATAGATCTCAGCAACTATGGGCTGGATTTGCATCTCCTCTCCATCAATTGCATCCGTTTGAGTGTCTGAAGAAAGAGCTTCCATCAGCTCTTCACACTAATGTGAAATGAAGTTGTACAATTACTTAAATTAAGTAATGCATGACTTGCAGCAGCATGAGAGGAGAGGCAGGCCCATTCTATCCTACTAAAAGGCCTGATTACTGATAAAAAGGGCTATATTCTACTCAGTCTACCTCAGAGTGATTTGGGACTTACGTGAGAGTAAACAGTAGCAGAAGCTGCCCACTGAGCACTAGCTTAGCTATAGCGCACGTTGTGGGAAATAAGACTGGCACTACAAGAAGTCTTAAATGCAGTCAGGGCATGCCAGTAAACATTACGGAAGAGCAAGTGCTCCTTGATGTATTTTTGATGTGAAGGCAGGGTGAATTACATATCTAAGCCCTCATACAATACACTGAAAAATTAATCCCCTGTGTTCTCTCTTCCTGTCTGAATGCACGCAGAGAAAATACTTTGTGTACACTGTTAAATCTGAGGCAGGTGTCAACACAGCAGAGAGTATTTGTTCTCTTCATGGTTTTAAACAGAATCTTTCTGGGTTGGTTTTTTCCAGCTATGAATATAAAGGCAGTGGAACATCTTAAGGAAATGCATTCAGTTCCTCTACAGGCTCCTGCCTGTTCTCTGTTCTTCTGCTCCTGTATGATGCTTATCTCACTAGCTCTGGAGTTTATTGCCTGAAGGAAGGTGGTAAACATCAAAAAGGCTGAGTAATGTTGTGATTAATTACTGAGTGTATATCGTGTCCCAGAGGTATGATTGGATTGTGTACACAGGAAATTTCATTTAAGAGGAACATGTTTCAGTTAACTGGCTGTGAATTCATAGTCCATTTTAAACAATACACTCAAAACAGGTATTTTAAACCCTTGCCGAAAGTGTTTCTATGTTGTCCTTGAAAAGCTCATGTTTGTGCCTTTCAAAAAGAGGAAATGAAAATCTTTGCAAAAATGTTTCTGTTCCATTTCAAAAGAAAAAACCTTGTTTTCTGTTGAAGATATAGAAGACTTATTTCTGGGCAACTGACAGCTAATGTTTCCTCCTACAGACACACATCTCATTGACATTTCTTTCCATTTTATCTAAAATGTCTCTAAAATGTCTGTATGGGAAAACTGTAAATTTAGTCAATAGTAGACTTTTCCTGGAAGCCTTTTTAATTTGATGTGATAAATATATTTCAAGTGCAACCTCTTGAATGTAAAAAGAAAAAGAAAGAAATCTGCTGTGCTTCTCTTAAAAAAATAAGATAAACAGCTTGTTCTCCAGCAAATCATGAGCAGCTCTAGTGAAGTCGATGATTTACCAGTGTAAAAACAATACTGAAGATGCAGTAATGGTCGCAGCTTCTCTTTACCAGCTAGTTTGCTCATGCAAGTTTTTATATAATGGTGCCTTTTCACATTTCATGGGAGCAGCTGCCTAGGATGACTAATCAAACAACTGACAGAAAAAAGAGCGGAGATTATCACTCCTAAAAATGTTGCCCCTAACAACTCTGCAATCTGAAACACCAGTTTCTGCAAAACAGCTAAGCTGCCTAGAAAACATCTCCCTGACCTTAGAAAGGATTGCCATTTAGTTGCCATTATTCAACTTCTGGACCAGGCAGTGCCTAAAGCCACTAATGTCAGCAGACATCCTTCTCGGCTTTCTAAAGCAGTAGTATAGTTACTCTGCATTTCCACAGTCACGGTTTCTGCTGCAACCAGGGAAAGGATTTGGGCTCATAGACTTCCAAGGCAGCTAAGTCAATTATTCGTGTACCTGTTTGGAGGAGCTGGGTTACAAACAGAACAGGGAATTGGGAATGATCATACTTGTTTGGAAGAAAATCTTGGTAATCTCAATGCATTCCAGATGCTGGAAACAAGATTATTTGTGTCCCCAGTTCTGAAGGATCTAGTACATGAAATCACATGTCCTTTTCTCCTCCTTTAGCCTGACTTGTGGAAAGGCTGCTCCTTTTCTAGTGTGATGGTGAGGAAAGTATTCGCCTGCAGAGGAAGCAGTTGGCAAAGCTGATGCTGAGTTGAGGATTTTCAAAGGCTGCCAGATGTTTGGCAGAGAGTGAGGAACCCACCTACAGGTTTTCTTTATACAACTTCTATAGACGGATCTTCTTCCTTAGGGGGTGGAGGTTGTGTGTGAAAAAGCAGGCAGTAAATTAGAAGAAACATGCCTCCATCTGCTTCCTTTCTTCTTGGGGCAGGACAAATACATACTAGAATTTGCATAAATATGTGTCTTTCAAATGCCTTTGGATGGACTCATTCATAATTTCCAGGTCAATATTCCTCCCACCCTCCATCTCCTGGTGTCATTGCATCACGTTGCTGTACATGCCTCATACATCTGGATATCAGCATTTTAAAATGAGATGTACTTGAAGATGTGTTACAAAATGTCCCACTTAATCTCCACAGTACTCTTAATTTCCTGACGGGGGGGTAGTTTAAGGACATGATTTCCTTTCCAGTACCTGTCTTCCCTTCCTCAGCCCCTTCTCACTTTCCCCCACCAGCAGGCGCAAAGCTATAGCATCCTGTTGGATGACATTTCTCTAGGCTGATGTATTCAGCATCTGATTCACAGTTTTTGCCTGGAGAGCTGTAAAGCTCAGGTGTTCATTGGGTTGTTTTATCATTTTCTGTTTGCCATTTTCTCAAGCTACTAGAAAAAGAACCATTAAAGTCTCTTTCTCACCAATAAATGCAAAGGAGGATATTAACAACTTTACTGGTTTGAGATCATGATCTCTTTTTGAATTCTGAGTACAGACAGAATTTATAAAATAACAACCAGGGAAAAAAATGTTCATCACTCCCTTAAGCATCTTACCATCTAATTAGAGAACAAATGCCGCACATTCAAAGTGTTAATTAAAGCCCAAGGCTCAGATTCTGAACTTGGCTAGATAAGAAAGAAAATGCTCACGAGTGCATTGGTTTCTTTGACGTGTGTCCTGTGACTGAGTCTAGCCCCAAATGCTTTTTCTCATCTACAGCTTCTTTTCACATATTTTTGTCAAAACCCTGATCTGCCAGAGTGTAGTAGGGATATTATGTCCTGCATTATTGGGATTTTTGCATGAGTAATTGAGAATGTTAATAATGACTAGAAGCGTCTTGCCACAATTGTGCATTGGTAGAAAAAAGGGATGGAGTCAGAAGTCTTTAGAGGATTAATCATTCAGCAGCTTTAACTGGTGCAAAATACTTTTGAGGAGCAGCTCTTTCCTGTTCTCACAGTATCATTCTTGTGGCTGAACTATTAGTGAATAATTTCTACAGTGCATCAAGCACAAATATGTCTTCTCAGTGCACTTGGTGTAACTGCTCTTCAGCAATTATTAGACCTCAGTTTACATTGGGTTGTACATAGTGAGATGGTGTACAGTGTACATGGTGAGACACGAATCCCACTGCAGCCAAAGAGGGTTTGGAATGGCTTATGGCTGGGATGTTTAGCTGACAGCTGAGAGGAAGCCAGTTCAGTAGGCAGCTTAGTGTCCCTCTGTATTCATCAGGTCTCAAAATGTTATATTCCAGAAAGGAGATCCAAGATGATGTTTTTTATTGCTATGTAAATATGTAGCGCCAAATTTGGGCTGTCCAGACTTGCTCACATTCAGTCCAGAGGATCCTGGTGTGTGTACATGCCCTTCAGATACCTGTTGGGTAGAAATTCCTGAAGGTGCTAGTTCAGCCACCTAGGATAGCTGTGGTTAAAAAACAACAGCTACATCCAAAATAATTTTGATAGAGGAAAATGCAATAAAAACCAGGGTGAGTTAAAAATTCTGAATGATGTATCTGATTCAGCTTATCTCAGTCATGGGCTGGTTTTAAGATTTTAATCCAGAACATCATTACAGGTCTTGTAGAAAAAATAAATCTTGTAGAAGTTATTTAGCTCTTTTTTTCCCTTAAGATTGTAGGGATTTTTTTCTTACCTTGTGTCTCCAGCTACATCTTCCCCGTGCATCTGTCACATACACCATCTTTTGACAATGACTGACTGACTTTTCATCCATACTCAGAATACCGTGACACGGGGAATGCTGTATTTGAGTAAAAACGTGCTGATCTGAGAGTCAAATGAAACTTTAAATGTTCCCCCAAAATCAAAGAGCCTGTTCTCTATGTAGCTCCCCATCGGTACCGTCAGTGCTGTTCACAAGGGCAAGGTGCCTCGTGTTCAGCAGATTTTACAGAAGATGTCTCAAGCCTTTGACAACAGTGAGGTGCAATACAATCTTATTTCTAAGTTTTACCTAAAATTAGGCAAACTAAGATTGAACTCTAACATTTGCTCCAAACATGCCGGTTACAACCTAATCATTTTCTACTTGTCTCCACTTTGCTTTGTGTTCTCAGTATTGTCTGCTTCAGTGTAGCAGTTTATTTTATCTTCTCTCTGCAGACTGTCACCCCGGTGCCAGAAATAACCACAGGCAGTCCACAGTAATCCCAGTGACATCCAGGGAGTCACTCTGACTGCAATGACATGACAACAGGGTCTCCGTTCCTCTGCATTGGGTTGTTGCCTCTGCTTTCCATGAAGCTATTCCTTTTAGGTGCCTGCTCAGTCATCTAAGTGCTAGATAAAACCCAATTTTTAAAAAATCACCTCTAGGCAAAAAGAAACGCTCACGTATCAGAGAGGCCCTTTCCAGGAAGTTTTCCTGTACTGCTTCAGGAGGTGCTTTGCACAGGCTCATCTTTGCTTCTGGGCTGGAACGGACTGCTCTGCTCCCCAAGCAGTGTCCCTTGTAGCGCTGACAGCCTCTGCAGCATATGATCTCAGTTGTCTGTGGCTGAAAGCATGTGGTGGGGTCTCAGGAACTACTCATACTACATGGGGAGGAATTTGTTCTTTCAATAGTTTTTTATGGGAACCCCACACTAATAGGACTGGCTGGCCCCTGGCTGTCAATGCCCATGCCTGTGCCTTGCTTTGTGCTGGGCAGCAGAGTTGTGCTGGCCTTGGGACTGCTGGTAATCTGAATTCGGGGTTTCAGGGTGAAAGGAGCAGACACAGTTGCGGTTGATCACTCTTCTTGCATCTCTTTCCTTCCTTGGGCTCTGCCACCCTGTCCCTTGTTCCTGAACAGCATGACATAAGCCTGCTCACTCTTGTGAAGATTTTGCAAAGTGGCTCATCAGGCCTGCAAGGCTGGATATAAGGACATGACTAGACTTCTCGTGAGGGAACAGTGGCATCTTCCTCGTCTCTGTGGTTTGCCATAAGTGGAAACCCTCCTTGCCCCTATCCACTAAGTGATACTTTATCAGTAGTACAGATATGAGAAAAATACAGGGCTCTGGCAGAGTAAAAGCCAATATATGAAATAAATGGAAGGTATTCTTGCTGTTACATTCTGTTAACACTCTTTCCCTCTCAATTGCCCATCAGTAATTTTACCAAAGCAGTGTCAAAGTCACTGTTTGCAAGTATTTCAAGCTCCCTTTTTTTTTAGAGAACATTTTCATGAGAAGTCTCTCAATAGTTCAGTTTCTCTTATAAGTAACAGTCATTTATGACCTTTACTCATCTAGTGAATTTAAAATTTCAAACAAGAATTCTGTCCTGGGCATATCTTGGGTAGCCACACAGTGTTTCTTATAATTTCACTTACTCGAACTGTGGGTAGCCTGGTCTGGAGGTTCAAGGTGTGGTCCTGGTTAGGTTCAGGAGTTGTATTTAGCTTTGCAAGGCTGTAGCCTCGCCTATGCAGAGTCAACAGCAGGCTTCAATCTTTCAAACATTTACTTAAGTGCTTTACACCCAGGCCAGCCGAGTGACTCAGAGCATGAAATGAAGCACAGATGTAGATCCTAGCAGAAGTTGAGACTTCACCTTATGAACCAGGCCAGGCTGTGAATGTACTCTGTTACCCTGGGTGAGCTGAATAAGTAGTGTTTGCCTCAGTTTGTCTATATGTAAAATAGAGATAGTTAAGTATTGCAAAGTTCTCAAGATCCTTGGCTGGGAGTTACTGTTTAAAAATTAAATTTATCATTAAAAAGACATGTTGCTAAGGGGTAAATGGCAAGAAGAAAAAGTTAAAAATATGTATGGCATCCTATTTTACATGAGTTGATATTTACATTATTTAGTTCAAATGAGGGGAATCACATTTCACTGGAGAAATTTCTCTAGGAAAAGAGCAGAGTTAGGCTCCAATTAGTAAAAAGATTCACACACTATATATAGCTGCACTGTCTTCAAAACAGCACTGTGAACACCTGCCATTCTGCTGTTTGCTGCCTCCCTTTTCATCATACTGTCTGTGAACAGCCTGTTTGTGGTATTTCATCCTCTCTGGTATAACTGCCATGACTTTTAACTGTCAAGCACCTGCGCCGGCATTGTGTAAGGTGGGCAATGCGGAACAGGATATGAAAACACCAGAACAAACAGCAAAAGACACCAACCAGCTTCACAATGTCAGTGCTGGGAGGCAGATCTGCATCAGGTCTACAAACTAATGAATGGCACTGCCTCACTTTGAAGCAAGGTAAAATCTGTTGCTGAATACTCTGGGGCATTAAATTAACACTGGCAGTAATCCCGATCCTGATTGTACTGATTTCATTCCAGACAGGACTGTACCTGAGCCTATGTATCTCAAAACACTGCAAAATCTATAACGTAAGTGGCAGTGTAAAATACTGACATTCTTATTAAAAAGGGTACCTTTGTCCTCTGTGCTTATTATATAGTGTCCAAAAATCTAGTAATTTAAAGCTCACATCCATTAATGCTTCAAGCCAAAAGCATCTTAATGACATAATTTTGCCTTAATTCTAACGTTCTACAGTTTGCTCTATTACTTGCTGCCACTGTAGAGGGAAAGGGCCATATTCCCTATTATGTAAATAAACATTGTTTACTAGAATCAAGACTTTTTTCCCCCCATAGTTGTTATGGAGAACATCCTCCCTGCTTAATCTTATTATTGTGAATATACCAGCCATGTGAATAACAGAGTCATCAAGACAGCTAACATTTACTAAGATGTCAGGAATATTTAAAATTGTAGCAGGTGGGATAAGAAGATGTATTTTCTGCATTTTTTTTAATTGTAAGTCTCCTATCTTCTAAATATTTGGCAGATATTTTCTACTTTAAAAAATGGAAGTTGAAAATGTTATCAATTTAGTTACTAAAAAAAATGGCAAATTTTGAATGAAGCCAGGGTTTTCAACAAACTTTTTCAGCGTCAATATATGCTATTTATAAGGAAGAGTTTGCTTGTTTATTTATTTATTATTACTGACATTTTAGAAGAAACTAAATATCTCATAAAATTAAATAATTTTATCCCACTTAGATTGCAAGCTACTGTTCTGGTATTCAGTAAAGTATGGTGCCAGTCTGTTCAATTCAGTTGGTTTTGTCAACTTACCAGCATATTAAATATATTTTTGACTTGCAATTTAGTATTCTTTAATCTAAACAATGAAAGCTAAAGCTGGCAGTTTCCTCCATTGCCATACATACATTTCCTACTTGGAACAAAATGTGAAACTTAACTTCAGCTATGTGCCAAGCAACCAGGGCAAGCCCAGGTTTGTAGAGAGATTATTTTTAGTTCAAACTTGTAGGAGAAAAACATGTGTGCTTTCAGGCACTCAGTCCTTTCTGAAACTCAGAAAAGTCACCAGCCTGAAACAGAAATAGCAACCTCGTATTGCTGTGAGTTCAGAGGGAGGTTGAAAATCCAATTTCATGTTCAGCTGTTGCTGTGTAATTTCTTAAACTGTATTTTCCATAAGCAGTCACAGTCCTTTCTTCCCACTGTTTGCATTAACACGATTAATTTTATTGTGAATACATTCAAAATTTTAAGGAATTGCCATGTTGTGGTAAAAGGATACAGGGTCAAGTAATACAGGACTGAATGGGTTGCTAAAAGCATTTTAAAAAGAGTAATGCCCAAGTCCTGCAGCTCTTCACACATACGCATGCACCCTGCAGGCACATCAGCAGGCTCGGAGGAGCAAAGGGTATCCTCCAAACCTCGCCGAGCATGAGAGCCAAGGATAACTGGCGCTGCAGCAAAAGGAAATTTTACCTCAGTGTTCAAGAACAGGATTAGTCACTAACCTGTGGCCTTTCCAGACTGAACCAACTTTATTTAATGAAAATGCAAATCATCCATTACAAAGGCATATGTGTTGCAGTGTGAAAGTGAATTTACGTGAAATTAGTTTCATACAGGGAGAAAACCAGATGCAATTTTTCCCAGTAGTGTTTCTTTACTGTCCTTACAGGCATGCCTTTCCCATCGCCTGCAGTGGGAAGCTCAGTGGGACTGAGACTCATGGATTCATTTCCCCAACGAAAAATAAGACTAATGAATGGCTCTTGAAGTCTGGGCAGTAGTGTAAGTACGTATAGGAAGTTACGCATCTTGTCCCTGACTCCTTACAGGCAGACCAGGCTGCTCTGCAAGGCCTTTATAGCCACGTGAGAGGCTCGGGCAGCAGTTACAGCACGTGGTTGTCTAGTCCTTGGTGTCCTTCGCAGTCCCCATGCTGCCTCCGTGCCGATACTCCAACCTAACACACGGTCTCGTTATGACCCTGGGGAGGAGATACTGTTTGGCTCTGCTGCCTCTGGGGGTCTCAGGAGGGGCAGGGAGCATTTGCCTTTGATCTGTAATTGTTCTGCTACCGCTACGACACCCGTGGGATGCCGCAAAATACCAACGCGAGTTTGCTGTGGCAGATTTTCTGCTGTGACAAATCTGTGCAGAGTCCTGCCAAAATACTTGCTGCTCACTTTGTGCCGATAGCCTATAGTTGCGCACTGCTCCTCTTACTGAGCTGCCTAATAGCAATGATAGCGGCTGAGTCAAGGAGCTCTCATTTGACCCGTAAAGGGGGAACATGTTGTCATAGGCAAGGGTGTCTCACCAGGAAAGCGGCCTTCACAATGGCAGGCAATACTTGCCAGACAAGAGAAAAGGGTGCTGGTCCAGGAGCTGGAGCGCACATGTGATTTTTGGACACCTGGTCTTTGCTCTGCTTCATGCTTCCTGTGCGACTTGGAGCAAGTCATTTGAGCATCTGAACCCCTTTTGCACCTTCTCATAAGTTTCTAAAGGAGTTCAGGCATGCTAGTAGGAACTAGAAGCCTAGACAACTTTGTGCATCTGCCTCTAAATTTCATTGCACCCCAGTCCCTTGTCTTTAGGGTGCGAACACCAACGTTACCTGCCTCCCTGGTCTGTAGTGAGGATAACAATATCAAACTTAACAAGATTCTTTGAGGACTTAAGGCTATCTTAAATATAACTTGATATTAATAATAAATAAATATCTTACGGTATGCAGTTGTCTCTCTTTGGCACTGTAAAAGCTCCACTGAATAAAGAAATTTCCCAGCGGTCCAGAACTTGTGTATGTACAGAGGAGGGTTGCGTTTCCACCTGCAGTGACATTCACTGTCTTCTCAGGGACGGTCACCACGACACCGCTGACGTGGCCTGTGGGCAGTAAGTGTGGTGAGATCAGCCAGGGCCGACCATGGGAGCAGGGAGGGAGTGCCTTGCTCCCTGCGTTATTGAAGAAACCCGTAGGACATGTCTAGTCATTCTCCTTGCCAGTACAGTTTCCCTTGGGCTTTGCATGGAAATTTTAGCAATAACAAGCTGGGAGTGGGTAAAAGCTAACAAGCGAGTAAATCCCCTGGAATACCTGTGCCCTTACAACAAATAATGTTCTGAAAAAGCAGAGTTCCTAAAAACATACTTTTTCTCACCTGCAGAGACTTGTCTTCTCACTAAGAGCCCATGGCTAAACCGAACCTTTTTTCTGCACTCTCAGTGCTCTCCTGCACCTTGCACTATCATTTACAGCTGTCTCTAGCCCTCTTATACACTCTTCTTGCCCTTTTTTTATACAGTTATTCTGTTAGATGTCTTGTCTCCTTTACCTTGGATCACCATCTCCTACAGTGTTGTCTCTTCTTAACATTCTAATGTTCTGACTGGGACCTGGTGGCACTGTCGGGTTCCCCCACGCTGCAGCCCAGCAGCCTTTCTCTGTTTTTCTTTTGCTAATTACTTTGCTTTTGTTTAGGTTTCTTAGGGTTTACGGGCAGAAGCTGTTCTTTTCCAATGCTTTTACATTGTAAGCCTTAAACTAAGCATTTTAGATCTGCTTTTATTATGTGAGTTGTAAGAAATTCTGTGATAGCTTGATCAGCCCTTTCTGTTGTGCTTAGAGCAGAAAGGGAGCAAACATAACTTGTAAGCCCTTTTCCATAATGTTCCGATCAGTCTTGGCTACACAGCTATATTAATGAAAGGAATCGAGCACCATCTTACAGTATTCATCTGTTTGTCCTCCATGTAAGTTACTAGCAATGGTGGCAATATGGCAACAAAGCTAGAGCTGTCAGAAAAGTAAGTCTGTTTCGGGGTTTTGCTAGATCACTGAGTCCAATTTCAAAGCTACTGCCAAAATCTGAAGGAGAATATATTTCTTTTGAATGTGATGGAAACATAAGTCTTTTGGGGGTTTCTATGCAAAAACAGGCAACATGAGAACTTCATGTTATAATAATAATTTCACATGGGCTTACTGCACCTGTCAGTGCTAGAGGCAAAACATACAAAATATTCTTCTCCATGAAATACCTGTGCATCTTATGTTCAGGTGCTGCTTTTGAGAGTTTAAGCAGAACCTCCAGTAACACCAAAAGAGTATTTTGCTCAAATTATCAGCCCTATGAGAGAAAACATTGTTTAAAAAAGAAATATAATCTATTTTGACATTTTAAACCATGTAAACATTGCAGATTCATCAGTTGCTATGCTATGCAAACCTATGTGAACCTAGAGTCTGAACTCTTCGGGGTCTGTTTTCCTTGTTTGATGGCTTCAGTAGTAAAAGCTCACTGCAAGGAAGAAGGGAATAATCTACTTTCCGTGTTGGTGGTGGGTAGGATGAGAACTAGCGGGTTTAAAGTACAGCAAGATTTACACTATATGTGAAGACAGTCTCACAGAAATGGCTGGAGACTGACCTAAATGTGTCAAACCTGCCTTGGGGAAAGAGGGGATCCCAGGGCTGGCTGCAACTCCTGCTTGTCCTGTGAGTTCACAGTAGCTTAATCCTTACTGAGATACAACATAAAAGCCATGTAATATTATTTTAGATATCTCAGTTCACTGTTCTCAGCTTTAAGAATTAGGGTTGTCCAGAGGATGATAGTTTCTTGCCACAATAATACTTCTAGGTTTACATGTATTTATTTTCTGCTCTTTGCAGGATTAAAGCTACAGTCTTTCAACACAATGTCATTCTACTGAAAATCCATTTTCCAGTCATCTGCTCCACGTAATTCCTTTATCATTCTCTGTTTTTGGAGTGCCATAGAGCCTGACTGTTACAAGCTTTTCCAAAGGAAACTAATTTTAGCAGAAACGACTCCACAAAGCATTCTAGTTTCCATGAAGCTGTATATTTTGAAGAAATACATTTAGTTGAAATAGGCTTTGCTCTAGTAAAAATATAAACCCAAAACCTATCAATCAAACTTCTGTTGTCCAGCAAGGCTATTTAAAGCCATCACTAATTGTAAGATGGAGCTTTTGACTGCAAATGGAACGAACTGGACCCGCAGACCCTGTTCCCTCATCACAGAAGTTAATGGGAGTTTTCCTTTGCATTTAGTTCACCGTTTATGGTTTCAAACTCACAATCCCATTTCATACATACAGGCCTTTTGGTTTAAATGAAAAAAGCAAATGAGTAAGAAGTAACTTGGTGAAAAAAGCTAGTGTGAACAGGACCATAACTTGTTAAAAATAGTTGATCGATGTCTTTTAGTCATCAATATTACGGTAAGACCATTTCCTTGCTACAGAGAAAGTCATTGCAGTTAATTGGGTATCGCCCACTTTCACTGAAGTCCCATGCAGTTTTTAATGCTAATGAAGTAAGTCCAGGTTTACTCATCTTTTTTTTCCTAGCCATTACAGAATACCCCCAGTCAGTGGCCCCCATCAGTATGGACACACTGCTAGTCTTAAATCCAGAACTGTAAAATTAGAGGACATTGGTTCCAAAAGTATTGGTATTAACACTGAATTACTTTTCATTTCTAAGGCAAAAATCTGTGGGGGTTTATGTGTGTGAGAGAGAGATAACATTGAAACACCAGGAGCAACTGTTTAAAATATTTCTCTGGCATGCAAACCAGATATTTCCATCTTGAAAGGAAATTGTAGAAACTAACTTCCATTTTCTTTAGTGAGTAGAGGCTGTTCATCTCCATGGAGCATTAGACTTAAAATGTCTGCTTCTGTATATATTAAAAATAAAGCTTATCACAATGACATGTCTTTGAAACATGAATAATATATAATCTTTAATATAGCATGTAATTCCTAGATTCCACAAAGTATTATGTCCTCGCTTAACTTCAAGGAAATCCAAGGGATTATTTGCATGCTTAAAGTTAAGCATCCCCCAAAATTTTTTTCATGGGGGTGGGACCTAGACAGCATTTCCCAGGGCTATTATCAAGGGGAGACAAAAGCCAAATGTGAGAAAAGCTAACCTTGAAACACTTAAAAGACCCTAACGCTCTCTGTGAGAGCTCTTTGCCACTTCCTGGCTTTAGAGCAAAGCATTAATTTACCAAAGCTAAAATTCTGTTCTTGAGCAAAAATCTCTTACCAGTCAGTGGTCAGCTCGCTGATTTCCACAAAATGGCATAGCGTTATAGCCATGATTTTCATTCCATCCTGAAATAAATCTTGAATGTTCTCCTAGTTTGCCAGTCAGGGTTACCTGCTCTCATATTTCAACAAGTTCCTTTATTCCAGTACTGTTTCGATCAGTTTGTTATTCTTACCTGTAAGGATGGCTAAAGTTGGAAATATCTTGAGCATCGTTGCAAACATCTTCTTGACGTTGGGAGAGAAAAGAGACCAGATGCTGCTTCTGACTTCGACTAAAACTCAACTGTTATTTTTTTAAGTGGGTTTTTGTTTTCCTTATCAGCTCTGTATCAACATGTCAATAAGCTTTTTCATTCTCCTTCTTTATCACATGTGTACTTTTCTCTGACTAGTGGTGTGACTGTTCAGTTGAAATCATTTTGTAGGGTTTGAGCAACTGAGGGTTTTGTTAATAATAAACCTTTGAATTGGAGAAGCCCAGGTTCTCCCAGTTTTGCCAGGGCCCAGCAGTATTTGCCTACATAAGTACTTCCACTGAGTACAAGAAAAGTATTTGCAGAGCTATTTAACAGTCAATCTGATTACCAGTGTTGGAGTCAGGCCTAATATAAATAAGGGATAATCTTTATTTCCTGTTAATTCTATCATTTCTTTTTAAAAATGAGCATGTGGAGATAATATGTTGCTAGTACATTTTCTTTTAAAAGCATATTTCTCATACAGTTTTATACAGAATTACATTGGATTCATGATTGCCTTGAAATTTCCCTATTGAACTCATCAATAAGATAACTGACCAAAATAAAGATAAAAGTTATCTTCTAAACTGATAATAAAATCTGTTTCATCTAGTTTTAATCCATGAAGTTGGATGCTACTAATACAAAATAACAAGGTGAATATACTGATTTTTTTTTAAATGTTAATACCTGAGTTATATAGTGAAAAAGTGGTGGATGAAAGTTAGGACTTGAAGAACTAATTGCAGTAACTTACAGTAGATTACTTTGTCCTTACTGAATGCAAAATGGCTTCTCTGAGGCTCATTAGGAACCGAAGGTGCTGAGCTTCTTGCAGGAGCCAGCTTTGCTTTCTTTATTCCATGTCATTTGACTGAGGCTAATTCAAAGCCCCAAGCTGTGATGGCAGTCGATGATTCTGCGTATGCAGCCATGCGTGAGTGAGTACCTGGAGGCATAACAGAGAACAGCACTGCCTTTTAGATGTGTGCCTGTACCTAGGACCAAGACCATTAAAATGGTCGGTGACTTTTTTCCATGCTTGTTGAAAACATGGGTCTAGTTCATGCCTGATGATCCCGTCTTTTTAGTGGCTACCAAGGGCAGCTGCCCTTTCCGTGGCAGAGGACGTGCTGCTGCTGGGGAAGCCCTTTTGGCAAGTGGGGCTCAACATCTGACCACGTGTGGTTGGAGGGGAGAGGTATGCCCAGGCCCCCTCTCATCTCTGACAGGATGTGATGGTAGATTCTTCAGCGTAGAAGTGGTGAGCTACTGGTTGCCTCAGTTACTATTGGGATCAGGTTTATGGACTTAGGTGATTTTTATTCTGCTAGATATTTCTGGGCATGGCAGATGTCTGAATAATCTCTGGGCAGATGTCAGGGTTTGATTATATTCTTATATGAGCCATCTCCAAAAGTTTTATAAAAGATGTCTTCCTTAGTTCTGACTGTCAGCACTTCACACAGCATTCCCACAGGGTGGGCAGTGCTTGCCTTTTAGTGATGGGGAGGACAAGACTTGGAACACTTAAATGTCTCATCCAAAGATGCACAGGTGACCCAGAGTCCAAAAAGGAATATGTACACTGAAAGACTGAAATTCAAATTCAGGTTTCTTCCAAAACGTGAAAAGCATTTAGATTCACCTTCCCTAAAGAAGCATGGAGGGATTCCAAATGCACATGGGGGGAGTTCTCACTGGCTTTCCCTGGGTCAGCCTAAAATGGGACTTGCTGCTGCAGATGAGCACAAATGATCAGGACGTGAGCACAGTCTACAGACTCGTTTCAGTGATTGCCTGTGGCAGCTCCATATGATTGCCTGTGGCAGCTCCATAATACCCAGTCCAGAGCACTGATCCTTTTGAAATGAGAGCAGTTTTAAAGAAGATGCAAAAAATGTTGCCACCTCGCACTGCTGGCCAGCATATGCCTGCATGAGCCTGTGTCTACCACAATATCAGTGTGTCCTCTAATTCCCTCTCACTTATCAACACTGAAGTCCTTTCTCTGGCACTTAAGGCACCCTCAGCTAATATATATTTTCGCCCTGTTATATTCACTTTTTGTCAATTAAGTCTCTGAAAGATGACAGAACTACATTCCTGGAGGGTGAAATGCTCAGTTTGACCAGAGAACAGGAGCCAATAACAACTTCTGCACTAATATGCGCCCATTTAAGCTTTGGACGCAGGGCTGAGATTACCAATTACGAAGCAGGTATATCTTGTAGCAAATGATTACAACCATCAATCCTGTTTGTCCTGGTTTCAGCTGGGATAGAGTTAAGTGTCTTCCTAGTAGCTGGTACAGTGCTGTGTTTTGAGTTCAG
>JANZLQ010000040.1:4919435-4942372 GCA_026212715.1 Elanus axillaris
CCCATCCCACCTGGGGGGGGGGAAGGGGTGAGCGGCTGCGTGGTGTTAGTTGCTCGCCGGCCCTAAACCACGACACTGTTTTACAGAGGATATTGAACACCAGGAGCATTTATTTTTTACTATTACCAGCCTAGGGCTCATTTCACATCGTCAAACCAGAAGCGTGTACCCTAACACTAATCTTCCAAGCCATCCAGGGTCATTCTCCTGTGAAGGTAATAGATGGTACCTGTCAGCTGCTGGTTTTGCTTCTAGCTCATTGCTACTAGAGAGCATCCTGCCTGTTCAAATGTCAGCTTAGGAAAAGAACTGAACACAGGAAGCAAAGTCTGGTTTGGTTTGATGATGGTTAAGGTTAAGTTACAGTGGGATGATGACGAAGCTCTTGCTTACACTGCCAGCCCTTGGGTAAGAGGAGAGAACAGCTCAGAGCGCAGCAACGGCAGCAGTCAGTTTGCAATGGGTGGAGCAAAGACTCTTATCTCGAGATAAAATGGAAGGGACCAGTACCAGGAACTGTATGTTAACAGAGTTTGTGACTCAAGTCTGTGTACACTGAGACATACTCAGAAATGTTCCCTTCCAAGCAACTCCCTTGTATTCACTCCAGAAATAGAAGTGTCGGTCATTAAAAAAAAGGGAGCCCAGAGGCACCCCCAGAGCAAGGCAGCATCACCCAGCCAAGCACTGCTGTGATATTTAGGGGTTGCTTCTGTCGGCCTGAAACCTAATTAAAAAACTTCCCGAAGAATTCCATGTTTAACTTGACAAAGCTCAGCAGCACTTCAACTGCTTTGTCTTCCTGCAATATGCCAAATATGTGATTGTTCAAAGACACCAAACCCAGCATAACGTGATTTACAAAGCTCTCTACTTCAGCATCACATGTGATCGCTGGGGATGAAGAGAAGAGTGTAATTAAAGATTCAAACAAGTATAGTAAAAGAGCTGCTTTAAGCCTCTAAATCCATCATTAGGTTGACTTTCAAATGCACTTTACAGTTTGCTTGCTTATTGCACAGCCTCATTTGTTGTCTAAAAAATATTTATAAGCTTTTGCTGGAGTGTTTGCTGCCTAAAAGTTAATGCATGAACTCACTGTTATTTTCAAGCTCACAGAGTGAAAGTCTGTAAAGATACCAATCATATAAACTCTTCTGTGGAGAGCACCATGGCTTGTCACCTCTAAATAACTTGGTCAGAAATATACCTAATCCTCTGTATCCAATTCCCAAAACAGGCACAGCTTATTATCAAAAAGCATGATACCATTTCCTTATAAAGGTGCTGACTGGGTCTTGTTTATATTGTCCCTTTTCTCACTCCAGGAAGAAGTACCTTTTTCCTTTTAACCATTCAAAAGGGAAGGGCCCTTAGAGCAAACTCTTTATCCAACAAGCTTTCCTCTTGTTGTGCAGCACCAGCACTTTGGGCTGGGTTTGTTGAGCTTGTACCTGGGCTTTCTGACTTCCTTCAGACAGTTCTCTGCTAGCCAGTGTCTCCAAGTGGGTTTCTCCAAGTGATGCCTGTCTGCACCCCCCTAAAGCTGGCTGCGCTCTGCCTCCTCACCAGCGTGCTAAGGAGTAACACCTGAGGAGCACTTTGGCTCTGTATGAATCTTATTTTATACATGAGCACTAGTAAGCCCAGGTTTATCAGCACTGCTCTCCCAGTCAGTGGCTGTGACCTGACCCTAGACTGCCCTGTAATCTGAAGGCACCCTGACTTCCTTCCTGCATCCTTTCCACCACAACCTTGTGCTTTCCATTTCTCTTTTTCGGTACTACCCCCACTGGCATTTCCAGCACAACCCCATGATTTCTGTCCTGCTCCTCAGAGAAGCTGTGGGCTGTGCAAGACAGCCAGAGGCAGGACTTCATGGGAGAGGAAGGGGCCTGAACTCCTTCCCCAGCACAATGTCCCATGGACCCAGCCCAGTCATGTAACTCACCCCCCAACACCAAGGCTGCCTTCGTCACTGTAATTGCACTGATGCTGCACATGATGGCTCATTTTGCTTATGGCAGGGATTACCGTAAAATTACGCACAACTCTCCAGAGAAAGCCACAATCACACCATCACTTGCTGGCCTCAGTTGTCTGTGGTGGAACACGTGTAAAGAGGCCTTTGTGGAGATAGAGTCTGAAAGTTTTCAGGAAAAATCAGATGCAACGTATCCTTCCATCTTTCTCCTCTTCCCAGCCAAGGAAAGGCAGCAGGCTGCAAACTTTCAGCATGTTTTTGAATCTGCTGTGAACAAGCAGATAGCCAAGCCAGACGCAATCCCAAATCAAACCTGTCTTTTCATCAAAGGAAAATAGCAGCATTGGCAGACACAGAACTTCCCCTGAGCAGACAACTGTTCCTCTTCAAAAAGGAACAAAAGAAAAGGAAACAAGCGTGGAGCTATAACTGAAAAACAATCATAAGAAAAGCTTGGGAATGGAAATGAACAAAGAGGCTTCCAGTAGGCTGGGGGCTTAATGATGCAGAGAGAAAGGCTGCCTGAGGAAAGCTAAGAAAATGTCCCCATCCTAGGTGATAACTGTGGGAGCCAAGAGCATTGTGTCTCCCTGTAAAAGCTTCAGAGGATAAATACTACCCAGCCACAAAAGTGCAGTCCCCTGCCAGACACCCTAGTAGGCACCTAAAATGATCTTTATCCCTCGAACATTGTCCCAAGTGGGTGACTCACCATGCCAGTCCGCCCTCGCTGCTGCAAGGAAAATCACACCTGACAGAAGCAGGATGTAGGAGAACAAAGAACTTTTGCACCCACGTGCTGTTCCAGTCCTGCTGTGGAGGATGCTCCCGGGTGCTCTGGGCACGGCACCGCTGCCTCCCGCCTGCCTGCACACCGGCTGTGACCTCCACGCAGGCTGGCAGGGTGGAGAGGGCCGGTGGAGCACTCGTGCACCCATCCTGTCTATGGCTCTGCAGGGAGCATCCTGGCTGGGCCAGGGACGCTGCTCACGGAAGGGTGGCAAACCTGGTGCAGAGGGTGGCTTTGGGCCAGCTGTTAATGCACGTTTTAAATATACCCCCTGTGGGGCTGGCAATGGCCTGGGCTGTTCTAACATTTTCCACATTTCTGGACTGTTGCAGTTGGAGTAGCTTGGACATTTTAGACTGCTTAAAAATGCGGGAGGCACTTAATTCAGTGGGATTTTGTTAAGAGCATATAAGATGCTACACCTCTGCCATCTTATCTGACCTGTTTGACAGACACAGAAGATGTAGGAAGTTTCTTACCCTGTTCCGGCTGTAGGAAGCTGATGCCTGCTGCAGCTGAAGTGATTTGTTTGTGTGCAACACATTGCAATAGAACTGTAACACCTGCACCCACAGTGGTGTTTATTTAGTCATCCAAGTCCCATGTGAAATCGGTGCAAATGTAGGCACCTGGATAAATTTGTGGATCTGGCTCAGGCCTTTTGGGTTGATGGTAACACTCCCCATCTTCCCTGCCTTCTGTCCTGAGAAAAGCATAAAAAAGCAGAGAAGCAGCTGCTTGTGATGCTGCCCCAGACCTCCTGAGGATGCTGGCGTAGCATCCACATATCCCAGGACCGGTCTGCCGTGGATTGTGCTGGGCTAGGGTGATGGGAGTGCTAGAGGGAGTTTTGTTTCTAACTTTCTAACAAAAGTGCCACCATCAAAGAATACATTTAGGCACTGTGGCTCAGGTGTCAAAACCAAAGCAAGCTCTCTGCTGCATGATAAATCACAGTAAAATGGTTCTGTCTTTGTACAATTGCTATTCCCTTGAATTTGCATTGGCTGCATAACCTTTTCACTGCATATGATTAATTCTTGTTGTTATGTCTTTTTTTTTCTCCTTGTTCTTTTTCATGTCGTTTCAGAACTGAAGATAATAAAGAAAAAAATATAAAAAATTCACAGTGGGGATCTGGGGATTAAACTAGCAGTCTTATTGGAGGCAAAGGTCTTTTTTCTAATCATCATTTGCGTTTTCATAGGTGTGCTGGTTTGGGCTGGGATAAAGTTAATGTTCTTCATAGTAGCTGGGATGGGGCTATGTTTTGGATTTGTGGTGAAAACAGTGCTGATAACCCAGGGATGTTGTAGTTATCGCTGAGCAGTGCTTGCACAGAGCCAAGGGCTGTTCTGCTCCTCACCCCACCCCACCAGCAAGGAGGCTGGGGGGGGCACAAGGAGTTGGGGGGACACAGCCAGGACAGCTGATCCTGACTGACCCAAGGGATATTCCAGACCGTATGATGTCATGCTCAGCAATGTAAAGCTGGGGAAGAAGAAGGAAGGGGGGGCATTCGGAGTGAATGCATTTGTCTTCCCAAGTCCCCGTTATACGTGCTGGAGCCCTGCTGTCCTGGAGATGGCTGAACACCTGCCTGCCCATGGGAAGTGGGGAATGAATTCCTTGGTTTGCTTCGCTTGCATGCACAGCTTTGCTTTACCTGTTCAACTGTCATTGTCTCAGCCCATGAGTTTTCTCACTTCTACTGTTCCAGTTCTCTCCCCCATCCCACCGGGGAGGAAAGGAGCGAGCGGCTGCATGGGGCTGGGTTGCCAGCTGGGATTAAACCATGACAGTTGGTGTTTCAGAAAATTAACATCTTTTTCATTGGTGGTGCCAATAAGGGGAGAAAAAGGGTGTCAGTGGGCCAGTTTCATCCCAGTGCAGTTGCTTTTATGAACTTGGCCCAGGACTTTGTGAACAGATTATTTTTTATATTCATATTCCATTGAGGTTCTTTGTTAATCTTTTGGTGGCTTGTTTATTTGAATTAAGCCGTGATTAACTTAAGAAGCTTTCTTTGGTGTTTAATAGTTTATCAGAATAAAAGGTTACACTGCCAAACCTCACGTACATTTGTAACACCGCTGTGTCTGAGGTAGTAAAATTTGCCATGCCGTACCTGTTTCACTTACTGCGCAGAAAACACTTTATCAGAAAAAGGCTTAAGGCACTTTTATTGTCAGTGTCATATGGAGGAGTGGAGGAGCTTGTGAGTGTAAGGTTAACGGCCTGTTTGTATATGGCTTATGATGTTGACATTTGTTGTCTGTGAATGCTACATGTAAAAGAGACTCAGGCCCATCGGCATGTGCTGATGATAACATGAGTTGGGTAGTAACTGGTAAAACAAAACCCAGAAAAAACAGATGCAAGGTTTTTTGACTGTATTTACTAGTTCATTGTAGAATGGGTTAAGCAAAGTTCCATAAGAAGGTGAGTCTTCATGCATATAGTAAATGTGTTTTAAGTCTCTCATTTCCCTGAATATGAGCATGCAGGTACCCGTGACGCAGCGGGAGCTGGCTGTGGTCGCTGAGCTCCTGCTGGATACAGAAGTGACCCCAGGGACTGAGCAGGCTTATGAAATGCTGGGCTGCAGGCTGGGACCCTTAGACACTACCCTCTTAATGCAAAATACAAACCTCTGTATCTACAGTAGAGCTGGGCAGCTGCGCTCCATGCTTGTTCTCCATTTGAGAGTGAATGTCCTTCCTCTGAGTTTATGCCTTACTTATATAACTATTTCTTGGGAACCTTACAAGCAAAAAAATGGAGAGAAAGCAAGGGTCCAGGAAGTATTTCTGCCCCGTCAGGCAAATATAACCTGTGGCCTATGTCCCTTCAAAACTGTTGATATTACAGGTATCAGAAACTATTGAAAATAGTTTAGAAGCTAACTAAAGAAGAGAAAGAAAGAAAGAATTGTTAAACAACATGCAGTGAATGAGTGTGTCAGAGGAGATGGGAAAAAAGTGGTTGAATTAATTATCCGTTACTAAATATTTGCTCAGCTTTATCCTTCACCAAGACAGGAAAAAAAATTTGAAGTACTATGGAGATTTGGGGAGAAAATTACTCTGGCTAAATAAACCCATGTAATAACATTATCTATTAAAATAAGAAGTGCTATATTTTTGCAGGCTTGTTAAATTAAGTCAAAAAAACGTATCGAATAGACTAGTATATCAAAAACTGAATAAATAAACAAATACACTTCCGTTCCTGATAACTAAGAGTGAGCATATTCAGCACCAGGTTTGGTTCGTTGTTTTAGTTGACTGTTTGGTACCTTAATATCTTTCATGGCTTTTTCCTTTTTCTTTTTCACCTGCCTACTTTCCACCCCTCAGGAGTCCTGGTCGGCTGCTGTTACTGTTAAAACAGACGCCCGGGAGGAGATGTCCCTCTGTGCACTGTCGCAAAGGTTGTCAGAAGACATTGGGAAGCTCACTGTGAAGCACAATGCAAAAGCACGTTTGCAAAGACGCTGTAAGGTATGTGTTACCAGAGCTGTGCTGCTCTCAGCAGCACCGCCACTGCGCAAGGTCCTACTGACCTGCGGGAAGTTCTTGAAACAGAAGTCCCTTCTGATGGGGTTAGCCAGGAGCAGCCGCTTTTTTCCCAGGGGTTGCAATTTTTGGGAGGCTCCTTGTACTGGTGGCTCTGCCATGAGGAGCAGCTCTCCCAGTGAGGGTTAAGGTGAAGTTCGTGGGGCCACAGGAGGACTCAAGTGCATTTTGGTACTGCAGTACCAGCTCCTGGCCTGTTGTGAGCAGGAGATGGCTGACTTGTAGCAATGAGGTTTGAGCAAGAGCGGCCAACTCCAGGGTGGCCATTCCCACTTTTGGGGCGTTAGCCAGCTTCTCCCACCCTTCTGAAGGCGTTGTTTGGTTGGAGGGTGCTGGGTCAGCTCACAGCAACACAAAACTGAGCGTCAGCCTACAGGAGGCCCGTGGAGAAATTAGTATTAATGGCTTGTATGAGATCTCTTTCTTCTGAGAGAGGGATGGGCATGGTGGAGAGCTGGAAATGTCTCCTCCAGGGCTTCTACAGGAGTTCAGCAGCCCTAGACCAGGCTCCTTTTGGTTTTGCATTAATTTCCCATTCACTCAGCTGAAATGCCTCACGACAGATAGTAAAATCTGAATGAAGTGGGGTGAAGACATCACCAGGCAGCAGCATCCTAGGAGGAGTAGAAAAACACAAACAGGAGCAGGGTCTGAGGTCCGTGCCGGCGGGCTCCGGTTAGCATTCCTGCTGGAGAGGGTCCAGTGGTAGTACAGTCATTTCCCTGCAAGCGACCTGAAATAGGTGCTCATTTAAGCAGGCAGATAGTTGCTTTTTAAAATGCTGTAAAATCACATTGTGGCTGGACTTGTCTCTACGCTGTGGCGATCCAGCCTCTGTTGTAGACCCAAATGACCTAAACCAGCCCTCCTTTAATAGATTGTTTTAGGAGGAAAGGAAGGAGTCCTGAGTGTGAAGGCATTTCTGCTGGTCAGTTTTGCTTTTTTTCCCAGGATTGCAGTCAGGGTTTAGCAAATTACTTGGCATCCTGTAGTTTACAAAATGGAAAATATACAGCACCACAGAGCCACAGTCCTACCCCCTGCAGCACCTTAGAGACCCCCGCAATTAGTCCTCACAGGCGTTCCAGCTAAAGGCATGTGTTTAGCAGTGTTGAACAGAGCAAATGCAAGTGTATTTTGCCTTTTCTCACTCTACCCTGCCTGTGCTGCCGCTAAACTTGAGTGTACCAGTAGGAACAGAAATCAGATTTCATGCATCTAACAACCTGTAATGCCATCCTGCTAGTTATTAACAATCCACAGTAGCTCTTGAGCTGTAAGCAAGCAGTTGGAGCTCTGGACTGGGGAGGGGAAGCCAGGGAGCTGTTTTCTGGCAATGTAAGTGGCTCAGACACCCGTCTGTAGGAAGAAAAAACACAATAACCTCTTTTCCTCTCCTTCTCTCTCTCCCACTCACCATTACTAATTTATCCTGATGGTAATGGCTTTTATTTGCTCTAAGCAGATCCTGTTCCCTTCCTGGGAAGACCTGAACAGCTACAAGGACATAATATTCCCAGTGGAGGATCTGTTCTTGGATTCAGGCAGACTCAGGCGGATATAATGATCTCTTGATGAGAGCCCCCCTTTTTTTGATCGGCCAACCCATAACCACTTAAATGTGATCGTAATCTGAAATAAGACACCGGGAGCTACATCTGGAGTAAGCCATCCCACGGTAATGAGCTGACGTTTAATTTATTGAAACAGGGAAACGTTTTGCAAATGTTTTACGTCTCTTCAAAAACCCAGCTGACTTGCTCACATGTGCAGGCAGTTTGGGATGGAGGCTGTGTCATGTGGGTGCTGTGTGGCACCAGGGGGTGGCCCTGCCACTTGCAGGGATGCAGGGACAAGCCTATCCTCTGTGCACGTCCACCCATATGGTGGATCACACCATAGAGGAGTTTAATCTCCCCTGTCCGTTCAGGTTGCGAAGCAAATGCTAACACTGCCCTGGAGCACTGTTATTGACTCAAAAAGCCTCTCTGGTTATTTCTGAAGTTTCTCTGCATCTGTGTCTCTCCCACATTCTCCCATCGGCAGGGATCCTGGCTGGCTTTGCAGCCCTGTCTCTGGGGAGTTGTTAAGCTCCTTGGGAGGAGGCAGAGCCTCCTGCTCAGGGGATGGGGCAATTCAAGCTGTCTGAGGTTGGGCAGCTGCTCTGTGCTGCGCCCTTTCTTCCTCTGCGGCCAAGGGAGAGAGCAGTGGTGGTGGAGGATGGTTCATCCCATCAAGCTGAATGTGATAAATAGGTCTCAAGGTGTTCCTGCTGCTCGCTGTTGGCTACAGAAGGAGCCTGGACACCTAGTGTACGAGAGACTTTTAGGTAATGTGTTCCTATATTAATGGGGGGGACCATTAATGGGACAGCCAGCATCACTCAGCCATGACTGTATTTATCAAGCTTGTGTCTGCTCTACTGCTTTTGATGTGATCCCAGTGTGACACTGGGGGACCAGTGGTACCTCCGCAGGATGCCACCCCTGGAACCCCAGCCAGCATGCTTGGAGCTGCCTTGGTGTGCGGTGCTCCGTTGCTCACTGGAAGCATTTTGCCGACAGGTTGGTGGCTGGGGAGGGAGGTTAGACAAGTTTCCTGGGGGACAGAGGCTGCCAGTCTGCCACACAGTCCACCACTACAAAAAGCACTTTAGCCCAGCCAAAAGCCAGGGTGGGACAGAAGCTTCACCGTGTGCCTCCTGGCATTCAGCTCTGCCTGTGCTTCCCTCCTGCTACTGCTCTTGGAGGCTCTAAGGCTGTCACCTCCTCACAAAGTCCTAAATTATGCGCTCAGTGCCTGCTGTCAGCTGGGCTGTCAGTTCCTGAGCACCCTGTGGTGCCCTTGGCTTTACGCTTGTCTGCACCACCCTGAGTAACTGTGGGCATCGTATAAATAATAAACATTAATTCGCTTAATATCTTCCCTCTGTCCTGGGTTTTACAGTGGCACGCATCAGCTAGCAGGGCATGGGTGCAATCACGTCCCTGTCAACAGTGTAATCTGTCTCCGTGTCACATCTCCTGGACAGGCCTAATTTAACAGGGATGTTTTTTGGAACTAGCTAATAAATTGTTTGCTACATGTGGTTAGCCAGCCCCGTTCTCAGCAATCCCATCAGCCTGGTGTGTGGCCTGTCGTCACTGTTTTCAGTAACTGGTCTCTGGGCTGTTCGGTAGTGTACACTTGCAGGGCTCCACTTGGGTGCCGTTTCTCTCTGTGGTGATGAGCGGCTCCATCGGGAGTGGGGCTGGGACAGAAAACCTGTGAGTGCCGGGGACATCAGCCTGTGGGTTCGGGTGCTCTGGTTCACCAGTGTGTCGCGATCGCTGCACCTTCCCAGGCTGGGGCGCAGGCACAGGCCGTCTCGGGCAGCTCCTGTGCAGCCAGCCCCGCAGTGAGGGATTGTGTCTGATTGATTGTTTTTTGTATCCTTGGAAACTGAAAGGGCATTAAAATTGCATGGTGTATGCAGTGCTGGTGCACTCTCCTCCTCGTAGTGCTGCTGTGGGCTTGGAGATGGCTTCAGCTACCAGCTACGGGGTGCAAAGGGCACTGGCTGGTTTTGAGAAAACTAAACTACAACCGAACAGCAAACTATTTAGAGGGAAGGACCTCTGTAAATCGCAGTGCTGGTGTCTGGGGCGGGGTGTGTGACTCCTAGCCATCCCTGACCATGGCTCCGTACCTTCTCTGTTTGTGGCCCAGCCACAGCGAGCCTGGGCCTCCCGGCAGAGAGCTCCTGCCCGAGAGGAGCTGCTTGCCTTGAAACCATCCCATCCCAGCCACGGGGACTGCTGAGGCTGCCGCCAGGCTCTTAACACAGGGTTGTGTGGCAGCGGTTCCTGGCATTTCGAGCACACGCCACCCACCAGTCTGGAATGGGTTGGAACTGGGCTCTCAAAAGCCCAAGTATCTGCTTTAGGGCTTCATCATCTAACACTAAAAGGAAGTTAATATAATCGCTCTGGGATAGACATGGCAGGCAGTGCAGGGTAGCAAGGGAGTCATTCTCCAGCCCTTGCCCCAGCTTTCCTGCCTTAAAATAAAGTCACTAAGTAAGAAATACCCACTCCAGTGGCTCATTTGTGGATGGTTTTCACCTTGTGCAGGAGCTGCACACACAGGTGTGCATAGGTGGCCCTTAGGAAGGGCTTTAACCCACGTTTGGCTGGATGCAGGGCAGGGCTGTACGGCGGTGCTGCCTGCACCGCACTTGTGGAGTCCCACGGGTGCTGCCAGCAGAGGCGAGAGCTCGGCCCCTGTGCACCAGCATGGGTTCAGCCGTGCCCTCACCCGTGACAAGGTCATTTTCAGGCAGCTCTCTCCCAGCACTAGCAGTTGCAGGGAGAAAGGGGCTCCTCTGGAATTGCCCCCGGACTTATGGGAAGGAGCACCGAAGGGTTGTCCCTAATCTGGGGCTGCCGACAGCCCGCAGAGACCGCTCTGAGCACTGCTGTCAGTGCGCACACTCCTGCGGCTTCTCACCAGCACCCGCTGTCCCGTCCCCAGCCAACAAACCTGCTTTTGCATCAAATCTAGGTTACTTTCTGTCTCTCTCTTTCAGACACCAGATTTTTCCATTTTCTAAAATGGGACCAGAACAAAGGCTCTCCCAGGATCTCATTTTCTCCTACCTTCTCAGTTGCTACTAATTAATATCGTGACTGCCTAGTCACGCAGCGTGTGTTCATCTATATGCATGCGTTCAGAGAAGATGAAAATAATAGCTGCATTACGGGATCCTGCAGGTTTATTTGCTGGGGAAAACAGGTCCCTGATGCTCCAGGAATTCCTCTAGCTACGACAGCATCTGCTGGGCAGCAGCTCACCCCTTGATGCTTTCCTTGGCTCCTCACAGCCCTGCAAGTCAGGGTGCTTTGGCTGCTCCCCATCATAGCTCAGGCCACTGCCACGACGTGTCCACCAGCACCTCTGCCTTGAGATACCTCCTGGGGATGCTGCTGACGGTTGACTTGCAGGGTGTGTTACTGAGTGCCTGGTGCCTGCTTGAGTGCAGTCAAACCTGTGGAAGAAAGGGAATGGGGCGACTGCGTGTGCGAGTGTGCGGGGAGGAGAGGAAAACAGTTAAGAAAAACCACAATTTGTTGTGGGCTTGAACTAATGGGCGTCAAATACTCAGAAATCATACAGCAACGTGCAACCGATCCGCACAAAGCATTGCTGGCAATGAGTCACTGGTTAATGTACTGCTACCTCAGATTTATAGGTTTAATATTTTTCTGTTGCTCCGTTTCTGTTGCGGTGCAGATTGCCTCATCAGTTTTCTTTCCTGTCCTGAGGTATGTTAAACCAGAGTCTTTTAGGGTTGTTATTTTTTAATAAATACATTTCAAAGGATATTGAAAAAATGCCTTGCCATTTATTCCTCAAGACTTGAAATGGTCTCTCTCTAATGTCCTAGTCCAATTTGCAAGCTGGCTAACTATCTCATACCTATATAAATGGCCTTTGTTTGAGAATCTAATGAATATAATAGCCCCTATGAAGGTGTTTATTTCAACAGTGGTCATGCAGGAGGAGCTCTTAATGAAACCATCTTTATTTAAAAAAAAACCACCAATGCTTTCATAAATTAAAAAAAAAAAAGAAAAAGCACCAATAGTAATCTTTTTTTTTTAATTTATTTTTTTAATGTTTGACTTAATACACACATTTTAGCACTGTTTTAGCTCATTTTCTCTTCCAGAGATCAAAACGCTGCTCTGGCAAGCGCTGAACAAGCAGGCACTCGAGCTCAGCCATCTCCCCCGGAGCCGGGCGAGTGTGGCCGTGTGCTGCTGTGGCGGAGCGTGGCCCTTCCCCTTTGGGACGGCCGTGTTTGGGACAGCCCGCTCAAAACTGGGACTTACAATCCGAGGTACCTGTGTATACGCTGCGCCACGAACGCTGCCGCTTGAGTTCCTGAACGCTGTGCTTTGCCCTGCGGAGCTAAGAACCTGCTGGAGCGGAGCGAGGGAAAATGGATTTGTTAAGGTTTGTGGTATTTAAGTTGCTGGGTCTGTATGCGATGTAACTATTGTTAATGTCCGTAACTATTCATTTCTGAGACTGTACACGCATCATATATGTATGCACACACACGCATGTATGTACGTGTGTGGATATGCTGGGTTTCATAGTCCGTTAGTAAGGTACCTTGCTGTTACCACTCTCCCTTCCCAGAGGAGGCTCGCAGGGTGCAGGTGACCCGGTGCCCAGGGCGGTGCAGAGGCTGTCCCCGTTCGACGTCAATGGGGAGAAAGCCCCAGACGCAGTGGTGAGGAGCCTGAATCTCTCCAGAAATGAGGCTTGCGTTTAGAACGCGGAAAGGGGTTACGCGCCCTGCTCGACCCCCCTCGCCCGGGGAAAGAGCTGAGAAAGGTTGGCCTCGGCCTGCACCCCTCAGCTTCGGGGGCCGCTTGGCCCTGGGTTCGGCACGGCTCCCCTCAGCCCCGGCCCGCCCGGCCCCTGACCCCCCGCTTTCTGCCCTAGATCATCGAAAAGCGGCGCCGCGATCGCATCAACAACAGCCTGTCCGAGCTGAGGAGGCTGGTGCCCAGCGCCTTCGAGAAGCAGGTAGCGCCCGGCGACCTTCCACACCGCCTCCCCGCTGTTCCCGGGAGAAAGGAAGGGTTCGTCCCTCTCTAGCGTCTCCGGTTCTGCCTTAAAAGCGTCCCGCTTCCCCCTTCTCTCCTAGGGATCAGCCAAGCTGGAAAAAGCAGAGATTCTGCAGATGACTGTCGATCATCTGAAAATGCTGCATACGGCAGGAGGGAAAGGTAAAGTTCCGTGCCTGAGGGTGGGTCAGCAGCCCTGCGGAGAGGCTGCCGGGAGAGGAGCGCATTCCCTGGCATTGCTGTGGGAGTGCTTGGAGAAAGTGAACGGGAGCTCTCTTACGTTTTGTCAGGAACTTGGGACTTCTCTTCTACTTGAGAAGGTGTGCGGCATCGCTGGCGCTGAGGCGTTTTATGGTGGTAGCTCCAGGTTGTTCCGGGGGAGAGTGATTTTAAGTGTCTCTAGCCATATGTCAGCACTGTGATGTGAATCGGCTTTTGGCGACTTGTAAAACACACAGTTGTTGTTGTTGTCAAATGCTTATTCCTCTAACTTTCTGAAAGTTCAGAACAGAAACTAGAAAAAAAAAACAGGATGAAATGAGTAGTGAAGAGAATTAGCAAAAACGGTGAAGAGCGCTCTTAGGAAAAAAGTACGTTGCCTGCAGAAGTCCCCTCTGATAAGTAAGGACTTGTGTTTCTAATGAATTTCACTGCGCTGTGGTTTTGCTTGCACTGGGGAGACATGAAAAGAACAAAAGTACTTTCCTCCAGTGGCAGTGTGCAATTTCAGTTTAAAAATGGCAGTCTGTGACTGGTCTCGGGACTTGCAGCATCACAGCACAGATATAAAAGAAAAGCTTGTTAGACAAAAAAAAAAAAAGAAAAAGAAAACAAGGAGCTTGGCAGCCAATCTATGGTTGGGAATACTAACCACATCCAAGTGAAATATGCTTATAGGGGAGGGTGGAGTGGGAAGGCTACATGCAGACAATGACTAGAAAACAGCATCTTAAGACTCCATTCTTTGTTCTTTTCTCTTAGGTTATTTTGATGCTCATGCTTTGGCTATGGACTATCGGAGTCTAGGGTTTCGAGAGTGCCTGGCTGAAGTTGCTCGATACCTTAGTATTATAGAGGGTCTGGACGCCTCCGATCCTCTGCGAGTTCGACTTGTGTCTCATCTCAATAACTACGCCTCTCAACGGGAAGCAGCAAGTAGTGCACACACTGGCATTGGACACATTCCTTGGGGCAGTGCCTTTGGACATCACCCTCACGTATCTCACCCGTTGCTGCTGGCTCAAAATGGGCATGGTAATACCAGTACTACAGCATCTTCCACAGAACCGCATCACCAGACCAGAATTGCCGCCCCACATGCTGAAACTTCCTCACTCAGAGTGCCCCCAAATGGCAGCGTTGGACCAGTGCTCCCCGTGGTCACTACTACTACCAAACTGTCTCCTCCTCTTCTCTCCTCCATGGCATCTCTGTCCGCGTTCCCCTTTTCGTTTGGCTCCTTCCATCTGCTGTCCCCCAACGTGCTGAGCCCGTCTACACCTACGCAGTCAGCAACCCTTAGCAAACCATACAGACCCTGGGGGACTGAGATTGGAGCCTTCTAAGAACTGACTCTTTAGTAAGGGTGGGGAAGCCTACAAACCTAGCTGAGCTGGGTTATGCCACGCTTAAAAGTTGAAGCTCTTAATAACTGGGACAGTGGTACAGCTTCACCTCTAACTAAGTTTGTTAAAAACTGTCTCTTTGGATTTTTCTTTTTGTTTTCTCTGTTTTTGTTTCTCTGTTTTTGTATTAGCAGGTTTTGGGGTTTTTGGGTTTTTTTTGGTTTTTGTTTTTTTTTTTTGAATAATTGCTGAAGTTGTCCAAAAATAAAATTACAATAGTGGTTGTTAACACTTGTGTTAGATCTGTGCTGAGCATTTAAATCACTTTTGTAAACAGTTTGTTTCAAATGTTTCATTTTTCCTGAGTACGTCAGACCGCCTTTTAATGAAGAGAGATCACCTATTATTGTTAGCAACGACCTAGTTTAGTTATTAATTTTTCCAAGATCACTCTTCTCAGCATTAACAAGCTGTGTTTTTGTTAGTGTTTTGACATTGAGATGTTACATAAAGAATCACTCTTTTTTGTAAACTATATTTGAGTCTTATATTTCTGAACAAAGCGTTGACAAATCAGATGGACCAGCTTAACCAGCTTTATCTAAGAGCCCAATCTCTGTTTCTTCTGCAGTGGTTTACTGTATTTGGTGGTCTTATTCTAGTCCCTAGTGGACATTTACTCACATCTCAGAACCACTGTGCTACTTCCACCAAAAGGAGCAATTATGTGCTTTAGAGCAAACTCTGAGAGTGGGGTGGGGGGGTGCAGAAGCCAAATTACGCACTACATTGGTGGTGGGGTTAGTTGCTGGGGAAGTGAAGGGGGAAAAAAAAGGTTGTCGCCTGCAAGTAGTCTTTGAGCTGGAGCTGGTCATGTGGAAATTCATTTCATAGGGCCAGATTCTGCTTTGAATTACAGTGGAGTAATAACAGATCAGACTCTTTCCCTCTGTGAGCTTCAAATTTACACCTGAAAGGAGTGATGCTGGCATTTACATAGCCAATGGAATGGTACAGTGGGAACCTGTTCAGTGCACAGCCTTGTTGCTTAACAGATGTATCCTAACCAGTTGATTTTTCTGTTGCATTTTACTTTTAGGTGCAGTTCAGTGCCACTCCTCATTTTGTAAGTGCTCTGCTGCATTCTTGTGTGCGTGAGAGTGTGCGTGTACATGTATATTTTGGTTAATTTCAGGAGAATCTTAATCTGAACAGGTTTATCTAGTGAGGTCCACTGGATGGGGTTTGACTGCTCTTGTATTTGTGTTGTGGCTAAATAAAGGAGAAAGAACAAAGTATTTTAAATGACATGCTTGTCTGATATCTATCAGTGGAGAATTCTGTGCCTCTGGGTATCATGGGAGATGTCGAACAATTGCTACTTAATCCTGCTGTGGGCATTTGTATTTACTTCTTTCTCAAATGTGGCATACTTAGCTACACTAGCTGAGTACACATAGAACCGCAGTGCCCCAGAATAACAGTCAAGGGAAGTAAAAAGTAGGATTCATATTGCTGTCGCTTTTCCTCGCCTGGCAGTGTGTGGGCAGACGGCGAAGACACCAGGGTCACTGCTTAAGAAGAGGTTAAAGCTGCACTACACCTGAATATTCTTACTGATTTATATTAATATTAAAAAATGATCGTGTTCGCAGATGCAGAGTCCTTTCCTGTCGTAACTTATGAAATCCTATAGCTAGCTCTGTAGTAAAGTTTTGTACCTAACAGTCTGGTTTAGCTCATGTTCAGTGCACGAGTGCAGAATCTACCCAAGGTCTCTGACTGATCCTGTATTTGTTACTGAGTGGCTATTACTAGTGTCTTACACTTTTTCTTGAAGTAACAACCTGACAGGCTTACACGTAGGTAGATTTTCTCCAGATGCAGTCCGTCCTACCTGCACATCTCTACCTGCAGAACATCAACTTCTCCTGGAAGTACCTCACTTCTTTCCTCTGCATTTGAATGTATAGTACACTTGTGTTGGTAAATGGCACTTCCTTGTCTGGATTTAGCTCTGCCAGAATAGCAGAAAGAGCTTGGCCCTGTGGGAGATGAGAGCTTTGTTTAAAGAGGGGCTCTTGGGCCAATTAGGGAGTGGCATTGATGAGAGGCTTTCTCGGAAGAAGGATTGCCATGAGGCTGGAAAGAGTGGGAGGGCATTCAAGTGCGTAACCTTGTTTTACCTTCCTCCCTAGGCTGTAGGAGACCACTGCTAGAAATGAAACGCAGAACACTGTGGGAGCTAGAAATACATAGGTGTTATTAAGAAGAGATTATAGAGCCTAGTATTTCATGTAGAAACATGAAATAAGAGGCTGTAAAATTCCAAATCCAGTTTCCTTTTCACAGTGTGTATTGTCTCCTGTTTAATTATGGTCTGCCCTGTCCCTAATAGGTTTTTATACCAAATTAACAACTCCTACCTAGAAGATTGCTATAGTGCATGCAACTATTCTTTAGATCTTTTAATAAATGGCAATGCTTCTCAGCCTTTTAATGGTTATTTCATTGACATTCAAATGACTTTGCCTGCCTCTAAATAGCTGGCTCTTTTGTGTGGAAAGACCCCTATAATTATTTTTGTCCCACTGTCCTACTCTTGAATGGACTTCAGAAGCAGGGAGCGCAATAAAAGTTTAGCTGCTGGTGTTTGTTTCTAATATCCACTGTCTTCTCTTTCCATTACCAATGGCAAAGGTATTAATGAAAAGTAGTAATTTTATTCAGCCTTTGCAGTAAGACTATATTAATTTTTAGAGACTCAAAATCTACTGATGGTTATTGTAGAAAGAGGTGAATGAATTCCAGGAACTCACAAAACCTAGTAATTCAAATGGGAAAAGCATGGCCCAGAAGCTGAAGCACCAGGGTTGGAAGTCCAGGGCTGTACTATTACTTGTGCTGCTAACTTTGTAAAGCATGCTTGGCAATCACCTAATCCGTATCTGTTTTGTCAGCTGTGAAAAAGGGATGGCATTGCTTATTCTCCTTTCATCAAGAGGCGATGGTGGCTGGAAATCTTCTATATGAATGACAAATGCGGTTGTTCCTTAAAAAACTACGCTTCTGAGATGTTCTGCTATTTTTATTTCCTATAGGATGCTAGGTTTCTAAAGACAAACTGAGAAAGGCAAAATAAGCTTGCTTCTATAGACAACAGATATCCCCCGAGCCCAAAACATGTGCTTGTTTACCCTGTTGCAAAAGAGCAATTTAGGAGCACAACCTCAACCAGAGGGATGCCGGAGCAGAAAGGAAATGCATATGTGACTTGATCCCATGACCCCCCAACTACCTTCAATTGCTTTGGATGAACTGCGTCTGTCCGGAAATCCTCGGGCTAAAGCTTTGTGTGGGATGTAAGATGATGGGGTGTTTCACGTAAGCTAATATTATCTTCCTTTATCTAGGAAGCTGGATTTGAGTGCAGAATAATTTAAGGGCCTGTTAAATGCTGCATAAAACCAGATACAAACCTTTGGAAATCCATTCTGTGCTTTGGCATAAAGGAATAGCTGATGAAAGTGACATTGCATAGCTTTTGCAAAGAAGCTGTCAGTAGTTCTTAAGACAGTTTCCCTTCAGCGCTCCTGTCTTAACACTAGTAGCATGACAGAGTTTGTTAGCATCATGCTGAAAATCCCACGAGTCCTGGCTATTTCTCTCTTTACTCTCACATCAGCATGTGAGTCCCCAGGTGAGAGAAGCCTTCCTAGACTATTGCATAGTGGTGGGAAGCCTGCCAGGTTTGGTTGTTTTTTTTTTTTTTTCCCAGGGAACAAACAAGCCCAAGTGAGCACAGATAAACTGAAATCCTTCTTCCTGTTTTACATTGTGTGCATATTTACAAGCGCTTCTTGCCAGAAACTCCCAGTTTGGATCGTAACATACTCTATCCAGAGCTGGAAGTCTGTAGCGAATAATGTGGAGGTCATGGGCTTTGTGCTCAAGGCAACAAAAATGATGTACACAGCCCTTTTCTGAGGCCTTACGTGAAAGGTTGCAGAGATGGGTTGTGGTACTTGTGACTCAGTACAGTAAGGCACAAATATGTCCGCGTGTTAACCAGCCTACCCAGCCTCGTAGAGCTGTGTGTGCTTTGCCTGTAACTGAATGCCTCTCTCTCCGCTTGCCCAGCTTATAAATAAAAATTAGGACAGTCCCTTTCTTCTGGAGCCAGAAGATGCAGGCACTGACTCATGCTTGCAATATAGTAGCTTGACTGCTGTAAGGAACGTTGAAGTGCCAATGCCTAGTAAGATACAGATACCTGAAGGTGTCTTTTGGGAGTCTGAAGTGTTCATCTGGTGAAAGCTTTTATTAAGGAAGTGCTTGCATATTACATGTTGTTCTCTTATTCCAGCTAGTCCCACGCAATTTTTTCTCTAGCAAATTCTACTAATTATTCATGCAGCTTGGAGGAGTGGACCAAACTGCCTTGCTTTGACTCGTGCTGCGTGCAGCCTGCCCAAGCCTTCCCAGCAGAGCAAAGTTCACAGACAGAGGTTCTCTGCCAGCTGCTTTTTTCTTTTTTCTTCAACACATCATGTAACACAGCTGTATAATGCAGGAAGGGCTTACCTAGGTGCTCAGAAGAGCTGAGCACTAGGGGCATTCTGCCCTGCTTATAGAGCCCGTAACCACATTACGCTGCCTGGACCCTTTCAGAGCCTTTGGCCAGGCCACTTTCCTCAGGTGAAGCCTCCTGGAAAGGAAGGAGGAGGCAGCTGGAGTCTGTTCCGCACATCTCGGGCACTGCTGCTCTCCAGGGCAGCCTCAGCACAGAGAGGCCTCTGCAGAGCACTCCTCTCTCTGCACTGGAAAGGCTTCTTTAAGCTGTCCAGGTGACTTGCATTTCTCCAAGGTAAGCTGTAAAATCTAGGCACAGGCAGTAGGAACAGGTTAAACACTGATGGTACACGCGCTTCTCTGTTTTGCGCTGCTTTCACAGAAGAAAGGATGTTAGGAGTAGAAAAGCTGGTGGAACAGCTCTGCGAGAGAATGCCAGGGAACAGGAAGGAAGGCTGATGTGCAGGATCGGAGGAAAACTGAGGCTGTGAACAGATGAACGAAGAGGTGCATTGTTTGCATTGCCTGTTGCAAAGACATGGAAAAAAGTGGTCAGATGACAAAATAAGCTGCATGCAAGTATGTAAAGGATTCAGAGTGGGAAGGGTAATGCTCTTAGAATTCAAAATTTTGCTCAGTAAGCCACAATCAGATGAGCAACATACAAAGACTGAGGCACATAATTTAAAACCAGTAAGGCGCTGAAACAAATGCGTATGAACGTCTTCATCGAATGCAATGGGTCATCTCACTGGCTGGGGAGGAACCAGGGCTCAGATGGACTATCGCTGGTTGTAAGAACGCACCACAGTGTGATTTACTGATTGCATTTGTACAATCTGGTCAAGTGAGTGTAAGGAGGTCAAGGAATTAAACCATGGTCTGTGCACGAGAGGGGGCTTGTGACCCACCTTGACAGAGAATTTGATGCATCAGGGTAACGGATACGAGCACCTAATGACTGGCAGCCGCTCTCACATATCCCTCAGCCTTCATCAGCAGCTACCACCTTGCTGCTGGTGCAGCTGCTTGGTTCCTGGATTTTGGTATGGTGTTTCTGGGCATGCGTTAGCCATCTGTGTAGGTATGAGGTCTCCTTCACCATCAGGTGATTAGGGCAGGTGCGTGTTCAGACCAGTAGTGGAAAACTAGTTCTTCTAGTGAAAGTGAGCATAGAGCCCAATTCTGAGATAAGGAACATCTGGCAGAGAGAACGCAGAGTTGCTAACTTGCTTCATATTATATATCTGCTATCAACAGCGCAGACAATAAC
Organism: Elanus axillaris; assembly: GCA_026212715.1. Lineage (NCBI taxonomy): Eukaryota > Metazoa > Chordata > Aves > Accipitriformes > Accipitridae > Elanus > Elanus axillaris. The sequence goes on from JANZLQ010000040.1 coordinate 4,939,818, forward strand.
ATGGTCATACCGCTTCTTACTATCACCAACCCCATCTTCTTTAACAGGGAGGCCGTTTCACAGAGAGGCTGAATTTCAGTATCAGAAGATGAAACAAGTATAATTGGCATCTGTTGTTGTTCAGTGATGGTTATGTAAAAGTTTGTGGGATTGGATTGCGATTAAAAAAGTAGCAAAGAGAACCAAAGTGCATGCTGTAGGAACTCTTACATGCTACACAGAAAGTAGATCTATTTTTTACTTCATCAGGAAAACATCAATGTGATTGAACAATGTTCTCTGTATAATGTATATGCCTAACTGTCTGTGCATTGCCCCTTTGAATTTCTCTGGGATTCATTGCGTCTTCTGTTAAGAGGAAATTATCAACAACAAGAGGAAATCCTGTACTAGTACTGAATAGTCCTTATTTTAAAGGTACTTCCCTTCTTGTGGGAATTGTATATAATCAGAACAACAGTCCATAAAACAGACGAATTATTTTAGAAGGAGACGGGTCAGGCTTTTCTTTAAAAGGTCTGACGTTATTGAACATAAGAAAATCAATTGTTAGAGTGGATGACATTCTTCCACGAGCTGCCTGTGCTTCCCAAAGGTGGGGCAAAGTTTAAGGCATTGGTAACAGGAAGTTTGGGTTCCTTGGAGACTTTCATGTTTTCTGGAGCACGCGATGACAAAATTGCTCTTTTTCTTCCTAAAAATAGCACCAGGAATAATAATGATTAAGCTGCACCCTGTTAAGAATTGGAATAGGTGGAGATGTGAATGGTGCACATACCTGTTGGACAAAAATATCCATTAAGTTAGTGTGGACAGCGATAAGGAGCATTAGTCAGCAGTGCGTTGTAAAGGCCAGGCAACCAGAAAGAGCAGCTCTTTTGAAGACAAACCCTTCCCTTCCATTCGGTTTCTGAGATCTGGCCCTCTGTACTTCAGCTCCAGCTGCACAGACCTCTTCCACTGCATAAACCAGTGTGGGTTGAGCCAGGGGCAGGAGCAGCCCCCACCTGAAGCCGGGAGCTGAACTGCCACGTGGCCACAACTCTGTCCCGAGATTTGGGGCACCAAATCAACCAAGCACATTGAGAGGTGTGATTGTAGATCTAAAGCTAGATGGTTGTCACTCCCTCACCTGTTAAATCTGTGCCTGTTTCAAAGGCAAGGATTGAAATCCCACGTACTCGCCCCAGCCCAACCAGCCACGAAGCTGTGAGAGCCCTGAATGAGTCAGATACTCACTGAAAGAAGTTAAAGCAAAATCTGTCATGAGGCTTTAAAAAAATTTGGGTGTTGTTTTAGGCAACGCTTGCTTGTCCAATTTTTATCTCCTCTCTGGGAAGTAAGAAGGCTCCCTGCTTCTTTATGGTGCTGACAGAGGTCTGCAGGACTCTTTACACAGCCCCCTCAGGCCCGACCTCATCCTGCCAGTTAACAAACTAAATCCTCATTTTCCACCCCTGCAGCAGAGCAACAAGCCAGGCTGAAAGCACAACTTCAGTGACAGGGCTGGCTGAGAGCCACAGGGGCCCAAGACTGGGAATTCCCATGGTCTGCCCCCCGGGACAAAGCTGAAGGAGTGACGCATCAGGTTTCCGGGTAGAAAAATCCCTGCTTTGCTTTTTTTTTTTTTTTAACAGCATCAATATCCTCATAATGTGCTAGCCAGACAGTCTGACTTTATGCATTTTTTAAGCAAAAAGGGAGCAATAACGAAATTATTCTCTAGCTTTTATTTTGGCTGTATACTTCTTAATGAAGGAAAAAAAAAAGGTTCAAAATCCCTTCTTATTACCAGGTCCTCTGCTAGGAAGTGCAGCTTTCCCTCCATGCTATTTTCATTGCCTTGTGTGAGATAGAAACCCAGTTTGTATCAAACAGTTGCTGAGAAAGCTATGATTCAAGCTTTATATAATGAAATACTTTTTATACCAGAGTCTATTGGGAAACAGCCTGTTCAGCTCAGCTATCTGCATGGCGTTAACTTTTATAACCCAAAACTCCCATCAGAAAGGAGATTTTTATGAGATTGTATTTGACACACCCCAAACAAGATTCCTTTAATAACTATGTCTGACTGACTGAAAAAGGCTAGAGATGACTTTGCCAGGGGCTAGTGCCACCTCAGATTTAATTTTTTGGCGACAGTGTCTGCTCCTCACTTGTTTGTACTAGAAGAACTGTTGCAACACTGCTGCTAATCCCATGGGACAGTGAGAGATGATGAAGATAAATTTGTATACAGAACTTGTACCCGGCATCTAGCTTCACTTTGTTCCAAGACTGCAGAAGCTGCAGAGTGAAATGTGTTCCAGGGTGTCGAGTTTTAACCCCAGCTGGCAACCAAGCCCCACACAGCCGCTCGCTCACTCTCCCCGATGGGGTGGGAGAGAGAACTGGAAGGAAAAAAAGTGAGAAAACTCATGGGTTGAGATGAAGACAGTTTAATAGGGAAAGCAAAAGCCATGCACGCAAGCAAAGCCAAACAAGGAATCCATTCCCCACTTCCCATGGGCAGGCAGGTGTTCAGCCATCTCCAGGACAGCCGGGCTCTGTCA
>JANZLQ010000040.1:4942472-4997284 GCA_026212715.1 Elanus axillaris
GGCCGGGCATGGGCGGCGCGGCGGCGGCGGCGGCGGGCGGGCGCTGAGGCTGGCGACGGCGGCAGCATGGAGGCCATCTGGCTTTACCAGTTCCGCTTGATCGTCATCGGCGACTCCACCGTGGGCAAGTCGTGCCTCATCCGCCGCTTCACCGAAGGGCGCTTCGCCCAGATCTCCGACCCTCCGGTGGGCGTGGATTTCTTCTCCAGGCTGGTGGAGATCGAGCCGGGCAAGAGGATCAAGCTGCAGATCTGGGACACGGCCGGGCAGGAGCGGTTCCGGTGAGACCGGCGGCGGGGCCGGGCGGGCCGGGATCCCGGCGGGGCGGCCCTTCCCGCGGGGCCGGGAGCTGCGGGGCCGGGGCCGGCGTCCTGTGCCCGGCGGGGGGGGGGGATTCGCCGCCGGCAGAGGCGTTTGGCGAACGAGACAAAGAAGAGTCAAATGGCACCTTTTGCTTCTTAGCCCGCCCCCATCACCTTTGGGGTTTTTTTGTTTGTTTGGCTTTTTTTTTGCCTGTTTGGCTTTTTTTTTTTTGTTTCGCACTGCTGCCCCCCAAAACGCGCCGGGGCAGCGTAACGGCGGTGTGTACCTGGGGTTTGTGCCCGCCCCCAAATGGCCGCCCGTGGGGTGATGATGTGTAGGGCGATGTGTAGGATGGTGATGTGTAGGGGTAGAGGAGCGGCCCCGCTGCCCCTGGGGAAGGGGACGAGCCCGCGGGCAGCGCTGGGGCCGGGGGTGTTCAGCGGCAGCTCGGCGGGGAGAGCGCCTGGTCCCCGCTGCTGCAGGGGCAGGGACCGGGGAGCTTCGCAGCTGAACGCGCTTACGTGCAGGCCCGCGGAATGCAACGGAGCGTGTGGTTCGGTTCGGTTCGGTTCGGTTCTCTGCGGCGACAGCCAGAGCTCGGCTCTCCGCAGGACAGAGGCAGGCCGGGACAAACCCTTGGTTGTGGCTGCGCAGGGCTGACGGGCGCTTTCTGGAGCGTGTCACGCCGAGCGCCGCACGGGCGCAAACAATTTGAGAGGTTGAGGAATAGCGACGAAGACTCGGTGAGGAAAAATAAAGGCGGCGTGTGGGACCGTGACGAGGGTTTCCCACGGAGCTGCCTGGTAAAAACAGCAGCCGTGGTTGGAGCAGGCTCGGCCCCAGCAAAACGGGGGACTGCTCCGACAGTGCTCCTTTGGAAGGGGTGTGAGTGTACCCTCAGCTCTCTGCCGGCTGTTTGCTTGTATTTTTTCATGCATCTTTAACCCTCGTTCTGCTCTTTCATCCTGCTCCCTCTGGGAGCACTTTCCTTGCTCCGCATCTCTGCGCAGCTTCACGTAGCTCCTACTTCTGTGCTGTAATGGCTTGCCTGAGGAGTGTTTTGGTTTCATTCAATGGATGAAACCTCCTCTACCCCCACCCCTCTCACCACCTTCCTTCGCATCGGTGGTGCTGGCGTCTGGCCCAGGATGTGCAGTAGTCAGCCCTTAGCCACTGACAGGTTTTTCTTCTGCTACCTTGCAGCCTTTCGAGGCGAGGAGCTGCTGCTTTATTCTGCTGAGAGAGGAGGTGCTTTAGCTTGCAGTTGCATCAGCCTCCGGCTTTGGATCTTGGGCTGAGGTCTGTAGAAAAGACGCCTGAGTGCCATCCCCTGCTTCTGCCTTTGCGGTGAAGAGCAAAAGCTGTTGGGTGGCTTCGGTTTTTTTTCTTTCACACGTTAGGAAGTTTGGGGCTCTGGAGGCTGCTTACCCTTAGTGCTGGTGGTTGACCCGGCCTGATGCTCGGGTTGTAAGCATGATGAGCAGGCGACCTTCAGCGCAAGGGCAGGCTGCACTGCTGCGATGGGCAGCAGCATTCAAAGGCAGGAAAGGTGTAAGGGGCAGGAACAGCGAGTGACATTAAAAAAACACATCGTGGAACTTTGAAATGCCCTTGCCAAAGCACAGACTTAAATTCCCGATGTGGAAAGCTAAAGGGAAGTGGGCAAACCCAGGTGCCTTTACGGTGCACTCTGAAGTACAAAAAAAATCAGGCAAAAAGTCTGTTTCGTGTTTATCCCTTTCAAGTCACCATTAGACCTGTGGCAAATTGTGCCCCATAAAGGCAGCAGCTCCCGGGGTCCTCCTGCAAGCTATTTTTCTTGGCAAAAAGCAAGGTGTAGCTATTACTGGAATAAGCTGAAACCTCTCAGGCTTGTGGGCATAGGCAAGAAGCACGATGGTGCAGGTGCTCTCCAGAACCCTTAAACTTTTTTGCCATAGCACAGGAAATTTCTTAAGAAGGAAATTCGTAAGAATGAACTCCGCTTTTTCACAGAGTTCTCCGATTTGAGCGTTCCAGTCTGCTTTGCATAGTTTAACAGCTGCCCCACAAGGAAAAAAACACTGTAGTTATTCTGAAAGCACCTTTTTGGCATTGTAGCTGTGCTACATTTCTGCTCTTCCTGACCCCCGTTGTGAGCTCTTTCACTCTCTATAAATCAGAAGCAATTTCCATGCAGTCAAGTCTTACATTATGGTTAAGCACGCGCCATTCTATTTTGCCAGATCAGGCCCCAAACATGCTGCCTGGGGCAGCGTTGAGTCTGCTTTGGAGCTGTAGAAAGAAGAGCAAGGTCCCATTCTTCCTGGATCCGGCACGTTTTGCCCATCTCTGGTTGCTCAGATACAGTGATTTCCTTGTTTGAAACATGATGTTGTGTAATGCTAACAAAAGCAAAAGCACGTGCAGCCCTCACTCCCTGGAACTGTGTACCACCACCTACAGAAGAGCTGTTTCCTTCCAGCCGGCAGCCCTCCCTTGGCCGAGAGGGAAAGACTCGAACAAACAGGCACAGACCCCAGGTTCAAGAGTCCCCACCATTGGTACAGAACAGGGGAGAGTTCCCAGACAGAGGCAATTTATGTTAAAACTTGGCCAAAATAGGTGCAAATCCCCATACTGCTCTGCATGAGCATGGTGGGAGGAGGGAAGGTAGGAGTCTTGGCTGGGAACTGGGGAGTGATGTGCAGCGTGAAGGCAATATAGTTTGCTTCCTGTGGGTTGGAAGGGAAAAACAGTCTGTGGAAAAGGCTTTAAGAAAAGGCACCGAGACCTTCACCTAGTTTTACCTCAAAGCAGTCTTCAGGTTAGCTCCTGTCCTGTCTTTCAGATATACCTGAGGCATTGTTGATGTTGGCGGGAGGAGCCAGGACTGATGGCATGGAACACAGGGGAGAAGCAGAAATGCCTGTGACAGTGTGGGGGTGAATTCAAAGCACCAGTATCTCTTTGCAGCTGGCTAGATAGCAAAAGGCCGATCTAATTCCCTCAGTGCCAAATGTGCAGAGCTACTGTTGTCCCTCAGCCAGATAACTGGGAGAGGAGGAATTATCCAAACAAAACCAACTATCTTTTTTCCCTGCCTTTTCTGGCTTTCTCCAGTTTGGGCTGCAGATTTTTCACCTGTCACTGCATGTCTGTCGATGAAGCAATCCTTGAAAGCACCAGCTCATCCTTTCTTGGGGCAGTTTCGCTAGCTACACACACAACAGGACAAAATAACCCCTAACAACAGCCTTGCGTGTCCAAAAAGCACTTGTTCCAAGGTAAAAATGCAGCAGTGCTTACATTTTCCCGGCAAGGAGAGTTCGGGCCTGAGTATGAATTCCTTCAGGGATTGAGATCAATCATTGCTTCTGGATTTAGAAGGAATCCATGACTTTGCAGAAACACCACAGTTTTACAGGTTCTTGGTTTTTCCATGTGTAGCAGTCATTGAACCGTAGCTCTGCTCAGCCTCATGGTCTCAGCTTTGCTCCATCGCCCTGTGTTAGCTGATTTCACGTGCTGCTTCTGGCTGTGTTGAAGTCTCCCCTTGCTCGGAAGACTTGTGGAAGACGCGCTCTATTTCTCAGCCCACAGCACCGGGGTCTTTTTGGTTACTGTTTAATGTTGTCAGTATTTGGCAGGAACACGACCAAGAGTAACACAGATTCCCCTAGGAAGCTGTTGTATCATTTTGCTATTACTCGAGAGGTCAGACCGGCTGCTCCTGTTAGCGCATTAGCTGTAATGTCACTTTGACCGGTGGCGTAGCAGGAGAAGAATGATGGGGTCGGTGGACATCCCTGTGCCAGGGCCCTGGGCGTATGGAGGGGAGCTACAACCCCACCGTCTGCCTTCCAAATCTGTACCCTGCTTTTATGTATCTGTCAGGGAGTGGGTCTTTGGTTTCAAATGAATCCTTTAATTTGTGACAGTGCTTCTAAACGAATGAGTTAGACAAGTTATTCAGAGAACTTTTACATGGCAGGGTATGGGACTCACTCTTTAGACTAACTGCAAAGGGCATACAGAAATCCATGACAGCAAATAGAGACCAAAAATGGTGGTGGTGATTTTGAACAGAGCTGTAATAAATCAGTGGGGCAGTTACCCAAGGATGAAATCTTTAAGCCAAGATTAGTTGTCTTTTTGAATTACAAGCTCTACAGAGCACAAGCTAAACGTGATAAACATTGCCTGAATGGCCTTCACTGCCCTGTATTCTGCAGGGTAGACAGAGTGGTGGTAATGCTGCTTTCTTAAACAAAAGACGTATATTCAGAAGGGGTACATTAGGTTTAAGAAAAAATAAAATCAGAAGACACAAACAAACAAAACCCCACATGACACTTGCTCTGCCCTTCTTCCCAAACAGCTGTAACTTAGACTTTTGTTGTGGCTCATTTGTTTTCAGGTCCATCACCAGAGCCTACTACAGGAACTCGGTTGGCGGACTCCTCCTCTTTGACATTACAAACCGCAGGTCCTTCCAGAACGTCCACGAGTGGCTAGAGGAGACCAAGGTGCACGTCCAGCCATACCAGATCGTCTTTGTTTTGGTAGGTCACAAGTGTGACCTTGACACACAGCGGCAAGTCACCAGGCACGAGGCTGAGAAACTGGCTGCTGCATATGGTATGAAGTACATTGAGACCTCAGCTCGGGATGCCATTAACGTGGAGAAGGCTTTCACTGATCTGACTCGAGATATATACGAGCTTGTTAAAAGGGGGGACATTTCAATCCAGGAGGGATGGGAGGGGGTAAAGAGCGGGTTTGTCCCAAACGTAGTGCACTCTTCAGAAGAAGTGGTGAAATCAGATAGGCGATGCTTGTGCTGAGCTCTTCTAGTGAGGCAAGTGGTGATGAACTCTACTAACCAAATGTACTTTACTAAGTGAACTCAGTGTGACAGAAGGGAGAGCAACACTCCCGTTGTGAACAGCCTCCCACGTTGTTTTGGACACCAGAACAGACCCCAGAAATAAATGTTCTGTTCCAAATAACCTTTCAGAACTGGGGGCTGCAAATCTGAAGGAGAGTGAGTGAGGGTGCATGTAGATGTTGTAAGGAGTCAGGAAGCAGAGATGAGGGGGCTGCACGAGACAGGAGAGAGTATACAGTAAGCTGAACGGGCTAGCACATGCCAGGGTACTGTACATGTCCTCTTTTAAGTAAATCCATAGCTCCATGCTGGGTATTGAAGCCACAGTATGGGTACTTTAGTAGTATGACAAATAAGCAGAGCGAGAGAAAGAAAGAGGACATCTTCTTCACTTGTGTCAGCTGTTTATTACCAGGAAGGTGTCAAGGCAGCACAGATACCATTTCCTCATTAAGGCCAACTCCACAGGAGAAGTTTACTGACATGGTATGCACACCTCTGAATTTTCTTTCTTATGTTCTTGAACCTAGTTCGATAGCAAAGAATATTCTGTGGGATTTAAAGAGGAAAACAGTAGTTATTTGATTGATAATTAAAATTTAAATTATATCCCCCCCCCAGTGCTGTTTCTTGCTGTGCTCAACTGGGATTCTAAGTCACAACTCCGGCCTCCGTAGTAATTATTCAATGCATTTTTACACATTTACTGCCTAGGTGAGTACTTTGAAAGTACCCTGACGGCTTTCCTACAGAATTAAGTGATAAGAGCATAAAGAGAGAACCATGTCCTCATATAATTTATCTTAAGGCTGGGGTGTTGCAGCCAGGTGGGACACACCAGCATTTCTGTCTTGCTAACAGCACTGTGCTGACCTTTTGGGTGTCTTACCAGCCAGGTCACAAGGAGGAATGGAAGCAGGGGCAGGAGGGAACCCAACAAAATAAAAAAACTTGAAAAGCTTAACTCAGGTGCATCAGACGTCCTAAATGGTGAGATTTGCTTTTAAAGACGTTAAATAGCATGGAAAGCAACAGCTTCCATCAGTACTTTCTGCTGTTAAGAGTGTCATTTTCTTTCTTGGCTTCTGTGGAAGAAGAGAACTAGCGTTGGGAAGGAGGAGCACACAACAGAAGTGTCTAATCAGGTGGAAAGGAAAGCCACAAGACAAGCTCAGAAGTAAAACTTGTTTTCCTCCATATTTTAATTTGACAAAAGCAGATCCATCTCAGGTTGGTCATCGTGGGATGGTAGTTGTGTCACAAAAGCTGTATGTAGGTGGATGTTTTCTGGGAATGCCATTCACCACTTTGAAGCTTTGCTTCTGCAAAGTTTTAACTTAAGCTTTTGAAGTGCAGCACGGTAACTGTGCTCCTGTAGCAAACTAGGGAACTTCAGCCTATTAAAAGCAAACAAACAAAACTATAGTGACTTTTTTCTTTTTTAGCTCGAGTTTGCAAGCTTTATATACCAAAATACTAATGGGCAAGAGGGAAGAGTTAGGTAAAAACCACAGGAAGCATATAGTGTTTGATTTTTTTAGGCCTCTAAGTAGAGAAGAATAAAATACTTGTTACAGCTTTTTAAGCTACCCCATCTATAAAAATGTTGGTCTTCTTGATTGCTGTTGAGTTCAGCCCATTTCTCACTTTGACCTTGTTCTCACAGTTTGCAGCACGTGGATAGGTCTGTATGAAGAAAAAAAAACCCCTGTGGTTTCCATACTAAAGCTGTTAAAAAAAAAAAAACTAAAAAAAAAAACAAAACCACAAACCCAACCTAACAACCAAATCCCTGAAAATAATAACATTTTTATTTTCAGTGTTTTAGGAACAATTTCAGTTCCTGGGCTCTGCCAGGGAGCAGCAGTGTTGCACCTGCTGGGAGGGCACGGGTGGCAATGGTCTAGCCCCTTTCAGTAAGCTTGTCACTGCGAACCCCGACTGTTCTCGAATAGGTTATAAACGTATCAAAAAACTTGTGCTAAAGCCCAGTGAATTCCAGACAGATTCAGTTGTGGTTGAGTGCCCTGAAGATTAAGAAAAAAGAAAAAGAAAAAAAAAAAATCCCTTTACAAAAATCTCTTTCTAGGTAAGCAAAGCTGGAGAAGATTGATGCAGAGCACCATGGGAGCTTGGCTGCCATGGGCTCTCATGGGCTGACACCAGTGGAGAGCACAAGGTTTACTCGGAGCAGGTCTGCTGGTCGTATTTTCACAAGGGCAAGGACAAACAAGTACGAAAGGGTCAGTTTCTTCATTCCCTGAATGGAAAGTCTGCCAAGCAACCACTTTGGTCTTTCAGTGTCCAGCTGTTTGCAAGGTGTGTCCTGGATTGCCTAGCTGAGGGTAGCGGCTGTCCTCAAGGGCAGAGCTGGAGCGCTCCATAAACAGCAGTTAGAAGGTGGATCAAATGGCATTTTAGCAATAGTAAAATTCTATCATTCTCTGTGCAGGAACCTGGCCAGCAGGGGAAAGATCACTTTTCATGAGACAACCAGTATTTTTTCAATGGGTTTTGGACATTCCCCTTTACTGCTCCCAGAGAGAAATTCCAAAAAGCCTAAGTCAGTAAGTGCATTCAGGCCTTCAGAGTAAATCTTCCATTTGAAAATACAAGTGTCATAATTCTAAAGAGGAACAGTACAGAAGAAAATGTAGGCAGTCTTAACTACTTAGAGGTAATAAATGGTTATATTAAATGATAGAGAAATCATTATCTACATCTTTTTCTAATTCCTTGCATTTTCTAGAGAGCTTATTAAAATATAGGAAATGTAGATTCATCTGTATAAAATTTGGAATGTTTTTTCTAAGATGAAAACTTACAGGATATGCTAAGAATTCTTTTCTAACAACTGGTTTTAATGCTTTGACTTCTAGTGCAAGAGGGATTTAGAGAAATCAGAAGGTGATACCTTTCACAGGAAAAAGGCCAGGAGCTCTTTTACTCTAGGATAAAAAGAAAAAAAAAAGCTAACTTTTCTGTGGTCTTTACCACATGTTAAGAAACAATCTGCATGTTAGATTGAAATTGCTCAGAACCTCCAGAATAAAAGCATACTATACACTTTCCTTGCTTTCTGTTATGCACTGTAACGAAATGTGAAAATAATGCTGTATTTAGCTGTCTGTATGTGACTGAAAATATGCTTGTATTTAGCAAAATGCTTACCATGTGATAATGTGAAATTCAAAACTTGTAAAGAAAATTTGGTGGTTTTTTTTTTCTTTACCCCTCCCCATCCTTTATCAGTAAGCAATGGACTTCCATACCGCAGCCCTAACTCAAAGTCTAACATGGACTGGCTGGACAATAAACAGGCACTCTTTGCAACAGTATCCGCTATACATTTTTCTCCAAAGTGGCCCACTGCTTAGATCTTCAGAACCAGACAGCTACCTTGCTGAGAGAAAACAGTGCAACTATAGAAACAGTGGCCATCCTAAAACAAAACCCAAACCAAAACCCTTGCTCTCTGCAGGAGCAGCCAAAACCAGCCTCAGCCAGCCCCTCGGGGAGGCCCTTCTCAGCATCAGGCAGGACTAGTGTCACAGCAGCATAAAACAGCTTCTGCAAACTGACCTTCTGTTCTTATCCAGTGTGACAAAGACCTAACAGCAAAGGACAGAGCAATACTGGACAAGGATCAGTGACAGGGAAGCTGGAGTTCTTGTCTGTAAGTTTCGTTTTGGTTTATTTTACTTCAGATCAAACAAACCACCCACCCAAAACAAGAGTTAGTTATGATGGCCACAGCCATCTCCCATCCCCCCCCAAGCCAGATACCTTTTGAACTTACTGAGCAATTCCAGCTCTAATGCTGTCATTCCCCCATCCCCGCCCCCAGATACCCAGCGTTAGGTCACCGGCAGTCGCACACAGTACTTATTTTGCTCGTGCAGAAATGCTTAACTCGTCATTTCATTGTGCACAACAAAGGCAGGCAACTGCTGCCTTCGGACCAGCCGGGGGGGACGGGGAGGGGGGAGCACGCTTTAGCCTGTTGGGATCTCATTAATCCAAATTGAAGAGAAAATTGCAAGAGAAATCAGGACGTGTTTGCAGCTGCCTCTCCCGTTATTGCTGATGCTCTTAGAAAGGGACAGCAGCAGCCTGCAGCGCACACAGCCCCATGTGCAGCCCAGCACAGGAGTGGGCAGATACCTGTTAGTCAAATAATGCGTTCGATCTAAACATCTCTCTCTGCTACAGCCAGACACTGGAACAAACGTATCGCCCTGCAGGAAAGGTACAGATGAGCCAAGCCCAGGTACTTACTTGTGACTGGTGGTAAGGATTTGCCTTTTTTATGCCCATCCCTGCGGCTCTTAACTCTTCTATGGCCACAGTGCTATCAAATCAGTTGCTTGCATTCACAAATTCAGATGCACTGGCTCACACTCCCCATTTCACTGAAGGCAGTATTCAGCAGCTGCACTTTTCCTGTCTGCTGCTTCAGCTGAGTTTTTTCACCCTCCTGCCCCCAACTAAGGGAGGGAAACATCGTAAGAGATCCCACATAAGATTCATGACTTTCTCACACAAAGAAAGATGCACAAAACCAGGTGTTTGCCACAACTCTTTAGTTTTACTATTTTAATATCATGAAATAAAAGTACAAAAAATTTACAGGTATATTGTTTCTTACATGAAGATCAAACAGTTAACATTTGCATTTATTTTGCAGTGAAACCTGTATTCTCAGTCACAGAATGTGAATATTAGCTACTGACATCACCACCGAGCATTTCATTTTAGAAAGAAACTGCAGAGGTAAAAGGCAACAATCTTTCAAGGCTTCGTAAGAACCAAAAAAAATACTCCAACTGTTAACACCAGAAGTCATGCTTCAGTAAACCATCTTTAACTAATACAGGTTTCACCATGTGGGAGGCTGAGAGTGTTAAGACATTTGAACTGGACATCTTGTCTAAGGGATCGTAAATAGGGGGTTTCTTGTTTACAACCTTATCAGCATTTTGGTGTCCTTGTTCATCGCATTTGCAAAAATAAGCAACATGTGCACACGTATGAAAAAGAACAGGGTGAGATCACCTGCAGTCTTGACATAGCTTGTGCTGTTTACTCCATTTACCACTCTTCTCTGAAGACAAGTCACAAACTGTTGTATGTAAAGTGCCGAGAGTTCAGTAACAGGCAGTTAATTAACCAGTAACTATTAAAAACAAGTTTATCCAAAGTGGATATCCAGGAATGCTTGCAAGTTGGTGCTGCCAATTAACTGACTGAAACAAAATCCAAGACTTCACTGTATTTTTTCTGTTTCCTAGAACATTACAGCTGCATGTCTTCCCAGCCCAAGTTGACTTTAACTTCACCAGCCGTACACAGAGACAAAAAAGTAAACCCCTGCATTACGTAAACCTGCTAAAGTGTCAGACTCCATTTCATACATGTCCCTCGACTTTTCAGACAAGCTTTCAGGTAGAAATTTATTTATGACAGACTGATCTGATCAAAATACTATGTCCTTTCCTGGACTGTGTGGTGCCTTTTCAAGTAATTCATTTCATGAAGCATGCATGAAACCAAATTTTGAGTTTACAAATAAATAAAATGGTGCTCACCATTAGTTTTTATATATTTTACCTTTTACTGAAATGCTTAAAGTAACTCAGTCCCTTAAGAATGAACTTGGGGGTGTTTAAATAAAAAATATTTGGAAATTGAAACCACATTTAAAATTGGCAAAACTATGCTTTGTTTTTGGAAGGGTCTTGCTTGTTTCTTCTCTTTACATCCCAATTATAAACTCTAGCCATATCTGAAGGTGTAGAGTTAAGGAAATAGCTCATGCATTAAGAAAAAAAAAAAAAGGGAAAAGCAGGTTATACAGTTGGCCACACTTCATTTACTTGCACTAGTCAATATAGAAACCACTTAATGAAAGAGCTGACTTGGTGCAAAGCCAGGAATACTAGTAAAACACAGGATACTAGTAATTGTTAATAACTGCAGCATTTATACCATTTACTTAAAAACCTCCAAAAAGGTACAACAGAGAAACACACTTTTAGTTTTACTTACAGCTACTCTTTTCTGATTTCAGTCAACCTGCCCATATCAGCTGTTACTTGCCTATTTCAGGCATCCATAACTTCCTGCAGCACTAAGACAGCTTAAGTATCAACTTGAAAAAACAAGCAGTTGTTCCTTCATTTACTCAATCTAATGCTTCAGTTGACAGCTACCCTCATCATTAAAATAGTTTTTAAGTATAAAAAAAAACCCCACACGCCTGGAGGTGGTTCGTGATAGTATAAAGAAGTAAAATATAAGTTAAGCAACGCCTAAGCTAGCACCAAGCTTGCTGCAGCAGGGCTTGTGTTGCTTGGAGAACATTGCAATGGCAGCTGAATCGGGTATGATTACCAATAGCCCGAAGAACAATATTCATATGCTCTAGAGAGGAAGGAAGAGTCACTTTGCTTTGAAATGCCCACCTGGCCAACAATCCAGAGCACCGACCCACACTTCCAACTCGCAACCACCGTGGTAGGTTTCAGGGGGGACCCAATCGCAAACACAAGCTTTGCTACATCTAACCTGCCAGCACTCAGCTCAGCACTGGAAGCACAGTATCCCGTGTCACTGCTAGAAAAGGTTAAGTTCCTGGAGAGCTACAGAATTTTAAGGGCAGCCAGTCTAAGATAAAAACCTGTCAGGAATTGGTAATTACCTCTGTGTTAGCTTTCACAGACACCTCTTCCCCCCAAATAAAAAAAAGGATACTGACTTCTGTAGTGGTGAACTGATCTCTAAGAAAATCCAGGTCTTCCTCTAGAAGATCAAGGTTTCTTGTGGCTGTTGACAAATTCTTCTCTAACAGAGCCTGAGCTTCATCAATATCATATTCAAGCATCACATTGGCCTAAAAAATGAAAGATGAATAAAGCTTTTATTCTTGTACTGTAAGGAATAAGCCATAGCAGGCTTATTTCAGGTTGCTGTTTATAACTTATCACATTAGCAAAAGGCTGTTCTGACAGGCCAAGAAAATATTCAGGACGAGCAATGCCAGAATCCACTTGAGGCCTCCACCACTTCAGTAACTGAGTAATAAATCCCTCTAGTGACTTAAAAAAAGTTCTCTTCCTATAGCTAAGCAATGAGGGATTTCCCTCCCTGTGGATTGCATTCAGCCTTTCAGGCAGCAGTATCTCATCTTCATTGTATTTGAAAAGCAAGAGACTTCACATTTCTTAGCAGCACCTGTTAAGTGCCACACAACTCTATATAAACAGTTTTTGTTGCACTCAAGATTAACTTTAGGATCTCTGTGTGGATCACTGACAAACAGCCCAATGGCACTGCTCATCAACAAGAAGTATTACAGGTATTTAAAGCTAAATAAAACTAAATATAAGTCCTATCCTATACCATGGTGGTTTTTGATCTACAAATCTTTGTTTCAGTAAGAAGCTACCACATGAATAGATAAAAGAGCAGTATCAAGTGAAGATGCACCAGTGAAGCTTTGTCTCGTTCAGGAACTGCGCATTGAGCAAAGCCAGACACTACTAACTCGACATGATCCCAGGGAATGCTACACAGAACTGCGAGAACGAGATAAGCCGTTCTTCTTTTAAAATAACTGGAAGACAGTTTCCCCAACAATAGTAATACACATAGCCCAACATGCAGACTGTAAGCGACAAGGAGTCTAAAGGCAGAAGGCCAAGAACACCTAAACATAATAAATTGCTTGTGGCATTTCATTATAGCTTTTTTGTATGAACCTTCAAAAGGATGAACTTTCTCTGATATTCTGTTACAAAATAAACCCAAGATGTTCCATGAATGTTTGTGAATTCTGAAGATAAGTCTCCTAAAAGCAACAGGTATCAGACAAATCTTCTCTATGATAAAAAAAGAAGTGGGAGAGGTTGGGAGTAACTCCCCAATCAGTCCGGATGCTGCATGTGTCAACAATGCTTCTGTTCTAACCAAGTGGTTTTGTTTGGCGGCCAACACAGGGATTTGGGAACAGCCGGGATTTAGAAGTCTCAAATTAAACATTAGCAAGTTATGTCCAGATATAAGGAAGCCTCTGAATACAAAATATCCCAACCTGATCTCGCTTAAGTACTTGGAAATCTGTGTTTTGAGCTCTGATCCCACGAGTCTTTAGCACAAATTCCACTTTAAATGCTGGCAAGTGCCTGCAAGTAACAGAAATCCCATCTTTCCCTAAAAATGTGCATGAAGAGGGACAGTAAGATGCTAAATACAAATAACGTAGAGAAGATGGGAAACTGCTTGCCAAACTAAGTTATTTTGCCCAGCCCATTCCCATCCCAGGCAATGCTGGATGGTAACTTGAACCACAAAGTGATAGAAGTGGTAAGGAAAACATTCAGGAATATGCTTTTTTGTAAAGAACAGCCCAGCAAAATTACAGTTCTCTGAAGTCTTACTGTTCAGGCACCAAATAAAATTGAACACGGAACCTTCAGTAACGCACTGAAATTGTCATGTTAGGTTTGCTCTGCTGACAGGACACAGCTCCACTATGCACACATGAACAGAATTATGCCCATAGCTATTAGCAGTACAGATGAGACAGCAACAAACACTGTCTTTTATAAGCCTTTTATAAGTTATTTAAACAGTTTCAGAGAAAGTTCCATTTTACTTACCCCCAACCACAAACAAACTTTATCTGTAGGAGGAACTGAAGCTTTGCAGTAGAGATTATCTGCCAATAAAAATCTGGTTTCCATTGGATTTGTGGAATCCTAAAGACAAATGATAAAACTTAAAATTGCTATTTTCACTGGAAACATTGTCAAACACATAAAACTTACAGTAAAGAGCACACTTTTCTGCTTTTTGCCACTGATACAGTATTAACTTCGGTGGAACTCCATGTAATTTTACTTCAACATTAAAGTTAGAGCTCCAACAATAAAGCATTTTAAAAACATGTAGTTAAAAACAACATAGAAATCTCTATGAAGATTAGAGATGAAGTCAAAGCTTAGCTGCAATCTTTACACTATTAAACGTGAAGTTTGCATTACAAACATTAACTTTTTTGAACTAGCTTTCAAAAAGTACTACATACCTTTAAAAACAATTCTGTTATTTATAAAGGCATATTAAGTGTGCTCTCCAAAACATTTCTTGCAATGTGTTCTGTTAGGGTGGAAAGGTAGTTAGCTTTTCTCGTACTCATTAGATATTCAAAATAGTTTACCTTTTTCTTCTGCATGTGTTTTAAAATTTCTAATGTCTGTTTAATTTCAGGAATCTGACTTTTTAGCCTGTGAATTAACAACAGTCATAATTTATTATTTTACAGAGACACAAAGTTTCCTAAACAAGTGATCAGTTTTATTATACAATCCAACTTCCATTTTAAAACTTGAAACTCTTAACAGCTTTCCAGGCTTACAAATGCAGATTTGAAAGACACGGCATGTAAAGGCATCTCAGCTACAGCTTCACTTGCCTCTTACCATACTGAGGCTCATTAGTTTTCTGAAGCAGAACAATACATACAGCTTTCAAACCAGAACAAACACATATTAACAAACAGATACCTGTTCACTAAAATGGTGTATTTTTGCATATTTCTGATCTCCCCAGAGGAGAGGGAAACCTCAGCAGAAATACAGACCAAAAACACTGTAGGTAAAACAAAACAAGCGAGTTGCTTCCGAGCTCCACAAACTATTCTAACAAACAGCTTAGAGCTGCAAGACTTGGCACTGTTAAAACGAAAGCTCTCTCCAGAGTTGAGGGCATCCCTCTCCTCCACAGCCCTTGCAGCAGCCCAGCAGAGATGCTGGGATTCCCACCAGCCTTCCAGGCTGCTCCTCCTCCAGGTGCAAATTATGAAGGATATTTGTCCACAAAAGAAGCTTAATCTAAATAAAACATTACTTTTAGCTTTTTAAAACATACTTCTTGCCTAGCTTCAGATCCAGACTGAAGCTACTGAAGAGAGAGGAGATTACTAAATCAAAAGTTACAGGCTTGATACAGTACTTATTTGATAAAAACATATTCTTATTTACACTAGGCTGACAAAATTACAAGACTACTGCAGTACTTTTTGGCCTTAAAGGCTAGGGACCAATTCAGCAATACTGTAAATTCTTTTGCATGTAATGCTCAGGAAGAAAAAGACAAAAAGCTGGGCTTTTCTGAAAGTACTGCAAATGCTAGCTCTCCTAACATCAACTTTTTACTTCTTGGGATATTTAAAAAAACTACTTGTTAAAAGAAAAAAAGATAGAACTGTGCTAAACATTTCCCAATTCTGCAAAAATTATGACTTACCTCCTTTTCTTTTGAGCAAGATTAAGTTCCAAAAATTTATACTTCTGATACTGCTCATCCAACTTCTTAAGAACTACATCTGCTGTCTCATTTCCAGGCTGTTTCATAAAAGAATCTACATCTTCCTTTAAGGGGAGAAAGAAACCCTCAGTGTTAGAAGAGTTTTACAGAAATCCTAGATACAGTCATGCTATCATCTTATTTCAGCTAAGTCTAGAGGGGTTTTTATATGTAAACAAACTTCTTTTTTTTCTGAAGTACAAAATCATTTTGTTTCCTTTCCTAGTCACCTTTTCACTTCCCCCTCCCCCCCTTTTTCTGGTAGGGAATGGGCACAAGGATTATTTCATAACCATATTTACTAGTACCTTGTTATTGGTGCTTTCAGTCCTGGCCAACATCAAATGTCACTTAACAGGGTCAGATATCCTCAGACCACAGCTAAACTCTGGTTTCCTATCTGTAAAGCAGGGATAATGCTTCTCTGTGGCTAATCAGATTCCCAACTATTTAGGACAAGACTGACAAAGGAAAAGAATCATGGCCTGATCAAGCATGTTGTGGCAGAGAAAGAGGCAAAGCAGGGGACACTGTGGTATCTGCTCAGGCAGGCTTTATGGTAGTAAACAGCTTGCCTTCGAAAGCTCCTTCTATAGTCAGCAGGAAGCCACAGAAACCTCTAGAGAGTAATTCCAGACAGTCCTACCATCAACTGGAAAAGCAGCCAGAGAAGACCGGCCTGAGCAGGCAAGGATGCTGACCTCTGCAAGTGCCTCCTTCAGACTCGCAGGAAGCAGTTCAGCTGCCCGTGGGCAATGTTCTCAGCCTCCCAAAAGGCACGTCAGGCCAGAGATCAACCATGCATTTCTGACCTTGACAGCATTTACCTATGTATAGTTCAAGACCACACTCCTCCGCTGCAGTAATTCTGCCCTTATTTGCCTATATGGCTCTGTAAAATCAGATGGAAGCTTACCATAGGCCTCTTCTGCTTCTTCTTTTTAACTAGCTGTTTTCATTCCAGTAGTTTCACATCAGAAAAAGACTAGAATGCATTACCGAAGTAATATCAGACGTATAGCTGGTTCCCCTCATTATGACTCTTAAGCTCTTTTGGCTAAAGAAACTTACTATGAAATTACTGAACCTGGTAAGAAGTCACCCACCTTCCTTATCATTAAGGAAATCTGCAGTAGAAATATGAATGCCACAACAGACTTCAGCAGGCAGCATGATCTAGGTGGTACAACAGAACTCAAGAGACCACATTTCAGACTAACCGTCTGAGGAATAACACCTTAAGCTACCTCACCGACAACAGAACGAGATGCATTCCTGCCTCCCGATGAAGCCTGTAGAGAAGGTTTAACCAAAACAAACAAGGATTAGATTCAGGCAAGTGTTGTAGAGGTGAGGCCCGAGGATGTTCTGAAATGAAACTCCCTCTTGTGGAAGCTATTCTGCTCATGTAAATCACCCAAGACAGAAAGAAAAAGCAGGTGGGGAACAAGTCACCCCACACACTGGCCGGCAGCCCACCTCCACCTCAACTGATGGCTGTTTGTACAGATAGACAAGACAGAACCCAAGCCCTCCTGAAATGAGGATGTCGAGAAGTGAATCCAGCCTCCTGTATACTGGTAATCTCCTCCCACTACATAATGCCCCAGTCCAAGGTGGGGTGAGATTTACCACCCAGGTTTTCCAGCTGCAACTTCCAAGTCCCACTGGTTGGGCTTTTGGCCCATCTTACCCAACTGCAAGGCTGAGACACGGTCACTTACAGCTTTGTAGCAGAGCTGGGTGTCAATGCTATTAGGATCCCTGCTTCATGGTGTGTCACGCAGCATCTCAACTGCAGAATTACCTTACAGATTCTGCAAGGACTTGCCAAAACTCATCTCTATCTTTTGGGAAGAAAGTTCACTGGCAAAACACCACTGTTGTACACCGTAAAGGTAACACAGTCTTAGCTGACTTCAAGCCAAGCCACACGACCACTCTGTAAAAGCCCTGAAGGACAGCAGGATAGCACATTCCCCCTGCAGCCTTATGTTTATCTTTTGAGTGATGACCCAAATGAAGAGCTGCAGGCACTCGTTCCGCTTCTGCAGAGAGCTATCATCACCTACGGGCATACGCAGAGAAAATAATAAACGAGGCACATTTTCAGATTTGCATCCTCTGTCCTCCCACTCACACACATGCTAAGGAAGGCAGAATAAGGAGGGCACTTTATTTGGAAACATCTGGACAACAGCTCAAAAGAAAACAGAGTTGAAAGTTCTATCTGGAGTGTTTTTTAAACTCCAGTAAAACCTTGAGCTAGTGCTTAATGCCACTTGAAATCTGAAGAGGCACAAGAATCCACAGATCAATGCCTAAGAAAAGGTATCTGTCACAAAGCGTTTGAAGAGCCTCTAATGAATCAAGACACTTAAAGAAAACATCTCTGAAGACAAGATTCACAGTGAGACTGCCCATGTAGCACGCGGTGGGGGAAATGTCAAGCAAGTGCTCAGGAAGTCTTTATCATCATGATACTATATAATGTTTTTGAAACAGAAACCTATTTTCTGAAGAAAAAACCTGTAATAAAACCCAGCCTCAGGACACTAGTATTTCCACTTTGAGGATCAGAATACTATTAAAAACTTCCTAGCATATCCTTACTTTGAATAAAAAGTCCATCTTAACATCTACCTCTAAGTACTCTAAGATCATCGAGGATCTCTTCTGCACAGACAGCTGTATTTGATTAGAGCACCTCTCAACACTGAGAATTAGGAAACTTCATGGGTTTTAGATCCAGACAAAGAACTGAACAGAAGCACAGAACTAAGCCACAGCCCCTAGAACTCTCCCAGGTTCTGGTAGGGGAGAGAATGGTACAGCACATGAGATACTTTGGACTCAAGTATCAGAAGAGAACAACGTGGAAACACACACAGCTATCAGCATGAAAACAAGGGATGTGACAGACACCCTCAAAGTGTTTGCTGCGGCTGGTTATCTCCTTTTCCTTGCCGGGGTGGCCACCTCCACTGTAGAGTCAGCGCAAGTTCTTCTCTGTCACGACGATCGAGGTCTCGTACAGCAGCTGAAGCCATGGCCCTTTCCTTTCGCTTGACCTATATTAGTCTCCCGTAAGGGGTTAGAAGTAAATTAGTGGCAGGCAGCAATGGTTTTACATCCCAGTAAGATTTGCCAGACCTCAGTAACTGTTAAAGAAACTTGAAAAAGTAAGATCTAGATGCAGTGAAAGCAAGTATATTGTACCTGTTTGTTCAGGACCTGTGCCCTAGCAAGAGACATAGGTAATACAAATACTACACCTAGAAATACCAAATTGCAAGTCAAACCCATTTATTTCTATAAGAGCAGTCATACCCGATTGGTCCAAACAGCTCTAGTAAAGGTATCAAGACAGATCTGGTAAAGGTATCAAGACAGATCTGAGAGGGAGATTTTCAAAATCCAAGAAAATCTCAGTAATAAAGCAGCACAATAAGCAAAGCATTCAGGGAAAACATCTGATGTTTCAAGATAACACCAAGGCAGCCAGGTATAGCCAGCCTGATCAATACTTATTGATCAAATGAAATAAAGGAGCAATCAAGACAGCACACCAAGAGCTAGCTTACGGCAAAAATGGTAAAACAGATAATTCTGGCATTACGTCACTGCATAAGTTGATGAATTCTTCTTTTCAACCAGTCAACAGAGTTATTAAATGCTTGGTAAATCACTTTTTAAAGTTGTATAAACAAGTTCAGCCTGTTTTCCAAAAGATGCACATTTGTTGGTTCTCGAGAAGTGAGGAAACCTAGCCAGACACCGCGGTCGCTTCCAAAGAGCAGTTCTGCTCAAGGATCAAGAACTAGATTATGAGAGGAAGACGCAGGGAAAGGTGCTAGGAGCGTGGTACGGCATTATCAGAGAGGAAACAGAAGCGGCAACGTCGTGCTCTGTGCAAGGAGGAACCGCCGCAAGGACCCAGGTCTTAGCAGGTACGACATACCCAGGCGTGACGGGAGGGTTCATTCATAACATGCTCCTGGCTGGTGCTGAAGCCGGCCGCTGAGATTAAGGTGATAACGCTCAAAATGGGGACTGGAGTTGGCTGTAAAGCGCGTTAGTACTGAACAACGCCGAGAGAGAGAATCCAGACCAAGCAACTCTCCCCATCCAGATCCTCAGGGCCAGGGCCAGGGCCGGGGTCAGGCCCCCTCGCCCCGGGGGCACAGCAGGATCCTGCCGGTCCGGAGGGAGGAGAAGCCCCCCGGCACCGCAGAAGGCTCCGCGGGCAGGCCGGGCCCGGGGAGCGGCAGGGAGGGTCCGGCAGGTCCCGCCGAGCCCCCGCAGCCCGGCCCCGCGAGGGGCGGCCCCGCCGCCCGCGCTCCCTCAGGCACCGCCCGCCCGCCAGGCCGCGGCCCCGCCGCTGGTGCCGCCTCACGGGGGACGGGCCCGGCCGCCGGAGCGCGGCTCCCTCCTTCCCCCGCCGCCCCCTCCGCTCACCACGAAGACCGCCTCGGGGATGCCGAGGGGGCCGCGCTTCTCGCCCACCGCCGCATCGCCGCACCCCGTCTCGCTGCTGGTGGCCGCCGCCATCTTGCGAACGGACGGTGCGTGCGCGGCCTTCCCGGGACGCCGGACTCGGACGTCATAACGTCAGCGCCGAGCGCCACCCCAACCGTTGGCTGTCAGGCTTTGAGCGACGCGATGACGTCAGAGGCAGGCGGGGCGGCAGCCGTCCTAAGGCCTCGACCATTGGTGGGCCGCGGCCGTCCCCGCCCCTGCCGGGCGGGCAGCGGCGGGAGCGTGTGAGGGGCGGGCGGGTCCGCGCGGCAGCACCTCCGGCGGAGCCCCGGCCCGCCTTTCCCCCACGTAAAAGCAGCGAAACACGCAGGTGTAGTCCAGAGAACAACAGGAACGGGAGCGGAGCGTCCCGCAGGAAGCCGGGAGCCGTCCGGCCCGCCAGGGGCTGGGCTCGCAGCCCCGCGCTGCGGCCGCCCGCTCCGCGGTGGGACAGTGACGCAGCAGGGACGAGCTGCGAGGCAGGCCAAGCTCCTAACGGGGAGACGCATCCCTACAGCGAAATGATAGAAAGCAGCAGCTGCTAAAAATGCCGGTCTTCAGGGCTTGTACTCCAGAAATAAGGCGCGGCTGCAGAGGACAGGTCCCCCGGCTCTCGGCCGAAGCGCGACGGATTAAACGCTCCACAACTGAACCTCACCGTGCTGTCCATTTTGGATCCTGAGCTTGTTGGTCTCGCTTTTACGTGGGAAGATGCAGGTCTGTGACAGAGCCCTGGGGCTGCCCCCAGGCTGGGGGTACAAAGGCAGGTCCCTGGGTGCGGGTTAAGGGCCGTTGCTCCTCGGACGCCCCGAGACACCTCAGGAGAGGAGCCCAGTTCCCCTCCCTGGTATCGAAGGGCTCTGTGCCTTCCCCTCCGCTGCCCCCTCAGCCAAGGCCGATGACCCCGCACAGGAAAAAAAGTCACCGCCGCCCAAAGGAAGACGGGATCAAAGCAAAACCTGTCAGCCGATGAAGTTGGGCTACATCAGTAACTCGAGGGAGGGATAATACCACGTTAACCGTAAACACAGAAGAGGAACAGACTACTCGAGCATCCCAATGCAGCTGTTGCTATTAGTGTTAGAGAAAGCCTTAAGCCTGAGAACGCAAGGAAGAACTATCACACACACACACACACACACCTCGCATGTGCCAAAGTTTATTTTTTTCCAAAACTTGTTTCATCAAATAATTGGATATGCGCAGTTTTTAAAAAAACAAACAGTTCGTGTATTAACAAATTGTGAAGTTCCACAATTAAAATATCCACACAGCCAGTCTTGTGCTTAGGCTTCTTTTTAAAAAATTATTAATTCATAGAACATAAACCCTCAAATTTTTTTTTTTTCCAGTTTGTGGCTAGTGTATTTTCCACACATTCTGTATTCTTATAAAATGAAGGAACTTACGTAAAGGAACAGCTGTACAAGAATACATCTGAAAAAAAGCCTGAACAACCTAAATTATAGTAGCTCCTTTTAAATAAATATCCAATAAAAGGCACAAACCTGTTACGGGGAAAAAACATAACATACAAAACAAGACCTATTAAATAAATAAAGTGTGGGTTGGGGTGAGGGAAATCTGTTCCAGCACCTATTTTGTCATTGCTCCAAGACGAAATTCCAGCCAAACATTTGGTAAAGGATTAAACTTAATCAAGAGGATACACGTTTGATATACTGAAAAGGTTTGATGTTACAATTCCTGTTGTAACTCTACCAGTTCCTACCATCTCTTTAAATAAATGATCATGAGAATCTGCATAAAGAAGTGATACAGCAACGTATATATCAATGACAAGTCAGATACATCTTCAGCGTAATAGCAACAGGTTTTCTATATTCCTAGCTATCAATAATGTATAAATGATAACATGTACAGTTTCCATTGCTCAAAAATATAATCTTTTAAATGGAAATAAATGACTGATACACAGTGCCTTTAGATGTTGTCCTTACAATACAAACTACCCAAAACAAAGTTTTCCTTTTTATGTACAAATTAAGCACCGATCCACAGTGCATACTATTCTAATTGTAACCCCACCCTCCCTGCCACACATCAAAAAAACCCAGATGGGGATACACCCTGTATTCAATCTTGTAGTCAGAAGGTTCTTTTGTTGGTGGTTTGTGTGTGTGTTTGCTGTTTTTGTGTTGTTATTTTTTAAAGCAAAAGTCCATTTGTTATTTTTACTTACAAGTATTCCACCACTATGTGCACAGAACTGAGATTTCTCTAGTACGTGTCCAAAATTAAAAAAAAAAATTCAATTCAGTAACTTCTTGGACGCAAAGTCAAACTATATCTAGAGAACATTAGAAAACCCCAGTTATTTAAAAAGAGGTACACTTTCAAGTCCAACAGGCCTAACACAATCAACATTTCCAAATTCCCCCAGAAGTTATCTTATGGTATATCCCACGAAAGACAGCCTCCCTGCAGCAGCATGAAGTCCCAACAGTTAGGCTTGAATGACCCACTAAAGTACAATAATGGAAAGCGCTCAGCATATTTCAAGTCTTCCTCCTTGTTCAGGCAAACATGGAGTGACATCTTAGTTATCTGCTTTCTGAAGTATTCAGAACAGGATTCTGATCAAACAAGTTGGAAGGAAACAAAAGGGAAAGTCACGTTTATATACATCTCTCTTCAGTGTTTTACTCATCGCAACTACTATTTGCAATTCTTGCGGGCTATTGCAGTTAGCCTCAAGAACAACCTTTGTCTTCAGATTGGGGTTTGGTTTTTTTTGAGAACAAGTTCTGAGCCATAAAAGCCTTGACAGTATCTTAAGTCCTTGTTTTTCACTTCTAATGTATGAACAACATTATTTAAAACACAGTACTCTGCCATTTTATGCATTCCAATGTGTGCACAAGAAAGAGGTTGGCGAAAAACATTCCTGTGCACTTAAGTGCAGAGAGGAGTGTGTAAAGCAATCTTTTCTTCATAAGGATAAATCTGAAAGCTGTGTTTTAATGTATCAAACATTCTGAGTGAGACTAAAAAGAAGGTAGCTTATAAAGTTTTAAGGATGTACTTTGTGGCTGTTTCTCCTTTTTTAATACTAAATAAATTGGTATCAGACAGCTTTGCTACAAGAAAGCATACTAAAGAACCATTAAAAAATCCAGAGCAAATCAGAAGTAGTGCAAACTATACCTAGTACTAAAATCCATTTCTGAGCGAGTACATTCCAGATATTCAGAATGCTCTGCAATAAAGTTATAACAAATATATACTGTTTGCCAGGCATTTATTTGCATATTTTTATTAAAATAAGGGATTATTACTTATACAACTCGGTATGAGAAAGAGACCTAACAGCTTACAGTGCTAGAAACTGCCTGCTTGTAGTCCTCTCAGCTCTGTCATTAATGCCCAGACATTTATTACTACATGTACTGGTCTAGTTTGAACTCGAGACCTTTCAATGCTGAATAAATTAATGGAATTCACTATTTCTTAAATAAACAGTCCCCTCAACACAATGACCCATTCTAAATGGCATCTATTCCCTCATCACATGGAGGGTAACTATAGGCACTGAAGAACTCGTTGGCTTAACGTTGTACAATTGTTCAACCCAATAAAGGTGGATTAAAGCTTGAAGCCCTTTGAAATTCAAACTTGAACATTAAATTGCTATGTACTGGTCCAAATTCTTTTAAAAATTGACACACATTCAGAAACTCTGAGTTTTAAATTTCTGCAAGGTTACATTTCCCAGAAGTTAGCGGTTACAGATTGCAAGGTTTGTGGGGTGGTTTATTATTTTGTTTCTTTTGGGTTGTTTCACTTGGCAAAAATATTTCCACAGGGTTAAGAAATACTACTTTTACACTCTTTGGACATGATTAAGTATTTAGAAAAAGAGAAGGCTTTTTCCCACTAGGAGGAAAGTGCTGTAATATTACAAGTTCACTACAGGACTGTTTGACATGATTCTCAGGCCTATTTGCACGTATAGTGAGAGTCAGAGATAGTTCCGCAATCATAATAGACTCTCCAAAAGATCAAAGACATGCTACCCTGGAGGTCTAATTATTGTAACAATAGAAAACTATTCACGTTTTGAAAACTCAGCTTTAATATTAATCATTAGAAGAAGTCATTTTACAGGAGAGCTTTTCATTGTATTCTGCCACCAAACTTCTGGAAGAAAAGGTTGCTCCCAATTCCATTTACTTGTTATGAACTGCCCTTTTTTTTTTTTATGCTATCACTTTTTATCAGACATTGGAAAAATACAAGATAAGGCATTTTCATAGCCGATTTCAGTTTTGGAGGAAGATTATTAAATACAAAAGATGTGTCAGAAGTCTGTACACACCTGACCCATCATGAACAGCATACTTCATAAATTAGTTGATTTAAAAGATTTTCCTCTCAAAAAGAGTCCGGATTTCTTAACATTGCATTTTTACCTTGAAATTACTACAGAAGAAAAAGATTACTGCAGCATTAAAGAAAAGATTATCTAAAAAGTTTGCACATATTTACACCTTTAAAAATAATTTTTATATGGTTTACAACTAGGTTCTTGTTTCAGAAAAGCAGCACAAGCTATTCTCTACAGCTGAATAATTTCAATTTAGTTGCCAGTTCACAAGTGTTGGTACTATTGCAAGGTTTGCTTCTTTTGACCTGATGGACTTTTTAAAAAAATTGGATCTCTTGCCTCTCTCGCAGATAGCAACAAGATTTTCAAACTGCTCCCATTTGCTGCTCTCGGGGATACCTCCATTCACTGGCTCCCAAAGCTACTCTTCCTTGAGCTATGGAAGATGCTATCTGCAGAGAAGGTACTCAATGGAAGGGCAGCTACAGGCACCTGTCGGAGGCTGCACATGCTGTTCTGTACCACACTTGTTTCCCCTACTCCATCACAGACTTTCAGCCCGTTTCAGAGCCTGGCTCTTTCAACTAGCCATGTAACACTGACATACCAATGGAGCAATTTATTATTTTTACTATATATATATAATATGTATATATCTTGTGATTCACAGCATTTCAAACTCACATTATAAAGTTTGCAAATTACTTTAAGCTATTCTAACGTGAAAAAGCTGTCTGATTTCACACAATATTTGCCTTATGATAATGCAAGCATTGCTGTATCAGAGAGTATTTATCAGAGCACATAAAAATTTTATTGCTCGACTTCATTTGTGTTGTGTCTTGGTTACAACAGCCACAGAATTTATGGAGAAAATAAATAGCTTTGACATCCTCAGTTAACTTCCTAAGATAATCCACTGATGAATAAGATCATAGAGCAATCATGTAACCCCTCTTCTCAGCTTTGAAGATGATAATCCAGCTTGTACCTTCTGAGTCAACCTCAATAAAATACATTTTCTGCTGAGCAGTTTAAAAAAAAAAGAATCAGTGAACAAACATGACTTCACACTGCAGTGACTGTTATAAACAAGAATCTCTGAAGCATTGCAATTCAAAATAACGTTGTATTATACAGGGAAGAAAGAGTTGCCCTGTTCTGGAATACATCATGGAAAGGTTGAAATTCAGTCTTTTCTTTTTTTAACCAGTATTTGGTTGTTCGCACAACTTGCTGCTTTGGCGGATCTACATAAACTGTATCTGTGAAGTAGAGATTACATATTAGTGCCACTTACGTAACACATGATTTCTTAGTATTTTAAGAATTATGAATCTATTCAAACTGCCTTGTTACTTGCAAGTTAAGACTATAGTTTTGGCACTTTAAGAAAAAATCCCCAAAGAACATTAAGACCAACATACTTGGATGACAAGAGTACATAGTTTCTCCAACTTGAATCATCTCTTGTCCATGCCTTTTCACTTGCCCACCACCCGATCCTTCAGAAAGCTTTCACCACTGCTCTAGTCAGTATGACTAAACCAAGCATCCAGCTAATATCATAGGAAGTCTAAGTTCTACGTATTTTCACCACTCCCATTTTCTTAATATTGACACAGTGAGAGGTGAGCTGCTAAACCTCCAGTTTTTACTTTCTTCCTTGCTTCTTACATTCGCATGCTCTCACCATCTGCATTTGCTTCCTCGCCAGCAAAAACTGTTGCTCTTGACTGAGGAACCCCTCACTTCCAAATGCAGAAACACATTAGTAGCCCTTCATGAAGCATTTGGTTGCTTTTACCAAGTCTAAAGTTTCAATGTGACATCAAGATTAAGGAAAACAGTTCACCTGAGTTTCAGAAACAGGTGCAAAGGGATTTGTTGGCCTTAGACCAGGCTGTGTATACATCATTGACTGGGGTGCCATCAAAGGAGCAGCTCCAACCTGGGGAGGTACCTGTTAGAAAAACAACCCCCCCGCAAAACAGGTATATAAAATACAAACTAATACTAGAAGATACATCTTTTCATATTGTGAGTATAGTAGAAAATAAGCATATTGACACATGCACATGTAGTAAAGTCAAAAGTTTTAAAAAACTTGCTGTATAAAATTTAGTCATCTCTTCCAATGCACAGTGTGTAAAAGCCATCAGATTTCACTCACTGTTCACCTTATGAAACAATACATATAAGTTGCAGGATGATTTGAGCATAGTAATGCCTGCCACGAAACCTTCTGGAGAAGGCAACTAGGTTTTTCAGGAATACAGGACAATCACATTGCTTACCATTCCATATACAGGCACTTGAGGTGTGGTCAATGGGTATGTGATAGGAGCAGGTACCTTCAATCAAGAAGATTTTAACATATTTTAGATAAGCTCATGCATACTAGTAATATATATATATATAAAACTGTGAAAAATACATATTTTTCAATACTTCAAATAACCAACATATTTACAAGAAATTGACTTACATATCCAGGATAGTGTACTCCATTCTGGCACAGCAAAAGGAGTAAGGACAGAAGATTATTTAAGAGGTATTCAAACTGCAAATTCTAACCAAGGGATGGATTCAAATCCAGTACCATAACTGTCTGTAACTATGCTCAACTCATTTATTAAAACAATTAAAGCAGGAGGGGGAAAAAGTGCAAGGACAGTAACATCAGTAACTATGCCTGTTAACTTGGATAGGCTCCCTACCTAGAAAGCTATCATGAGTAAGACCTACAGCAAAAATAGAAGTTTTAGTAAATCTAGTCAAACATTTGTGTGAGAAGCTTTTAGAGAGCATGGCATGCAATATCCCTTCTTCCTCCCATTACATGTGAGGAGGGCATAGAAAAAAAACCAAGGAAGCCAGTGACCATTCAGCTTAAGAAACAAAACAGCAATAGATGATAAGTCAAGTAAACGTTGCTCACATACTAATTTCTGATGTCTGCAACGTATCGCAATATGGAAAGAGAAATTAAGAGCATCCTAAGCTGGTAATAACTCATATCAGGTTATGCTCACAGGCACAGTGATGCATGCACTTCATATTGCCATGCATTTTTAAGTAGCGGTAACTATATTAAAAATGGAGTGCTAGTTAAAATACTTCATGATGAAAGAATATGCAGACTACACATGAACTGGAGGGTTAGTACTCTGAATGCCACAGACCAAGCCAGGACAGTTAAACCTTTCCAACACTGGGGCACTGATTTTTAAGATGTTCATACCTGACCTAGTTCTTTACATTATTAATTACTGGAATTCCAAGCAAATGAATGAGCAGATACATAGCATAAAGCCCTCAAGTGCTTAGACCAGGAAGTATTAAACACGAACACATAAAACAAAAGCACACAACTCAAATCCACAGTGATCAATGTGTGCTAAGGTGCCCTCTATCTTTCAAAAATAAAAACGCATCACTCTTAACACGTTCTAGAGCATCAAGAGGAGATACAAAGATTTTATGGTCTCAGCAGTCTCACATAAAAGCACTATACAACTGAGACATCCTCCCATGTGACTTTTTGAGTTATGTTTGAGTCCAATACTGGATTTAATATTCTATTCAACTTTGATAATTTTGAATGAGCATACTCATGTAAGATGAGGAAAACAGGCATTACAGGCAAAGCTATTCTTACTGGAAAACAGAAGTCAGACAGCAGTCCAAAATTCATAGCAGATGTGGCAATTACCCTAGTTGTACATATAACCAAGATGAACATTCTACCTCCCTCTAAGGCAGCTATATTTCAGAAGTGTTTTGTATTTGTATGAATATATATGAATAGAAGATACTTTAAAAATCTCTTTTAAAAGCAGAGGAAAAGTCAGTTGCCTACAAGTATCCCTCCACAAACTGAAAATTCTTTATTTAAATAACTATAAAACTTCCACTTAGTATTTTGTACTGTATTAAAAATATGAAGTTGCTGTTGAGCATTATCAGAAGTCCAAAGTGCTGCTTGACCTGATAATGAAGGTGCCTTGCAGGGGCTGCAGCAGCATTTCATGTGATAAAACTGAAAAATGAGCAAAAACTGGAAGGAACAGCAGTTTTGCCTTTGAAACACATTCTTAGGATTCTTAAAGGTGCATGTGTGCATGTGTGTAGGAGGGGGAAGGGGGATGGGAGCATCTCAAACACGCATGTCAAATTTTCTGGTTTGGGGTCATTTGTTTCAACTCAAAAAGAACTTATGAACTGAGATATGTCTCAAGTGAAAGTCTGATTATTTAAGTCTGTAATGGACAAGTTTTACAGTGAGGGGAAGTATAGCACACTAAAATCTCTACCTCAGTCAGTCTGAGAAGTGATCCTATAAGCATTGCGCCCTGCCTCCAGTCTTGTCCCAAACAGCCTTTGCTATTCTTTTGAAGTTAATTGCAGCAGGGAAGTAGCATTTGCTAGAATGAAGCATGATTCCAATAGTACAGAAATTACCATATGTGGAATAGTGGGTAAGGTAGTAGGATTCCATGTGGTCGATGTGCTTGTTTTTGCTTGCCAGTTTGTTCCACCAGTAAGTTTTTTCTCTGTAGGCTGGGTCCACTGCATATCTGATCTAAAATAAAACTGTGGTATTAGTTTTTGCAGAAAGTCAACAGCTAGAGTAACAACAACATAATGGAAAACCAAAAAGTGCCTTATTACCTGTACACAGCTGAAACCTATGGGTGGAAGAAACACTCAGGATTTCAGTAACTACTTGTGTATCTCTGTTCCAGTAAGTAGAAAGTCTGAGTGCTCTGTTTTGTGTTAAAACTAAACTATCATTACTGCACTGTACAGCATAATGATTAACTGGTGCTTTATGTAACTGCAAGATCTTTTACGGTGCTTCATAAGAAGACTTAAATAAAAATACAGCAACTGCAAAACTAACTAAAGTGAATTACTTCAAAAGTTAAGGTCGACCGTGTCATGG
This sequence comes from Elanus axillaris, assembly GCA_026212715.1. Taxonomy (NCBI): domain Eukaryota; kingdom Metazoa; phylum Chordata; class Aves; order Accipitriformes; family Accipitridae; genus Elanus; species Elanus axillaris. Next base: position 4,971,828 of record JANZLQ010000040.1, read on the forward strand.
TGACTGACCACAAACTCTGTTTTCAGTGCTGTTCTTGGTACCAGATTACTTTCAAGAGTTGAGACTCTTGCCATGTTAAAGCTCGTAAACTGTGCCAGAGACTACCAAATAGTCATACCAGAATATAAGTACGTGTGTGCACTTACTTTTTGGATGGAGTTCCTCCAAAGCCAAGATCTGGGGGAAGAGAAATAGACAAACCCCTAAGAACTTTTAATTTTTGGGGGGTGGGGGAGAAAAGCTTGTTTTGTTTTCAGTAAGAAATGAGAAGGTTAAATTTAAAAGCTTCACACTTACTTCCCACTAGATTAGCAAGTGAAGAATCAAGGTCATTTGCCAAAATTTTTCCGCTTTGCTGGTGGGCTACAGTGGCTCTTTGACTTTGTGGTGGTACTGTGGGTTGCAATACATCATCTAGAAAGTTAAAAGCTAAACAAAGAACATAAAAGCAACTGTTAACAAAACAGTTACATTGCATTTAATAAAAGACATCCATAAGCCAGGGCAGTATTTTCTTTATAGAACATTAAGCAGTTTGAGTACTTATATATGGAGGTTCAACATGCTGGAAGTATTTAAGGCTTGGCAGAAGCATAGTTCAACCTCTTTTTTTTTTTTTTTGGAATTGTAGCTACTGATCTAGTAGAATCTTTAATTTTACTTCAGCAATAACTGATGGTATTTTTAAATTAAGATGAAACTTCCCCAAAACTGAAGAAGAAAGAAGGTTGTTAAAGATAGTTTCAAAGCCTTCTTGTAACACAGTGTAGCAGCAATTTCGTGATACTGCTAGTATGCTGAATGCACACAAGAGTTCTTTTGCTACATGCTAATAAGGACTCCGAATATATAGCAAAACAGCACTAACCAAGAGAAAGATTGTAACTCAGCTAGCATCCTTCAAGCGACACATACACACAACTAGTTTTGCATTTTTATAAGTACAACACCTCTTGGTGAAGTTAGAGGGAACTCATTATCACGTATCGAGGGAAAACACTGAAGTCATAAGCACTGAAAACAGACTAATATAAGCTTACCCATTAAGAAATATCCAGTGGGCCACGTTGAAAGTTCATTCGCCCAAAAAGAGAGGAAACCGTTATTACACAGTATATGAGATCAATCAAAGCTAATTTTAAAGTAAATAACTATCACTGAACTGACTGCCTGTTATCAGCCCTATAATCAGCTTGCAAATGTATTAAGTTATTAAATTTTAAAATGCAACAGCAATTATACTAAATTGTTAAGCAACTATTGCCTCTAGGGTGTAAATTAGTCATAAGCTAGTTTTTACCACTTGTAGTCCTGTACTCTGGTGCTGTAGATTTTCCTCCAAAAACAGCATCAAAATCCACATTAATTGTTGACGAGGTGGTACTTGGAGGACCTGAATGAAGAGGAAAACCTGAAAAAAAGTTTACAGTAATGAAATACACCTGTGGAATAATACCACTCATTACAGTGAAACCAAAAAGTTTAAAAAAAAATATATAATCAAATTACCATCAACAGTCAGAGGATGATACACAGAAGCATATGTAGGTTTATGACCACTAAAGTCATCTTCGTAAAAAGAGAGAAGAAAATAAGATCAGTTTAAAAGAGAAAAGGAAGAGGGGGCCCCTAAATTAAGTCTGCAGTTAAAGATTAAGAATTTTTAGTAACAAAAAAGGGTATTTTTTTTATTTAACAAATTTGAAAAGATAAAGTAACTCCTGCATTCCTCATTACAAAAGAGAAAGGAGCTTGCTGTTTCAAAGAAATCAGCAAAAATTCCAGCAACATTGCAAAACTTAGGATGTCTAGGTTGGGCAAGCTGAACAAAATAATGAGTTATTTCAACTGTAGAAATAAAACTTTAAGGAAACGTATCATTTACCAGATCTGGAATTAATGCACCATTTTCACTTTTTAATAAGTGAAGATTGGTCCAAACTACGAAAAGATTACACGGCCCAGTTTATTAGCATTATTATCTCCAGTTGCAAAGAAATTACATGGAGGGGGTTGGTTTGATTTTTTTACCACTAAACAGTTCCACCGTTTGTTTGGAGGAAAAAGTAGAATTGATGAAAGGGGTGGCAGATTTTACAGCTTCTTCAACTGGCTTCATGTCAAAGATGTCCAGATGAGGTGGAGAACCAACACAACCATTTGAGGACGAGAAAGGACCTTTCAGATGCAGAAGTGAAGGAAAGAATACAGAGTACAAATAATGGAAAAGAAAACACAGACTGAAATGACTGAATATGAGAATCTCTAGACAAAGTAAAACTGTAAATACTCCACCTAGTGATCAGCCCACTAAAGAAACAAATTCTTAGTTTCAGATAAAAATCCTAACAGCTCTCTTTGTTTAGGGAAAATAATTCTAGTATTGTCATTGGGTGGGAGGGGGAGAATCACAGAACATTTATCAGTCAAAAAAGTTTGCTACTGCATTTTTAGGTTCATGAATCTACCATTTAAATAGCATATAAGGTTATCAATTCCACCTATTAAAATACCAACACTTACAATGGTGTTAACATCACCTTATTTCAGCATTGAAGACATTTCTTTGACACCTATCCTGATTATTCTTTGGATGGATGGGTGAGGGTACAGAGAATGCTGTGCCCAAGAAACTGGGAACTACATGTTTGTTATAAGAACCTTGAAGTCACCAACACCTCTTAAATGAAAAGTATATTTAATATCACTTAATGGAATGGAAATACTCATCCAGCATATCTTTTCAGTTACATTTGCTTAGTTTATGTTTCCCAAACATTTTTAAACTTTGATTTATAGTTACATTTCTTCTACCTGTCCCCTTAATTGAATAGGTTCTTCATGCCATCTACTGCACATTGACACTACTGCTATGTGTTAAAAAAAAGTAACTTTTCTGTAACATTTTGCCAGAGCTTTCAGATTACTTATTTTATATTCTGTCAAGGATAGAAATGTTTGGATGCAAAGTAATTGAGGTTTAAGATGTAGATTCAATTAAGCATGAATCTGTACTTTATTCTTGTATTCTAAGAATTCATCCATCATTTAGACAGTCAGATCATTTTATCAGCTCACCTCCCCAAGCACTGCTTGCAGATGTTGATATAGCTGGAGTGCTTTGCACAGTTGGAACAAATGCAGGCTGAAGATCAAAAAGATCACCAGAAAGGTTGGGCATGCTGAATAAGAAAAGAGAGAGGGAAACATGAAGATATATAATAGGCATTATATTCTTCTGTTATATGAACACTCATACCAATCTCACTTTCTCTTGTTCACTAGCAGCCCATCAATAATAGTGGTAAAAACCAAAACTTCTTATTGACTGATACCAAAATTCCTGTGAATACACTAGAAAAGCATAAGCAAAATGTTGTTCTTGAAAAGTACTTGAGAAGTAACTAGGATCAGTGCTTTGCAGTTGATTGTGGAGCTACAGGCCAATGAAATAATTTGTGCTTGCTTCTGAAAGCAAAGTGTATCTCTCACCTATTTGTTGTTGGTGCTGGTACTGCAAAGAGATCAACAGCTACAGTGGTATTCACACTTTTTCCTGATAAGGTGCTTGGGGATGCTGATGTAGAAGTGGAATTTGGTACTACAGAAATCTCTCTTAATCGCTGTTCCTGAAAAATGAAGGATACAGTTTGCATTTTAGTTTTAGTAATTTCTTAACCATTCAGTCCTGAAAACCTTTTCCAAAAAGAAATTGGAATTATGGTCTTAATAAATAAACCAGTTATTCTTCTGGAAAGTCCTGAAAACAGATGATTGAAATTAGACATAAGCGTATTTGTTTTAGCAAAGCCTTTAAAAAAAAAATCAAGGTGGGTCTTCAGATTTTAAATAATTTTTTTTTAACTATCTATAACTGCCTAGAAGTAAACCACTTCCAGTCAAGCTGCACATTCTAGGCTCCCTTCATAGTCACTCAGAGAAACACGATGATGGACCTTTGTTCAGGAAGGCCCATCTCTCTCTATTGTTAGAATCTCTTCATAGTTCAAGTCAGATATTCAGAAGTGAGACCAACAATGCGCACCCTAGTAATATCCATGTTGTGTTGCTCTTAAACTAGCAAAATAAAAATCTAGTTCACATTGTTAATTTTAGGTTTACATCCCTCCTTACTTCTAGATATGCCCACTGCATTTATACAGCACAGGTCAAAGCACAGGTGTGTGTTTTACACTGCTTAAATTCCTCAAGTAAAACACTGAGTGAGCTTGTAAGCTTCCCTGCCCCACCCAAATGACAATTTGTATCAACCAATGTAAGTATTGTCTTACAGCAGCTACAAGTCCTATTACAGTAGAAGCAGGACAGTGAAGAGGGGAGACATCCAATGGAACTCCTGCAAACAAAAAAACCCAACCCCAACCAAAAAACCACAACATCACAACACTTGCTGAGATTCAAGTGAAGCAGTTCGGCTGCAAGCAGCAAGGCACAGTAAGATTGTGGTTGAATAGCAAAAAAACCTGCTTCACACTGATTCGAAATACATGCCTTACACCAAGTCAGGAAAAGCGGAGAATCTTCAATAGACCCCTGTAACTCCAGAGATGAAACTCAACTCTGAATGACTGTCAAAAGTTTACTTGCACACTCCAGATAGTTTTAAGGCACTCATAATATGGCCTCCAGATGACACGAGCAGAGTTGCTTCATTGTTTAGGTGTGTCTAGAGATGTTACACCAACACAAGAAAAATTCCTAACTGCCCCACTTGCATACACCTGGGACATGACAAAACTACAGATTTAGCTTTCAGCGAGAGAAGCATCTTGCCTTGTTTGAGATTTTATACTGTGTATGTTTTCAGGAAAGCAGTATAAATGGATTGAAAGAACCTGAAGTGCCAGGATTCAGACCTGAAGAGAGGGATGTTACTAAGAGGACTACTCAACAAGTACCAGTGAGCAAAGGAAAGCACATTAAGGAACCAAGAGAGAACACACAGATTTTCTTTCAAATGTGTTACTAGTCAAAGTCCATAAATTATACCTAAATACGTATGATTTCAAACAGTTTTTCAAACTGAATTATAGACTTAAAAATAAGAGCAGTTAAACATGAGCAAAACTATAGCGTATATTCTTATTATGAGCAGCATGATTAAAGAATCACACTAAAGCCATATTCCATACATCATGGGGAAAAATAATTCCCTCCTACCAATAATCAGTCTTACAATAGCAATGCTGTATGTTCAGCTGCTAAGATGTAACCTAATTGTTGTATAATCATTTTGTGAATTTGAGATAAATAACAATCTCTTGTAAGGAAGGAAATACATTATTTATACCAGCTGTCTACTATTCAAATCATACTTCTGGTAGAAGGGTCACCACATACTGGCAGCCACCACACCTGCATCCTACAGAATCATGTCTTTGGCCTCTCAAGATTAGAGTTCCCCCACTGAGCACTATTTTAAGCCAAATCTTGGTTTTCACCTGTATCTACTTAAAAAAAAAAAAATCTCAGAACACAAACTTGTAAAAATAAAGTACCTTAAGTGCCTGCAGTCTAGCTTGCTCCTCCTCCAATGCCTGCTGCTTCTCTTTCTCATCCATCCTGCTAAATGACATTCCTGTATTGGCAAGTGTGGAAACAGCACTGGATAGGGCACTAGCTCTAAAACCAGAAATAATTAAAACCAGTTTTATTAAGAAAAACAGTCAGATATACATCACTTATAGTTTAATCATCAAGCGCTTTATCTATCCAGCTGTGTGTCATTCCCCTTCCACTCCAGTCTTTCTCCCTTGCTCTCTGGTACAGAAGAGCAGACACCCCAATAATGAGGGAATTTGGTGAAAAAGTGGCATGAATACACAGGATTACTCCCTCAAGTTTCAGCAGGCAGAAACTAGAAAGTGCAAAACATACCAGTTGTCTTTTTTCTTTAAGCTCATATATAGCAGACTGGAATTCTATTCCATTCAAGTGGCAGAGGCACAGAAAGCTTGTTTGTACATCTTTATATACATAACAGTAAACAAAGCACAGAAGTTATTCCCTACATGGTATCCTTTTTAGTAGAACACTGTGGTAGTGATCCCTCAGATTATTTGGGAAAAAAAAATATCTGAAGAGCAAGACTGCAACTCAGGAATGTAGCTTACACTGACACATTTATCAATATTTACCAAGTTTCTGTGGGAGAATGCCTATGCCAAAAGAGATCTCTCACTCTTCAGTCAGAATTACTGTTCATACAAATTGATACTGTACTTGACAGAAAGAATAACACAATCCCTGTCAGCACAAAGCATCTAAGCTAATTTGGCTGTTCTGAGAAGGGACTGAAGAACTTTTGTAAGCAGGTTATGACAAATTCAGTCTGAGAGGTAGATAATTGACAATAAATACTTCCCTATCTTGGGTAAAAAGAGCCGCAAACACCAAATACCTTGGAAGTCTTATAAGCAAAGGACTTCAAACAAGGAAAAGCTAAGAAGAATAATATACAAGGTCTGAGCTCAGCTGTTTATTACAGCATAAGAGACACAGGCAGACATAACTAGATTTCAAATGTGACTAAGCTATCATAGTACTACTTCTACTACTCACTAGATGCTTCATTTATACTTCTAGAAAGATATATTTGGAAGTGAATAAAATTCAAGGACAACACCAAATGACTAAACCCTGAAAATTCTTACTATGCATATAGCAAATCCTAAGTATAGGCATCGTTGTAATTCACTGAGTGCTCACCTGCTGGCAGCGGAGACTTCTTTTGTTTTCTTTCCCTCCACAGAAGCCAAATGCTGTTCCAGTGCTTCAAGCAAGCTGCTGGGTGCCTAAAGTTGAAATATTTATAAAACACTGCTTCTAGACAACACACCATTGTTTAGTGCACAGATAAGTTTCCTCATCCACTAACAACAAACAAAAACCCACACATCAATAATTGTTTTGGATTTTGTTGCCATCCTGCACACTTGAATTCTATCTACCCATTTGTGGTTCTTTAAAATGAGTGGCACCAGAGACAAAGTAAGGATTCTCCCAGAGTAGGTTTGCTTCTGTGTATGCAAGTTGCATTCTTGTTTTTGGCAACAGTATCTGCTATGTTGAGATTAATCCAATAATCACAGCTGATTAAGCAGTACTCCCTTAAAGTCGCAGAATTACCAAAATGAAGCCTTTGCATTTTTGATTCCCTTTCCCCCACCCATAACAACAAAAAGCCGATCACTTTCCATTCAAATATTTACAGTGAAAGGCTTGCATGAAAGGCACTTGACTTCAGCAGAATGTTAGGTTTGATAAAAAAAGCAATCAAATTCAACCTGATCCCAACAATACTACTGCAGACTGAGTGGCTGTTCAACATGACTACACAATAAACCAATGCAACTACTCCAAAGCCTTTGATAGCCTAGAACACTAGAAAACAGAAACATCACTTCAAATAAAGTTGTTTTCTGGTAGCTTCCCTTCCCAGGAAAAGTGTTACCCATGACAAGTTTTTAAGCATTAAGCTGGTTTTTAAAGCAATTAAGAAGATGACAAAAAAACAGGCTTCTTGCCACTTAAATCCAGCAGGAAGGCACTAGACACCTAAATGAGTTTTAGGTGACCAATACTCATAAACTTACCAAGACTTTTGGAAGCATAGCCATGACATTATTCAGTACCTGATACAAAGATTTTAACTGATAGGTAACAAAAGAGCAAGTTTAAAATACACAGACTAAAGCACATCAGAGCTGCTTTTGTTCCTACAGAAAACAAGAAAGAAGTGCCAATCACAACCTGCCTTCTTTCTGCCACATACTTGTATCCACTACAGAAATATTTATTCCATTCCAAAGGAAACAGCTTCAAAGCTCTGAATAAATCTGAACTCATCTTGATTACACAGTCTTAGTAAGAAGTAAGATTCCTCCAAATCACCTTATAAAAACAACCTCCAGCAAGCAAAATTATTAGGTTGGCACTTTCAGAAGAGTTCACTGCCTTGCTATTTTAGCTACATTGCTCTCTTGGCTTTTAACTACATAGTCCATACTCCATAACATCAGTGAAATAAATCCTACTGCAGATTCAGATGAAGGGAATAGACCTCCAAATTTTTCATCTACTTGCCAGCTCAGCCAGCCCTCCTCATCTGGCAGAGTTTCAGAGACATTAAGCCTTTCTTAACACTTGCCAGCTTTCTGTAGGTAGAAGAGATATGATAGGCATTGTTGAGAAGAAAAACAAACTTGCCCTTGCTAGCCCTTCTGTACCAAAAGCTAGACCAAAGTATTTCCTGGAAAGAGGAAAAATATTAATCACACAAGGTTTTGGCAAGTTCCCCTCTGAGATACTAAGCACAATTCTAGCTCCCACATTCAATGAAGGCCAATTCAAGCTACAAGAGATGCAAAGAAAAGCAATTAGAATAATCCTATAAAACTGCTTGGCTTAAAGTTAAGGCCTGAGTTGATACTTCTTTCTATAAAGAGAGCTAGGTAAGCTAAGACAGTGTAGTTATCACAACTGGTCATGAATAAATTCAGTGTTCCAACTTGACAGCTAAACCCCTAGGGGGAACATTCTGAAATAACTTTCCAGGAAGGTATCAGGGACAAAAAAAATCAAACCAAAAACCCCCATACTTTTACCTTTCAGGAGGAACAACAGTTCTCAAAAGACACTGCATGACACAGCTAGAGAGATAATCTTAATAGCAAGAGACTACAGTCTAATTCCAGAAAGTTCTTCCTAGTCTTCATTTTTTTTTCCCAAGGACACCCTAAAAACTTATCTGTATGGAAAAGCATACTCTGTTGTTTCTAAACAACCCCCTCAATAATAAAACCTAAACCCAACAAACCAGTACCTTCTCTGAACTTTTTCATTGCTGCAGACATCCAGCAAAACAGAGATGGAAATTTTGAGTGGACAGATCTTATTAGTTTTATGTCAGAAGAGATGCCTGGGCTAATACAGACATTGTGACTTGAAAATGGCTGTATTTCGTGACTCAGCTTCCCTCCCCGCCACGTAAAGACATCTGACAGACTAATATCCATACAGAGGAAATTGACCCAGCTGCATTCACGAAATACAGTAACAGCTATGAACAGAAAGTAAGCAACATCATTGTGAAACAGGGCACCTACTAAGGAAAATATTTTCTTTATAGGCACCGGCAAAGGCAGCAGCAGTGTGAACAGTAGAGTCAAGGAAGAAAAACAGTTATACAGCACCAGTAATAATAAACCTCTAAAGAGATAAACCCATTGTTTTAAGGAACAGCTTAAGGAAACTCTGAAATATGCACATCCCAGCACAGAATATACATCAGCAACATAAACAAAGTATTTGGAAAAAAAAATTAAATATGGTAGACCAGAATAGAAACAAAAGATATGATCCTGTAGGAACTTATTTCAGAAACACAAGCACACTGAAAATTAAATTTCTGTGAAAGCCTAGTATTAAGAAATTTTAGCAAATTCTTTTAATGTGGCACTAAAGATGTACAATTATTCAACTCTTACTAAATGCCATGAAATTTACTATGGAAGTAGAATGCTTAACAGTGGCACTGAAATTGCCAAAATACACAGGATGCTGAAATCTACCACCATGATTCAGCGAAGTGCCTTTCATGTCTAAGTGCACTTAACCCAACATTTTCTTCAATAGCTCAGCTATTTTGTGATAACAGTAGATATAAAAGGCATTTGCTCACTGAAAGTTTCAGATAAAAAGCAGCAAAATGAAGTTAAATTCCCTATTCTCAGTAAATAAAAAGCCCCTGCTTTCAAGAGCCTCATAATGACCCAATTAACTGGACAAGTGCATGCAAACCCAGTGAAGTATAACTTCAGACTTGAGTATAATTTGATTAGCATAATACAGACCAGCTGAACACTGCAGCACTCATCAAAAGACAGAGTAAGATGCTAGGACCAAACACCAACAGAAAACATCAAACTACTGTTTTTACTGAATTACTTGCTCTTACCCTGCTGGTTACAGTCGTCTTTCTTTCCTACCACTAAGCACTAGAAGTTATTGAAGGGGTTAATATTAATTGCTAGAAGCAAGTATTACAGATGTGTATTTTGAAACACGTATGATTTCAGATGGAAATCATACTGTAGGCAGTAATGAACAAAACTGACAATGGAAGTTTGTGGTTTAGATTTATTTCCATATTAAAAAGACAGTAATGAAGTTTAGGCAAATCTTCACAGTAGGTATATTTTTACATGATTTACCCATGAAATTTAATTTCATAAAGGTAGTGTAGGATTAGATGTGACTGTTCAGTATTTACCCATTACATTAACTGTTTCACACTGACCTCACTTAAACACCTTGAGTACTCTAGACCTCTAAGACACTCCAGTTTATTGCCCAAATCCCCTGATGGATTGCCATTTTTTCTACCCATCAGGTTACTCTTCGCTACAGAAAGAATAACAAATACCTCTATCCCGTTAGGTGGGTCCTAGGTTAGGAATACAATGTCCCTATGAACTGAAAGAACTTCCACAGAATAACTTTGTGACCTTCTGTGGACTATCAGTGTTTCCTGTTCATCATGTCAAACCATCTTTCTCACCTCCTTTCTACCCCTCAATTTATCTTCACTAGAAGGTGTTCCCCTGCATTCCACCTATTACACTAAATGTTCCAGCACACAACCTGTATTGCGCATGTCCCTCATACTACTGAGTAATATTGAAACCAGCATTAAGTGCTGATATAGAAACATCAAACCTATTCAGACCTCAGGGGAAAGAAAAAAATTCTTGACTGAACTAGCTAACTGTAATCTTAAGTGTGTTGGAAGACATTAAGTTAGTGAAATGGAAGGTTTTCCTCAAGGCATGGAGATGCTTGTGGCTTACGTGCCAGTGAATCCTCTGTGATAAAACCCAGAATTTCTTGGAAAATATTTTCTGTGAGTTTTAACACCTTAAACAATCAAAAATCTTATTAAGAGCTGCAAAGTATGAGTACTGAGTACAGTTAATCCATGGGAAAAGTCACCATACATATTTCCCATTTATAAATAAATACAAGAGAATAAATTCTCAAGGTGAATGATTACTATTATACACACCAACCTTTAAAAAAGCAAAGAACAAAATAATTGGGTTAATCAATATGATATGTACACTGACCTGAGTAAGATCTGGAATGTCACCCTGATCAATTCCAACTTGCTAGATTTAAAAAAAAAAAAAAAAAAAAAAGAGAAGAATAAAAGTACATTACTAAATGCAGTGGCAATGAAAATAAAAACCAGTGATGTCTGAATGCTACATAGAAATTAACATATTAAAAAGTGATATTCATAACTTTCTGAACTAGTATAAGTTTCAGTAGGAACACACCTTAGAAATCACAAGTGCATTAAATTGCACCTCAAAGAAAACCCAACTTTTCATCCAGCCTAACTTTTTCATGCAGAAAAGCTTACAGGGAGCATTAGAAACACCCACGTTGCTTACTGGAACTACTTCTCCATTTTAAGCAGTTACAGTAAAGAAGAGCACTGTACATACACTGTAACATTCAGTTAATACATTTTGGACCATTCATGAAATTTGTAGCAACACTTCAGAAAGTTTACTATGTTGTCTGGCTAATAAAATGGATACCCAAGAATCTCACTTCCTGTTAATAGGTGTATACAATCCTTCAAATACCTAACCTGTAGAATACTTCCTTGTATAGCAAAGTTAAGCAAACATTAATCTGTTTCTGAAGTTGTTATAAATATAGACTACTGTACCAGTACAGACAGCTAAATTATATCCTCTCCATAGATGTAATTTATTTACCTCTGCTACTTTGAGGAATTCTGACAATTTGGTCATTCTGGCTAGAAATTTTTTGTAAATATCCAAGCCTTCTTTGCACTGGTTCTTCTTCATATCAAAATATCTTTCTGAGGATGCAAATAAAACTCTTGTAAGGTAACAGTCTCCCCAGCAGAAAGCTGACACATTATTATAAAAGTTAATTCGAGACAAGATTCAGGGAGAGAACAGACAGGAGTAACTCAACACTATTCAGATTCTAAAGTTTACATGAATACCTGACACCTTTTGTAATAAGTCAGTCAATAGAAAAACACTGATTTTTCTATTTCAGTACATTAGAAAATAATACAAAGCTTTATCAGGCATGGACGGGAATCACTGCAATTATTAAATTAGGTATTTAGGGAAGCATTTTCAAGCCATCAGCTTATTAGTGGGCAATGAAACAAATTATTTTACTATTTGAAAATATTCCTGGTATATATTTACATTTTTTGACCCTGTATCAATACTCTCCAATATTTCTAAATAGGCTCAATATCCAAAAGACAACAGAATGGCTACTGAAGTGGTACATATACTGAACTGACCTACCAAAATGAGTGTCAACTACATCCTTCACCTTTTATGGTTTTACCCTATATACTTAAGAGATATTTCACTGAGTAAAAACTAATGGATTAACAGAACAAACTGACCAGATGTTTTCATTCAGAAATTTGCTTGAATATCCATTAAGGCTTTGCTAAGAGCTCAACACTTGAACAAAAAAATGCTACATGTCATCTACCAGGCTCATGCAGATTCAGGTAGCAGGTAAAAGTGAATAGACAAGCTATAAAGCATGGGAAACCAGAAGTCAGTCATACTGTGACTAAACTAAATACTCAAAATACCAGGTATCTCACCGATACGTTTACAGTCTAATTGCCAAAGGTTATCCACTGCACATTTAGGGTATATTTGGTTTAGTCTCACCAGTCACCCCCCCCAGCTCAATTTCTACTTTAAGATGTGTTCTTCAAGCTAGAAGCATATGTTTAAGCCTATGCTAGTTGCCACTGAAACCAAGACAAGCTTAATTTAATGGTAACAGAGCAGAGAATTTATTAGGAAACTGCAGTCAGAAATTGTCTATATTCTTTAGTTCTCACAGAGAAAGCGAGAAATCTTTCACAAAAGTTAAAAAAAAAAAAAACCCTCTCACATACCTAAAAGGTTAATAATCCCTTCATTGTATGCTGCAAAAAGTCTAATGGAATCTTTAAAGAGGAGCATAAAGGCAGCATTTATAACACCATTTGTTAGTTCATTTGGATTTGCCTGTGTAGAGAACAATAAGAAAGTAAATTAGTATTTAATAAAATAATGAAACTCTCACTTAAAAATGAGACTGTTACCTAACACTGAGCTTAAAGTACTTACATCAAAATCAAGGAGTGCATCAAGCTGGTTCTGTATGATTGGAAGGGTTTTCAGAAGCTTTTCAGCATTCATGGTTCTCATCACTCCATCTATCCTACAGAGTAGACAATGCACATTTACAAGTTACCAAGAGATTTCACCATATTATGTGTTTCAACAACACCATATTGTTCAAAGGGCCCAAAGGAACACCAACCTATGATAAGCTCAGGAACAACTGGTATTTCCTATCCCCCCACTGAGAAAGACCAAGCAAAAAAAAGCAGTAACAGTCTTACCCTCTTTTCATTTTGGTGAAGTCAACTGCTACAAGTCTATATGAAAGTGCTTTTTCATTCAAGTATCTGCTATATCGCCTAATGAAGGTAGACATATCATAGCCTAAAAGTTAAACATTTAAAGTTAGACATTTTGAAGGGGTACAGTTTCTTTTAAGTTCTTTCCAGGAACTATTCTCCCACTAGCCCATTTTACATCAAATTGCATTAAAAGCCCTTCATAGGCACTTTCCAGAGTCTTGAGATTCACTTTTTTTCACCTTGAGATGTAATGTTACAGTTTCTTCCTCCAACTTATTAAGACTAGGAAAGCATTCATGGCAATTATGAGAATAAACACGTAAATACATTAAAATATTAGGCAAAAACCAAGCATAAAATATTAGGCAAAAACCAAGCATAAAATATTAGGCAAAAACCAAGCATAAAATATTAGGCAAAAACCAAGCAGCTCTTAAGATGTTCTTGAAATTTGACTAAAAATGTATTCCTAGTAAAATGCTGAAGACTTTGGTAACTTATCTGCAACGCCTCAAAACCCACATAAAGACCCAAAAATGTTTTCTACCATTGGCAAGTAATTAAAAGACTTTTCAGAGATTTGAAGGAGTTCTCACTATTTATACAGCACATCCTAGTTACCATTCCATACACCTTAACAGTAAATATTTACTCCTGAGACACTAAAATGCAATGGCAAAAATAGATGATCATGCTCACATTCATCAGGTTTATTCTAGTCAGCGTTAAGGGTCCACTTTTTAAAATTTACAGCTGTGTATGCACATGCTAGATACATTACAGACAAATTTCTAGCACTCAGCTAGGTAACTCGGAATCTTACTTTCCTTGTGTCTACATTCTTGGTTGGACATTCTTTGGTGTCTCATACAATACAAATCATAATACCCTTTCATTCAAATGTCATTTGTCTCCTAGAGTGCACTGATACAGGCACTATCACAGAGCAAAAAGGCAGTAGAGTTTTTTCCTTTAGTGAACGGTCCTTACCCTGCATGGCACTTTTGTCCAGGTAGTTATTTAAATTGAACAAAGTGTTTCGGGATGCAAGATACTGGATAAAGCGCTGTTGGTGAAAAAAAGTTAAGAATATTGTTGTGAGAGTCAAAACATTTAAGCATATTACAAGAACACTACACTTACCTTGTAACTGTTTCTAGTAAACTCTATCAACAATAGAAATTAGTTAAAAGGGAAAAATTTTAAGGAAAACTTGAAACCTGATTAGCAAAGCCTCTGAAATCCAAAACTCTATTTGGCAAAAACATCAAACTAAATCAAAAGACATCACTGTCCATGATCAAAAGACTAATAATCTTAGAGGAAGCTGGTTAGGTTAACTTTTAGTTTAGAACAGACAAGCTGGAAAACACAAACTGAAAATACCACTTGCATTAGCCAAGCTCCCAAGGTTTACCTAGTTCTACTGCTGCTGTAGAAGTGGGAGACAAAATTAGTTACAAAGTTTAAAAAGTAATCAGTAACAATAATGCTTCTGGAACTGTGGTAAGCAGCAGCACTGGGGTTATAATTATGTATATTACATATATATATTTATACATACAATAATGCAGTGATCTGAGTAAACCACATCTACATTTTGACAAATAATAGCTGGTTCCATAAATACCACAAGAGACAAACGCATCCTGATAGCAAGGTAGTTTTAAAAGTTTCTCTGCTACTGTTCCACACAGATCTCCTATGATTAAGACTTCGTGACTTACTTGCTTCTTTGTATGTGTTTTAGTCCATAAAAGAGGATTATGATCAGTACGGCTTAAGGGACTTGTAACATCTTTGATCTGAATCCCTCTGCTGCCATTGCACACGGGGCCTGTTCCTTCACCCTTCGTGGTGGAAATCCACCTGCCTGCCAGGCTCGGACTATTGCACTCCAAAAACCTACCATTTTTTCAGTCAGGCTCAGTACATCACCTGCTCTTTGGGACTTGTAATGAGGGCTTAGCACAGCAACAAGAAAATTATTCTCAAAAGTACTATTTAAACTGAAAGCAGTACTTTCACCTTCCAAGGGGCACAAATGATTCCCTGACTTGTCACATACCACCACCTCATCACTAACTGCATGTATGTTCTCAGCCTATAGCTATGGAGTTCACACAAGTCTACAACACACAGCTTGCCTACCAATAGTTCTGGCACTGTTTTAACTTCTTATTCTGTTTTCCAGTCGGTTTATCTGGTCTTTGTACAGCTTAGTACTGCATTCAAAGAAATACAGAAGAAATACAGAAGAAAAACAGTTGGAACATGATCAGGAACAGAACAGTGATATTCAAAAGGTGTCTATACACATTTCAAAATTAGCTACTGTTCCAATTCTCAGTTTAAAAGGTCTAAAGCTAACTCTCATTCTCCAGATGTCAGGGGCCTTGCATTGCACAATTCACAGGTGAGAGGAGTTTTAACATGTTTCACCCAGAACTTGATTACAAGAAACAGGTAGTCATGCAGAAAGTGCAAGGCAGGCACTGCTCAGACAATATTTTGACCTTCTGCTATATTTACTTGTACTTAAAATAGAAGTCCATCATCTGATAATTTTTTCTGTTTAAGAAAAAGGCCTCTTTTCATGTATTAAAAGAGTGAGGAGTACACCCATGTTCCACCTGAAATTACAGAACTAGTGTACCAGCCACATTATGTCAGCAGGTATAAAGAAACTTTTTCAAGTTTCAAATGCACCCATTCAAAGCTGAGGAGCAGGTTTTGGTACAGACATAAAAATTAAAATCTTCTGCCACTACAGAACGTTGTATGGGCAAACAGATACTGACTGATAGCTCACAATGCTAAGTTTTGATTTTTTTTTTCCTATGGTTCAGTTGTCTGCCTCTTTTTTTTCCTTTCAAGTTTCAGTATGTAGATATAAACTGTATTGGAAGAGGAGAGATTAAAATATAAAAACTGATTTACAGCGTTCAGTTTAGCTTTATGCTTGGAATAAGTAGTCCATAACAAGCAGTGAATTTTACTTTGTATTATCCTCTAATTTCAGCCTATTATCTGTTGAAACTACAATTTAAGCACATAAATAACTTGGGGAAGTGTTAACAAAGAGCACACTATGTTTTACAGGTCATTTCAATTAAGGTCACAGAGATCTGGAGAGAGGAAGCAACACTAAGTTTGCAGAGCAGTTTAATGGCTGCAAGCAGTACCTTTAAGAATCATTTCAATATTACCAGTAGTCAACAGTCACTTATTAGGAGAATGACTACACACAGGTTCGGGACTAAACTGTCACCTGACCAAGACAAAGTTTAGCTTTTAATGGAAGGACTGTGTAAGAAAGGCTACATTTCTAATGCCATGCCACTGTCTGGGAAGCTTTTCATAAATAGTGATGAAATAATTTAAGTGAACTAAATGCAGTAGAAACCTGTTTCAGAGGAATGTTAATGGCAACAACATATGAAGATTTAGCCCATTAAATGATGATGTGCAAGATCAAATATTCTAGTCACCATATTCCTCCCCATTTAGTAAGTATTCTTATCTGTTAATATGTTGGCTGCACATTTATGGAGCGCTAACAAGACTTTTGCTGTGCTCTTACTGATAAGCAATAGCCTAATGAAGTAAAGCTCATCAAAACTTTTTCGAGTCTTCATTCTAGAAAGCTCACTCATCATTTCCTCACAGCCCAACCCAGGTACCTGCAGGTAAATTGCAAACACCAATATGTTTTGGTACTGAAATAATGAAGGAATATTTTCTTCTCTGGAGAAGTACCTTACAGCCATCAGCAGAGGAAAAACAAAGACTGAGAAACTGAAGTACATATCTAATGCTTCATAGATTAAGACAATTTTTTAAAACACCATCAAGGAGGCTATAACAGAACTAATCATGTCTTACCTCGTTTCCATACATCATGAGGTGGTGTGTTGTAATTAGAGCTTTGAACACTACAACCCAGCTACTGTTCGCAGTTCTCTCAAAGAGTGTGTCTGCCAACTGTGGAATATTCACATTCATTTCATTTGTGCACTGTATTAGATCTAAATTAAAGAAAAAAAAAATCAAAGCATTACAATGAGTTGTATGCTCAAAGAGGATCATCATGTTGTTTTGTGTTTTTTTACATTGAGAATTCATACTGGAAGCATTAACTTCAGTTCTTTAAGAAAGAATTGAGCAATTTTACATTCTTTGCTCAGATTCACTGCACTTTCCTGAAAGACTCCAAGTACGAACTTCACAGACATTTCAATAATTTTATGGAGTTCCAATACCTCATCAATAAATAACCTGCTCCAGTAGAAACTCTGTGCCCAAATATTTGCCCAAAAGCCAGTGTAGACCTTCTGGATGCTCAAAGCCTGAAGCCACTCAGCCTAATGAAAACCATGAAAAGCAGAGAAGCAAGGAAAACCTGAGACATCTATACCTCACAAGATCAACAGGCAGCAAGTATCCTGCAACTTCTACCTAAGCCTCAGTACTGACACACGACAGCAAACGAGATGCTACAAACCTGTAATAAGCTTCTTTTCTATAAGAAGTAAGATCAAGAATTTGCATCTACTCCCTTTCAGCTTAGCTAAAATAACCTAATCACCAACCTACTGAGTACTTGTGGTGGATCATGGCAGGTCTGAAGCTTTCGTATAAAAATACAGATTATAAACTCAGTAGTAGAACATTAACTTGGGAGGTCACAGACAGACAGTTTCAAGCCTCTGCCTGAGTACTGGTACAAAAACATAACAGGCTCCAGCAGATACATGGGAAAAAAGCCTGCCTGAAAATGCTAGTGAAGGCACTTGCTGAGAAAAGAGCAAAGAACTGAATCCAGGACTATTCTAAGCCCCTCAAGACATGTACATTAGACATTTATTCTCTCTCTGAGCTAAATTTGGCTCAGGTGCGATCAAAGTACACCTTAAGGACTGGGCAAGGCCAGTAAAACAAACATCTAGTTTGAAAAGCTTCCTTTGTGGCCTCTTATTTAAGCCAAGTCTGTGAGAAGCCTGTTGGTTGCAGGGCAGCATTGCTGTTTATGTGGTTTGTCTGTGTAGGTACTCGAAGGGTGGGTGCTTGGGAAGCTGGGCGACAACTGAATGCCGAGGTGTTGGCACCACTGAAGTGGCCAACTTACTTGTTTTATTAGCAGTATTTAGAGGACAGACTACGATATCATAAGCAATTTAAACACGAACTTAGAGATCACACATGGATAGTTCAGGACAAAATACTTCATAGAAATATTGCACTTAGACTCCATATCTGTTGTAGTGCACAGAATATATTACAGATGTATCTTAATTAAAGATCTGTTTATTAAGAACATAAGCTCCTTTGATTAAGGATCACTGTTTAGAATAATTTAATAACCAGAGTAATTTTAACAAAGGGTTTTAGATAGTGTCTTGTCAAGGTAGAAAGCTATAAAATGCAAATTCCAGTAAGTTACTAATTTCATTCTGATGATGTCAAAGGTTTCTAAATATGTACAAAACATGCAAGTTGGGAGGAAAAATTTCATCCTTACTAGTGACACAGAAAAATGCTGCAATAACTGCACAAGGAGTCCTTAAAAGTTTTAAGGAAGCTAGACATCAAAACCTTACTGTTGAATAGTGTTAAAATATTTAAATATTTACAAATGTGAAGATTTTCAAAGAACAAGTCATTTGATAGATGCTGCTCATCACTCATAGCTGTATCATCATTAGGTGCTGTGTAAAATTAAGAAGTACGTTTAAATTTCTGTAAGTTCAAACAGTCCATAGACAATTATTGCCCTATATAATGAAGCAACTCCTAATTCCAGAATTTAGACACAGAGAAAACCTGAATTTTAGTTCAACAGCCTCATCTACCAAATGAGAACTTTCTTATGACATTTCTAGGTAATTCTCTCAATTCACATTAAGGCAAATAAGTCTTCCTAAATTCAAACAGTCTATAAAGACACTGCTGTTAGATCTCGCTCAGTATTTTTCATGTAACTGAAGCATCTGTAACCAACACAGAAATGTTACAGAACTGTTACAAGTGGTACTGTCAGTTTATAAAAAACAACCACACAAAAAAACCCCAACCAACAAAACCCCCACAAACTCTACACAGAGCAATAACTATAACATTACTACTAGGTAACAGTTAAAGAAATTCCATTGATCTGCTGAGGTCAAAGACCACACAGATAGCCTATCAAAAATATTATTTCTGCACAAAGTCCTTTTCCTTCGCGCGACCACTAAGCAAGTCAATTTTTTCACTTAAGATTTTCAATATTAACAGTGCTTATTAAATAACAGTTGCAAACTGGAAGGGAAGACCCAGGTTAAAAATAAAAAACTTTCTGCTCTCAAGTCAAACTAGCCAAGCTCATTTAATTCCTATTTTGCCAGCACTCTCCACAGAGATTTCAATCTTGTCACCTTCCCTCAAGCTAAGGTTTACCAGCAGATGTTCCAGTAGATGCTGAACACCTGGGAGATCCCTTGCATATGATCACGTCTATCACTGATATCAAACATGTTCTCATAGTGCTGCTCAGGCACAATGTGACAGAAACCCTACTGTTAGCAACTATACCAAATGCTGTAACTGATCACCTCTCCTTAAGGCACACATCCATAAAAACAAACTTTGGCTTATCATACCATCATAAAGGTTTACTACCACAAAAAAACATCCAGATGTCTACCTTCAGAAGGGAGCAGCTGCCTTCTGCTTTGGTACACAAGACTAAAAGAAGTCTTCTGTCAAGTGACAGTAACAGAGTGGAAGTTGATAGACCTCT
This sequence comes from Elanus axillaris, assembly GCA_026212715.1. Classification (NCBI taxonomy): domain Eukaryota; kingdom Metazoa; phylum Chordata; class Aves; order Accipitriformes; family Accipitridae; genus Elanus; species Elanus axillaris. The sequence goes on from JANZLQ010000040.1 coordinate 4,992,125, forward strand.
GATGTGTTTGAGAAGCTCATATGTTATTGTTTTATTCCACAAGTGTGGTTCCATGGGACCGAAAAGTGCAATTCCAGTAATTCTTTGAAACCGTTAGTAAGGTTTTCCAGCATGCGCTACTTGCTTCTGCGAGATGTGAGCCTGACTGTTTTAAAAGGCAACAAAATTGAAATATTTCACATACGTAGGGCTACTCAGAGTCTAATTCAAGCTGTGCTTGAGACTAGAGGACCTGAGTGAGCTGCAAGTCCATGCACTTTAGACTCATGCTGAAGATGACACATACTGGCTCCCCTGAAGACAACTTTTACTGCTGGCACTTAGCACAACTGTGGTCTTCAGTTTCAAAATCTCCTTGAATGAAACACATTATGAAACACGTAAGCCACAGTTGCCAATATTGAAGAACACATGCTTAGGCAAACAAAATGTCTCTAAAATACAAAATTAAGAATGAATGGCGGAAAAAAAAATCTCAGTGCATTTTATAAGCTAAAATTGGACTTTCCAAGTGTACTGCAAAAGACCTAAGTTTAAAAAGACTCTTTAATAAAGATACTCAAGGCAGTATTTTAATTATTGTTTTACAACTAGTAATAATAAAGTTAGCATCACATTTGAATTCTAGCAATTGAGATACGTAACAAAAAAAAGCAAGTGTCATTTCTTCAATATGATTCTTCCAAGCCTGCAACAGGAATATCTACATAGAAACAACTTTATCAATCTCTTAGAGCTGGTGGCAAAGGAGGAAGAGGCTATTGACACCATACATCTGAAAGTATAAAGGAACACATGCACCTGAGACAGCTGGGCAACTGTAAGTAACATGGATGTTGGCAGCAAAAGCTGGAGTGAAATGTGTAGGGCGAGTGACGCTCATTTTTTTATCACAGTACTTATATAAACACTTTACAACCCAAAGCATTTTGTCAATTACCCAGAGGAATCATTTCAACTGCTAGTGAAACTGTGGTGCTATTTCTAGAATGGAATTTAGAAACTTGTTAACATCACACAGGAGAGAAAAAAAAAAAAGCTTTAAACCAGAGGAGTACCACAGGGGTTTTCTAGCAGCCTGCAAGAGCTGTGGAAATCTTACTGCCTAGAAGAGTACTGCGGGTTTCTCTCTTCCACAGCTCATCCAAAATATTGGCACATCATCTATGAAACCATACAGCTCTTTGGAGAACAACATGCATAAAATGCAGGTATTAAAAAAAAAAACCCACAGGTTTTAGGAAACTTCTCAGCCAGGCACCGACAAAAATTGGCATAATTTTCAACTTTCAAGTAATAAGAAAGTCATAATTTTCTTGACTCTGGAATATCTCTCTCAAAAGAACTGTAAACACATAAGTTAAAGACATCTATAATGATTTAATATTCCTGTATTTCTTCCATTTTGTCACAGGACTGACACTGCTCTGAGACAGATGTAAGAATTAAGACCACTTTCCTTAACCTGGTAGCCTTGCAAAAAGAATTTACATTTTCTTTTTGGAAGTTGCACTGTAAACTATAGATGAGAAAACAGGAGAGCCACTTCAGCAAACTTTCTCCATGTAGCTAGCCTAAGGAATGCAACAATTCTTGCTGGAAGACTATGTTAAAAGATACCACCTGACTGATACAAATATTTTTATGCCTATGAGCTCTTCTAGTAGAGATTTGATAGCAATCTTTACGTTTCATCTATATAATAGATAAATCTGAACTTACTTTATTAGAAGCAAAGCAATTCAGCTATTCTGTCCCAGTCCCCCCCCTAAACAAGGATACATGACATCCCATAAAAATTTTTAAAAAGCTTTAAGCAATTTCTAAATAAAACTTACATTTATAGATTACAAAAACATTAACTATTTCTTTATTCAAGTCAAATTTCCTCAACTACTGTATTGAAAAGCTTCACAGATTACTAAAGAGCTTCAAATTAAGAGACAGCCACCTTACTGCCTGCAGGAGAGTTCAAGAATATATCTTCATACTGTATCACAACTTGCATATCTCTGCAAGAAGCACACTGCAACAGCATTCACCTGACAGCCATGAGCTCTAGTTGCCAAAAGTTAAGAATGGGAAGCTACAACAACAACCCAAACCTGTGACAGTCATAATGTGAAATCATTGACAAAACTTAAGAAGTTTGTGATGATTTCGCAGAGACCTGAACTTTCTCTTAAAACAAAAGGCCTAAGAGTTTAATTCTGTTACATAATACAATTTTACAGTACTCAAATTATCACTTCTTACATGTACAGGAGTTTTGATGAGTAACATTAACTACTTTCCCCTCCCTTGTGCTTCTTATGTGGGCTGTATACAAGTTAAACAGATGTTGGTTTTTTTATTACTGTGTTCATTTGAAAGTTTAAGATGCAATTAATTTAGGGGGTTGTATTTTTCTAAGTTTTGGTCTACACACAAGTCTACTCTGCCAATTACCATCTTGGCTACGGCTTTAATTTATTCTTTTTCTTATTATGGCTTTTCAATAGTTAGCCAAAAAAAGATAGGTCAGTCACCAAAGCAGCATCTAGCCCCACTCCACTACAACCCAAACTCAGAAGGCTGAGGGGAAGCAAGAGAACCCACACCGAGGGAAGAAGAGACAAGACCTTCAGGTACTCCACTAAAAGAAAAGATCAGCCTCTGTATAATGTTTTATGTTATCCTAAAATATTACAAAGTACTACAGAAATAGATCTGCTGACTTATTTAGGACACTGTGACCTACTTCAAAAGGAAAAAAAACCCCAAGTATTCCCACTGACATTGCTTAGGGTTTGGGGGGTTTGGGGCTTTTGGGGGTTGTTGTTTTTTTGTTTTGTTTTCTCTTCAAGAAAAATACAACTATACTACTCAGCAGTTAGTAGCCAGGCAAAACCCAAGAATCTTAAAATACTAGTTCACACACTGCATGTGTAACATCTTCCCATAAATACCAGCATTGTAATATTATAGTTTTTCTTGCTGAGGAAACTTGGCAATAAAGCGATTTTAAGAATTAATCTGAATAGAGGGCACAAACTGATACTCCTCCACGATCCCCGATACAACTACAGCAGCTCTCAAAAACACATTCTTGGCGAAGCTTTTTCTTGAGCAGCTATTACAAGTAATAGCAGATGGTGTAGCATTTTGAATGACACACACCTAGCGACCAAAGTGCAACTAGCAGTGTTTTGCATTAAATCCAAGCTATGTTTTCCTTCATTATTTACTTAAATTGGAAAGTACCTGCACTGCATCTTTGCAAATACATTGTGTGAATTTTCTGGAGATAAGAGTATTTAAACTAGTATCTTCCCTGCTTGCATTTAATACAAGTAAGTTTTGTGTGCAAGGGAAAAAATAGGAAGTGCCACACAAAGGTTTGCAGATGTTTGAAAATCACCGCCTGGGTATACTCAATGAAGACTGGACAATGGTCATGGGGATATATATATATATTTTTAACCCCTTACAGAGACATTTGTGGTACCATCTTTCACATCTTTCTTTTTCCCAACCCCAAACCAACATGTTCCTCTATTTCAGATACCAAGACAGAACAAGCTTTTTTGTTTGCCTTAGACCAAACCCGAGAAAGTGAATTACACCAAAATACAGAATTCCTCTGGCACAGAAGGGGACCTTCAGGAGACTGACAGCTCTAAACAGGTTTGTAATCTCTGAACAGGTTTGTATCAAAAGATATTCAAAGGAATTTGATAGTCAAAAGGCAACCTCTATTTATGTTATTCTCAAGTTAAAGAGTTTTTCCAGGTTTCCATTTTCTTATTTTGCAAGGGTAACTTATAGCAGATGATGTTATTTCAAAGGTATTTCAAACAATACACTACATCACTTAAGCTTCACAAGCTTTCAAACAAACTATTGAGCAAACTGTCACCACTTTTCTGGCTTCCTGTTACATTGCCATTTCTGGACTTCAGGGTTACCTCATTAAGTTGTAGTACCACAGGCAGAACACAAGACAAGATAAAATAAGGTAACTTTAAAAAGGTATCTTCAAGAAAAGAAGTTGACAGTGACCCAGTTTTAAGGCTCTTACTTTCAACACAGCAGCTGCAATATTCACTACTGTAGCTGGATTCCACTGATTCAGAAACAATAACAAATGAGATGTATATTTGGTTCTTTCTAACTACTTGATCCACATCAAAAGCTCTCACACAAGGGGTCTGTATTAACAGACAAGTGTCACAGCGTCAGAAAGCCCAACTACCCTCAAACAAAATAACGGAATACGCTTCTTCCAAGAGCTTGAACAGCAGACTCCCCTTGGCACCACCAACTTGAACGAGTCCTGCAAAACTACCAGCCTGCTCCCTTGACTTTGAAGAAACCAGCATAAAGCTTCACGTCTTCTTTCCTCTCCCTCACGGAAAGACACACAGACACACACTTACTTCACTTTTAACAGATGGTTATAGAACCATCTATTACCGTTTAATAGAACGGGTATAGCGCACAATGTACGAGGTTTGAAGCATTCAGTGCACTTTTGAGCAGTCCAACAGTAGCTTCAATTGCTATCCAGTTACTAAAACCTGAAGCAAAGCAACACCACTGATACTTCTGTGACTATCAAGGGTAGCTTTCCACAACTTCTGGTATACAGAAAGGAGTTTCAACGCATTAAGTTTAAATGTATCAGAGGCAACATACTCTCATTCTGGAGAGATGTATTGGCCCACCCTCGCCTTTCCCTTCACTTCACGTGTTTTTACCTCATTCCAAGAGCTGCAAGACAGAAAGCTATGACATTTCGGGAAATGTTAGAAATAATTAAGCGGCTGCACTCCAGCAGACGCGCAGAAGGACAGAAGAGTGCTTAAAAATGTAACTTCTCGCTCACCACACTAAAACCACACCACTTCACCCACCTTTTCCCCAGGTGCCAGACTAACAAGCACTGCTGTCTGCAGAGCACACAAGCAAAGAAGCTCTCATGGGGAAGAGTTCACAAGGTTGGGATATTTTTGTTTCCCGGGCGCGACAGGGTTTGGTTTTACAAAACTCACTTCCCCCCCGCCCCCCCAAGTGGAAAATAAGTTTTGAAGAGCAAACCAGCCAGATTCACCCAGCTTTACACGACACCCCCCACCCCCGGGTGCAAGCGGCCGCGCTTGGCTCCCCCGCCGTGCCCCC
>JANZLQ010000040.1:5009698-5044734 GCA_026212715.1 Elanus axillaris
CGGGATGGGATGGGATGGGATGGGATGGGATGGGATGGGATGGGATGGGATGGGATGGGATGGGATGGGATGTCCTGCTGTATGCAGCCTGCCTTTCCCTCTTGTCCTTTTATCTGTTTTTATGGCAAAAGGCTGGATCTAACAAGCAGCCCCATGTGCCACAGAACTAATAAATGAACTAGTAAATAACTTTCTATGGGTTTGTGGCTGGGGAGTGACAGACTGAGTTCTCCAAAGTTGCAGCACAACCCTGTTGCTTATAAGACATCAGAGAAGCCACACATTGCTAATGTCCTAACCACAGGAAAAGCTTTAATGGGAGTTCACGCTTCATTAAACACCAGTGAATCCACATGAGAGAGACACCTTGACTAAAGAGTGGATTTTCTGGTGTCTAATGAGGCACAAACTCCAACTAAGTTTTTTCCCAGGTTTTAATTCATTCTGTTGCCTCTCTCTTTTCTCAGCATGATTACCTGTTCTCACAAAATTTGCAAGACTGTAATATTTTCCAGACATTCACTCCTTCCTTTGGGAGTAAGGTGGGCATCGGGTTCAAGAATTACTGGGAGGGGGTGGATGGAGTGTGACCTTTCAGGAAAACAAACTGAAAATCAGATCCCATCAGCCCGGCAGGGACGGGAGAAGCTGCCGTGCCTACTGGGTGGATGACAGAGCTGTGCACGGTATTTTTAGAAAGTCGGCAAAGCAGGCAGTGCTATGTTCCTTTCTGGGCTCTTGCCTTCTTTTTACACAAGCTGTAGTCATCCCAGAGGTCGGAACGGGTGTACAAAAAATCAGCAGTAAAATAGCTGGTTTCAGTAACTAGCATGGCTCTGGAGGTGACGTTTCGCTATCTACTCCATTGCCTGGGAGGGAAAAAAAAAGGCAAACAACCTACACAAACCCCTCTGGGTTATTTTGGGGAGGTCCCTGTTGCAGGGGGGAGCAGAGGCTGCCTGGGGTGCGTGGCCGCGCAGACCAGAGGGGTATTGCCACGTGCTGGAGATGGGATGAGGTCCCTGGGAAGCGTGTGCTGTCGGCTCCGGGAGCATCACCCGGCTGGGCTATAACGGCATCGGGCGGGCCTGGGCTCAGGAAGCCTGGTCCTGCTTTTGATTGCGCTGGAGAAAAGCCAAGGAGAGCAACAACAACAAATTAATTAGATAGCTGATGATGGCAAGGCTTCAGGGTGGGCTTGGGGGAGAGGGGAGCTGTTTACTCCTCTGTAGGGTGTTTTTAAGGGGTTACAGAGCAATGCTTCTTCTGTCATATCGCGTCTTTTCCACCAGTTGGTAATGGTTTTGGGCACAGGTACGTCAGGCGGAGGGCAGTGCCCCGTGCTCCGTACTCAGCCAGCACAAGGTTGCTTTGGCTGCTGAAAGCCCCGCGGCCGATTTTTATGTACATTTGCAAAGTCTGAATCACGTACACATTAACAGCACGAGCCCACGTGCATGTCTTGCTCTCAGCAAGCATGGTCTTATTTCATCTTTCATTGTGGCAAGTTAAAACTAAAGCTTTCATTAGCTGTTCATGATGTTATTATTTTACCTCTTAACTATGGCCAGTTATGAATTGGCTTTTGCATTACAATCCATTGCTTTGGCTCCTGTTTTATTTTGAAGTATTAAAGTTGTGCAGGCTGAAGGTGTATGCAGGCAACAACAGAGACATTTGTGTGCTGAAAAGCCACTTGCTGTTTTCGCCAACAACTGCGCTGTTGTGCCTTTTCAACAATATCACCTCTTACTATAGGTCTCACCATCCCTGTGCCCTTAAACATCACACCACAATTGCAGTCCTGTTTTTCGCAAGAGTTCCCCTTCTGACTATAAAAATTATCAGCAAAAATGGAAAGTGAGTGCTGGCAACCCCTAACGCATCCCCACTACTGACAGCGTTTTTGTCTGCTGAATGCAAGTATGTGATTTAACATGCAAGCACACACTTCCTTATTGATGGCTGGAGTTTCTGTTCCTCACACGGCAGTGGGGTCGGTGGTACAGGGCGATGCACTCATAGGCACTGATGGGAACTGGGCTCTGCAGTGCTGTGCAAGGCGGGGGTCCACGTCTGCAGGCATCCCTGCAGCTGGCAGAAGATGCGCCAGAGAAGGCAATGGAAAACCTCCAGCCAATCTGGTCCAGATGGCATCACTTTCTCCTCCGGGATGGCAGCTGAGGAGGCCGTGGGGCTGCGGGAGGGCTGCGGAGGCTGCCGGGCAGAGGGGGGTGGGTGCTTTTTGCAGGCACCCTCGGTCGAGCCGTCCTTCATGGCCGTGCCGCTCGCTGCTGGCCCGGGGCGGGTTGAGGGCTGGTGCCCAACAGGGTCATGGGTTGGGAGCGAGGGGCAACGGACAGACCTCAGCCCAAGATTAGCTATGACGGGTGTCGTGTTCCCAGGGCAATGGGTATCGCCATGCCTGGCTCCCGGGAACACCACCCTCCGCGGGGTGTCTGGGGAACAGTCCAACCGCAAAAGTCCCTGTGCCGCAGGGTGAAAGCAGCTGCATTAACATGGACGGCTGTCTGCCTGCTTCAGAAGGTAAAAAGCGGTACAGATAACAAGAACAGGGACCGCAAAGCCTCCTGCATGCAAAACTGATAGCGCCGGGAAGCAGATTCCCGGAGCGGATGGCCCCAGCGTGGCTCAGAGCCCCCACCTTCAATCCGCTGGTGCTGGCAGGTTCCCACCCCGTGGCTTGGGCACACGAGCACAGAGCAGCCCTGCGCCTGGGCACAGCCAGATACCGCCGGCTACGTTATCTCCCCGGGACAAGGAGCCCAGGGCACTGGGGGGGAGATAATTGTACTGAACCTGACCGGTGTTCCCAGCTCATCCAGCACCTCTGTCCTGCTGCGTGGCTGAACGCTCCGACAGCGGCACCTGCACTGCTGGTGGTAAGGACCTGCGGGGTCAGTGCCACCAAGCCCATCCCAGCGCAGCACCGGCCAGTACGTTGGTACCCACTTCTGGCAAACCAAACCTGACGACCAATATTGCAATAAATCCCACAGGCAACGTGTGAGTGGGTATGAGTGAAATCTGGCTGCCGTCATCTGCTGACCCGATTGGGAAACAGAAGCAAAATCATTACAGGTGGCACAACTGCCAAATTCTGTAACCCACAGCTCACCTTAATCTTCCAAAGACAGTTATGGGTCTACATAAAGGGTATGCAGAGAGTGGGGCCAATTCTGCCCTTGGGATTTTGGCAGAGCAGTCATCATGTGGCTGGAAGCAGGAGGCTGCGCTGCCAGCTTTGTCTTAACGGACTATTAAACCCCAATGCCAGGAGCCACGACGTGGGCTCAGACCTGCAAGACATTGAGAGTGGGAGAGAGCACATTTCCAATAGCAATAAAATAAAAATATCAAAACAGAAAGATGTTTTCTGTTCCCTCCCTGAGCGGCCGAAAACAGAAGTCACCACGGCTGGTCGTGCTTTGCAGCATCGCTGTCACAGCGCGTGCCGGCGGCAGCGGTCACGTCTGCCACGGGACAGCCCTGCATGGGAGGACGCGACAGGGAAAATAGGTATTTTTCTCTCCCTGTCCCCAGCTCAGAGAGCTGCCTCCCAGGTTTTGGTGTGCACAGGCACAGCAGAAAAGGCACGGGGCAGGGAGGCAGAAACCGAACTAGGAACTCTGGGCTCCCAGCAGGAATAGTGTGGCTCCAGGCTGGCCTCCACACACCTCCGAGTTCCAGCGCAGACCGACATCTTGTGCTTCTCCACAATACATACATATAGATGTCCTCAAGCTCTCTGTATACACACACTATATAGACATAAATAGTTTTTATATAGATATGGGTGTGTTTGGGTTTTAATTCCAGTGCGCAGTATTTCATTGGCAGCCCCTCGGGGTCGGGGCCTTTTTCAGATGGGTTGTGAAGTGAAGAACAAGCACGAGGCGAAGGCATCGGGCAGCACGAGGCATGGGGCAGCGTCCCGGCAAGGAAGAGGTGAGCCCTGTCGGCCGGCCGGCCTCGAGCTCTCTCCTACATGTCTAACTCGGCATTACAGAAGAGCAACTCACTTCAGAAATCCTGGATTACTTCGGTAAATCCAAGAGTCGGGTTATTTGGTGTTGGCAGAAGCGGGCCGGACCTGGCGGTCCTCGGCAGCGGGCTGGGAACGGGCAACCCCAGGCAGCGACTTCTTCAGTCAATTTAGCATCAGCCAAAACAGCACTTGGACTGATTTCATGAGCAATGAGTTGATGAAAAATGCCTTTTTGCGAAAAGAAATCCAGGTGAATTGCTTTTACTTGAGGGTCTAAGTCCTGGATTTCCCCTCTGCTTTGCGTTAGGCTGCAGGAATTATTACTGCTGGGCTTGTTTCCCTCCGCTGCAGGCACCTGCGAAAGTGAGCAGAAAGAGAGCGAGAAGAACACAGCTGAACTTCACCCACTTTCAGTACCATCCTTGACAAAATGTGGTCTGTGGCAAGAGCATTTTGTTTACTTTTCTAAAAAATGCCTTCTTCAGCACAGAGGCATAACATCTATTTGGAGATTTCCATGAAGATGACTCCAAACAACAGCTAGACTTTGACCACTTCCCCCTGAAAGCTTTCACAAGTCGAGATGGAAGACCAGCCTTTAAGGAGGCAGTGGCAGCGGTTCCTCTTCTCTGCCTTGACAGCAGCAGAGATTCATTTCGAGGTTACCTGCAGCCCCCAGATCTTGGCACTGGCTCTCCCTTCTGGCTTTGCCTTGTGATATTTCCTGAGGCTGGTTAGTAAAAGAAAAGCAATCAAGGCACAAAGTAGATCCCATGGCAACTGGAAATCTTTATGGGGGGCCATTTGCTAGTACCAAGTGCCTTCTTTCGCCAAAGCAGTTTCCCTTTTTTCCCTTTTTTTTGTTTGGGGTGACAGCTGCGGGGCCACGCACGATGTGAACAGCAGGTAAGGAGAAGCTCTAGACCTTTTGAAGGACAGCTATTTGCATGCTTTCCAAAGCAAAATTAAAGGTAATGTTTTGGGACGTGGAAGTTGTCCTCCCCTGAGCCTCCCACCCACTCAGCTACAGACGTCTTTGGACACCTTGTGCACATCCTAAAGCTTCTGCCAACCTCCTATGAAAGTGTGATTGAATGTGCTGGAGGCTCCTGGGCTGTAATTTCCCTGTGGGAGCAGCAGTGAGATATTAGGCATGGCAGGGTAGGGCTTGCTTTTGCCCAGCACCATCTCACCCTGTGCCTAATAGCTTTTCTCGCTGGGTTTCTCCCCTCCGGCCCTGACCTTGGCCCTTCGTACTGCGCTGGCTGGTGCAGAGGGGAAGTGAGCACTGCCCGGGAAGTGGCCACATTATGGTTTGACAGCAGGTTGCTCAACCCTGAGTTAGAGTTACTGATCCCATCTCACGCCAGCCGCTGCTCCGCAGCACTGGGAAGCCTTTGCGTCAATGTTTTCCAGGCAGAGGACTCCACTTGGCTGCGGTGCAAGTGTCAGCGTTATCAGGGAAATCTGATTTTTAAGTCTTTTCTGACCCTTCAGAACTGCATGGGGATATTGAGAAAGCACGCCCTGACTGCTGCTAAGATACAGTATTTGTAGGCAAGACCTCCAGATGAGCGTGATTTTTTCTGCCCCCTCCTGAGGCTGCAGGTTTCCCTCCCCCAGGTACAAGGCTGAGACTCTCCCCTGGGTGCTTGGGAAGGGAGAAGGTACAAGCAGCCGGGTGCATTTTCCTCTTGATCCACGCAGCAAAAGCAGCTCACACAGGGCTTTCAAGCTAAAGTGACAGCTTACGTGTTTGTCAAACAAAGCCAATGCCCCCGTACCGAGAGCCGGTGGGCACACAGAGCCGTGTCCCCATGGCCAGCCGCGGGCTCCTGGCCGGACCTGCGGAGCCTTGCCCCAGCAGAAGGACCTCGGGGGTTTCCTCATGCCACGGATCTCCTTGAACCTGCCGCTTCCCTGGGAAGTGGTATCAAAGGCACATGTAGGAAAAATAACCCCTATAAACACGAGAGGCGATTCAGAGCTGTTCCCTCTTTCTGCTCGTAGCCTCTTTGGGTACGGTATCTGCAGGGCTGGGGCACACCTGCTTTTCTGCCCGTAAAGGTTATTTTCCTTATCTGTCTTGCAGCGGCTTGGGGACCTGCCGGCACGGGTCAGGCTCTGCTCTCTGGGACGCTGAAGAGACACCGAGGGTGAGCCTGACCGCGTCCGCCTCCTCCGGCGCAGCACGCCTCAGAGAGCTGAAGAGCGATGCAAAGAGCTAATGAAAGATGCTTCGCCGCCTTACCCCGCACATTTTACTCGCTGCTACAGAATAATGCAATACGGGTATACTGTTCTGAATAAGAACATCTGTTTCTAGAAAAGATGTAGACTTTGTACTAGCCTGTAAACCTGAATTTAGGGTTGTTCACCTTAACCTTTTCTGTGCAGTGTCTCTCATACAGGATTGAAACGAACCCCATGGATACAGCTGCTCTTTTTGCTCCAGACTCCTGCTCTTCTCTGTTTCTCACCTCCTCCTGATATAGACCAGCCACTCTGGCTCCTCCCTTTGCTTTTTCAATGAACAGCTGCGGTTAGCAGTTAGCAAAAGCTCATTAGGAGGATTAACATTTAGCTGCCAATAGAAAAAAAATGGTGCTTTCCCTTAGATGTCTCCACATTTTTGCAGCCACAAGTGTATGGGCTGCCATACCTGATGGACTAACACCAAACCAGCCCTTTCTGCTGACTTGATCCAGAGAGGCTGGACATAAATAACAACATTCAAGCAGTTTTTGAGCCAGCCCAGCTGCAAGTTGTGGAGGGAGGAACTGTGGTCACCAGTGAGAGAAGCACAGGGAAATGGGCAAGTCTGCAATAGAAATAAAGGTGGTTTTGATGAACCTTGTGTATCATTTAAGAGTCAGAGCTGTTTAGAGAGAAGCCAGGTCTGGAGAGGTGTATGGATGGTAAAAGATGCTTTTGTGCTATATATAAACATGGGGAAAAAAATTTACTGACAGTTCTGGAGTTATTCCAAATTTTCATTTTGTGCAAAAGTCAGATTCTGGATGTGCTGATTGTGGAAATCCATCTTTATTTTGTCTCCCTGTCATTTTTACTTAACATGTCATGCAAGTTTGCTCTTGAGCTGTCCCTGCTGCATCACTCAGCTTTGCCTGGGAAGAGCCAGAGCCCCCCATCGCCGTCCTCTCTCTGTGCGCACATTCCTTGTGCTGACCGGGCAGAACAGGACGGATTTCCTTCGGTGGCATTTCCTGATGATTTCTGACTAACAGTGGAGGAAGTCAAACCAAAGAAATGATGAATCTTCCATTTTTTATTTTAAAAAAGCACTTTAAAAATGACATCTCTTATTTTTGAACTGTAAGCAGCCCGCCTACTGCCCTGCTGACTGCCTCATCTCCGTGGATAAAATATACACCAAGGGCCAGGTTCCTTTTCTGCTGGGAAGCCCTTACCCTTTGGGGAGAGCTTCATCTGCCAGCGTCAGTACATTGGGCTGGCTCAGTGCTTTGAAATAAATAGCTCCCAGTCTGGAAGAACGTAGCCCAAGACGTGAACGACGGAGGGCTGCCTGCTCCCGGGGCCAAGGGCAAATCTCTCAGCCTCTGCCAGTCTGGATTTTTGGGGCCCCGAGGGGCCTGGGCGCAGCTGGGGGGGTGTCAGCCTGCTCTGCAGGAGCAGCAGCAGCAGCGGAAAGTGGGAGAGGGTCGGTCTGTCCCGGCGGCCCTCTCGGGGCTGGATAACAGAGCCCCTGGTCGGGCATGTCCCAAGGCACTTCAGCTTTTGGGGGGAGCAGGTCAGTGTCCCTGAAACGGCAGCTGTTGAGGGGGATCTCGGCTGGGTGCCCCCAGGGTGGAGGCACCCAAACCCCGGTGGGACTCTCGTTTGAAACCTTGGCTCCCTTTGCCTGGCAAGCCTGGCTGCTTCCCCAAAGCTATGTCAACACAAAACAGAGACTAAAGAGTTACCGAGGCCTCAGAGGTTTTATGAATCCCTTCATTGCTCAATCCTCCATCTCTCACTGTAGAGGAATTGTCTCTCTCGGGCTGTACAAAAGGTCGCACTGAAAGCTCGTCCTGAACTTTACTCTGGAAACCTAAAGGCAAAAGGTATGTTTGCCTTCTGGCATCCCCTCCAGTGCTGCCAGCACTGCCTTCATTTGGAGTTTTGGCTTTCCATCATCCTGAAACTCTACAGAAAGCTCGGTGCCTTCCCAGAGAAAGCCGAGGTGCTTGCAGAGTGGCATCCTCCTGGGGCGGGCAGCAGAACTGCTGCTTTTGTGTGAGGGATCTGTGGTTTTTTTCCTTGTGGGGAAAACCACAGAGCAGGTCTTCCCATTCCTCTGTGCTGTTCATGTGGGGAAGGAAGCGAAGGAACAACAGCAGCCGTAGCAAAACCAAGCGTCTCTAGACAGCGGCACAGTCAGAGGCACTTCCAAGTAGCTGAGCTCCAGGGCAAACACTGAACATTTTTGAATGAAGAAACAAACCAAACTGCAACAACAACCACCACAAACACATGCAAGGAAACCTCCCCCAAACTGCGTGAAGCCCTGAAGCCCTCGAGGAGAGCCCACCAGCCGAGCAAGGGCTCTTCAGGCTCTTATGTGGTGATGAATTTGCCAACGCTGAGATCCCTGAGCTGTCAGAGCAGGGCACGTTGGGGCTGTATAACAATGAGCTTATGCTAAAATCGGGCGTGAAAGGAAAATCAAATATCAAAGTAGAACAGAACAGGACAATGAATGAAAGGTTGGGTCGCTCCCTGCTCGCTCCTGCATTACAAGAGGGCCTGGGATCAGCTCCCCAGGTGGGAGACATATCCTTTGTGTTTAATCAGAGCTGCTGGCACCCAGTGCACTCCTATAAATATGTATAACCCGTAGAGCAAAGTCCCTCTGCACTCTCTGCCCTAAACAACTGGCAGAGGAGCTTTAGGTGCTGTTTGATGGGGAAATGCAGATCTTAAGACCTGCCAAAACACAGCATGCAGCCTGCTGTAGCTGCTGGTGAAAGGGCAGGACTAAGACTCCACAGACCCAGGTGCCGTCTCTGCTGCTGCCACCAGTCCTGGGGCAGTCACTGTCCCTCAAAGCACACATGAAAAATCAGAAATGAAGCACAGGTGCCTTCGCCAAAGCTCTTGGAGATCAACTGGAGAGAAGTGATGTCACCAGTGTGGCCCGAGACCAGCATCCTTGCACTAATAGAGTCCCCAGCATGGACAGAATTACACAGGAATGCCCGTTTTTAAGGTAGTGCTCTACTGAGCATCTCAGGCTAAAAAAGACCAAAGCAAATTGCACTCCCAACCAGAAGAGCTGAAGAGGCAAAAAGCACTGGGGTGATAGGGAGTTACTGCCTTTTTGGAGGGGTTTGTGTTTCATGCCCCCTGAAGATGACCCAGGTGTGGTAACTGGCTGGCTTTTTGCTTCAGAGAAATGTTTTACATGGTTTGAAACCATGGATGCGATTAGATGGGCTCACCTTTACCAAGTGCTTACAGTCATACCTTTTGCTGTCTGTTTTTTCCCCTTATTAGTATTATCTAATCACCGAAGTATTTGCACAGAGGTGTGAGACGTCTGAGAGCTTCCTGACTTTGGTGCAGCCTCGGACTGCTTCGTTTCAGCACTTTTTACCTGAAGAACCCAATTTCTTGATGGCAAGCTCAGAAGGTGTTGGCTCCCGCCGGCCGGCCGGGCTGTCCCTGCCTGCGGGGATGCTCGGGGTGCTGGGACTCTCGGTGACAAGCACCTCTGCTGCCCTGGGAAGTATCCCACGGAGGTGGCTTTGGCACGGCTTGCTTCCCTCCGAGGGTCTGGGAGCTGGTGCAGGGGAGGGAGGGCCCTTTCCTGGGGCGTACTCCCTGCCGAAAGGGCCGTTCCCATCTCTGCCGGAGATGGGACGTGGAAGCAGCCTGTGAACCGGGAGTCAGGCTTTATCTGACCTTTTATTTATCCGACCTGCCCTGCCTGTAAGACCGAACACAAAATGTCACGCAGTTCCCTTGTATCAAGTCCCGCAGGCGTAGGCTTATCTAAATTACATGTGTCTGTGCTGCTTGGGTCGTGTAGCCAAGTTTCCATCAATGGCTCTCTAAGCACTACAAGTCGCTCGATTCACCACAGTGGGTATCCAGCCAGGATTACAAAGCTCGCAGATCCCAAAGTGACACTTGCCTGAAGCAATAAATAAACTCTATTTCCCAAACTACTTTGCTTGTCAGCAGCTAGGCTTGCTCAGCGCTGCTCCCATGGACTGCCTCGTTTCATCTTCAAAATCTCGAGATGCGCATGTTGAAAGGATCCCACGTCCCCAGCTCGCTGCATGTGGAAATTACATTAACAGCAACCACGCTCCTCAGCACAGAGCAATTAAAGGATCAGGTTAAATAACAACTAGTCTTTGTACACAAGCCCAGAGCACATGCTGAACAAATTTGTGCTCTCCGGTCAGTAAGCGCGGCCCCTTCCTGCCCCTTGGCTACGGCAGCGGCAGGAGCTGGGCTGGGGGCTGCAACTTACCCCAGTCCCAGGAGGATGTAGACAGGAGCCCAGGTCACAACTTCATCGTTCTGTATCTCTCAAGTCACCTGCAAAATAGTCTTCCTGATCACAGGTGCATGAAATTTGTTTGCAAATTTGTTTGAATTCGCATCCAAATAACTTATATGAACAAGTCGCAGGCTAATAAGAGATTTAAAAAAAATGGAAAAAGCATGAAATGAAAAATGTGGACGTTTTCCGCAGGAGCACCTTCGCCTACCAAAATAACTAAAGATAACAGCTACATTTTATATTAATTTATTAGAAAAAAGATACACAGTTTAATGTGCAAATATATACAACAAACATTACAATGAAACATCAGGAAGGCGAGCCCCTTCCCTCTATCAATGACTTACTCCTTCGTAACAGAGATGACTGTTTAATGCTTCCCCACAGATTTACAAATACAAAAAACGTATAATGCTTCATTTGCACAAGACAAAAGTTTCTTTTTATTTGAACAAAAAATATTCTGGCTTTGACATGGCAAAAGTCTGCTATTTTGGTGGCTTTTTTTTTTTTTTTAAACCTGAGCAAGTTTTGCGGAACAGGGGAACAAAGGAAAGGCATTGCCCTGTGCTTCATTCTCATCACAGCATCTGATGGTCTTTGAATTACTAAACCACTGAATCACTTCAGGTGAACGCAACTCCAAAATCTACATCTACGATGTAATTAGTGATACTGAGGCGACAGGCGCTACCATTGGCAAAAGTGAGCTGGTTGAAAACACCTGGCTCGAGTTAAATGGCTGTTGACATTTCTCTGGTAAACTGTTCCTATCAGCCAGTAAGGAATTTAATGATGCCTCCTCTAATAAAGGAATTACAAATGGAAAATAAAGTTTAGTCCAAAAAGCAAACGAGTCTTGGATCCTGCTATGTCTTGCTCAAATGTGTGATCGTTGAAAGATTGCTGAATAAGGCCATATTAAACCCAAACTGAGTAAAGACCTTGGGAATGAGTGTTAACTCCCAGTAAGTACTGGAATCCTGCTCGCTCCAGGAAAAATGTTCAGATCAGATTGATTTCTTTAGGATGTATTTCAAGCAGGTGTTTGACACTGGCTATTTTTGTATTCGGAGGCCACAGACAATTTCAGTAAAAGAGGTGCAATCTCCGCTCTGATCTCCTCCCTCCCGTGCCTGGGTGCTGGCACCCACCGGCTGTGCCAACAGCAGGGGGAAGCCAGCTGATTGCCCAAACAAGAACCACAGGACTGAAACCATTTAGCTTGTTTTGTTTTCCATATCGTCCTGCAACGGAGCTTCATCTGGCAACTTTTCCAATTAAGCAAAACCTGCTCTGCTCATTTAGGGCTCCTCTCCATTTTAAACGAGAAACCCCAGCAGTGCTGGAGAAGGCACTACAAGCCCGGAGGCGGGCAATGCTGGTTCTCCCAGGAGACGAGAGCTTCTTCCTAAGGGACCACTGGCCTCCCTGTTCTCATTTAGGTGCAGAGCCTCTCTCTGCTTCAGCTCTCACGATACTTTTGAAAGAAACACATACAAATAACAACATAACAACAGATCCACAGCACAAAGAGGACGCTACCAGGAGCGTGCCTAGCTGACCCTGGAGCCAGCGCTAACCAAGGGCTCTTGCCTGGGCTACCTTTCCAGACATGTGCTGTCAAAAGCTGGCTCTTCAGGGGCTTTCGCAGGTTTTCTTTCCTCTCTGGCCAAAGGATCGGTATTCAAGAACAAACTTAATTAGATAGTGACTCCTTTTTGCTCTGTAACATCCCCCCTCTCCCACCAGCAGGCTCTGCAGGTGCCGGCCCTGGGCGGCCGCGGTTGGCAGCCCACAGGTACGTACGTCAGTCCTGTCCTACCGCAGGGGCTGCCATGGCCCTGTTCACACCAAAATTCTTAACGATGGGGTGGCCACAGCAGATCTGGCCTTTGCCATCCTCCCACCGTCCTCCTCCTCTTTAGCCTCTTTGGAGTATTGTTGAATTTGACTAGAAGAAAAAAAATAAAAGCTGTGGGGGAGGACTGCTCTGCTTTTAAAACTTTTTTTTCTGTTTTTTTAATTGCTGCTGTTTCATGTGTTGCACTTACACAAGAACGCATGTGACGGACCCTGGAGCAGCAGGTAAAAACAGACCGTAAATGAAAAAATGGAATAGACCCCCAAACATAGCTTTTAGTTAAAAAGTCAAAGTTAGAAACCAGTGAGCAGCATTTGATCAAGATAAGAGAGGGGTGAGGCAAGCAGGGGACAGACAGAAGTTGAAAGAGAGCCATTCTGATCTAAGGACAGTCCCTGCCAAGCTGTATGTTTATGTCCTTTTAAGGGGAAAAAAATACCAAAAGAGCTCTTTCTTTTCTAAACTTCTAAACGATCTGTTAAGCCAGGTTTGTCAAAGTTTAAATATTTCTAAAATAAACTAGAATTACGAGAGAGTCAGTTGTCTCCAATAACTCAGTGTTTTTCCACTTCAGAAGATTTTCTGACAGCGTGAAGAGAAACACTCCAGTCAAACACCAGCCGATTTGTATGCTATTGCAATCCGCATGGGAGGCTGCCATGCCGTCACTCTGCAATGTGGGATCTGCAGCAGCATAGCACAATTTTACCTGTCCTTTGTGGATATTTTCTGTCCCCTACTGTAATACCCGTCTTTGCTGGTCTTTTAACTCTTTCAGTACTGCAGCATACACCAAAAGCTTTCAGTGACATCTGTTATTTGTACACCTTGAAAGAAAGGCAGATCTTTTCAGCAGAAAGGCAAACGTCTCTGTAAGTGTGGCCCTTCCCTGCTTACGTCTCTCTAGCTCTTCGGTGGAGGCACAGATCTCCACCGCCTCTCCCCAAACCCACTTCCCCTGTAGCAATACCACACCCAGGGCACGGTTGCTCAGAGCTCTCCTAAATCAGTTTTAGGACAAAACAACTGGGTTTTAACAAACTAACTTTCACACCAGACAGACAAGATTTATACAGAAACGTCTGCATTCTTTGCAAAACTTTTATGAGCATTAACTTTCATTTCAGAGCTTTGGTGGGTGGGGGAGGATCAGAGTAGGAGGAAGCAGCAGGTCAGCTCTCTGCAGTATAAACCCCAGTTTTCCAAGCAGCTCTAGTCAGGACACTTTATGCCTGCAGGCCTGGGTGCCCGCTTTGCCCCAGAGTCAATAAAGGCGCTGGTGAACCTCGTTGTTCTCGCAGGGTCAGCTAATAAGAGCCTGGTCACCACAGATCCCCAGCTTTGTATTTGCGCTAAAGAAGCAGCGAGACTTGCAAGCACTTCAGCTCTCTTGAGGTAGGAGAAAAACGGTGTTTCTGTTAGCTACGCTGTCTCTCCCAGCAGGACGTGCATCTCGGCTGTGTCTCTCAGCCTCCCAGAGTGCCCAAATGGCTGAAGCAGAATGGGTGCATGGAGGACAGTGAGCAGGAGCCTTGAAATGCCAGTGGTTTCTGCAATGACATTTCTACGACCTCTGTTTGGTAAAACAGCATTTTTGGGATGTCAGATTACAGTAACACAATGTGGTAGCAACAGGCACGTGAAGGGAGTCCAGTGACTTGGCACTGTCAAAGAGGAAATCTTTCGTAAGGGTCCTGGCTGTCTGTCCTTGCTGACAGGATCAGACCTCTTATGGCTAGTGGGACTTACCTGCATGAGCAAAGCCTGCAAGATCAAATCCAGTGTGGGTCACTCAGTGGGACTGCATACTTCCATGACTCAAGTGGTTGTGTGCCACCTTAAAATAAAGATTGCAGCCAAGCTTTTATAGTTAAATATGTTATAAACTATACACATATGTGATCCTGAGATAGTGCCTGTAACAAGTCCCAAGGTAGATAAGCTTCCTGAACCCAGAGGTCCTCACGCCGCATAAGCGCATTGTTGTTTTATTTTGGCAAGCCTGCTAGCCTTTCTCGGAGCACGCTGCACTTCCTAATTCTCTTTTTTTTTGGGGGGTGTGTGTCTAGTGAAACAATCAGTTCGATGACTGCTACCAGCAATTCCAATGGCATTTCTTCTGCAGTTCAGATGAAAGCATTCTTGATCCCTTGCCAGTTCTCCCAAGACTTGCAGAAACAGGCTCACAGCTTCCTTTTCTATTTTTTGGACAGCCAAGAGCTGTGTGCCTGCAGCCTCCTGCTAGAGGAGCAGCTGTGCTGTGCTGTGCCGAAGACACTCCTCAAGATAGGGGAGAAAACATCAGTAGGAATCAGACAGAAAGGCAACAAGTATGAGCCACAATGGAGAGAAGAAGCTTAATACAATGGCCATCATCCAGAGTGTCAAAGACCATGCGTTCCAGTCCCATCGGTACATAGTCCTGTTTTGAATTTCTGACAGCATCGACTCAGAGTCGGACCTTTTAAACCCAGGGGAAAAATATTTTCCAAAATTCTCTTTGCTTAAGCACTACATATTCAAAAAGTTCTTTTTATTGTTTCAGTATTTTTAGCCCTTAGTTGATTAGTCACCAATACCTGTCAGATGCCCACTGCCATAAAAGCGCTCTGAGCACCCGCAGTATTTGTAGGAATATAAAAAAATAGCTTTAGCAACTAGGAATTATGCAACAGAGGGAGAAGGCAGGACTAACTAGGTTAATGCAACATGTAGTGGATTTGTTAACATTAAGTGTATGACTTGTCGCAGAATCATGCCAGAAAATGGTACCATGTAGCTTACTGGTAAGGGCAGTAAAAAGGGTAATGCATTACTTTAATCATCAGTGAACCACTCACTCATTCAACATACTATTTCCAGCTGAAATCAAAGGTCTTCATTAAAAATGCCGCTCCTCTACAGACCGTAAGCATCTTGCAACTCTCTCTGCCTTTGAACTCTACTGTGATAGCTGCTTTGTTAACATTGTGGTTCCAGTGCAAAAAAAAATGATCCTCCAGATCCCAAATCTTCTTCCTTTAGACTTTTGATTGCCTCTCATCTGTCCATTCCTGCTTAGTGTTCTGTAAAGCTTGAGTCTTCTGTTCATCTACCTGGACATAGTCCACTCTCTGCTCCTCAGAGAGAAAAGGTTTCTGTGGGAGAGAGAGGAAAATACCAATGTATTAATTTTAGGGTTGAAAAAGGTTGCTAGTGAAACATGGCTTGATTTTCTGTTTTCCCTTTCCCTTGTTCCTTGATTGCTTCACTTCACCTTGAAGCTTACAGTGACATCAGCTGACAAAAGCATTGCTTTACAGCCTGCTTTAGCTATAATTATCCATCTGTCACCCTGTCACTCAGCCCAGCACAGTGAGCGAGGGAAACGTGCTGTTCTGGCCATTTCTATGCAGATAATAATTCTCTTCTCATTCTCCTTTTCCTTGCTGCAGGGACAACCTAACTGCATTTTAACTACAGGGAGGGTTTGAATAAGAACGCCTAGGAGTCTTGAGTCTTTTGCACCCAGGAGTATTAGCTGATGGAGAAAAAGAAACAGTGGATGTAAAATGGCCCAAACCAAGAACAGTTTGTTGCTTTGCAGTGCTACCTACCTACCCACCACCTGGGCAGGTTGCTTTGCAGTGCTACCTACCTACCCACCACCTGGGCAGGTTATAAGCTCTTTGGAACAAGGAATGTATTTTCTCAGCATTGCTAAGGAAATTGAAATGCTTTTGGTGATGCAAGAATAAAGATGCACATTTCCCCATGTTACGAGAGATGTTACGGTCTTAACCTGTGAATTTATCATGAGCTGTAAACTTATTACTGCAAAGAGATTGGGGGAAAACTAGCAGGAAAGGGTTTGTGGAGACTTGATGAAAATGGAAGAGCATGCAGAAATCCTGCAAGCACCAACAAGCTTGCCCACAAGACCTCAAGGCTGCACATCCCAGGGCAGTCTTGTGCCCTCTGCTGAGCTCGTGTTAATGGCATCCCTATGAGTCATGCTAAGGACACCTCGTCATCAGCCTAATAGTGCTTTTATTATATTAATCCTGAGCCTGCCACAAATGCAGTCGGCTGGAAACACGACTGGCTTCATCATGATACTTAGGGCACCTGGCAGAGTGTGACTCTGCGTCTTGTTTTCCCCCCAGCAAACAGAAAGACAGGAGGCTGTGGGGTTTTTTGGATGACTCATACCTTCTGTACAGGGGACGGGGAAGCAGAATTAAAATCCAATGCTAAGTAATCAAGGTTAGATTTCCTTGTCCATGGAAAAGCACCACCGTATGGAGATGTTGCCTGTCTGTGTTCCTGTCGGGAAAGAAGAGAAACTTTTAATGCTCTTAAAACATGATCCTAAAAAGAAGCAGGACTACAACTGAGGTGGGATACTCATCTGGCAGAATGGGAGTGAGGAGGGTTGGCACCCCCATGATTTTCTCTGCCAAGGGTGTGTTTGGTGGCTAACCACAGGATAATTCTGATTAATTGCAGGATGGCATAAAGAATCTGAGAGCCTTTTTCTCCTGGTAATTATGGCAAAACAAGCAAACCAGGCTGATTTTCATTCAATGTTATCAGGAAGGACTTGTGCCCAGCTTCTCAACCCAAGCCCTTGGAATGCTCAGATTTGCAGGAGTGCCCTCTTAACCATCATTGTTCTATGAATTTGAAGAAATGGTGATAATTCTGTTCAAACCTAGCAACTGAAAATCAATCTCAGGAAAATCAAAGATGACCACAAATATATGGAAGGTTTTATTTGACTAGAAAAATCAAATGGGGAGTAGTTACAACTGGAACTGCCCTCCTGAGCAGATTTTGATCAGGTAGAGGTGTGGGTTAAAGTTTGAGAGTATGGTTCATGGAGACTGTGGTCAGTTTTGCAATATATTTCTACAGCTATTGCCATTGGGCTTCGGCTATGAAGCCAAATCTATAGACATTGGCTCAGATCAAGGGGTTTGAAATCCATTTCCACCTAAATTCAAAGGAAACCGAGATTTTGGTCTTTTGCAAGATATGGCTAAAGAGTGAATGAAGAAAAGGAAGCCACAAAGCCAGATGTTCTTCTTTCATGGGATGGGAAGTGGGGTTAGTGCCACCAGCCAAAGCAGAAGCAATAAGAGACTTTAATGGGAGTTCTGTTTCTGCACAATATTTGGTGTGTTTCTTTAGGAAGTGCACTAACGGCTTTCTGTCATTTCCTAGGAGATTTTGCAGGGCACACTTTTAAAAGGTGAAAAGATTTAATTTTCCTTTGCCTTAATGAGTTCTCATGTAAATATGGCTGATCCCTGTGATCTCTTGGAACTGCTCAGCAACATTCGTGGGTGAACAGCTGAGTTCTGCAGAGCAGAAGAAGGGCTTCCCTTATCTCCCTGTAAATTGGTCCCAGTGTCTTTGGTTTAAAACCATTTCATCATTTTTTTTAAAAAACAGAAGGCAAAGGACAAACCTCCTCAACATTTTTTCTTAGAAAACAAACTTCTGCATTCTCCATCAATGTGACAGAGCAGAATAAAGCAAAGGATGGCTGTGTGAAAATGAAGATTACCATATGAATGTAACTTTCTTCCTCTTCTCCGGAAACTGAATTGGCAAATATTCTTGCTGAATTAATACCGTCTCTTTCTGGTGAGATAAAGCTCATTCGATTGCTATGAAGAAAAACACAGGAGAGGTTAAGGAAGCATCTTACAGATGCTCTGAAATGAAGCCAAAGCCTGACACAGTCCATATGGTGAATAAACTCACACTAACGCTGCAGCCTTTATGGAGAGGATGTCCAAAACCACTCCTTAGTTCTAGAAAAAGTGTGCTATATTGCTATGAGTGTTTTGTTGTTTTTTGGGTTTTTTTTCCTGGGATTTATGAAAGTTTGCCATCTCTGGTATGACAGAAAGCATAAAATATTGGAGCAATTCTCCAACAAGGGGCACAGAAAAAGATATCATTCATCTGGGTAATATGTGCTGATGGGGCAGTTACTTAGTTGTGCGGGTATCCACATTTTGGAGACTGATGTGAATTAATCAGCTACTGGAGGTGCATGCAGAGGAACTTGTCTGGCTTTGAACACAGTGTAAACACATGCTATCTGTGCTATGGAGATGGCTGCAACTCAGCCCTGTACAGGGAAATCTCTTCCACTGTCAGAGGTATATCGTGAGTAAATTATTGCAGCCTAGCACAATGGCGTTAGTTATTAGGAAATTAGACGGCCGCTTTGTGCAGCATGAACAGTATAATTCCTTTTGCTTTATTAGTTCCGGGCATACTTCTTTTTTAGTTTTGTTAATGTAAAACATGCAAACTCCCTCTGAGCTCATTATCCTTCAGGACTCTGCACTGTGTCAGCACTAATTAACCACAGTGCTCTGGCAGGGATGCTTGGGAGGCAGGCTACTGGGTTTCCCTAACAGGCAGCACACGGCAGGCAACGCCGAAGGGCTTAACCGGCTTTGGACTGTACGGCTGAGAGAGGGGTCTGCAATTGAGAAACCGCTCAACTCGTGACCCTTTTGCCCTCCAAATGACTACCTGAGGTGAGGGAGTGGAAATGCCCTGTCTGGCACTCATGCTAGCACTTCCCAGAGTGCCTGGGGTGTGCAGAGGAGGTCCGGGGGAATTCCTGGCTTTTGCATGCACACTTCAGCACAGCTGGCTCCCCGTCAGCCTTTCCCCATACCGCCAAGATCCCCCCAGCCAGCAGGCTGCAGTCCTCCCCTGCTCATGAGTTCCCTGAAGATGAGTCTTTCACTGCCCTTGGAGCCCAACAGTATCACTTCTTCATAGTACCTGGGCTTTGGGACCAAAAGCATTTGTTTCACCCCACAACTAATTTCCAGTGACAACAGGTCACCCCAAAAGATCAAGTCTGAATTGCCATGTGGCAGTGCAGAAGTCTACACACAGGCTACAAGTCAGGCAGATCTTTATCTTACCTGGTTCTTCTTTGCTATATTAATTTTCAGGAACAAAAATGGCTCTATCACTTTGAAAAAAAATAATTAAGGCATGTGAAGCTTTTAGCCATCACAGCAGCCACACCAGAGTGCAGACCAGCTCCAGTCTTTTCAAAAGAAACCTTCAAAACAGACTGAGCGTCACTGCGTGATGCTGAACACGCTGGAGCTGCCTGTCGTGAAAGGGAGCCTTGCTTTTTAGAGACAGCGAAAGCCTGGGGGATGCTGGAAGGAGCCCTTGGGAAATTTTGTTTGTGGACTTTGCCAGGAAACTGTTTCTCATGGGATATGGTAAGTTATTTTTAACTCCATTCCACAATGTTCATGCTTAAAAGATTGGAACAGCAGGTTTCTTATTGACTTACTAAGGCACAGTCCACATCCTGGTCACGGCAGCATGCTCCCGGATTGTGGAAAGGTTCCTCAAGTCCAGAGGAGGTGGCCGTGCTGCAAATAGGTATAAAAACAACTTCAACAGCAGAGCTAATGAAAAGTACAGACTGTTTAGAAAAATGCAGTTTTATATTGGCAGCAAGAAACTAACAGAGTATTTCACAGAACATAACTGATATAACCACAACAGAAATCAGTAAAGAATGACCACTTCATTCAGCGCTGGAAAGCAAAGTCCCTCATTTACCCTAAAATTACAGAATAAATACAATGGGCATAGGGAGAGCAAATGCCCCACAAGATCTGTATGCTTGCCTCAGATCTGCTCTCCATATGCTGCCTTCAAGAGGAGAGGCCCGTTCAGCCTACAGGTCAAAACAGGTTTGGGGCTCTCTTCTAAACAAAAAGGTCCTACATGAGGAGATCAAAAACATTCCTCTCATCAGCCAATGTACATTTTCCACTCCATTCTCAAAACCCTCTAAGAAAGGACCTGAGCTTGCTTTGCTTCCCGGCAATCGTCTAAATTTCCATCCCCACTTCACAGTAGCATTTCCTGAACCAATTTCTGAGTAGCCCTGTGGCTCTGCAGCCCAAAGAGCTTTAATGTATGCTAGATTTAGGCAATTTTGCCACTGCAAAGCTGAATTTTGTCTCCAGTATGTCCTCTGGAAGTGCAACCCAGATTTTGGAGATGCCATGAAGAGCAGGAGTGGAAAATTACCATCAGTAAAAGCATCTGCAGGAAATTCCTAATTAAACCAAGACAGCTGCGCCTACCCAACAGAGGTTTAACCAACAGCCCACACATCAAGTCTGAGTATTTGAGTGTTTGGATGTCCTGTTCCTGGAAGGTCAGGGAGCTGGTGAGACAGCAGTACACATACTTCAGAGCTGCAGGATTTAGTCTGCTGTCTCTCCAAGGCTACATTCACTTGGACATTTGCAGTCAGAGTAGGTCTGAAGCCATGCACCATGCTAATGCAGCCACCTGGTCTTCAGCTGCAAAAGTAGGCATGGACACTCTTCCTCTGCTCACAAACAACCCTGCAGACCCGTCCTATGTTACAGCTCTATAAGCCACTTACACAGCAATTCAATCCCTCTCCTAGAGCGGGAAGCGCTTTAAAATATGCCAAGGACACTATCAAAGGAGGTTACGTGCGTCCCCGCTACCAGGACCCCCTGGCTGCCAATTGCACTTTAGGTCTGGGCTTACATTTCCTACGAGGCTTGAGGTCTCGGTTCACCGGAGGGGGCTCCAGGTCTGAGGGAAGCTCAGGTAATGGGCTGGTGAGTTTTTCAGTGCTGACGACAGGGAAGGTAAACGTGGCTGAGCTGGGGCTCATGGGGATGTAGCCATCGGGTGAACAGTCGGAGCCGGGCGCAGAGGGAGAGGTGCTGGGGCGCATGGGCACGTAGCTGTCCTCCGTGCTGTCCGAAGCAGTCGAGTAGAGCGGCGAGAACCGACAGGGCTTCGGAAGCAAAGGAGGAAAAGAAAGAGAAACGGGTCAATAAATGAATAGCTAACCCCCTGCAAGCCAGGAGGGGCTGTGAGCTGGCAACAGATCTGAGCCAAGCGCCAGGCCAGGAGAATCCTGATGCAACCTTTCTGAGAGGAGCAAGCTGGAAAGACACGAGACAAATGCGTGAGTTCAGATGCACACTCCAGCTTCAGAGAACTCCACTTCTGAACTTTGCAAGTCACTGCTGGAAACTAGGATCAAACTTATTGGTGACTTAAGTAGGTTAAATCCTCCAACTTCAGTGAGGCTGTGCTTGCCTCTCCCAACAGTAATTCTGACCTATAAAATGAAGGAGGCTCCTTCATACCAAAAAACATCTGAAAGGAGAACATCTGATGAACTATATTTTTGCAAATGTGGAAGATGAGAGAGAGCAGACACACAGACCTACAAGTTGCTTCTGATAGCTGAGAATAAACACTAGAAATTAATTTCACACAGGCTAGTGCTGGCTGAGTGGTGAGAGGGATTGATTACAAACCTTGCAAGTTTCAAAGGGAAGAAAAATACGACTTGCCCACCACCAGAGCTTACATACAAGCAGCAAAGGATCTCCCATACAGAAGAGTATACAGCACCAGGCAGAAGACTGGCTATGTGATATGTGACGGTGCTACATGTAATCATGTCTGTCAAAGGAAGCTTTGGACTGTCAGAGCCTTTAATCACGGGGGCTTTGAGAGCAGAGACTTTCCTGTGTCCTAAGGAGGAAATATCCCTCAGGATCATGAAGCGATAGGCTTCTTTAGACCCTTTTTTCAAGAGATAAGCAGTTTTCTCAGGTGCTCTTGGTCAACAGTTTAATTCTTGAGGCTACTGGTGTCTTTTTTCACAACAGACCTGGCTTCATCTGCTTTAAAAACAGGGTGCTCAGTGTTGTGGCCTCCCTTCCCTCCTCTCTCAAAGGCTTCCTGCGGCCACAAAGAAGCAGCACAGAAGTTGCCCAAAGCCAAGCACTTCTTTCATTTTTTTTATTCTTCTGCTGAACACAGGAGAGGAATGATTGAATAGCAGGATGTGAAATGATTCACTTTCTGAAGTTTGTCATGTGCCAGCATTTTAAATTGATGCAAGCAGAGTACTTACCAAATTCAAGCTAAGCCTCTTATCCCGACTTCTTAAAGAACTGCCTTCCATGTCTGCTGCAAGGAAAAAAAAGTGATTATAAATGTGATAAGGCAGTGCAACCTCATGGAGATAATTCTGGAGTAAAGCATATGGCTCTGAAATAATTAGTGCTTTAAAAAGTTTCCATAACTCCTAGTATTTATCCTAAATGAGGAAATCCAATGACACCTAAGACCAGAACCAACTCAGTGTCATTTCAAGAGCAATTACCTCTATTTTAAGTATGATGAAACCAAGGAACATGTTCATGTATAATCCAGCTGTAACTTATGCTTCCTGTAACACAAGCAGCTGGGGAGAAAGACTGGTGTGTTATGGAGAGCAAGCAACCAAGCAAAAATTTAAACCCAGCTCCTGCTCTAGTCCTGCCTTTTTTTCCCATCTGTCAAATTGGGGAAATTATATGAAAAGGGACTGTAGGGAATATTAATTCTTTATTGTTTGGAAAGTTATTTAGGAGCCTTGTACGTAAGGTGCCAGGGAAGCCCATGTTATTGTACACAGGGTGCATGGCGGAACTTAATGGTAGGAGAAAAATTCTTCTCTTTGTCACCTAGAAATGCTGATGTGGTGCAAGTACTCAACCTGATGGGGAACAAACAGCCAGACAAAAAGTCACCAGTCACAGTATCCCCTTGTACAGGCTGGCCTTTGTCTTGGTGTATAGGTCGATTTTATTTTTGGAGCAAAGAGCAAAAAACCCTGAAATCCAGCATTCAGCACATAGAAGATCAGCAGTGGGAGATGCTTACAACTACCATCCTTTCCTGGAAAATTATTTTCTGTACAGAAAATGGCTTTTCTGTGGGAATGCCTTAAAACTCTGCAACCATGTTAATCCAGTCCCTGCTGTTATGGTGGAGATGTCAACACTGCACTGCAGCTGAAGGTCTTTGTGGTGCTATTGGCATAAAAGGCAAAAGTTCTGAACAAGAACAAAGCAATACTATTAGTTTGGATATATATTCAGATAGACACAGTCACTGTCCTGGGACAGCTACATTTATTTATTATTTTGGCAAAAAGACATCCAGGCACAATGCTCCAGCAGATGCCAGGATACAGGTGCCTTACACGTGTATAGCTTGTTCCCCTTCCTGGCACTGCAACCAGCATTCACTGCCTTTGCACTGGGTTAATGACATCTGTTCAGCTTTTACAGGTTGCCAAGGGCAAAAAATGAAGTAACTTGAGTGGGCTCACTCTGGGAGCTGGTAAGGAACAGCTGCTTTCTCCCTGTTTCTTTTTCCGATCTTTCTTGTTAAACACATTTTAGAGTTTAACCTTTCAAATAGTTTCAGCTGCACTTAGGGTAAGAAAAAATAGCAGCACTTATTAATTCATTGCTGCCCCCTGTCAGGCAGAGATAACCTTGCAGCACGGTAGCAGAACATGACATTTGGCCACTTAATCCTCTTAAAAACATTTTGGCATAAATTGGGTTGGAGGAACATTAACTGTCTCAAGCGCGCTGGCAGCATTAAAGCAGCACATGTGCAGAAGCAAGAGCAGCACCTTTCAGGGAGCAACCAAATATAACTGATAATTAAGAATACCAATTCCACTGATGGGTGTTTCTTCAGAAACCTTCCAGGAATTATTTGTACACTGATAAACACTCTGGACAGAGATCTGCTTGCTTCAGCTTCTGAGGTTTAAGAGCAAGATCTAACAGACCCAAACACCGGTTGGTCATTCAAACTACAGGAATCTGAAGGACTTGTCTTTAGCAGCTTGTCCTTAAAAACCTACATTTTCTTCCTCATCAAAAATGACATGTGACTTCAAAATACTTGATGATATTCAGCCAGGTATTCCAGCTGCCTCCTTCTGTTCTGTGGCTCCACAAAATAAAACTTCCTCATAACCGCATATGCTGGTTTTTGACACTTTGATGTTCTGGCTTTTTGTCTTACTTTTGTTTGCGATGATGGTGTTTCAAGAGCAAGCGGAAAAGTCACCTCAGCTCAGAGCAGAACTTGCTTTGCAGCAAAGCCTCCCTCTGCAGTGGGTTTTCAGGCTACCCTGACTAAAGTGCAAGGACAGAATGGGATTTGCTCAAGGACACAGAGTCTCTGATTCAACCGGGATTACATCCCATACCCAGTATCTCTCTTGCTTCCCGTTCTTTGCTCTAAGCTGCAAAAAGACATGCTGCTGTTATGGAAAGGACTGCATGTAGCAAAGCAGCGCAGCTACAAAAGCATTTCCCATGTGCAAGCCCACATTTTGACCTGCATAAATAGAGTTTGGCATTGCCTGACTCAGTGGCTGGCTTTTCATTTTTGTTTTGCTTCTGCTTTCTTTTTTGGAGACGGAGGGGGCATTTTACAGAGCAGAAGCTGAATGAGAGGGACAGGTCTGGATCCTACTCGCTAACTGATTTGAAACAAGCATTTCAGGTTGCTTTGGCTGGTGTATGATTTCGCAGGGGGAAGGACACAGAGGCAAAACTGGAGGTGGGCACCCGCTCTGTGCTTGTGGGCAGCTCCATCCCTCACACCGGTCCTGCTTCACTGGCTCTTGGAAATGCACTCACCTTTCCAGTTCCTCACATTGTCCAAGCTGGACAAGGAGATCCTCCTGGGCACCAGAGCGACCTGAGCCCGGCAGATCCCTGCGTGCCCGTTCTGGATGGTCCCGCCGCCCACCTCATCCCCTCTCCTGTCTGAGAAGTGGGTTGGCTTGGGCGGCCGCGGCGGGGGTGTGTTGGAGAGGATGTCCAGCTGGGTTACGCCATAAGGCAGCGCATTTTGGCTCTTGTCAATCTGAAAAGTTGGTGTTAGTGGTGTCCCCAGCAGTGGAGAAGAGGAGGAAAAGTCACTGGGTGGCCCACTAATGTCTATGTTCCTGGACACGGTGCTGGGATTTGCCAACGGGGCCCCATCCTGGTGCACAGTGCCAGCGCTGGAGGGCTGTACAAGGTACAAGGAGGGCTGGGACTGCAACGAGTCGACAAAAACATCGTCTGATGAGGTTTGCTCCAGAGATCTGTCCGAATTCGACCAGCTGTCACACCTGCACAGAGACAGAGGTCAGGACCTGGACTTTCCTTTACTCCTGGCTACAAGTGAGCAAGCACATAGCAAAAAAAGAAACAACCCACCAACCCTGCAGTTCAGGGCAAAATCTGTCCCTTCTCTATGGCTGTGGAAAGTCCCCCCTGAGCTGGGCTGGGGTCTGGGGCACTTTGTGGAGCACCTTGGGCAGCAGCAGGCAGAAAGGGCGTCTGGAGGGACGCTGTATGTGAGGTCCCCAGCCATGCACCCTGGAAAGGGATAGGACCAGCATACAACGCTCGACCGCTAATCTGTGCTATGAAAAGCCCCTTGTAAATTGGATTAGGCAGATGGTCCCCTGTTGTGCTTGGGAGCCTACCCTGAGCAGCAGGACTCAAGGACAAGTTTGTCCCAGCAACTTACCTGTTGTGGCTGAGCTTGCCCGACTCGCAGTTGGAGAGGAAGAGGTAGTCGGGGAGGAAGAGCGACTCCGACTCACTGGGGGTTTCCTCTGCGGCAGATGCGTCAGCAGCAGCGTGGTCAACCGAGAAGGAGGGATCGGCGATGCGGGAGGCATGGGTGGAGGCGGCCGGCGATGGCTGTGGGGACGAGGTCGTGTGAGACAAGCTCTCCACCGAACCTGCAATGGGAATGGATGGCCCCGGCTGAGGGACTGCTCTGACTCACCCTGGCCCACCGCCTCTCCTGGCCATCGCCACCTTGCTTTTGCACCAGGGACGTTTTACCCCAGAGCAGGAGTGGGTCAAGGCAAAAACTGATTCTGGGGAGAGGGGAGCCTGATTTTGCAGCTGCCTCCCCTGCCCAGGCTGGACAAGCCAGCTGCCAAATTGAGGGGCTGCAGGAGGTGCAGACCCCCCTTGCTCTGGGATCCCCCACTCCTGCAATACTGTAGCATCCCTCCTGCAGACAGTGATGAAGACAGCCTCTGCTGAGGAAAGTGCTGAGGCAGAGCAGTCTGTTTTATCAAGTACTTTTTAGGACCTAATGCAAATAATTAAATATTAATCTCTAACACTTCAAATTAATGGCAACAAGGGATTAACTTCTTCCTACTTTCTAGATCTCAGTGGACAAAACAGCTTTGTGGCTCACGGAGTAGCCAGATTTGTTGCACCTCTGAACTTGTCTGCAAACTCCTTATGCCTCTCTGGGCTGGACATCAA
Source organism: Elanus axillaris (assembly GCA_026212715.1). Taxonomy (NCBI): domain Eukaryota; kingdom Metazoa; phylum Chordata; class Aves; order Accipitriformes; family Accipitridae; genus Elanus; species Elanus axillaris. Next base: position 5,036,299 of record JANZLQ010000040.1, read on the forward strand.
AGTCACGAGAACTGTGGTGTAGCTGTTACTGCCCAGCTGGAGGCTTGTTGTCTTTGCTGAGAAAAGGGACGCGACTTTTCTGGAGGCCACAAGGCACAGGGGAGCCTGTGCTCAATGCCATCTTCCCTGCTCCCTCCTTCCCTGGCCATAACACTCCAGTCTGCCCCTGGCACAGAGAGGGGGGGTGGTGGGGAGAGGAGCAGGTTTGGGCTGGAGGCAGCAGGGCTGGCCCAGGCTGCACAGAGGTGGCCTCCTGCTCAGCTCCAGGTTCACCTTCGACCACCAAGGCCACCCTACACCGGCAGCGTCTGGCCAGGGCACTCCTCATACCCATCTGGCCTGAGCGTTGACAGGCAGCAGAGACAAGTCTGGTTCTGTTGCTCTCCCAGCCTCTTTCCCTGCTAGAGAACTGGGCAGGAGGGATGAAGGAGTGATAGCTGAGCCACAAAGAGTTAAGGCTAAGCACAGCCTCCATGCCAGCCTTTGGGGCATTTCGACTCAAAAACTGCAGCCCTCAGTGCAAGTCAAACCTCCCACCATGGGCAGCTGTGGAGTGCGAAGGGCCTGGGGTGTCTTTGCAGAGCAGCTCCCCAAAGACATCTGCTCCTGGCAGCAAGGTCAGACAGCAGCACCAGGAGCACAAGCCCTCAATTAGAGAATATGATTTTTCTAATGAAGTTTCAGGTTGCTGCGTGGTGGTTCCCTTGCCAGGGCTGCGTGGGGACCAAGCAGTACTTGCTGGGCGCCCCAGCTGTCCCTGACACCTGTGGGGCTCGGCAGTGGGTACCCATCTCTTTGGCTGAAGTGCAGACACTGCCTGAATCACAGCTGCAAAACCCTTCTTCAGAATGAACCACCCCCCCCCAGCAAAAACAAACACAAGAAACCAGGACTGCTGATAAAACCAAACCAAGCATAAATATGCCTTCAGAATGTAGCAAGAAGGCACATTTCTCTAATTCTGATATCCAGAATTTGCTGGAAATGCTGAGAACCAGCCCCTAACGATCTGTGTGCATGCTGTGGACCAGGTTCTGCACTGTGCAGTGAGGTCCTGAGATCCTCCGGCAGGTTCTACCTAGTCCTCAGCTCAACACAGCAACAAGTTGTGGCACTGTACTGGGTTGTTGTAGTCACTTCTTAACCCTGGGAGGTGCTAGGTATATGTGCAAGCATGTCAGGAGGGATAGAGAGGGCTGCCAAGACTTGCTGGGTGGTTAGACGGCAACATCACTAAACACAAACAAAACCCTCTAGGAACCCAGACTTCCACACCAGCCACAGCAGGCTTCACCCCTTTCTGATCTCAGTCAGAAGAAGAGTAAAACCTGACCTCTCCCTGCACTACCCCACGCCTCATCCCTTTAAATTGGGGAGCTGCCTCTTTCCTTCCCATCTACCAGTATTGACTCACTGCTGCTTCCTCCTGTTAGCTTTGGAGGTCTGGTCCAGTGGTGCACCCCAGGTCAGCAAAGCACATAAGCATGTGCTTAAATTAGAGCTTAAGCAAAGCATTTGCTTAATTTTGAGCAGGTGCTTATAGCAGCGGGATTTCAGCAGTGAGCATCTGGAAGGAATGGCTTTTATAGGGTTTCACATTTGCAAAGCAGAGCTGAGGGCTACAGCCTTCCCATCTGAAAAATAACTTTTCTCTTGTTCATTGTGCTGGCTCAGACAGTAACTCTGCTTTCAAATCTTGGACTTGGAGAGCTGTCTTGCACGCTGAGGATGATCAAATATGCACCGGGCTAACTCCACAGGGATCTCAGAAAAGCATGTTCACGTCACCATCTGACCACTTTTAAAAAAAACACCACAAAAAAACACAACTAAAAACTGCCACAATGCACAAGAAAGAAATTAATGACATTCTGGATTATTAACACAGAGAATGAACAGGCCTGAACTCCATCTGGTACTGTCAGGGTTTAGCCATGGATTATCCCATCAGGAAAGGCTGCGAGCTGCAGACCACATGGCAACCGTTGTGAGCAGGAGGGAGGGATGGAGACAGCGCAGACTTGCCCTTTTCTAACCTTCAGGGGCTCCGGGACCTGCAGCCAGCTCCTAACAGACCTTCTCTGTCCCTGCCAGCTCTGCTGGTAACCGAATCAGCGTGCATTAAAGTTGTACCGCGGCAGCAGCTGGGTAGAATAAATTATGCATGGCCACTTTCAACAGTGAAAAGGCAGAGAATAGGTTTGGTAACTGCCCTTCCCTTTGCCAGAAAGACAGCAGGAGGCTTTGGCTGCCAAAATACCTGCTTCAGTGGGTACCAACCCAAAAAATCTCTGCCCTGCCCTGATGGGGAAAGTCACCACGGAGGATGTAGAGCATCCTCTGCGGCGACTTTCTCCATCAATGCAGGGCCATTGCTTGCAGAAACAGAGGGCTTCCCCCTCCTGCTGCAGACCCCAGCCCACTCCCCCCAGGCTGGCACAATGCAACAGCAGTGCAGGGACACAGTGAAATAAGGGGGTTCTGCTGACAGCAACCCCCCATCCAGGCTGCATGGCCGTAACAAGGAGATAGAAATGCCACCCACCCCTCCTGGCCAGGGGCCAGAGCCTGACATTAAAAAGCAGCCTTGAGTCCATGCAGCTGAAAAGGGATTTCGTCCCACCAAGAGGGGAGTGTGGAGGGAGTAGTCCCAGTGCCTCTCCTCCAGCATGGGCTGGGAGGAGCTGTTGTCACACTTCCCCTGAGCAAGCCTGCTGATATACCGCCTGCCCTGCTTTGTATGGCAACAGAGGGGAGAAATGAAGATGCTCAGGAGAAAGCATGTCTGCAAGGAAAACACAGTCCCTCCAGGTAGCCTCTCAGTGCAGTGGTCCCAGCTCCCCTTGCTCCCAGCGTGCTGCCCTGGCTGGGGGACATGCAGCAAGGTCCTGGGAAATCAAACCATCCCCATGCCATGGAGGGTAGGGTCTATGTTCATTGGCAAAAGAAAAAAAAATAAAAGGGAGAGACATTTAAGGAAGCAATGAAACCATCACAGGAGCAGGCAGAAAGGGAAAAGGTCCCAGCAATGGGCAAGGATGAGTGTGAACAACAGAGCAACCAGAGGTGAGGGAGAGGTGGAGAAGCAGAAATACTCTAATCCAACTGCCAGCAGCCAAGAGGGACCCAAGGGCAACCTGTCACTTAGGGTGACCCTGTCACCCTCGTGGCCCATGCACTGTGCAGGGAGGGCACCAGCGAAGGGGCCGCCCCAGGGACATCAGGCTCCACTGTGGCCGTGGGTGCTGTGGGAGAGAGCAGAGCAACAGGGGAGCAATGGACATTGTCAGGGACCTTCAGGTAAGGGCTGCATCTGGAAGGAGCAAGGTGTTTACATAGGATGTGGAATAATACCTGGAGCCTACGGAAGAATTGAGGAGGGAATCCAAGATGAAAGGTCCCTCTTGGGCTGAGGAGCTGCCTGCCAAGGCATGGCCTGGGGGAGCATTCAATGCACAGCTACAATCTTTAAAAGTTAAGGCTTCCTAATGAAAAAGGCTAAACAACTTTCACAGCAGTTTCTCCAACGAAAAGCTGCTATATTGCAGTGTGACTATTAATCATGGTTTCAGCTTGCATATGGGATATAGTGTGCCCACATGTCCCATAGCCCCCTTATTTCATCCCCTCCCCTGCTCAGCCACTTGGCCCAAGCGTCCTCTCGATCCCCTGTGTGGCCACGGGTCCTGTGGGGTTGGGGAACGACGGCTCTATTTGGAACCTTCTCCTGAGGTTGAAGCAAGATTTTACATAGAAATGGTAGGAAAATAGGGAGGGAGGCCTCTTCCTCTCTCCTCCAGCTGACTCCCCCAAAGGTGCCAGCTCCCCCATCGTTGTCAGCACAGCCAGCAGCACAGTTTCTTGTGGCAGCTGAGTGCTGCAGCGAGATGATTGCTGCTGGCAAGACCTTCCCGACAGCCGCCCTCCCAGGTGCTTCCTGACATCTGCCTGGAGCTTGCATTTTGCCTCCGTCTCTCAGCCGTCCTTTCTCTTGTTGACTAAAAAGCTGTCCTTGCAGGGCCAGCCGTGGTTTTGCTAACGTTGGTCTGCATCTGGCTGCTTACATGTCAGACGGGAGGCCTCTGATGACTAGGACCTGGCTGTTCATCCAGCTTCTTTGCTCCTGGAAAGGGACTAATTGGGAACAATGGGATGGTGTTTACAGCTGAGTCACTGCATAAACCTGTGGCTGCACTTTCTGTGCATTAAGCGGAGAAAGCAGCAGATTCAGTTTTGGCCTCAAAGTCACAGCAAATTTTCAGAGATGCAAGGATTAAAAGTGATTGATTTCACAATATAATATTTGCTTTGAGATTCATTTTCATACACAGAACAGCTTATTAAAATTTCCTGCAACTGATGTGTCTTTCTTTTGATGATTCATTTCAGGGAATATTATTTTTTTAGCACAGTAGCATTCAAGTTAAAAAAGCATATGGCATTTAATAGAGCTCTTCTTATGTTAATTTTTAGGGGTAATTTGTTTAAACCTACAGGGTCTTGAGGGATTTAGGTGCTTCCAAAGAGCTGAAGCAATTAGCAACTGCTTGAAATGAGATGTACAACCCGTGGAACTGTGCAGATTTAAATCAGAGGATCTGAATGTGCCCTGCAGCCTGACCTGAATACACCCCAGACCTGACCTCACCAGCATGAAATGCAGGATAAATAGAAGATCTTATGAGCTGTTTGCCATTAGAGATACAGTAAGTGCATGTCTGGAAGCTTAGCTTACACCGTCCATGATGAGGGCTATAAGTTCAGGTGGCAGACTTTATACTGAAGCAAGGCAAATGCTCTGCACTGTTGAAGTCCTTGGGGGATAACATCCGCCTTGAATGGAGTGGAATGCTGGGATGTCAGCTTTCCCAACTGCCACACCAAGAGCTGTCATTTCTTGTCCATCAGTGTGTACACTAGCAATGTTTGCTGGGAGAGAAATACCACTGTGTAATACTCTGAGTACTGCCCATGTGTAAATCTTACAAGCAATGTTGTGCTGTACCAGCATAACAGAGCAGACACTTCCAAGGATAAATGCATCTATCCTGGGGACAGCTGCTGCCTTAGCTCCTCTGCCACAGATCACATCTCCCTATGCACATTCTCAACATAGTGCCCGCAGAAGTCTGCATACACATTTGTGGGACAAAAATTATTTTTCTCTTTTCTGTTTGCATGAAAAAACTTACCTTCATTTTAAAGTAATTGGTAAAATTACATCTAAACCAATACTGCACCAGAAGTAGCAATGCAAGACCAACATCTCAGTGTCAACAAGGGCACATCAGTAGGAAGAGGGTTACTGAATACCCCTAATTACATCCAAGCTCCAAAGGGCTATTGACTCCAATCCCCTAAAGCTACCAGCTCTAGTTTGCAAGTTGCATTCAGGGGCAGCTTGTACTGGCACATAAAAATATGTCAGCACATTTTCCTGGTGGTCTCTAAAGTGAATGGAAAGAGAGCAGACACTCGATTTAACAGGACCACTGCAGTGCTCTTTCCACTCCCATTCCCCCTCAGAATAAACTACTGAACAGAAGATTAAAGAAGGCCAGGAACCACGATAGATTAAAATAAAACAACTCACCATGGCCTTTTGTTTCCTTTCAAGTTACAAGGTCATGGTATGGCTATGCAGCAGTTGCGGATACCAGTAGCAGTCTGAGCGCAGCAATCCAGGGACCATGGCAGGATAATCTGCCCAGCCACACTATGATACTCCCAAATATACTGCCCTGGGGATAGAGTCCCTCCATCACCACCGTCTTCTGCTCTTGCACTACCTTTTATCACGGCAAAGGACTTCGTTCTGACTCACTTCCTATGAAGCTCTCAAATTGCTGCTCTGTCTGCCCCTTGGAAATGTCAAGGGAAAGACAGATTGCTGTTATCTGAGCCTGATTGTCTCGTTTGAAAGGTAAGTTAATGATGATACAGGTCCCAGCTTTAATTACTGGCTACATCCATCTCAGAGTGGTTAATTTTTGGAAGGTTTCCAAGACATTCACCCTACTGAGCATATACAGGTGTAGGTCCTAGCAAAACAGGCTGACTTTATGCTTCACTGGCAGGACCATCTCTTAAGTCTAGACACACACTTCTAACACCTTCCTGTCCTCTGCCTTTTCTTTATTTTTCTTCTCATTAATAGACTAAGACACCTCAGTATTTTTGTCATTGATTTATGCACGTGCATATCCACCCCAGTCTGTGCACATTCCAAATCCAGCAAAGCCTGAGAAAATGCGAGTTTTGCAGGACACTTTCCTAGAACAGGTGTCTTACATTAAGCCAAACTAAATAAATACGGGACATGTAATGAAATAAATGGCCCCAGAAGATAACACTCACTCAGCTTTTCACATAAACAGTACCTTTTCTTATTAAGGACATGCTGTTTATTCTAGCAGGAATTGCTTCATTGAAGTGGGACCAAGCAGCCAGCTATTGTTTCTACCCAGCAGAAATGAGATTCCTGGTAACTTTCAAACCGGGGTTTAGCAGCATCTCAGTGCTGCCTTAAGCTATAGGAAAGAGCATCCCACACTACCTGCCCAGCCCAACTAGCCAGCAAGGTCCGTACTTCCTCTCACCCCGAGTGCTGCTGTGGAGGAGCGCAGACACTGGTCATCCTCCCAACCCCCAAGACAAGCATGAGCACGTTCCTACCTGTGCCATCTTCCAGATGTCCAAAGTTACAGATCTGGCTGATGTTGTGCACCCAGATCTGCATCTCCTCCTCAGTTTTGGCTACCAGGTAGAAGGTGCGGTAGGTGGTTCTCACAATGAAGACGAAGTTGTTCTGAAATTCCTTCTTGATGAAGTTGGGCCCCGAGTGTTTCAGCACTTCACACTCGTTGAGGTCGATGATCCGAATGGGCTTTTTGGAGTGGTTGTTCCTGTAGTACTCCAGCACATCTGGGTTCCCACTCATGCGGCCTCTGCGCAGCACAAACCAACGCTTCCGCCATGCCTGCAAATGGCACAAACAGGCCCTTTTAGTGCCAACCACATAATATATCAATCAGCCCACACATGCTTATTTTCTTTTAGCTTTTATAGTTGTTTTGATAAGCTGGTCAAATTGTGACTTTGATTTGAAGTGCTTGCTGTCAGCTTGTATTTATGATAGGAAAAAAGGCAGAGGGTTGTCCCTTTGGAGGTCAAGAGGAGCAAGAATTCTCCCCTCCTCCTGCCCTCAGCCTGTCAGCACGGTGTAACTGAAATGATCTGATAATTCACTGTCTCATCTACAGAAGAGATGGTAACACATTTTTCCTTCTGAAATGAAAAAGCCTAGGACTGCACCCCGTGTTGCATTATGAGCTATTATCTGGCAACAAATGCCTTTTGCCCAGCAAAGCCAAGGGCTCCGGATGACCTCTGCAGCTTCCCTCCTATGGTTTTCAGTGCTAACAGAAAGCTGTTAATGAGCTGCCAGTTACTTCTGAAAGACCAGAACAAACCTTATGGGAGCTGTAGTGCTAAAAAGTTAAACAGAAAACTTCCAAACCTTACAGAAGGACATCTATTTACACAGGCACTGCTTCAAGTGACTGTCAACCCAGACCAAACCTGGTAAGCACTGATTTCTTTTAGACCCTTGTGACTGAAGGCATGGGCCCCATACAGGCTTAAATGAAGTCCTCGCAGAACTAAGATGTAGCATCACATGATACAGCTATATGCAAGTTTCTAGGAACAAAATAACATATTTTCCCCTTTTTTTTTTCCAGCAGCTGGTTTTGTTCATCAACAGTGTAAGTGCCTCTGTGTTGATTACAGCTGTCACCAACACACCTACTCTGAGGGCCCGAAGAAATCCACCCCAAGCTCTGTTCCACAGAGAAAAGCTGAAATAAGTCATTAGGAGCTTCACCCTTATCAAACGCCATAAAAAGCTGTGTTCCATGAAGTCATGCCCAAACCAGCAAGACCCGGGTGGCTGCCAGGGAGCAGCTGAAGCTAAGGCAACTGCCCAGGTGCCTACAATGGTACAGCCACTGGCTGCTTTAGTTGCCTTCATAAGAGTTAAAAGTTCATTAAAGAAACATCTGAACAACAACCACCACAACCTCCCTACCTCAATCTTATTCAAGTGCTCTTTGCAAAATGGCTTGTCAAAATGACATAAATCTGTGTGATATCTTGTATTCGAGTTAAAAATCATCCTCATTTTGCAAAGAGTGGATCTGCCTGTCAGTTTAAAGACAGCCAAGCATTTGGCCTTAAGGCAAAATAACAGAGTTCAGGATGTTTTCACCAAGATGTAAGAGTCCTTACTGGCACAGTTTAGGATCAATACAGGCACTACAGATTTTGCTGATGCTGAGTTCCCATGGGCATGGTGATAGTTAAAATGATCAACAAAAAAATAGCAACAATCATTTGTCAAGAAAATGTCTTAAATGTCTCCCCGCCCCCCCCACC
>JANZLQ010000040.1:5044742-5088031 GCA_026212715.1 Elanus axillaris
GAAGAGTATTTCTTGCAGTGGAACAAGCTTTTCACAGTCTGTCAATATTAATCAAAAAACTAATCTAGAAGTAAGTCTGTTCAGCATGGCAGTACCTTAATCTATTTTGAAAGCAAAAGATTCTTCAAAAACAATATACAGGGAATGAAATATCAGAGAGGGAGCTCTTGCAAGGCTGAACAAGCACATACCAGCCTGTATAAAGGAATTTTCAGAGAGGAGGGTCACATCAGGAATAAACAGGAAGCCGAGGTGAGGTGCAAAGTGTATTGCACAAAAAAATTAAGTCTGGCCCTCATGACCTGTTGAGGTTTGAAAGTGATTTGGGCTCTGTTGAAAGGAGCTAGAGATAACAGATTACTGAGATCTCAGACAAGTCTTGTGGGAGCCAGGAAAAAAAAGTACACACACACCCCCCTCAAAGGAAATAGAAACAAAGGAAAAATGTTTAATGGAGAAAACACTTCCCTGACTAGCAAGCTTCAACAGTGGAATACAGCCCAGCAGGTATCTCACATCTATAGGCACAGCAAAAGTCCACATCTCTGCCACCTGCAACCCAAGTGCTGCACAGGCTTAACGCACACTCCACAGATGCATCAGGACAGAAAGGTCACATCTAACACACTTGCACCCCTGAACAACCAAAGAGAAACGCTTCAGGAAGCATAAGCCAAATGAGACCTGCTCCTTTGTGTCCCAGAGAAGCAGGCTACTAAGGCAGAGAGGGGAAGGAGCTATCAGCCCTTCCCCAAGACTGCAAGATCACTTCTCGCTCCTCTCCCAAGGTTGCCAGCCCTGCAGCTTAAATACACCTGGCTTCTTCTGATGCAAAATGGATGAAAATCACCTGCATATGAGCAAAAGGAGGAAGGAGGGGAGGGGATGGCTCGGGGGAGCCGCTGAGGACACCCTGCTTCGCTGGACCAGTGTAGCTGTGGGGAGGTGGGAGCTCAGCCCCGAGACTGGGGCCGGCTCAGGGCTACCTGCTGGTGGCCAGTACAACTCTAGGCAGGATGGCCCCGTACCCATCCCCATTTCCTTAGCATTTTAATTTCCATGAGTCTAAAGGGGTCTGTAGTTTCAGCACAACCTGGGCAGCTGGTGAAAGAGAAAACTGCAACTGTGCTTTGCAGAAAAGCTCACAGTCCCTCCGTTCAGAGGTGAAGGCTGGATTCGGCGTGGTAGGCTGTGGCTCTGCTGGTTTTGGTTTTGTATTAGCTGAGAAGCTGCTTGATAGTCTGTTTCCCTGCAGATACACAATTTGATCAGGCTTATCATCTGGTTGGCGCTGTGAGACTGGAGATGGAGAGGTGCCTGGTCAGTGCGTCTTATGATGGCAGAGGAGAGCAGGGCCGAGGCTGTGTGAGAAAACACTGGCTATCATAGCTGGGCAGCCGTGAAAACAGGACTGAGGGGAAATAATGCCAGATAGCTGCCCAAATCCACACCGCCCTTGGGAAGGGTGGGCCTCCCCGCTCCATCTCCCGCATGGCCACCCTCACGGCCTTCCCCAGGCTCGTGGCGGGGCCCGTGCAGCCAGCCAGCACCCCGTCCGCTGAAAGCAGAGTAGTTTTTTCTTGTGGGGGTAACACATGAGCTGTAGGAAACATGCAGGAAAGTGGGGGGCAGAGAGGGACGGAGGAAATGCCCTTTGGTGATACCGCAAGCTCAGACAAGCTAATGGCCCTCGGCTGCTGCCGTTTGCTGCCCCAAATATTAATGCGCTCTGAAACTGATGGTGGTATCTTGCTATGAGCTGCAGAGACCTGAGCAAATGGCCTGCCTGTGCTGCTGACCCACCGCTGGACCCAGAGCCGGACCCGGAGCTGAGGGAAGGGAGAGGTGCCAAGGGACGGCAGCTTTTAAATAGTCGCAGCCTGAGTCAGCAGTGTGAGTGAATCAGCACTCGCCGGCTCAGATCTTCAAAGACATTGAAGCGCTCATCCCCCCTTGAAATCAGTGTGGGTGCCACAGCAGGGCTGAGATGGAGATGAAGTAACTAACCTACATGCTTAAATAGGAACCGATTCCTGGGATTCAGCCTAGGCTCCTCACTTACACTATGGGAAGGATCTATGCATCCAGGACGAAATATTACATATATTTGGAGGCCTCTTGAAATTAGTTCCTTCGTGACAAAGGAGTGATACGATGATGATATGCTTACATGTCCTTCAAAGCTTTGTTGGCATTAGAGAGAAGGCTTTATCAGAAAAGCACAACTACAATCAGAAAAGAGCCAACATAAATCTAGAACAATTTTCATCTGCCCTTCGTAGTGGAACACTTTGATGCCAAAAGGAAGAAAGAATTTGCAGCAGCGTTGGTCAGACACCAGCACGTTGCTCTGTGCAACACAAGCTATCAGTGTTTTCTTCTTGCTCCCAAATTTTTCACTTTGGGAATTCCACAGCCACTTCTGAAGGGAAGAAGAATAGCTCTGTTTCCATTTCAGTAGGGTTTCTAAGAAAGCAAGCGCTACTTCCACAATCTGACATCTCTGCTTCTGCTGAATAAGTGGTGTGAGGTTTAAAAAAGGCTGCTATTACATGTGAACGTTTGCTCCGTTGCGGCAATGTCAGATCAAACAGGCCACAAGCAAACCTATTATGTGCTGAAAAAGCAACTAGCTGGTAAACAAGGCCAGAATGGGAGCTGAGCATCTGTGTGGGAAAGGTTTACCCAGGGACCTTCCTCACTTACCTTCTGAGGACCATGTTTTCATTTGTATGTACAAAATATCCAGTATCTGAGATCTAAACAACTGATTAAAGCACATACAACCTAAATGAGGTAAATTGGCCTGAAATATCATTTTTCCGGTTGGTTTTTGTTTTTTTCTGGTTTAGTAATAAAACACAGAATAGCCAAAAACACTTGAAAATCTTTACCAGCTAAATTAATGCTCACAACTCCCCCATGAGGATAATCTTCATTTTACAGAATGCTGCAAAGGGAATGGCAAGGGAAAGCAGAACAAACTGAATGTGTACTGATTCCTGACCTGCCTGGTGGCCTTGTAGCCATGCTTCTGGGCAAAGGATGTGTGCTCACCCCCAGGCCTGCTGTAGGCAGGTCTGACACTGAAAGAAGAATTCAAGAACTCAGTGATGGGGAGGACTGTGAAAAGTTTGAACATTTGGGATGGCTCTTATCCTGCAAACTCCCTTGGAAAGAGAAAGCAGCAAATCCCACCAGAGAAGGGTCTGGCATGGCTTCCATCCCGTGGCTGGCTGAGGGCTGGGACCTCCAGTGTGCATTGTGCTCTTCCTGCTACTCACCGGGGTTCTGTGCCTTCAGCTGCAAGGCATCCCTGGGGCAAGAGAACTAGCAGAGTTGCATGATAATACTCCCACAGGAGTGCCAGCACTTGAGACACAAATTTTCAAAGCTTGTCTTTTTTTAAAAGAACAATTTTAAAACATGTTCTTGGTGAAAAAAATTTAGGCGGAACTCTATGGCATTTCCTATAAATGACTTAAAAGGGGAAGTTAAAATTAATATGTAGACAGGTTTGTAAGCAGCTGATGTCTAAGCCCATTAAGACCATATAAGTTAAGAGAATTTCCCCTGCCTGCGCTGAGCAGGAGGTGTTGGGATTGCAAAGTATGGTCCCTGCAAGAGGGACCTGTGCATCAGGAAGGAGTCAGAACCAGCAAGCATCCTCTCGTTCAAAGAGCTGAGGACATTGTTGGGAGCCTGTCATGCCACTCTTGCAAGAGAACAGGGCCAGCCCCGCACAGCTCGTGCTCCTCGGACTGCGAGAGCCTTGCAGAAGGTCTCATGCCTTCTGCCTGGTAGCCTGCCTTGCTGGGTAACAGCACTCAATTAACTCACTCGCAGAAATGTGAGATGAAAAAAGACCTCTTAAACCACCCAGCCTGTCCCCCAGCTGGAGTTATGGTTTTGCTATTTCAGTTGTGGCTGTTGGTCTGCAGCTCCCATCAGCTCTGCATAATAAATCTCTCCCTAATGAGGCTGCCTGCTTGTCCCTTCCAGTGTGCCCCCATGCAGCGCTCTGGGAGCAGCTGAGCTCCTTGCCCATCACCCACTGGTTTAATGCTTCTCTTGGATTGCGTGTCCCTTGCTGTGTGGTTTCCCTTATTTTCTACTCAGATCTCACAGACTTTTTCAGCAGTGAGAGGCTGAAACTCATGGTTTATGGCTGGGAAATAAAAATCAATCAATACTCAATTTCAGAGAGGAATACTCCTCCTTTAGGGCCTTCCTCTGCCTTCACAGGCATGTAATTCTATTTAACCTAGAGAATAGAAGGAGAAATTTTCTGCGGTAGTTTTTCTCCCTTTGCTTGGGTACCTGGAAGCTGAGGTGCACTCCCATGAGTGCTGGAAATGCATCAACTCTCCCTCCCCCTGCCTGTTCATGCCCACTACAGCTCTGTTTTCTCAAGGTTAGGGCTCAGCTATGGTGGGAAAAAGCTCTGAGCTAACCAGTGTTCCCATACAAAACACATTTCATCACAGACTAGCACAAATGGTCTAGCTCGTCCTTTGCAAAGGACTATCATACAATGAGCTCAGGACAGACTACAGTCTAACACTGTATTTCCATCTGCTAAGTCGTGAGTCACTTATTGAGTCACTTGTCTTTCTGATTGTGGTAGTTTCAGTATGAGTCTATAAATGAATCTTTTTTTCAAGAAAGTCAGCATGAGTCTTCCTCAGAGGAGATGCAATGGGTGCATAGTGGAAGGGGAAATACCTTCTTCCTTTCAAAGTGATACAGATACATTAATTGACTAAAAACACTAACCAAAAAATTTCCTGCGCTATGAGAGCAATGAAAGCTTTGTAATAAAGCATCTAAGATGACGTCTTCTAGAAGCAGAGAGGTTTCCTTTGTTTCTGTTTCTCGCAAAAAGAAATCTGTGGTTTGTGAAGAAAAAAATGACATACACACTCTAAAAAAAAAGAGGAAAAGTCATATGCTGCCTGCTAACCTACACACATTCCCATTGCCTGATCTACGTCCTAATCCACAATATTTATGGTGCTTTACATATACAAACATCTACAACAGAATGAGTCACTGCTATTTAATAAACATGCAGATTCTTTGTAAAGCTAATGGGTTCGTTTGGGCGTGAAGGGTCAAAGTCATAGTGACCTAAAAACTTGGGAGTTCTAACTTCTTAGAACCTTGTGGAAGATAAGAAAACAAGTTCTGAAAGTAAAATTAATAATAACAAGACTGAATTTTGGGAAGGGAGGTAGGAGGCAGATGCTTCGGTGAAGAAATGTCATTTCACTCATGTCCCCCATCCTTTAGTAAGAGCAGTAAAAAAAATCTTAAGAATTGCGCTTCTCACAAACATTTTGATTAGAGGTTTCCTCCGAGGACACTGGCAAGGTGACAGAGCATCCCCTCACTCCCTGTGCAATTGCTTGACAAGGCGCTGCTGGCTGAAGGGGAGCAGCACTGCTGCCCTCTCCTCTCTTTCCCCATGGCTCCCGGCAGGTGCATTCCAAGGGGCTCTCCCGCAGAAAAGAAATGCCGGTGCTGGGGTCGCGCCACCACGATGGGTTCCTGAGCTTTGCAGGGGAAGATGCTGATGGGGCATCTCATCCCACAAGATCCTGCTATAGGGAAGAGATCACCGGCTTTGATCTGGGCCACAACAAGCCCTACCACACCAGAAAAACACAGTGGCTCCACGTTCACCTGGGGGGGACTGAAATGTGTCAAATGGCTTCACAGCACTGCCTGCCCTGCCCTGGGGCACATGGTCCTGGGCAGGACCCAGGACCCGACTGTCCCCGCCAACGCCTCACAGAGCTCACTGCTTCCCAGTGTCCCAGGCTACAGAAATGCCTCCAGGCCAATGAAGCCTTACCTGTGAAATCCCTAACAACAAAACACGGAAGAAGGGATGGCAGGATGGCAATCCTATTTCAGTGGATTCATTTAACAGTGAAACCCTGACACAGGCATGAAGTAAATAAGCTGCCCTCCCCGTTGTCATCCCAGGGCATGACTTCTCTATTCTTCCTCCTAATTTGACAGCAGTGGTGCTGAAAGCTTGCAGCTTGTTAACAGCTGCCCTGCAAATACGTGCAGGCCCCTTTGAGCTCATTTATAGAAAGCATAAGGATCAGTCATTATGAAATTACAGCTAAGTGCCACCACAGGGCAGAGACCCAGCTGTGCCCTGGAGGGCTGCACCTCCCAGGGAGAGGCTTGTGGCTGAGTGGGGTTTCTCAGGAGCAGCGAGTGACCAGGGCTGGCCAGCAACTTTGACAACATCTTCAGGGCGCCAGTAAAAAGACACAGTTGGTATTAATAAATAAATAAAGTAACACCCCACTGCACTTGGCTGTGTTTCATTGGGACTTACAAGACAGTAAAGTCAGTCTCACATGCTTTCAGGAAGCAACTGAAATTTTTGTGACTCTGCATCATTATAAAGCAAGCGCCCAAAGGGATCTAGAGAACCGATGAAAAATCAAGCTAAGGAAAAGAAAGTCAGCTGCAGTGTGAGATCCAGACCAGCTCGGGAAGCCTCCGGGTGGGCCAGAGCCCAGGCAGCCGCTGTCAGTGAGGCCTTGGCCCCGGGCCGGCCACCCGCTGCCCAGGCTGCCAGCGCTTCCACTGGGCCACCAGCTCTCAAGAAAATGATCCTGCAATGGGTGAGCAAGGCCCCGGGTGAAGGGAAGCTCCATTTTGGCCAGCTGGCCTTGCCTCTGCCCGGGGCAGGCAGGCAGGCCCCGTCCCACCTGGATCCCTGCGTGCTGCAGCCCAAGCGTCCATGATGCCGGGTGGGGGGTATCAAATGGCTGGGGCAGCCAAGGGTGGGCCCTGACTCGCATCATGAGCATCCTCAGTCTCCTTTCTGTTTCATTTTGTCTGTCATTTTCACTTTTAATGGGGATGTAAAGTAGGTCACAGCTCAAAGTAGAGGTCCCAGCAGCAGAAGACAGCACTGAAGTGATTAAAGCCTTTCAAGGATCTCCTCCCACCCAGAGCCCTCCTCTCCTCCAGCACAGTTTTTTTCTTTCCTGAGGGCAGGCACTATGAAACATTAATCCCTTTAAGCTGCCCCCCAAATGACACCTTCTGACTGCTGCTACATTTTTGCAGGCATTTAAGCTCCCTGACAGTGAAGACTTACAGGCAGGACTCTTTACATGAGGATGTTTACAGCCCTGCCAGCTAGCCAAGAGTTTTAGTTCCATATTCCCTCACAGCATGTTTATGTGTAGTATCTAAAATGACATTATTATGATCCTAAACGCAGCTTAAATTTCTGGATTGCTTTTTTTCACCTTTAAATCCTAAAGCACTTGACAGCTGGTACCTGATCATTACATGCCGCATATGTTGTCATTTGTTCACCTGTCACAGGGATACACCTGCCTCTGAAGTTACGCTGTCTTCCTGGTAATCAGGGTGCTTATCCATACACCCACAAGGTATGCACTCACATCTGTGTGTTTGGTTTCGACCAATCTATGGTGCAACTTTTCCACCTGAAATCCTTATTTACCTGTTTAAGGTGGCAGAGGTTGATGGACAGAAAACCGCTGCTCTGGCTTAGTGCCACTCCTCTGGTCAGCTAGAAAATGAAATTCTGATTTCTCAGGATGCAGGATCAGGCTTTTTACAGAAATGAGTTGAAAACAGGGAGAAAGGAGAAACTACCACACTGACACAGGTCTTCCTGGATTTAACAATGTAACTTCGTTTTCTTTTAGTGGGAAAAGTGCCACTGAAACCTCATGCCGCACGACAGGGATTCCCACTGTTACAGGAAAACTACTTGTGTAAAACGCCCTGGAAACCCTTAAGATCTTTCCGACTTGTTCACAATAAAGTCTTTAATACCAACATAGTAATAAGCTATAATCTTGAATAGAGGCAAATTTCGATTTCTTAGAATGGCTTTAATCTAAATCTTGCATAATCTTAAGAGGGCTCTGCACAAATCCTTGGGATCTTAATAAAAGTCAGGTTGCTCCCAGGTTGTTTAAGGAACAACAGTTCTGAAATACAAATGCTGGGTATAATCATCTGCTGGATAACTGAAGCCAGCTAAGTCACAGGCATTTTCAGTCTTTTTTGGAAGCAAGTATAGGAAAATGTATATACCAAAGGGACTGAAGTTTGGACAAATTTTGAGCAACTTTGCTAAACTAATAGCTTTTATGGAAGGACTCCAAACCTGCTTCACTAAGGAAAGAAATAGGGTTGGGGCTAATCCCCTTTCTTGTAACTCGCAAGGAAAGAAATAGGGTTGGGGCTAATCCCCTTTCTTGTAACTCGCAAGCACGATGTAAATACAGATGTGCAAAGCAGTTAAAGACCAGAAAGAACTGCCTGGAGATTGCGCCCTGCCTCAGGCTATCGGGAGTCCCTCTCCCTCTATTTTACTTGGAACTGGCCGTTTTCTCAGTATTCTTTACACAAACAGAACAAATTTTGCTGTTTCACCTTGTTAACTGAACATGTGGTGTGAGGTCAGCAACAGTCACGCAGCCTATCTATAACTGTCTGTACTCACATGATGTGACGGCTCTGAAGAGAAGGAACATAAACAGGAAATTGGGCAAAGTGACTCTTTTGAGTAGGGGACCACAACGCCGCTCTTTTTTTTAAAACTCAACCCTTCAACAACACGCTGTCAGACCTAATGAAGAAAACCAGAGTAGCCAGCAGGATCAGAATAAAAAGCCGCAAATGTTTATGCTGTAACACTTTTGCCTGATCATAACAATGTGGTTCAATGGAGGGAAATGAACCCGCGTTCAGGGTTTTGCTCAGCAGTTCAGCTGATCTCCCGGCTTGGTGCGCACAGGAGTAAAAAGACATATCCTCCACAGCCACTTTGGGCCAAATCTGGACTGTTCTTGTTTATATCCTTATTGAATTCATGGCTACATGCTGCAAAGGCTTTGACCTTTGCCCTTCATTTCACTCCTAAAATTGCCTGGAGAAAGGAAGTGTGCAGGAGGCAAGCAGAAAAACAGGGAGGAGGTGCACACATGTGGGAGGACTTGTCTTAGAGAGCAGGTCACATTTGTTGAAAATAAGAACCAACCTTTCTGGACATATGTACAAAGATAGAAAGAAAACCAGAAATGGGTCCAATATCATAACAGCAACTATCAGGTATCCAGATGAGCTCTGGATTTAGGCATGTGGAAGAGGGCACTGATTTTGCTGCTTGCTCCTAGCTATACAGACTCTGAAGATCTCTGCTGGGATCTACGTATTGGCTTGAAATCAGTCCCATGGGAGCCACCCGGCCTTTGCAGTGACATTTAAACTCCACTGATGCAAATGGCAAAGCTCCCATTTGCTCTGAGGGGGCCAGGTCCTCCTCTTGACAGGAAGCTCTGAGAAATGCAGAGCTTCCCAAAAATGGAAACATGATATGAAGAAATTATCTGGATAAAGAAAATCCGCCTCTGGACTGACAAGGAGCCTTTCTGTCAACCACATCAGAAGATGAACTCTGCCTTCATGCGTCTAGCCTGTTTTTTGTGGGTTACACACAGGCTGCCTTCAACACTGAAACACAAATTCAAGAAATTGGGTCTCTCCAGTCTCAAACTGGGAACAGTGCTGTGTAATTCAGACGCTCAGCCGAAGCCACTCATCACCGGCCAGATTCCCTCACTGAATATTTACAGAAAACAAACAAGATTATAAACTATGAGTTATTTGTCAGACCTATTTAGTAAATATCATAATTGCATTAAAGAGTACACTAAGAGTGTGGGTAAGACACAAACCAAAACACATGGTGAAATGCGTTGGATGAAGTCTGTTCCTATATTGCATATATATGTAAATATGAATGCTTATTACTGGTGGTATATTAGATGGCCTATGCTAGCTCTAGAGGGGGTTGAGCTGAACCTCAACAACACTGAAGGAAGCTGGAAGTGCTCAACAGTTGGTTTTACACCCGTTTGCTCATTTCAAAGTACAATATTGGAAAAACAGATACGCTAAGGAATTTAAAAATCTATTTTGATTGCAGTTCTGCTGTTTTCAGCTGTCTTCTCATCAACTAAATTGTCTTAGTTTACCCTTAAGTATTCTGCTAGGCAGTGTAACATTTGCAGAACTGGGTTTTCTTCTTTTTAAAAGCTGTCTTAAATTAATCTCTGCTTTACACTTCACAGGAGGCTGAGCTGGTTTTTAAACATATTTAGAATTATTTTTTCATTCTCCTTAGTTTGTGGAAAAGTGGTCATCACTCATATGGCTCATAACATACAGCATCCACTGCCAGTCATCTTTTATTTTAAAATACATAAATGCTACGAAAAATATAAACAATGTGCCCTGTGCCAGGTTTTCTTTTGTTTGTTTAAGAATTCTCTCTGAGTTGTCAGGATTGTTCTTGTTGCCATTGCGCCCTGTGTCTCATCCAAGAAAACAGGCTTTTCAGGGCTAAGAGTCTGAAGAAATAACACCCTGTGAGCTCCGCTTTCCTTCACGGTTTAGGTGCGTTTCACAAAGTCAGCTGGTTAAAGTCAGCTCGAGTATCCAAACATTCATCATGTAAACTTCCCATGCTTAGGAGATAACTGCACCTTTCTCCGCTCTGCTTTGGGAAGGCAATGATGCCTGTGAAATTCTGCAGACCTGCGCTTTTTTTCTCAGTGTATCGTTTCATGCTCTGCCTATTTCACACCGGCCCGTGGAGCGCAACGCTCCGATGGAGCTGGGAATGAGCATCAAGGTGCAAACCCAGTGGCCTCTGGCACAGGCTCAGGACTATGTGCCCGGTCCTGAGCTGTATCACTCATCCTCAGTCCTTTCTCTTTTCACCTCCTGAGACCGGTCCTTCCAATTTTGAGTCACATATAGTTTAAGTTTTTTTAGTCTCCTGTTACTGCTGCAACTTTTGTCTTGATGTGTAGACATCTACATGCCCTGGGCTGGCAAACCCTGTATAGCCCTGCTATAGAAAAAACTCAGCATGGCAAATAAAGTACTAACAGCATATTTAATGTTTATCTTAATTTGCATGACTTCTCAAACTTCCCTTGCTGAACCAAATGGTGAAATCACAACATGTTCAGAAATATTAAATCATTTCCTCAACATCTGAATATAACAAGCTGCAAAAGGAAAACAATTACATTTGGCACACTGCACACTTTATCCTTAATACTCTGAATTCTGGTATCCCTTTATATTTGCAGGCTTGCACTCTGATCACAGCAGCATTAAAACCAGCTATGTACTGTGATTTATTTCCTAGGAAATCCCCCAGACTTGCCAAACACCAGCTTTGCCTGGACAGCTTGGATTTCAGGTGGCCACAGCAGTGCACAACCCAGGCAGCAAGTTCAGGATGCTCCAAACCAGCTTCCCACCTGCTGGCCTGTGGGCAGCAGACTGGTTTCACTCAGGAATGTGCCCAACCTAGTACTGGGTAGTGTCCTGCTGTCTCCATGGTGTGGTAACCCCAGATTCAATGGGGCACTAAAATGATGAGGTGCGATGCGCTGCATTGCCCTGCCTGGCTGTGCATCTACCTCTGCCTCCCAGCTATCTGCCCTGACCCTGTGCCGGTGCGAGTGTCTGAACTTCCCCACTCGGGCCGTGGGGAAAGGGAAGGGCAAGAGCAGGGCTGCTCCTCACCAGCTGGCTGTGGTCCAAACTCTGCCACGAAGGGCCAGGTCCCATGCATGTGAAATCCTGGGAGGGCTGCTGGGTGCCAGGGAGGTTGATGAGGTCTCCCCAAATGGGACAGAGAGGAAGGAAAAAAGTGCTCATTTCTGCAGAAGCCCACGGATTTCACGTCCAGAGCGGTTCATTGCTGTGAGGTGACTGATGGCACGATGACCCTTCTGTGATATCAGCGTCATGACAGACTGGAGTGCTGTGGCTCGCCCCAAAGCAGCCCAGGCTGGAGGAAGCTGGCAAACCTGCCCTTGCGCGCTGCCTGGCTCTTCAGGCACAGCCAAAATGTGCCGGTTCCTCTGTGAAGCTTGCAAAAGGATGGGCTGGCTTTCCTGAGCAGGTGCCTTCTCTTCGGGGTTACCTTCGGCCAGTTTTCAGTATTTTGTAATGCAGATTTTTTGCAAGTACAGCAGGAGTAAAACTCTCTGCCAACCTCCACAAACAGTGGAACAGTTTGGGAGTAAAAACAGATTTCAGAAATGAAAGTTCAGCTTGATCTATTGGGAACAACGTGCAATTAATGTGCTCAGCAATATCTTAAATATGAGCAATGTGGGAGAAGGGTAATAGCTCCCTTTCCATCATATTTCAACCTGTCAGCACACTAATCTGTGAAACACCAAAAGCTAGATTCTTAGTAAATGTAAACTGGTAAACGTGGCTGAAGGCAATGGTGTTGTGCAGCTTATCCGGTTCTCAATCTTTTTTAAACTGTAAAACTATCAGAAGAGTATGTGCTTGTGGGATGGTGAAGTAGGATCAATGTTACTGTTACAAAAGTGAGGATAATGAGCCAGCTGGGTTTCTCCACAGTCATTTTCAAAACTACAGTGTTTATTTCTGCTTTTCTGCAACTTCTCTGTCTGTTCTCCTCCCTTCCCTATCCCTTTTTTTTTGGTGGTTTTTGCACTCTGAGCTACACCCAGAAAATGAGGTCACCAAGGAGCAGTAAGGACATGGATGCAGTCTGTGACTGCATCATTTTTTGCATGTGTGCTGCTGGCTGCCTCCCTGCTGCATGCCCCGGTCAGGGTGGGAGCACCAGGGCTCCTTGGAGGAGGTGAAGGAAAGGACCAGAGAGGTCCTTTGAGACTGGACTGCTGCTGTGTGGGGATGTCCTACCCACTCTGCTGAGTGGACCGGCGTTGGAGAAACATATGGCATCGGTGCTCCCTGGAGGTAAATGGGATGCTGCCACAGGCAAAGGTGCCTCCCTGCACCCTCCTGGTGTCTGCAGCTAAAGAAACAAGGGATCCTTCAGACCCAGGCTGCTGTGTCCTGCGAGCATGAGCCTGGCAGGGCCTGTCACGCCTCCACCCAGCTGCCCTCTCCTATGCCAAGTCTGCAAGAAAGCGGGGAATACGAAGAGCTCCACCAGCTCCTTGGCCATCCCCTTTCCTCCCTGTTACCCTGCCTCGCTCAAGCGCCTGTGAGTGACGATGCCTTCACAGCCCCCTGTGCTTCGGGCAGCCCCTCATAGCCGGTCACGGCAGGTCAGTGCCACCAGCTCTGGGCAACGGTCACCTACATGCCTTCTGCACTGCTGTAAATGTCTGTACATTTGCTCCCCCTGTGCCCTGAAATGGGGGGAGCATCTGAAACACATCTGGGGCACCTGAAGCACATCTGGCTCTAGCCCTGGCGAGGCTGCAGGGCTCCCCGGGACGATGCAATCCCAACCAGCTGGTGAGGCCACACGCTGCGTCGGGGCAAAGGGCCCCCTCATGACCTCGGTAATGACCATGAAGTCTGCGTTCTGCCTTCCTCTGATGAGAAGAGTTTGTCCATTGGCCTTATAACCATAGCTCGCCCAGCCCAAATTTTATAAATCTTCAAAACCAAAAGTGTACAGTCCTCTGCATAGTCTGCAGTGCTTGCATATGCTTCAGAAGGAAGTGAATGTAAGCATGGCTGATGCTAATGCTAACATGATGCTGTCAACTTGAACTGCAACACAGGAGCTGAAGTGAAATTCAGGCTGGCTTGGAGTTCCTCTGCTGATTTTTGAAATCATATAACCTCATTTTCAGTTTTTAAGTGGGTTGTATTGCTTCTAATCCCATGGGAGTGATCTATGAAAACAGACAAACTAACAGCAGAAATGCCAAGACAGCCTTATACACTGAGATCTGCTCAAACCACAAAGTATACACATGAAAACTCCAAATTCTCCACAGATATAACTATTTCCTGATCAGCTGAATGTGCGAGCAGAGTTAATCGACAGAGCTCTCCTGGCTGTGTGGAGGGCACTGCACTCCCTTCCCAGTCAACGTCAAATTGTCCTCCTCCCATCAGCGATGCCCCAGCCACAGAATGGTTAAATAACTGAAGGTTTGTGCCCAGCAATTTGCTTTCAGCTTGCTTCAAAGAGTGCAGATCCTTGACAGTCAGTGCCTTCGCATTGGCAAAGAACCCACTGCTCAAAGCATTTGTCTTAGGGAGGGTGTGGAGACAGACAGATTTACAACAAAGAAACCATGTGAAACATCCTCGGCTCCAAGCTGAACCCACAGTGTTCGGTCTATTAGAGAAAAGCAAATAAGACTTTCCCTGTTGCTGCCCTCAGTTGAAGTTCGGGAGCCACGTGGATCAGTTCAGCCCTATTTATAAAGAATACAGTATCCTGGAGGGGAGTAAGCTGTCCGGCACTGGTGGGGAGTAGAGCTGCGAGGTTTTTCAGCAAGTGACTGAAACACTTTTCCAGGCCAAAGGAGGTACCTGGGTGCCAGTGTGCCACACCAGCAAGGACAGTGCAGCTCACAGCTGTATCAGCACCAATGCAGGCCTTAGCCACCGTTGTTTGTAAGTGCTGCTCTCTGTAGCTCTGCACATGCACACAGGAGCTATAGGTCACTGCAGGTCTCTTCGTTTAACAGGTCTCAGATCCACTTCTATTTTGGCAGGCAATGTTTTGCCCCCTGGTTCTGCCATTTAGACTCCTGCCTGGTTAATTTAGGAGTGAAAGCATGTGGGTATCACAGGCCTGCTGGCACTTGCAGGTAGTGATAGGAGAAGGGACGAGGGCTGCATTTAAACAGGTAATTTCAAGAGTGTTTATGTCCTAGGAGCACAGCAAAAGTAGAGCAATGGTAAGCGTTTTCAAAAGGAGAGTTAAAGTGAGAGCTACAAAGGGAGAGTAGGGGAGCCCCAAACAGGCAAGAAAATTGGAAGGACAGGAATGGGAGGAGCAGGAAAGCTGAAGGAAAAAGGACAAATAAAAAATGAAGTGCAAGGATCATGCAGAGAAAGGACTGGGCTCTTCAGCTCAGCGGGAAGAATGTCAGCGAGGAGCAGCTCCGTCCCCAGCGGTTCACATTGCCACATCCCGCAGAGTGCTGATAGCAAACCCCTGCCCCGGGATGAGGGAGGCACGACAGTCCTCCCAGCTCCTCAGGCAAGGTTTCTCAAAATCAGACCCAAGTTTTTACTATGGGTGGAGTAGCCCCATTGCCCTCTGAATCATCAGACCGAGGGCTGGCCATTGTATGCATTGTTATGAGGTATCTTCTTTGCTAATGCCAAGGAGACAAGCCAGCAAAGCAACAGGAGGGAAGAAGCCGTTACTGAAATCCTATGAGAACAGTGAGGAATGATGAAAGACTATGCCTCATGGCCCTGCTCTGGTTGCAGGAGCAGCCACTGCAACAGCAAAGTGTCCAAAGCACTGCGTGGCAGGCACGGCCAGGCCAGGGCAGCTCGGAGAGCAATTCCTGCTAAGGAATTGCAGAGAGCCCTAGAAACCTCCTGTTTTGCTAGTACTCTGCAAGCAGAGGGCAAGAGCTAATCAGGACTTGTGCTAATTAAGCTGCCTATTGCTGGGAGAGGATGGGGATGTGGCTGGATGCCAACAGTAATATGGTAAGCGGGACCAGAGGGCTTGACTGGCTCCCAGAGAAAGTCTGCTTTGGTAACCTTGTAGTTACGCTTTCCTTCTTCCCTCTCCCAGGGTTGCTTGTGGACTGACACAGCCTGTGAAGCCCTTTTGGAGCCCCATGCACCTCCACCTCCTCCTGGAGACGTGTGGGCAGGAGCCTCCAGGCCTGCCAGGAGGGCAGAGCCGTGGCAGGACGCAGCCGCTGGGCTTGTGCTCCCTCCACTCAGCCCCGCCGCGGTGCTGCAGCAGCTAGGGCTGCTATTGCTGGCAGAGCTACAGCCTGGTGTTTTTTGACCTTTTACTCTTCCAGAGATAGAAATGGGATTTGTCTGAGGCTTGGAATAACTTCCTGCGATTGTGCTGGAGAGGGCTAGTCTGGCTCGCTAGATAGCTGTGTCTGTCGGGCTGGCTTAGGAACGGAGAAAGCCTCTGCTCTTTGACTAAGCTGAAGACAGATTTAAAAGATCCCAAAGACACCACATGTGCCTTAGAGAAAAATAAGCTGATAGCACCGTACATTGTCTCCAGTACGACAATCGAGCCTGTGCTGCTTCTGGGTTTCAGCATTAGCCATTACTGGAGAACCACTAACAACCCCTAAAGCAAATGTTGTCTGTATATTGATACTTATTCCTCAGATGCTAACTTACAAATCCTCTCCAGATCAGTGAGGTATGTGTGTCTGCATGTGTGGGAAAGTAGGTAATGGTCTGAAAATTGATCCTTTGGGATGATGAGAGCAAGTAATAGTTGTGCAAGCTTCCCCCCTCCTCCTCCTGCAGCTTTCCTCTGCCTCTGCAGCCAGTGCAGTCAGTGATGCCGGGCAGACACTGTGGCTGAGGTGAGGGAGGACTGCTCTGCTTTCCCTGCATCTTTAACAGTCTTCTGCACCTTTTTCATTACTTTAGCAGACTTTAAAAGTGACAATGCCAGGTCAGATGTTTTCAGCACGACTCTTCGGCTGAAGAGGACGAGGAACCTCATCACTTTTGTTAGGCTGACAGCTCTAGCACTGGCTGGGGTGGGGGGACACCTGGAAAAAGGCACTGGACCGCTCTCTTGCTGATCATGAAAGAAGCTAATGCCTCAGTCTGACAAACACATGCATCCCTGGGAATCCAAAAAAGGGCTAGATGTGAACATGATATTGCCACGGCCTTGATGGCCTTCATCCATGACCCTGTTGCATTAGACAAAAATATTAAAACCAAAAAAGATGAGTGTTGATCCAGGGAGTTTACAATCACAACTAGTGCACTGGAATTTGTAATGGCACTTGCAAGAGCTCCAGGTGCTCCCAGGTAAATAAGAGCCAGCCCGCACAACCAGGACACGCTCCATCTTAAGCCCTAGATAAAGCTTTTACAGAACTGTTTGGCACTCATACTGTCATTACTGTCCTTCCACACACCAGCTCTGACACACAGTGCTGCTGCTGGTAAAGGCAAGGCAGGACCTAACCTAGATGATCTCTTGTCATTCAGCAGATCTGTTGAGAGCTCCCAAAGAATTAAGGAACCATGTACTTCAAACAAAGGCTTTTTGAAGCAAGCTTCTAGTTGCTTCTTGTATTTTCCTCATCACTAGGCAAAATCACTATGTGCAAGTCATGTGTCCTAGTGTTTTCCTGTGTGACTCACCTGCAGACTGGCTGCTTCTGACTCTTCTTCAAATTTGGAGTAGGAATGATCTTGGCCTCTTACTGATATTCCTTTGAACAAGTGAACATATATACCCTGGTGGGCAGGTTCCTTAGCTGAAAAAGGTAATTTTCTACTCTTCTGGCCAACAAACTCCAAGCAGTGCCAGCTGGGGATCCCTGGCACTGGGGAATACTCAGGCCATATCCAGGCCAGCCCAGCTATAAGCCCCGTCGGCTCTCTGAAGATAATTTGCTGCTGATGTCAGCCCTCCCTACTTGGCACTGCTTGGACAGGACTGGGACAACAGCTCTCCCCACCTCTGCAGCTGGTCGTTGTATCTGTGCTGTTTCTGATCATGAGAGTGTTTCATAGCAGGTAAGAAATAAAAGATTTGGCTTTTCCTGTCCAGCAAAAGCAGAGCTGTCACAAAGCCAAGTCACATTTCTGTTGCAAATAAACACTAACACCCAAGTTCAACATACTTAACACTTCTACGCATGGACATCATTCATCAGTTTTCAGCTTCAAGGGAATTCAGGTGCATTACTGATATGTAGCAGCATATGTGATTAATAATATAATTGGTAAGAAGGGTAACATCATGCCTTTGAGCTTCAGTGCACAGCAGTTCTCTTAAACAGCAGAAGGAAGTTGTACTGGACTGTGCAGTTTACCAGTTTGCATAAAAGTTCTGACTCCTACGTGTTTTTCACTTACTGCTTTCTAAATAGGTAGTGTCAAAGAAAAATTTTGTATTTGAATGTTTTTACAAAAAAAAAAACCAACAACCAAAAAACTGCAATCAAAACCAAGTGGAAAATTCAACACAGAAAAACCCACCTATCTTACTGGTAGGTAATTTCACATAATTAATTAATTTAAAATCCTTTTTAAAAGTTTGTAAATGCTTTTGTGCATTTTTACTGAATTCCAATTCCATTCAAATGCAGCTTGTTTCAAATCACATAAAATAATGCCTGCTGGGGGAAAGAAAGCTTTCCACAATGGTACCTCTTTAATATCAAAATTATAACATGAAGAACATGAGGGATTGTACATTAAGCTACACAGATGCTTAGATATTTATGGACAGATATAGAGTATCCCTGTTAGCAAAAGTAAGTGCCCCATTTAGTCTAAAATCTCCATTTAGTGGTAAATCATTACACAACAACTAATGAAAGCGTATTTCAAGAAAAGAAATTTAAAAAGTGCCTGTGGAAAAAATTGAGATTAAGAAATTATAGTTTAATTCAAAGATTTCTACCTTATCATTTAAATTATTACAAAAATCAGTGATATCACTGCTCTGTGAATTAGTGCTCTATATAGGAAAACTTCTTCAAGGTGACTGAACTAGTTTGGGGAAGTATCATGAGGGGAGCCATTGAAATTAAAAATAATATTACTAGTACTCTCAGACAGAATAAAAACATGTAGTCTGTAATCTATGGTGTTGCATGCAATGCTCTTTTTCTACCCTCAATCATGCATGTCAAAAACGCAGTGATGGACCATCACAGCATGCAGCATCTACTCACCCACAGTTTAAAAGGTATCCGAGGGCTGAGTAATTAATTAGTCTTTCTCAGCACACCTTAATTCCAACAATTCAACCCAATAATTTTGCTTGCTGTACAGTAAAAAGCCATCATCCATCTTCACAAGGATCATGAGAATAATGCATGTTAACAGATTCTTTTGAGCTTCTCGTACGTGTAGATTCCACCCCCCACTCCACCCCCACTGGTAGCAGACTCTGAGCTGGCCAACTACAGTCACAATTCAGACACATCTAGAATTTTATTTAAGAACAAATATGCAAATATGCCTGACACCACTTTACCATTAAAAAGACCAGGTCGTGGTATATAGGTAATAGTTTGCACTGCTGAGCAAGTGTAAAGTAGGCCAGCAATGAAGGTGTCTATCTAGGCATAACATAAATGTTATCTGTGTAGGTGTGAGAGCAGTCTTACCATACCCAAACCAACAACAAATCCCCAAAATAAACAACACCAAAAAAGATGCAAAACACTGCAGCTCAGCTCCCCTGTAGACTTAGGCTGTTTCTCTACTATACCAGAAAAACAAAGCCCCAGAAGAGAGAGCCTGTTACTCAGACTTGCTTCAAATGTCAGCTCTTTCTCTGCACAGTTTCACCCCGCATCACGACACATCCCAGGGTTTGTTTATTTTTCCCTCCAGAGCTCTTGGGCCTCTCACACAAGACCAGACAGGCACGCTGCACTGCAACACGAACCCAGATAGGCATCCCACACCATGGCACTGTGCGGTCCTTCTGCATCGCGATGCTCTCTCATGGTAGCAGACAAACTTCATGTCAGCAAAAATGTTAGATTATCCTGAACGTCTATGTGCGTTCTCATGAAGTTCCTGGAATTCTTTGCAAAAAATGGTCTCCGGGTTGGCTATAGAGCTGAGAGCCCCCTGCCTCGTTCCTGAAGATACACATCTTCTAATACTTTGACAATTACTTGCTTTTGTTGTTTGACCTAGTTCCAGGCTTGCCCACAGAGCAGGAAGCTGTGCCGCTGCAATGCCACAGCCCCTGGTACTGTATCTTCACAGTGACAATGAAACTCAACACGATCTGCTCTGTCTACAGAGCAATGATCGTGTCAGGAGGTGTAAGCAGAAGCATGAAGTTCAGTCACTGGTTTTTCTAACTGAATCCCACAAAAAGTGATGTGAGATAAGGGCTGTTTGAGCACAGAGCAAACAAACAAACACCCTAGAGCACTTTGATCCTGAAACTTCAGGGTGGTTAGCACAATTAGGAAAGATTACCTCTCTCAAGTCCAAAAGGATAAGGGCAGTCAGTATTTAATCTCCGAAATTCAACCTGACAGAAACTCTTCTGTCGCAGGCTGTTTCCTGAGGGTACCAAAATAAGCCAAATCATTTGCCCTCCAAGTTTAGATCCCAGTTCCAGAAGGTACTTAAGCACATGCTTCACAGCAAGCTCAGGAATAGTCTTTGACCTCATTTAAACTAAACTACTTTAAGGAACTGAGCCCACATTTTTTTAGGCTATACTCCAAGTTTTCCCTGCCATTTTCACTGCCCAAAGTCTCAGCAGTGCCTGGTAAGATGAAGTGAGAATCCTGACTCCAACTAAGTGATGTGCTCCTATTTAAGCACCTTCTCACTTCAAAGACAGTGAAGGTTTTCTTTCTGAAAAATGCTATTTCACAGTATGTATTTCAAACATACACATTATTGATAGTATGAAATTGACAGGACGCTTCCTCTCCTAATGCAAAAGCTATGCGCCAGAGAGGCAAGTTAACACCATACATGAATGTGCGCATGTGAGGTACAGTGGAAACCTTCTTGGGTGTCGACCACTGGATGCCCACTAATTTTGACTTGCAAGTGGGCCATGCAAAACCAGCAGGCACAATTAACCTCTCCCTGTCCAGGAGCTGCCTGGGAAGAAGTCTCCCTGGGGTTTAGCAGTGAGAGCAAGGCAGGGTTTGCTTCTGCAAGTCTTGCGATGATCCCTTAAGTATTTCTTTGGAAGTGGTTGAGTCACCATCCATGGAGGTATTTAAAAGATGGGTAGATGTGGCGCTTAGGGACTTGGTTTCGTGGTGGACTTTGCAGTGTTAGGTTAATGGTTGAACTTGATGATCTCAAAGGTCTTTTCCAACCTAAATAATCCCATGATTCTATGTTCTATGATACAGGAATCTTGGGGTAGGGGAGCTCAGACTGTATAGATAGAAGAGCTGTTTGTGCTCTGAGTAAAGAAGTTTAAATTTGACCTGCAATTGAGTGTGTAAGGCTGCACAGAGGAAGGGCTTTCTCCACTGCTGTTCTCAGAGCAATCTCTCCTTTGTCTCAAAGGCCACTGTGGCTATGACTCACACACAGCCATCAGACTATTAACACTTTTATTCCAACTAGTTATTTCTGGCTTTCGGCAGTCAAAATACCTAAATACCCAGAGTGCTTCCAGTGTAACTATAGAAATTATAACAACAAACAACAGCAGCTCGACCCATGGGTCAGCTGAAGCCAAACTCTGAATCACACACTTATTTTTTACCTATAGTTATGAAAAGGAATGTAAGTCTGGACAAAAAGGCAGTACATTTCCCACCTACCTAGAAGATGCTCAGCCAGACAAGCTCAGCGCAGCTGCTGTTACATGGTCTCCCCTTCCACGGGAGATGCTAGCTGAGGGCTGGGTTCTGCCCAGCTCCCTTGGATAACAGGCAAACCCCAACCAGCATATCATCAGACACGCTTTGTAAATCCATTTGAGGCTAATGGACTGAATGAACGTTGTGAACTGATCTTTCTTTTCCTGTATATTCATAATCTGTATGTTTCAGAGAGCTCTTTATAAGGATTCTTACTATTATTTTCTTAAGTTACAAGAAAGATTTTGTTCAAGCTCTAGACCTCCTTTAAACTTTCAGTCTTCCTACGCCTGCAGCACTGGTCAGTTCACTCTCAGCTGTGTCAGTAATTAGAAAATTCAAGTTGGAAGGGGTAGGGTCTTCTAGACGAAGCCAGAATGCAGTCAAATTAATCACCTTGCATCTCAAAAATTCTACATTTTATTTTTAACCAAAATACATTTGCTTATGCAAGACTGCATTGTGTTGCTGCTTCAGCAAAATGGGTTTCTTCAACTCTTCTCCCTCTCTAAAAAAAGTAAAAATTTAGCATATATTTTGATTTTTTATGGTATTATAAATAAAGGCAGCTCAGTAACCAAACATCTTCCAAGTACGTAAACCAAGGCTTGAAGTACAATGTGAGAAACCAGATTAATCACAAATGAAGAACAAAGTGGTTTGAACTTTAGAATGCTTAACTCGTAATTCTATGTATGTCTGACCCAATCTCTGGAGACCTTTAAAACTACAAAGAATGCCTAACAACTCTGAATATAGAGAATAATATATATTTTAAACAAAGAGAACAGTCATTGATCCTTCAGTTGTGTTTCTCTTTTATTTATTCTCTATAAAAACAATTTTGCTAAACTAGAGGGTGATGAAGTATGTATCATCAGCAAATAAAATAGATGAGAATACAGTGGAGTAAGACCTTTATGATTCACTAATAAACCATGAAAGAAAAACACCAGTCTGGAAGCATCAAACCTTCCAGCAGAGCAAGGACCAAGAAAATGTCTAACAGGAGCAGCAAAGCTAACTTGGTGAGAACTCACAATTTGCTAAAGCCCTGTGCCTCGTCTTAACTGAAAACGATCTAAGCTAAATTAAATCCAAAAGCTAAAAGTTGGCAAAAATAAACTAATACACTAAAGAGGAAAAGGAAAAATATCATGAAGTTATTGTTTGCTTCCGGCTTTCATTAAAACATACCAATGCAAAGTGCTGTCTACAGACTTGAGACCAGAGCTGCACAAAGGAGAGAAATTCTGTCCTGTGAAGGCTGAGATAATTCTCATACATGGTATGCAAAAGGGTGACCCTGAATGAGAAGAGAGATTTTCTTTTAAGGTGTTGTCCCTGTTGTCCGGGTGTTGCACACAGCAACAGTGCAGAGAACAGCACCTAGAAAGGATGTCTGTAAAACCACGGATGTTGTTAGGGGCATTCGGGGATGGGCACCGTGTTTGGAACCTTTACAGCTTTCTACTGTGGATTAACTGACATTTTGAATAACAAATATTTTGTGCTCTGTAGGGAAAGACAAGGTTCATCCTTGTGCCATTCCCCAAGTCTTAGCTGATTTCCAGGGGAGGGAGGGATACTGCAGGAGTGCCCTTCAAGGAGAATACCAAACCAGTAAAATCCCTTCTTCTAGTCCCTCCTACCCCAACAAAACAGAATATTTTTGAGTAAAAATGGAGCCACAGTCACAGGCATTAGCAGATACAAAAGAGTCATCTGAAAGCAGTGGTTGTACACAGAAAGCAGTAACTGCTTTCCTTTTTTAGACTTCATGGCTTATTTGTTTAAACCACAAAGATACATTTGCATGCTACCCATTTCTGGTCAGATACGAAAAAATAAAGTAGAAATAAATGCAGAGCAAGTAACACCTCCTGCTAACTTTCAAGGTTAATTTTAACTCATGAAACACTTAGCAAAGGTCCATCACTTGAATTTACAATTTTAAAGAGGTGAAGAGTATGATCAAATATGACTTTTCAAAAAAGGTGAAAAGAAACAACAGAACCCCAACTATTATCTTTTCTTATTTTAAACTTCATCCCACACTTGACACAAATTTAGATCTGAATGCGGAATTACTCCTACTCTTCTCCTTCACTTATGACTCTTTCTTACCATGTTTTTCAGAGAAGCAGTTTGTAAATGTGACTTGTTAGGATGCAGTGTAAAAAGGAACATGTATGCCACAGTCAGTAACCCAACCAGGTTGTGTGTTGCTGATGCAGTTACTAAAATGTTAGAACTAACTGCTAAATTCAAATGAAGCCAACTAGAAGGCAAAATATCCCCTGGTCAGGACAAAGATTTGTGTTAACAAAAGCACAGGGTGTTAAATCAGCCAGAAGTAATAGGATTCTAAAATATAAGTTTATGGACCTTTTTCAGCCAAAGAGTAAGTGTGGCTGTAGCACAGATGCAAGCTGTTCAGAGGACATTGCCATGGTGTTGATGTTCTTAGGAGGCTTTTAGAAGACTGGCTGAGAGAGATGGTAAAACACAAGAACACATGTGAACTTGGGAGAAAGTTTTAATGATTGATCTAATCCTTCTGTAGATAAAAAAGCCTTTCCTAAGTAGAAAATATTTTTTTTTAGTGGTTTACAAAGTCCAGGAAGAATCATATGATGATGCTCTCTTGATGTTTGTGCTAGAAAGTCATTGCAAAATACCAGGGAGCTGTTTCCCAGGGGTATGCCAAGGGAAGTGCCTTTACTGCTCCCGAAGACTTTGATTTAGAGGGAAGACCGTAGAGGGAGAAAACAGTATCACGCTGGAAGATGATGAATGGCATCCTGGCCTTAGTGAAACAAGGGGAAAAATTCCTTTTCTGATTTCAGCAGGTTACAAGAATAAACAGACTCATAAAAAAAACATCCATACTGTGCATGATAAAGATAAGCGATCCAACATAATGTCTCAAACTATGGAAGTATGCTGAAAACTAGTCTTTCCAGAGAGCTGATGGATTGACTGTAAGATGTAGAGTAAAACTGAAAAAGCTTCCAAAGAAGGCAAGGGAGATTTTTACAACACAACTCCTTGCCCAGCAAACTGCATTTTGTTGGAGAAATTTTAAGGATTGCAACAGACAGAAAAGCCTCGGCCACTTTCTGGTTTTGCACTGAACACTGCCTGAAATTTGCAGTTTCTGATGATCTTGGTCTATACCAGGTACAACTCAAAGAATTTTGCTCTGACTTTGATCCTTTCTGTGGCACTGCCATAGCTACTTTTGTGTGTAATCGAGCAGAAGTTGGACAGATGAAGACTTGAGGTGAAACACAAAGCATTAATATTGCCAGCCGGCAGCTCCAAAAATTGCAATATTTGCTCAGCTGGGTTCCAGGAGATTTTAAAGAAAAAGCAACCTTACTGATTTTTACGGCATTCCAATATGCTTCTTGTTTTAGATGAAACAGTCCTAGTGCCATTATTTAATGCTCATATCAGCAAAAGACTGGGTGCTGCCAATTTTCATTCACCCCATCAGCATGGATTCTCAGCCTATCTTTGATATACCAATTAACTTCTTATTGTGGGATCAAACCAACATCAAAGAGCTGACATAGGAAACTAGATGGATTAGGATGCTTAAATAACTTATACAGTCTTACAAATCTTACAATCTAGCCTGGGAGTAATGGGATATTTGTACCTGTATTACTTAAAAGAGCACCTCTAAACCAATAATGCAGCAAACTGATGATGCCACACTCTTCTGCATATTGCTGCCCTGCTTTGCAAAAGTAAGAATTTAGATTATTTTTTCACTTCTGAAAACAGAGCTTGAAATGTGTCTTCTGATAATTTATGCATGCAGTGTAATCAAGCACAGAATCTGACCAGCTTAGCAGAGGCATGATTTCCAGCTCTGTGGTTTTTACCTCAGAGTATTTACTATCTGCTTGCCAGTAATTACCACAACCATCTCCTGCTTTGAATTCTACTACAGAAAAGGGTTTCCAGTTTGTTTCTTTAAAATTGAAAGAGACTTCAATTTAAAACTCAGGTGAATGGAGAACTTCCATGAATCAGAGGATAAAACCATTTGTCAGTTTTTTCTTCTTGCTTGTTCACCAAGTTAGGCGTTATTGGCTTCTGTCTGAAATGCCCTGGCCAACAATTCTTTTCTGTCCATGAAGTATTTTTTGTTGTTGTTGTTTAATACACCCTGTGCCCAAAGGGACAAATGCTTGGAAGTGTTTACATTTTTCACTCGTTTCTTGGAAATCATGACCCATAGATAAAAAGAATACTTCTGCAACAATAATTTGGCACTTACAGAGCTTCTGGTCTTACTGATTGTTTGAACTCATTTTTTTAAACCCACCACATATGTTCATATTTTATTCTGTAACTTTCTTATTACTTAACAGAAGTTGAGAATTACAGTACTTACTAATATTGCACTGCTACTGTCATGAAGTTACAATATACATAATTTACACAATGATTTATTGAAAACCAATGAAGACAGTTTTAAGCCTGTCTAGGAATTTGGGGATATTTGGGTACTTATCTTTCAATAAATCCAGTGAAAGAGTATCCTTCTGGTACTTTAAATATGCCATTGGACTTCTTTATCCATCTCTCTGAATGCTAATTTTGCCCCTGTAACCTGAGTCTCCTCTCTATTATTTTTATTTCAATTCTTACTAAAATCAAGCAGAATAATCCAACTGTTGAAAAAGACCTGGATTAGGATTTTGCATTTGTTTAATCCAAGACTCCTTCTCCATGGCTGATTCTGTGTTCATTCCTATTCGACAGCTAAAAGGGCAACTCAAGATTTTCTTGAGTGCAAAATCAGGTGCAAAATCAGACCCATAACATACAACTGAAGTTGAAGACGAATGAAGCACTAAAATAATCCCATAACCCTTCCCCGTACCATTTCTTGCATCTAATTCAAAATTTTTGTATTTTTGCAGAGCCAGAGCTACAGTACTCTTTGTTTTATTGTTTTTCAGGATGTTTTCACTTTCATTCTTTTGCTGTAAAGAATCAATGTCTTTGGAAATAGTCTGTTGCTATACATACTTTCTAATCCACATTTAAATCAAAAACCATGACATACACCTATAATTAATTTCACTTCACAAATTGCTTCAGCTCTGCGTTAGAAACAGCGTTTTGTCATGGCATAATGTGATAGATGTCACACTGTGTTAGAAACATCTTCTGAGAGAAGCAGCTCTGCTCTTCTAGAGCTACAGGACCACAGCCCTACCCACAGGCAAAATGACCCGCTTCACAATACATTTTGCAACACGTGATGAAAGAAGCTGCAGCTCAAAGAGAGAGAAACAGCAACGCGAGATCTTTCTGTTTGTTTGCCATTTCCTAAGCCTGTGGCTACTTGGATTTTCTGAGGGCTAGCACGGGTCACAGCTACCCAAGGAGGCCAGGGAAGCACTTGTATGGATGCTGAGGGTTAGCCATGAAAACCACCAGAGGGAAGAATGCAGGAGAAGTGGGGCGGGCTGGATATAGTCAAAAGCAGCAAAACCAAAGACACCTTGAAGTCTTGGGCTGCACTGAGCATAAGACTCTTTCTTTGTGTGTGTGTGTATGTCTTGCATTCCCACACCACAAAGCAGCTGTCTCTGTTCTGCTCCAGAGTTTCACGTTAGACACAGCTGAACACAGATCCATGACTCATTTGGTGTCTGTGCCTCATCTTTGCACAGGGAAAAAGCAGCAGCACTGCTCTTGCAGCCAGGGGAATGTGTAACTGCAAGGCACGTTCCCCGACTGCAGCCGCACCGCTTCCACAGAGGTTTACTATCAGTGCCTTTCGATAGCTAAGAATCTTCTCCACAGTGCTCTTCTTCTGGTTCGGTCCTTAATTAATTAATGGTTTGACACTGTGAAACTAAGAATTTTCCCGACAGCTTCATATTCAGGAAAGAGCAATTATAAGCTAAGGATTGAAGCCACTAAGTGCACTATACATACACAGTTGGACTCTTTTCTTATTCCACTGAGCTAAATTAGTAATTAACGACATTTTCACCAAAAAGCTGAGCAAATCCAGGAGTAATAGTAAGCCAAATATATAACATAGTCAGGCATGGGTTTCAAAAGAACAGGGGTCAAAGCTGCCAAGGTCTCATGCAGTTAGATAACTATGTAGATAGCTCAGCTCTTCTTCCACCCAGCTGAGATGTCCCCAGCCTTATCACAGTTATACCCCTGCCCTTAGGAGCTCAGCATTAGAAGAGCTCCCTTCTGACATAACAGGTTTTTGGTTAGACGTTCATCAAGTCAACATTTATTTTTAATAGCTGGATTACCAACAGGCTTTGGATGTGTCCCCCCCACCCCGTTCCCTGTTGCTGACTCTCTGCCCTTGGGCTCTGGTATTTGCTGACTAATGAGAGTGCCTGTAGCCCATTCCCAGAACAGACCCCGTCCGTAGCTCAGCATTTTTACCGGGAAGAGAAAAGGCAACACCCTGCACTAGCAGAGTGATAACTGGCCGTTTCAGCCAAAGTTTTCCAAGTACATCGCTACGCTACAAGTGCTACAGGCAGAAAGGGTATCTGCAATGGCACAGCCCTTGTCAGAAGTGGTCAGTGCTTCCTACAAGATCTTCCTACAAAAGGTTACGTTTTTTTCCAGCACTCAGGCATTTCTCTTTACTGGTCTGGAGGCTCCTCCAGTGTCTTTACCAGAAATACGTCAGGCCTGTTGCCACCATTCTGTGTGAGGACAGTCCCTGGACAAGTCAGGTGGCTGCGGAC
Source organism: Elanus axillaris (assembly GCA_026212715.1). Taxonomy (NCBI): domain Eukaryota; kingdom Metazoa; phylum Chordata; class Aves; order Accipitriformes; family Accipitridae; genus Elanus; species Elanus axillaris. The sequence continues at coordinate 5,072,857 of JANZLQ010000040.1, forward strand.
TGGGTCTGTGAGCAGTGTTAGCGCTGACTGACACCATCTCCAAGGAGGAACAGTGGCAAACAAAGCTTTTTTTGTCCTCTTTATGTTTCTTCCTGGCAAAAGTCAACCTACCAAAACACATAAAAATAATTTTAGTTTCCTTGGACATGACTTCCTCACTTAGCCATTTCACTGAATATAGGTAGAGTGCAAGTTTCCAGATGGCCACTAATGTTCAAGCACAGAAAAAACATAGTTTGATTATTGCATTCTGACTACTCTATTGCACAAATATGTTATGAAAGAAAAAGTTATGTAAGAATCATCATGGATTTCACTATTTCCTAGTTAACTGTTTTACTGTAAGCATGTATGATGCCCCAAAAATTCATTTATGTAGAAAAAATGTGAGCTAGCATAACACAGTTCTTAACATCCTTCTGCTTCTTCACAATAAGACAGATGATGATGTTTAATATTTCCTTTACTAACATAAAATCTTCCACTTTGACTCACAGTCCTTATGCTGAGAGACACTTCGGAGAGTTTTGTCTTACAAACAGTAAATATAGACCCAGGGTATATTGTTGTTTGGCTGTAGTACATACAGAACTTAATTATGGAAGATCAGAACATTCTCCTTGCTAAACACACTTTACAGGTCCAGTAGTGAAATACCCTCAACCGTGTGTATTCTAGTCCACTACCTGGTCCAAACAACCTTTATTATGGGCTCACAGAATTACTGTTGTCCCAATGACTGGCCAACCCACGATGGAAATGACAGTCTACCCATGCAGAAGCTCGGTCCGTTTGATAGTCTTAGTGCTGGCTCTATGGGACCATAACAAAAATAGGAGGGATTAAAGAATCTCTTTGTTTGCAATTCAAGTAAATATACCAAGGGCAAAGGAGACACAAAACCTGAACTATGCTCTTAAGAGTGCAAGATGATAAAAGGAATCTGACGGGATGGTGTGTGGGAAAACAAGGATTACCACTGCTTTTGTCGTTGCTGCTTGAATTTAAGGGTTTGTCTGCAGTTTCACTAGCATAGCTGAGCTGCTGTTTATCTGCTGGCATATGTATGCCAAGGGAAGGAACGCTGATACTGGAAAAAAGAACACTGTTCCCAGTTTAGTTTATATTGCTTCAGAAGCGGTTTAGGATAAAAGAAAAAGATGTCACTCATCCCAAGAACATCTGAGAAGATGTTTATCAGCATGATTATAGTGATTTGAATTCATGCATCGTTATACACCTATGTCATTTTCCTGCAGATTGCATTGGAAATGGAGCTTCTTGAAACAACTTACTGGTAGTCATTTCATCGATGTTACATGTAAACTGGTTAGTGAGACAGATTTTTGCTGTATCACAAGACATGGATTATTGGAACTTCCCATATGAATATATAGCTCTGGAGAAACACAGCTTTGTTAGAAAACCACTGGAAAAAACAAAGGTCCTAACACTGTTACGCTGAGCAGCTGCGCAATGTGACTGTGAGGTGGCAATGGCTACTCTAAATTATTTGTGGTAAAGATGCTTTTTCTAGGATCTAGCTGTAAGTGCACAGGTGATTTGCAAATGGAGCCCAAAAGTCTCCCAAAGCAGCAAAACAGATGTAAGCAGCAAAACAGATGCCCTGGAGAAAGTCAGATGCAAACTGGTTAGTTCTTAAAAAGAATGGATTTTTAGAGATTTTCTGAAACTTTCCCCTACAATTCCCGGAGAGCTGCAGTTATTACGGAATGTGGAAGTCACATAGGACACACACGAAATCTCTCTGGCCTCTGGACTTCATTGCTGGAGGAACTGGAATTGTAGGAAATGAACCCAAAACATCCCAGTGAGGCTGTTCTATGGCCTGAAGTGGGAGGTTTTCCACCCCAAGAGATGTGCCAGCTCAGCCTGAGAGCTGCTGCCTAAGGCAGGAGGAGAAGTTAGCGATGCAGCGTCGGTGTTGGTGTGACTGGCAAGGACCTACTCTGCCGGGGATGGCTCTTGCTCTGTTTGGTAAAGCACAGGGGGGGAAACTGCTGTAATGCAGAACAGCAATATGAAACACTGTTGTGGAAAGCTCGGTGTGCGAGACAACGGTGCCCTGATGGGGAATGAAGGGCCCAGCTGGGGTAAGCAACACGGCATCTGATGTTACCCCATACCACGCACAGGGCAGAGCTATGTTTTTGCATGGAGCCTTGCCATTGCTCTCATGTTCTCACACATACCGTGGTGCATAGCAACTCATCTGCTGGGCCATCTGCTGAGCTGCCTGCGTACTCAAATTAGGACTGCGACTCTTCATTCCTACGTGCAGCCTTTCAAACTTTACACCCTCCCATTTGAAAACTTTCTCCTCCTGCTTGATCCATTACATCACCCATCCTCACCAGCTGGGACTGACTGCTACGACAGTAGGTGTTTAGCAGCCTTCATACTGTCTCTCACCCTTCAGATTAATAACCTCACCTAGAGGAGAAGCATCATATGCACTTGCCTCACACCCTGTGTTGCCCCATCAAACAGGATCATCATTTCAAAGATGGTACGGGAATTCCCCAGCCAGCAGCCAGGAGCCAGCATCTGCTTTTGTATTACGTATTTCTAGATCCTCAGCTTGCTGCTGGCTCTGAGTCATGCAAATCTTACGCCTGGCAAAGCAAAAATGGCTGCACCATGCATAGATTTTATCTTTCAAATAGAAAGTGAGGTTTTTCAGTGACAGTTTACTCTTTTTAAGAAGTTACCAATTTCTCTGCAACTTTGCTTTTATTTTTCAACATAATTCTATCTGACTGTAATCTCTTTGAGTGGAAAGTTTTGTGTGAAAGATGTTACACAAAATAAAAGTGAAATTGTGCATTTTAACATATTCTTATCCATTCGTTGTCTTCAGTTTCCAATTACAAGCTGGTAGATGCTGCAGTTCCCATACCACATACCACCTCTCCCAGTTTCACTGGAAGTACCAGGAGCTCTGATAATGGCAGATCTGGGGGTTTCCACTGGGAGGCAAAATCCTCCTATCTGCTTTTCTCTCCCAGTTCCCTTGTTGCTGAGGACCATGGCTCTGTGCTTGATCTGCATCCAGCCAATTGATACAAAAGCTAAAGAGAAAAGCCTGAAGCTCAACTCTGATATTCAAGCTCAGTGTTTAATGAAGATATCACCAATCATAAGGTACTGTTGTTAGTAGTGAGGAATATGTAGGGGAAACAGCTAAGATTATTTAAATGTTCCCCATAAATATGATCATAATGGGTTAGAATTTGAGACTGCAATTTTTTTGGCTTCTGGTTTCTCCTTAAGCTCCTATATTGCTAGAGAACATGAGTTGCCATTTCTATTTCAGGATTTTTTTTACTGATGAGTCTAAGTACTTTATATCTGAAATATTTTCAGAGATGGGAAAGAGGTATTCCAAGCAGATTTGTGCAAACTGATAAATGGAAATGAAAGTTTCAGATCTAACTTTCCAGTTTGACTGCACACCTGCCCAATTCCAGCAGCTTATTAGAGCCAATGTTTACTTGGCCTTTCTGCCCATTATGGGTTCATTTTATTTTGGAAGGGAAAAGTTTCCTGCTTGATGGTATAGACTCAGTTGTGCTACATCACCATACTTACTTGCTGCTGTTGCTGTATAGGGTCATATGCCTTTTCTTTTCAGTCCCAGCAAGGAACCACGAAGGTCCTGCCCTAAACTGGCACCAGGAACTAGATCTGGAGTGATTCTGCATGACTACATTTCCACTCAGAGCAGGTACCTTGATCTCAGCAACCCTACGTGCAAGTCAGAAGTGACCAGCTGCCCTGCAACAAAATGGTCCTAGGCCTTATGACCATTAATAGTACAAGGTCCTATATCTGAGTGCTTTCCTCTGCTCCTTATCTTCTATTCTTATGCATAGACGGCACATAAAACAGTTGCTTTCTTAAAAAAAAACAAACATCTCTGAACTAAAATCTACAATGATATGCTCATATAGAGATCCCAGTTCCTTTTCCAAATCCAGTAAACCCGAGGAAAGAGTCAAACTGAAACCTGCCTGTGGGTGCACAGTAAGTTCTCAGCACATGAGAATTAGGGCCGCTGCTGCTCAAATCTTCACATAGCTCAGGCTGCTAAACTACATGCAAATCTTTTGCTTAGAAGTTCCTGAGACATATTACTGGGGTGCATCTCTATGACTACCCCTCTCCATCACTGTATTCTGGAAAGGACTGCACAGCTACCACTTCACACAAGGCTGCTCTGGCTCTTCACCTCCCAAACTTGTGTCACCCGTTCCCGAATGGCAAGTTTCACTAAAGCATCTCTGAACCCAGGACAAGGTAAGTGCCACCGTGAGGGGAGTCCTTAGGGTTTTAAAGAAGCAGTGTGAAGATACTTAATCTTCACCTAGCTAACTATAGCTTATCTGAAACCTGGCCGTGTCTGCTGTCTACTGCCTCAACATAATCTCATTCAGTTTTAACAATCAAGCTGTTCGCCCCAACAAAGAGCACATGCAAAGATCATTGCAGCCCACTTGGAACACTCTAATGGGTAAACAGGTTTAATTTACCAGCCAGCAAACAAAGTTTACTTATAAAGTTTAGAAGATCACTTCAAGCACAAAGGACCTGGAAATATAATGAAAGACAAATAGGTCCTTTAGGAGGATAACATAACAGAACTGCAGAGGGTATAATTCAACCTCCCTTCCATTTAGCAATGCTGTTGCTGCTGGTTAAAACTGGGCAATTTGCTGAGCATGGGCAACAAAACCCTGGAAAGGACAGGCTGTAGGTTGCACTTCTCCCAGCTGGAGATTCCTGTGTAGAAAATGCCTGGTAAAATCTTATTCACTCTGAAGACAGATAAATCGTAGTAATTGTTCTTTAGGGTCTGAGATAAATGCAGTCTCTGGCAAGGGTAAAGGATTTGACAGAGCCCAAACGAGGGTTTGAACTCCACAGGGGACAAGAAAGCCTCTAACACCCTCTCCTTCAATCTGAGACTGAATACTGGTTGCACTAGAAAACAAGAAATGTCTCCAGTTGCAGCAGCAGCAAACTCCTAATGTAAGTAAATAAACAGCCCTGATGGAGATGGATCCTAAACTGCTCATTCATTTTCTGACACAGAACCTCAGACATTCTGCAGAAATTTCTCAAGGTCTAAGGCACTAGGGGTTGGCTTGTGGCTGAAAATTAGGAAAGCTTCTTATCAAACCAGCGAGTCACATCCATTGTGTTAGGAAATACTCCTAGCCATTCAAATTCCAGCCTTCCATTCAAGGAGTGTTAACAAATAAAAAGAAAATTTAAAAATCCCTGCAGTTTAGGAATGAGAATAACTGTACTCAGCATCACTTGCTCTTGTTGTACCCTCTAATTTAATCCCCCTCTGTAAATTTTATGGTAAATCTGGGATTTTCTGGAATGCCTCAGATCTGAAGATCTCTTGGGTAGGGGGCACATTTACATTGTTTCTTCATAGGAAAGGAACAGATTTGTGGAACTACAAAATCCCACAAAGAAATCTCTAATGGGATTGCATACACTGAACTGGTTTAGGTTATCGCTGTGGGCTTCTCCCCTAGTTCACAAAGACATTAGATGCCTCATATCGTGTCACATAATTAATTTGTTTATAAGTAAACATATATATTTAAAGAGAAGACCCCCCAGCTTAATTACAAATCTGCTAAATTGACTCACAGATGAGCGAGCTTGGTCTGCGTTTCTGCGTCCCAGCTCCTGCAGCGGGCAGGTCTGAGAGCTCACAGCTGCTCTGCTGCGGGCCCAGGGCTGCCGATGCTCATGCAAGAGCAGCAGGGCCAAGGGCAAGGCAGGAGCAGAGCCCACAAGGGGCTGGGATGGGGCTGGGGAGCTTTGTGGCTAGCGGAACACAGCCCAGAGCATACAGCATCTGCAATAACATTTTGGAAATAAAGTCAGAGCCCGCTGTCTGCAAGTAACAAGGCTGCAGTTCTTGTTCCTAGGAGAAGGGTTGCTTCTGCTCTGACTGACGCAGATCGAGGGAAGACAGGGCTCTAGTTTTCACATTGGCGGCTTGCAGTTCCCAACATTTACTGAATCAGCTGCTGGAGCTTAAAGGAGAGCTGGTTGTCCTGAGGTCTGTATATGAGGAGCATGTGCAGGCAGCAGAGGAGGGATAAAAATGACCTGCTGTACAAACGAGGCACTCATGCACATTCACAAGCCAGGTTTACAAAGAAGTTTAGGCAGCTGAAGGTGCGGGCAGGTATGTAGCGTTACTGGTTACTCGCACAAGAGCCTAAGCATGGTTTTGTATATCTGGTCCTTGGTAACCTGCCAGACTATCCCAAAAAGGACAATGGACTCCAATTCACTCTTTCTGGCTTCACAGGAGCACATCTTCTCAAAGCGTGTTCCCTCTTTCAGATTTTGCCTTCTCAGCACACCTTTGCAGAGTGAATTTTCAACAGTTCCCCATGCCCTTTGATACCTCAAAGCAGCTATTCAATTCACAAGTGTGTGAGGTGCTGCAGTTTTACCAGTTTCCCTTGCAAAATTGATCTTGCAAAAAACAAAGCCAAAACACTTCACACAACTCCAGAGGTGTCAGGTTTTAGAACTCTCACATGTCCCAAAATTCTGTTGTAATTTCCTTCTAAGAAGTCTGGGGTTAATGAGACTGAAGAGAATGATAGGAAGGAAAGAAATAATTATATATTCTTTTTTTTTCTCAACATGTCCCAAATGTCACCTCTGACCTGGCTTTCTATTTCTGGCATGGACTAAACTCCCTCTATTTATTTAGCAGCCTACACACCATTACAGTAACGTAGCAACAGTACTTTCAGTTGTGAATTTGAAAAAAAGAAGAGAAAGAACATATTTTTCATAAGAAAACTGTTAAAGCATTGCAGTCTAGTAACACTTCAATAAATGCTTCTATTTTTCCCTTTACAAGCCAGTATTATTAGGTTTCCAGACTGCAAAACCAGTGCAGAGGGATGCACAAGGGGAACCAAAGCAGTGTCACTGCCACAAAGCCTGTTCTTCCTATGCCAAACAGACTGTCCCCTAACCTTTTTGTTTGTTTGTCTTAATGATGTTTCAGCTTGAATATTTCTCAGGCTCAGCACAGACGAAAGTGGGAGTTTGGGGAGGACACTGAAATAATGATGGGATTTATCTGGTGGTTTTCCCTCGCTTTTCAAAAACAGTCCTCCATTATTTTATAATCCATAGCTCAAGGGTGATATGATGCTCAGAGTTATCTGTGAAAAAGGAACATTTTAAAAAGCATGAAGTGAAGTTGAAGTAACAGTCCCATTTTCAGCTGACAGTCCAAATCCCACTGTTTTACAGGGAAAGTTAGCCAGCAAAGACCTGTAAAAACAGCCCTGGAGTCAGAGGAGTACCCAGTGAAAACATTTTGCAAACCCTATTTCAGTGAGAGCAAAGCACCTAAATATCTCAAAAACGCAATTCTCTGAGCTACTTAAGTGCTTCTTATTTTTAAACCTAAGGCCTCAGTAAGAACTCAATAATTTTCTTAGGATGGGTTCAAAGTGTTGGACTTATGAAAAATAAAACTTCTTCAGTTTGCAAAGCTTCCACTGTAAATATTAGTAAACAATACAGATGTAGTAGCTGGAATAGCAGTGAGCACTTCATGAAGCAGTGTATGACTTCTCGTGAAACTTTCTTCACGGCTACATAAACTCAGCCGGCATCTCTTCAGATGCTTTTTCTCATTAGCGATCTGACGAGCACACAGTCACCTCTGAATGCCAGTGGCTTTTCTGTGGAATCAGCAACAGGTCTTGGAAACGCAGCTTTATAGCAGGCATAGGCAATCAGCTTTCCCAACGTTTATAAACTCAATACTTCTGTAAACTTAGTGGTTTTACTGCACAGTTTGTAAAGTCTGCAAGAAAATCATAGTTCCCGCTTATTCCAAACTATTGGCTTTTCCTTGGCACGACCAGTTCATGTCAGCTTGAAAAAATGGCTTCACAACTGTAAAATCCTTGAACTTCTACTGTTTGCAAGTCTGGTATGTAAAAACAGATTGTTCACAAACTATGCACTCTGCTGAGATTACAACAGTTGCAAATTTAGAAAGTGTCCCATTATGGCCATCATTCTGTCCAACAGAAATATGAATACATAACCCATGGCCCCCAAGACTTGGAAGTCACAGGACGAATAATATTTGTCACTAACAGGGCTCACAGAAACTATTGTCTTTTAAAAAGCATTGTCAAAAACTTCCAAATGACAATCTAAATTCCATTTAAATTAACACCTTAATTTCAGTAATTTTAAATTCATACTAATAACGACATTTTACTGCCTTTCTGTAAAATGCTCTTTGGGAAAGGATATTGAATAACTGAAATGCACTGTTCAAGGCTTTTGTGGAAAGCTACAAAGCAGTTTTGACTGCAGGGGTCAGGTGGGGTTTGTGGCATCAGAAGGGAAGGGAGTAACAAAATCTCTAAGAACAGTTGTCTCATTCTAACAGTTACAAAACTACAAACGGGTTAGCCTCAGAAAGGGAGTATTTTTCTGCCATGAAGACTGGACGTCAGTTTTGGTTTATTTTTAACAAATCCCAAGTTGCAGCAGATTTTAAAACTGAGTTTTGCATGGCTATGTTTGTTGGTTGGTTTTGGGTTTTTTTTCTGATGCAACACAAACTGAAACAAGTCAAGGATATTACTGTAAAGCAGAAAAAAAAAGTTGAAGTATTGCATTTTATTCAACAATGAAATGAGAAAGAGGAAAACCTATTTTATCTGGCTGGATGTAACGTTTTTACATGCAAATTTCATTTCAAAGATGGCATTTTTCCCTTGTCTTATCACATTGCTAATTCATTTCCAACTCAAATGAAAAGGACAAGAAAGCAAATAAAATGACTGTTTCTTTGCTGAGTAACATTATAGGAGTAAACGTGTCCCTTTCCCTAAACCCCTATCAAATTGGCATAATACACATTCATAGCATTTTAATGCATTATTTAATGTGTTTATCCATATTACAGTTTTCATGCTGCAACAAAGAGTTCACCAAAATACTACTTGTAATGCTTTTTCCTCTAAGACATGTTTGATTGCATCATTAGTTTAATTACCACTCAAGTTAACATTTCCTTCTCTATTTCAAACTAGTATGTTTTTTTAAGTCTCTATTTTTGAATGCAAAGTCCTGATAACTCGCAGGTTTCTGTTTTGAATAGAGACCAATAGCTGGACATCCCTGTGCACTGAAAACATGTGGTCAAAGATTAAACTCGGGCTTCAGGACTATTATGGCTCCACCCAAATAAATAGTCCAAGGGAAATTATTCTGCTTAACGTTCTGATACACAGGTTGCCAAGAACAGCAGTGTTTTTTAGAAATTAGTTTTTTCTTAGAAGTCAGCCTGTATCTCATTAAACAATGCATTTAAACTATCAAAACACGGTTAAAATGGAAGAAAATGGTCTAGAATAAACATTGCACTTAACTACCAAAACAAGGTTAAGTGGTGGAAAATGGTCTGATTTGCACTTAGCTAATTACAAATGTTTAACTCCAACGATGGAAACTCTTCCCTAAAATAAATTTTCTGCTGTTATTTTACCAGTGAGATCAATTTGTTCAGGATTTCACAGAGAAAGGAACAGGTAGTCAGCAGCACGGGAGCTTCTGCATGAAAGTCTTCATTTTTTTCAAAACTGAGTTCTTCCTTAGTGTACAAACTAGATAGACAGACTATACATTGGGTTTTAAAATGAAGTAACAGCAGGAGAAACATAGGTACAAAACTTACAACTAGAACCAACTAAAAGGCTTTCTCCATCATGCAGGACTCCTATTCCCACCCAGCCTATAAACTAGAGTTACAAAACCTGCACAAATTGGTTAAATAAACTCAGTTATTTCAGTGAGAGTTTGGGATGTTGATACCAGCAGGGTGTGAAAGGTGTCTGTAACTCTCTGTTCAGAGGAGACAGAGCTCAAGAGGTGAGGCTTTGTAGGGAGCATTTGGAAACAAAAAGTCTTATGAACAAAAATTAAGGTTGGATTTTTCTTTGATAGTTATTTTTCAGAAACTTCCCCCAAATCCCAAACCAGCAGAAGTACCTGACCTCACGCAGCACTTGGGGATTTCTTTTAGGCAAGGGTGGCAATGTCCTCTGCTGACAGCAGCCCAACGCTAGATCAGAGTGCAGATGCTCTGCATCCCACCCACCCTTAGCAGTGCTGTGGGACTCTTGTTCCTATTACTTGAGCAAACTCTTCCATAATTCGACTTTACTTTTTCTTCTTAGTGGCCAGTAACTTCCCATTTGTTCTCCTGATAAATACCAGAACTTCAGCTAAAAATGGAGAAGTCGTCTAGATTCTCTTATCTGGTAAAACCCTAGCAATGGTGTGCTGCGGTCGAGTTCTGGCTGATCCCCCCAACAGTCAGAGACGTCCATCTCCAGCTACTTGCCCTGCTGTGCCCTTCTGACAGCATTTACTGCCTCAGGAGCAGAGACAGCAGGAACGGACACTGCTTTACTAGCTTTTTGCATCTGGTACATTAATTTACACCTCTATTTGTCTTCCCAGACCAGACACTCCAAGAAGAAGTGAGGTAAGAAGTGCAAGGCTAAATATTCTAACACGGGGTCCATTTTGGACTCTTGTTCTAGAGATGCTGACAAGGGATATTTTATTTTCAATAATGTTTGAAGAAACTCAAGTAAAGTGGGAAACTTGCCTTTTTTTGAGCAAGTGGTCTTCCCTCATCAATTTGTATAGTACTGAAGATTAAAAATAGCTCTTCAGCTGGGGTACAGCTGTGCAGCATTGACTTAAATGGAGCATAACTGACTCACAACAAGCAAGCATCTGTATATAGCCCTTTACTATTGCAAACCACATAACTTAACACTAACATTAAGTAAATACTGGCGTGGCATTCACCGGAGCTGGCAAGCAGGCTGGCTAACTACCACTGCTTCTCCTCACAGATGTAACAAACTACAGGACAGCAAATTGAGGACAGGTTGAAATTAGCTGCCTGTTAAAAATCCCATCCTCTTCTCATCAGCAATCAGAACAATATGTCTTCTCAATGGCACTAGTCTCTTCATTAGACATCCTCTGTGCCTTCTTCCATGTCTTTTTTCCCCTCATAGTGACTTTTTGCACTGGCTGCAGCAATTCCTTTGTTTTCTAGGCCATGAAACCATTCTCCCTCCTCTCTAATAAACAGAAAACAAATATTACCAGTCAGTGACCAGATACATTTCCATCTGAAAAGTATCAAAAAGCCAGCTGTCAAGGCTGACATTACAGAATTGGGACACATGAACACCACCATGCTGAGGTTTCTGAATTTTTAAAAATTTGCAAGCAAACATAAACACTTTTTTCCCCTTGCAGCTCTGAATGCCTAATCTACATCCCCGGTTGGATGTATTCAGCACTAATATAAGGCACTGCGAAACCCATCAAACCTGAAGCAGATCCTCCCATGACATCTAATTTCCTACAGAGGCTGGTACTCATGATCCACTAATATCAATACCAAAAATCTCCAGTGGGGCCAGGTTTTCCTCCCCTGGGGCTAAGTGTCAAGCTGTGCCTGAAACTTAGCATTTTTGGTCTAGAGCATGATGGACTTCACCTCCACGACCACCACTTCCCAGTTTTTGGTAGCAGCTTCTTCCTCTCTCACCTCTGCCCCATACCCAGCTCCCCCTGAGCTTTGGGGGTTCCCTGGCACCCCTCAGGCCCACACAGCCCTGACTGGGGAGAACAGCTGGAACCAAGTGGGGAAATGAGAGCAGCACAGCTTTCAGGTCACACTTAGGGGACAAAGAACTGCAACACACACCAAATGCTCTCCTGGGAGACTCCTTGCACAACTGCCTCTTTAGACAGGCTGACGTGGTGGATTCGTGGTTCAAGCATCAGACAGAGGGAAAAGCATTGTACATGCTATTAAACGTCTATTAGAGTATTTGCCTGCTGCAGTGAAGCTCCTTGTGCTTTCTAATGAATTCTCTGCATTTAGCATTAAGCTCTCTGTTTTTACAGAAAGTTACACTTGGGTAATTAATCTCATGTTCATTTCCTGCACATGTAAGAGAGCAGCCTTTGTTAGGGAATGATAAGACACTTCTAAGAATAGTGCTGCTAAGAGCATCAGCTTTGTAAGACTTTACAGGAAAAATATAGACTCTTAACACCTGTTTTTCGCTTTTCAAAGTTTTGAAAATAACGTTCTGCTTACCTAGAGCCAAATTCTGACTTGTTTATGCATAAAAAACCTAACTGCTTTCATCAGAAAACAAGCATAAATGAAGGTACACTTTGGTCTTTAGGCTCCAATCTCACAAAGAAGTATTTGCTTAATTTTATAAACACTGTAAATATCCTCAGTGGCTTCAGTGGGACTATCTGTGGTTCCCAGTCTCGCAACCTGAATTCATCACTTTGATCTCTTAACTACAGATTCCACTGAAATTAATTGGATTTTCCTAGTGATTGTAATAGGTCGAGGATTAAGAATTTATCTGTGTGTAAAACAAGAGACCCTCAGGCCGGACCTTACAAAGGCCGGATGCTGAACTCGGGAAAATGTGAACTGGGAGACGACCCCCGGGAGCAACCGAGTCACTCGGCTGTAAGAGAGGTCCCAGGGAGCTGCAGACCAAGCCTGCGCTTGCAGCTCCCTGGAAGCTTCAGCTCAGACCATGGGGTTTGCCAGTTGAACACAAAGGGGAGTGTAAAGCTAGGGGATTTATGTATGTTGTCGGTTCAGAACCAGAGCCAACACCATTCTCCTGTAAGCGGTTGACACTTGACACCTACTGAAGTCAGTTTAAACAGTCATTGTTTTAAAGCTTGTGTTGTTTTTAAGCAGTCACCGTGGTTCAGCCTGAGCTCTCTACCACCCCAGTGCCGAGATGCACAAGCTACCATGCCGTTGAAACTATCTAAAAAGTGAGGGGAAAATAGCTTACAGCGGGCAAGAGACAATTGCCATTTGGTTTGTAGCATCCACTGTGTAACCAGTCATATAAGAAAGGACATTAATCTTTGCTGTACTTGCAGCAGATTTCTTTCTGCTTTATTATGGACAAAGGAGTAGTTTATCCTCTTAACCAGAAAACAAAGCCTAATCTGCAGAGATCTGGCTAATCTAGCGGTTGATGTTTGAAGAATAACACAGAACCAATTTCCCTAGTTTTTGTAATGCAAAATCTGAGCAGAGCAGACTGCAACTAGTCCTGTGAGCTGATCAGAGCCCCTGTTGTGACTATTATCTTGACTATATAATGGGGGCTTTCAAATCCCAGCTTTATCACATTCTGTTTTCTCTACTTTGCCCTTTTATGAATATTGAGTCATCAAAAATAGCTTCACTGACAGAGTTACTAATGATACCAGCTGGGTGAATCAGTGGCTCTTACATTGTCTAGTGCCTGCTATACAGTGCTATTAGTACACTCATTACAAAATACAACAAAAATTAGATATCCATATTTTATTTGCAGGTCCCTTGAGACACATCATAGCGATTACTTTAGAATTGGAAAACGCTAACTGAACAAAGCAAAGATTCAGCCATTTCAATGCAATACTGTGATCTAAAAGAAGAAACTCTGGCTTAGAACAAGTTAAAAGTAAATTCTAGCATCAGTGGATTATCCTTTCTCCTAGTTTTTAGTGCAAAGAAAAAATACACTACCAAATGATATCTACCACATTGTTCGCGAGACAGTTACTCCTCATATTACTAGAAAAAGCTAACATCAGCAGTCCAGAAAAAAAATGCTGATAAACAGAAGTGAATACGACAAATGATGTAAGTGATGTATATGGCTCAGGAGTGTGATAGTCACATATGGTGGTATCCTTCTAGTACAGTGCAGTGCTCTGGGGTAAGTTAGGTTAGGAGCGTGTGACTCAAACGAGTATTACCGATTCCAAAAGTGTAACAACAGTAACAACAATATGCCTGATGAAGAAGCATCACAAATGAGCATGCAAAATGGCCCACGATGGGCTTACATTTTTAATGCTGTCCCAAGCAATTTTTTAAGGGTCATTTATTTCTACCCGGAGTGCCTTCCCTGCAGCCCTGCAATGATACAGTTTCCTACGTTTGCAACACACACCCTTTTTCTTTTCTTTTTTTTTTTTCCGAAAAACAGGCAGGCAGATACAGAACGAAACAAGGGGCCCCCTTTTCACATAATGCAGTTGCAGCTCTCCATGCATGCAGTGTTCGCTTCTTCTCATCCCCCCCCCCCTTCACCTTTCAGCTCTCAGGAACTTTACAGCATGGCATCTTCTAGTACCTCTCCATCACAGACAAAAAGTAAAGCCTGCTGCTAGCAACTGCATCTGGCATATTAAATTGGTAAATAAAACTGTTGCAGATGTCGCCTTTAGCAAGTGTCATAGAAATTACAGAGCATCTTAACAAAGCGGAGCCTCAGAATTTAAAGTGTTAGTTTTTTTCAGGAGGTTCATGCCCTCCCCTGGAAAAGTGACATCTAAAATTCTGTTACAAGAATTCTGTTAGTTACGGCAACATTAACTGAAACAGAAATGTGGTTTTTAACCTAAGATACGTTGCATAACAGCTGAAGTATTACAGTCTTACGAGCCGGGAAAGGTTACTTCCAAAGGGCACAAGAATACCGATGAAAACCAAAATACTCCACGAGCGCGCGGACTTGTAAATCTTTTTGTTTTGGTCCAAGGCGAAGCCGAAACAGGCGAGACATTTCAAAGGCAGAGTGAGACACCGAGCACATGCCGAAATCCGTTTAGCGAGAAAAAATAGCAGCAGAGCCTCTGCACTTACGTATCGCTTGAGTTTCTTCTCGGGGGGTGATTTAATGAGCCATCCAGTGCAAACGACGTCCCCTGAGCTCATCTTCCCCCCCCGGCGCGGAGCGGCGACGCGGGAGCCAGGGTGCGGGCTGCGAGTGCGTGTGTATTGTTCCCAGCCAATTTGAAACCAGCAGTAATCAGCTTCCTTCAGCTGTGCTCTGATACTGCTCCAGCCCGAGGAGGAAGTCATGACATTGATCACTGACACGGCCAGCCCTCCCTCCGCCGCAAACACAATGCAACACACCGAGCACGTGATGGGCGGCCGGGGCTCGCCGCCACGCAGCCGGCGGCTGCGACACCCACCGCCACC
>JANZLQ010000040.1:5088212-5101229 GCA_026212715.1 Elanus axillaris
GGGGCAGCCCGGCTCCGGGGGGCAGCCCGGCTCCGGGGGGCAGAGCGGCTCCGCGGGGGGCACCCGGGCTCCGAGCTCCGCGGGGGCAGCCCGGCGCCCCGGGGATGCCGAGGGCCCCCCTGCTCCGGGGGAGCAGGGTGAGCGAGCACCACGGCTGAGGTTTGGGAGCTCCGGGACTGAGGTGGCCCCGACGAAGGGCTGTTTCGGAGCGGTGCCCCAGGCGGGGCTGGCCCCGGCGGCGGGAGAAGGGCTTTGGCCTGGCCGCGGAGGCGCAGGCAGCGCCGGTGGAGCGGCCGCGGTGCCGGCCCGCACATCCGCTGTGCTCGGTCCGCACCCAAGTGTCCAGTGGCAGCTTCCACCGCCCGCCCGGTCCGCTCCTTCCAAGCTTCTTCAGTTTGTGGATTTACAGGGTTTTCAGCGGCATCCGGTCCCCTGTGTGAATTCGCTATGAATAAACCTGATTTTTCGGGGCACATCACTGCAGCTTTTCTAGAAACAGACTTGTTCAGAAGTCACTTCAGGCAGACAGGTTGCCATTCTGCTGTCAGGGCTGAAAAATACGACCACAGAGTGCATAACATTGCTGATATCCTTGGAGTTAGTGCCTCTCTCCAGGACGGGAAACTCCTGGCTTTTCAAGGACAGGGCAGCTTGTGTTCGTTCTTGAGAAGTTGCTTATAATTTTGACTTAGATTTAAAGTGGACGCAGTGATCCTTCGCTGGATTTTATGAGCCTGTCATGTCTGAGGAGTCCCATATGCCTCTGCCTAGGCACAGCACACGTGGTGGAGCCTGACTCTGCGAGGTGTGCTTAGTGGTATCAGGCCTGCGTGAGAGTTTAACGTTTTCACGGAATTTTTCACGTCCGTGCTGGAGCTCTTTGGCAGGGCAGGCTGACAATGGCTTGCAGTGTCACTGCTGGAATCTAACAAACTGGAAACCATGCTTAGTTTTTTCCAAGATTTTAAGCAAAAATGTTGTGGCAGTATGTATTTATTGTATTTAATATAATATGCACTATAAATGGAATATAATGTATAAATATGTGCCCGGTGTACATTTACATAACTGTATAAATAAATCTGTATAAACTCACAGCATCCCTGTTGCTAGTGCTTCACATTATCACTGGTCTTAGAATCTTGCCACAAATGAAAAATGAAAACTGCCATGGGTAAACTATAAACAATTTATTTCAAATGTGCTCTGACTTCTCTAGATAGGTTTTTGCTTGAGAGTAAGCGACTTCCATGCAGCCTTGCAATATTATTTAATTCCCAACCTGACATTCTACTACCACCTTCACTCAGCTCCATATACCCTTTATCCACAGTGGTATCTTAACAACTCCACATGTTTAACAGCAGGCTTGTAGACAATACTTTGCAATGCTTCTCCTTGGAGAGACACATCCAGCCATGGAACATATTTAGGGAAGGAAAGTCACATTTTCCTTCCACATGTGACCTGACTGTGTCACTCTGACAGATACAGTAGCCTTAAACTTGAAGGCTTTAAAACATTAGTTGCCAAAATAAAATGAATAGTGATATACTTCATGTGTTATCCCTGCAGTGTCATCAAAATACCTATTTTTTACTGGATCATTCTTCAGACAGATGGGTTCCCCTGTCAGGCTCCTTGTGCAGCTGCATAACCACTTGCAACAAGGCAGCTGAGGAGATGGGGAGGGGCAGGACAGAGTAGCGAGGAACCTGGACTGCCAAACAGATCTAAATGCTCAATTCCAAACCACAGCCTTAAACAGAGCTCTGGCTCCATCTCTGCTTGCGCTCAGTGATAATGCTGCTTAAATCACCAGTAGTCCCCATCTCTTAAGCCACTTGTCCTTGCCCTTCTGCCATCTCCTCCATTACACAGGCACAGTGTATTTGTATGGCTGCATAATGAACTGAATCAGAAAACTGACTGTCTGGAAAAGAATGAGTCAAAAAAAAGAGATTATTTTCCAGCTGGATCAGGACTAGTTTCCTGATCTGATAAATGCTGTGGCCTACTACACGCTCTTAACTGGCCAATGGAGAGGGTGATGCCGGGGCAGTAATAAGAAATCAGCAGTTGCTTAAATTGGCACTTCTGCCCAAAAAACGCCTGCTGAGTGGTAGCCATGGTGACAGGGAGGGGTACAGTGATTCCGTTCCCTGCTAGATGTGTCGCTCCTCTGTCAGACGACTCCTGTCCTCACTGCTGTAATGGCTCAGCTGCTTGTAAAGCACCTGCCAAACTACTTGGACGTTGCAGCTCAGCATATTCAGAATAAATAAAATCTGTGCCAGTTTACTTATGGTGCCAGTAGCCTGAGGGGAAATACAGGAAGCCAGAAATCATAATTAAGCAGAGCATGTGGGGGTTAACATGTTTGTTATGAAAGCTGCTGTGCTTTCTTGGTATTTGTGCTCCAAACATTAAAAGAGCAAATAAAGTTATTTTCTTACCCTAATGATTTTCATTGTACTGATAATGTGTCACTCCCGTATGTGTTTGACAATAGCGGGCTTAAAAATGAACGGCATCTAGCCCTGATGGAAGAAGTGGGATTTCACTTTTGTCGTGCTCCAAGCACAAATTTTTCCAACACTTTTAAGTTATAAAATTCTTTACTTAAATCGTTCATCATGATGGTGAATGACAGGGTCTTTGTTTTAAAAATCTTACAGTTGAAGACATATATAGGGAGTGAGCTGAGGCTGGAAAAAGAATGGAAAGTGAAGGGAGAGAAGAGCAAAGCAAAGAAAAATTTATTTTAGCTGAACATTTCTGCAAAACCCTTGGGTTGTTCTATTTTAGTTCCACTTCTTGCATTTATCCATTAGCATTTAGTTTCGGACTTCAACTGTATTTTGAATATATATGCTGAAATCACTGGCAAAACACAATTTAAAAATATTTTTTTAGAAAAATATTTTCTTAATATTATTGCAATGCTGAAAGGTTTGAAAGTGTAGAATTACATATGCTTGCTTATGTTTTTTTGTCTCACTTTTTAAGCTTTTATTTTAAACATATCGCATGGTTACCTTGAAAGAGATCAGGTTTGCTTGGTAACAATAACTTCAGCCAGTGGTACCTGCCTCTCCAAATCTGCTGTAAGCAGAGCTACAGGAATGTTGTCAAAAATGACTGACCATTGAAAAAAAACAAACCTAAATAACCTGCAGTTATGATAAAATTCTCTTTCTTTCTCTATGAGATCAGAGCCAGTCTTAGCAAATCTTCAGACAAGACAGAATTTTTTTATTGCTGTGACACTTCCTAGAATAAAGTCCTAAGCTGAGAAGCCTTCATGGATATGAACTGTAGACATAATTACAGAGAAAGTAAAAATAAATAAAATGTAAAACATAAAATTGAAAAATAAATACTTCTCTATTCTACACAAATTGTACAGGTCACTTATGTTCTGATATGTCTCGATCAAATTTCAAAAATCTGTCTTTATTTGGATCATGTCGGAGTGTTTGTCCTTGTGGTTTGTTGAGCCTGGCTGGATACCAGGTGCCCACCAAAGCCACTCAATCGCTCCCCCTCTTCAACTGGACAGGGGAGACAAAATACAATGAAAGGCTCCTGAGTCGAGACAAGGACACAGAGAGATCACTCAGCAATTACCAGCATGGGCAAAACAGACTCAACTTGGGGGAAATTAGCTTAATTTATTACCAATCAAATCAGAGTAGGATAATGAGAAATAAAAACTAAATCTTAAAACACCTTCCCCCCACCCCTTCCCTTCTTCCCAGGCTCAACTTCACTCCCGAGTTCTCAACCTCTTCTCTCCTGAGCAGCATGGGGGGATGGGAAATGGGGGTTGCGATCAGTTCATCGCATGTTGTCTCTGCCTCTCCTTCCTCCTCACGCTCTTCCCCTGCTCCAGCGTGGGGTCCCTGCCACAGGAAACAGTCCTCCACAAACTTCTCCAACATGAGTCCTTCCCACAGGCTGCAGTTCTTCGCAAATTCCTCTAGCGTGGGTCCCTTCCACGGGCTGCAGTCCTTCAGGCACAGACTGTTCCAGTGTGGGTCCCCCCCTGTGGTCACAAGTCCTGCTGGCAAACTTGCTCCATCACAGGCTCTCCACCTGGTCACAGACTCCTTCAGGCACATCTCCCTGCTCCGGCGAGGGGTCTTCCTGGGCTGCAGGTGGGCATCTGCTCCCCCGTGGACCTCCCTGGGCTGCAGAGGGACAGCCTGCCTCACCGTGGTCTTCCCCACGGGCTGCAGGGGAATCTCTGCTCCGGCGCCTGGAGCACCTCCTCCTCCTTCTTCTTCACTGACCTGGGGGTCTGCAGGGTTGTTTCTCTCACAGCTTCTCACTCCTCTCTTTTGACGGCTGCTGGTTTTGTGCAGGTTTTTTTCCTCCTTCTTAAATACGTTATTGCAGAGGGGCTACCACCATCGCTGATGGGCTTAGCCTTGGGCCAGTGGCAGGTCTGTCTTGGAGCTGGCTGGCATTGGCTCTATCGGACATGGGGGAAGCTTCTAGCAGCTTCTCACAGAAGCCGCTCCTGTAGCTCCCCCAATACCAAAACCTTGCTGTGCAAATCCAATGCAGTCCTCACCAGACTAACCTCTTATGTACTACTAGCAAAGATCAGAGTAAGCATTATCAGTTTGACCCTGAATGTGTGTGCAATTCACATCAGCCAGATACCCAAGAGGAATTCCCTGCTCATCATGCTCCTCTCCTTTTGTAATGTAGGTTACTGATGTTTCAGAGAAAAAACAGTGGACTACTAATAAAACAGGGAGAACAAATTAGCTACTGGCATTTGATAGGAAATTCCTTCATGACCCTACAGGCAACCGATTTAAAGAATTAAGTGTTTTATTTAAGCTTGCCCATTTCCATGTTGCAGAGCAACTTGTGGCGTTATTATTAATATTGAGAGCAGTGAAAGTCCTTGCTCCCCTGTGGACAGAAGAATAATCGGGATGGAGAGGATGGGAAAAATCAGGAGGATTTATTTTGTTCACAAATTTATAGGTATCAAGGCAGGAGGACACACCAGAGTTATCTAGACTGACATTCCTACAAGCATATATTTTTCCCAGAATCTAGCCCCACATTTAATTTACAAAACCCTGCAGGGGTTGTGAAGGCTGAGGTGCATGCAAGTGACAGCCATAGCCCTGGGAGAACAGCCCTTTTCTCTCATCTAGTAACTGATCCCTGTTTACAAATGGAGCTCGCACCACACTTACTCAGCAAAATGCTAACATGCCTCTGCAGCATTCCCACAGCAAGCAGAAAAGTCCAGTACCACCAAAAGACATGACGAGTATATATGTTCCAGCTGTTCCTGACAGTTACCACTCTGCTCCCCCCTGCAGACAAATATTTCACTCTCTTTCCATTCACAAGGACAAATTCAGCAAAGTCACAGGGGATAATTCAGCCCCTTCTCTTTCTTTCAGTAGCCTGTCCTCACCAAACAAATCAGGTCTAATAATAGAGAAATGCACACAGATCATGAGAGCAACATGATTTGTTGTTGTTTAAACAATTAACTAAAAAAATTGGAGCCTGACCACTGGCATAGAATGATGCCAACCCTGCCTGCACTACACTGCTTAACTGATGAATATATTCTGCCTGAATGGGGCTGCGTATTCAGTCACTCACAGGCTCTCAATGGCAGCAGAAGCCAACGGTCAGGTACCAGCCTTCAAAGCAGGAGCCATTGTGAAAATAAAAAGAGAAAACAGACAGTTGAACGTTGCTGTGGTTTTGCTCCAGGAAGTATATGAACTATGTAAGCTCCATGTGGGTATGGCCTTTATTGTTACGGACAGGGCAGAATCTAATTTTACCAAAAGCTCTCATGACACATAGGCAGAACTCTTGTCAATCCATTTCAGAAAACAGACCAACGCCCTCTGGCACTAATCTCCTCTGGGAAACAGCAGCAGACATTCAGCATCTCATAGGAAAGTCTCCCGTTCAGAAAAGTAACTGGTGGAAGAGCCGGCATTCTGCTGAATAGCGTACTTATTTGCAAATGTACAGCTGCCTTTTTCTAAAGTGGGGGTGGTAACAAACAGAGCCCCACTTTGGTACAAAACTCTGGCCCGGCACTTTTGCCAGAACATAGGTTTCTCTCTTCTCTGTCATCCACAGAAACACACAGTAAAAACTGCACTTTTGCTACTTTTCAGCTTCAGTTTGCAGACTAGTAAACAATCTTATGATGCCTACGTAGCTGTTCAAGCAAGTTGCCGCTGTTACTCTCTACATATGCATTGGTATCAACCATTCTCTGAGGATTTCCTTGTGAATTAGTTTTATAAATGGCCCGTCAAGGTCAGCAAGTAATCTTTGTGGCTGAGGGAGGAGATACAGAAGTAGAAAGATGGCTTTTTTTAAAGGCTAAAATTTCTTTTCTAATTGTCTTGCTTTTAGAAGCTAAGAAAAATTTACTTCCTTTTTCATATATAACAATGATCAATACTACTCATCCCACGTGTGAGAGGGTCTACTGATTTGGCAATTTGGAGGAATCTACCTGTGCACAGCTGATGGATTCTGGTGATAAGACACAGTCAAATCTGTAACAGCCAGAAATCCAAAATAATCTATTTGACATAAAGATTATGACATGCCTCTTCCAGATCAGAAATAGCAAAGTACTACTAAATTTTAATCTTAATCTCCTGAAAGTGAGGATCTGCTGAAACCAGTTTACTCCAAACTATCTGGAGCAGCCTGAAGTTTGGATGTGAAGATTAAAGAAAGGTCTCCATAAGGCCTGCAGAAACAGGTGGAAAAATAAGTCTGTAGTTTTATGTTTAAGTGAAAAATATCTACCTAGCTGTTTTCAGACTCACAAATGTGGAAGGCTCCTCATGAAGTGCAGGACGGGTCTCAGCTTCCTGAAAATATTCTTATTGAGACCAGAGAACACTCCAGAGTGATAAGAAAATCCACACAGGAAAATTAACATGGGATACTGTCTGCCTCTGTTCTCTGTGTTGCCCAAAAACATGTTACTGAGAGTTAGTGGAACCCTACCTCTTACACTGTGATTTGTGAGAAATTTTCATGCAGATGGCAAAACAGTGGGTGAAATGGATACTCTCCCCTTCTGGGTAATTAAAGGAAAAATGAAATACTACTTTATTTAATTATGATTGAGTAGGGGGTATTACAGCAAACAGCAGATTCCTGAACTATGTGTGTAAAAGATTGCCCTGTGTGAAGAATGTAAATGCAGGAAAGGAAGAACTGTTTGATGGCAGCTGTGTGTTTGAGACTGTTACAAAAAAAGGAAGAATCATTACAGGATGAGGAAGAAAGAAGGCCCAGCAGTCAGGGAAGCAAAATAGCAAAATAGTGAGGGAACAAGGGGAAAGGCAGAAAAACAGCTAGTTTAACAGATTCTTCAGCAGAAATGGATAGTACTCTGGAAAATATATCAGGTTCAATCTAGTTTTCCACAGTGAGTGGATGTTGGCAAGTAAAAATGGATTAAAAGGACAGGATTAGAAGTATTTTCACAGCAGGATAAAGCCTGTGGCAATTGAAGCGATGGCTTTTGTCCTATGCAATGCATCTGCCATGTTTGCAAGGCTAATGGAGGCAGTACTTTACAGCATCCTTCTGTGCATTTCCTGTATTTAAAGGAAATCCTGGTGCATGCTAAAACCTTTGAACAAGAACTGTTACATTTACAAATAGTCTGTGATCAGCTTAGGGATAAGAGTGTGAAATCAAGTCCACAGAAACAGGCTTTTGCTTAAGAAAGAGATAATTTATTTTGGGCACAGAATTTGTAAAGAAAGGATTTCAACCATCATTAGAGAGTTAAAGGCTATACTGCACTGGCCTTCATGTTGGATATTCACAAGTATTCAAAATTTTGTAAGATTCTGTCTCTGTAATGGGCAGGTTATTTACAGGTTTTCGATATTGCAAAACCACTGCATAGGTTAGGGGAGAAAAGGATGCCATTGCAGTAGAGCAGCAAAGGATGCTTCAGATTTATTTCAGTTGGAAAAACCTCTTTTGACAGCTTTTGCTTTCATCTAAAATCACTTTAAAAATGCCTTTCACTTTCAACAAAACTAACCACTTCTGGTGAGGGGCTCTCTTGACACAATGCTCCAGGTTTTGGTAGAGTTGTAGCTTATTACATCAGGAATTATTGTACAAACTCCAAAGGAATCCATGATCATTGTTAAATCTGCATGACATCAGTTTGTAGGTGGGCAAAATCGGGAGTTCAGGACAGAATATACACTTGTAACATTGTTTATTAAAGTCTGGTTTATGGTAGCTTAAACTGATACAAATTAGTGTGGCTGCAATCCCACCCTCCATCTTGTCATGTATCTGTTCTGCTGCTGTATTGGCACTGGCCCTTGTGTGTGTGGGCAGCTGAGTTGTTTTGCTGTGCTGATCTGAGAAAAAACTAGTAACTCTGTTGGGCTCAGTTTTTGCCTTTTAGAACCTTGAACTAACCCACCACTCACCTGCAGAAACACCAGTAATAGTGCAAGGGGTCAGGAACACAGAACCATGGTGTGGGGGGAAGGAGCCACTATGTTTAATTTCAAAGTTGCAAAAGAATAAAGGCATCCATATAGGCAATTAAGGTATCGTTGCAGTAAGTTCCTGATGAGGCTCAGTAAATTAACACATTCTAATGTGATCACATAAACCTGGCTCATCACATCCACAAAGAGATGACAGTCTTCTCGCTTTCATAATTTACCAAACTGTGAGAGCTCCTGGCTCACCCACTAAGAAAATGACCACATAGCCAAAAAAACAGTGGACACCAAGTGAAAAAACGTTTAGCAAAAAACCTGTGTGGTTGGGAAATACAGCTGTATATATTGGAAACCTTTGCAGTATCACAGTAAAGCTTTGGTTGCTAAAACCTGGAATTAGTGCATACAAGATGGGAAAAAACAATGAGTGTTTGTTCAAAGAGCTACCAGCTTTTTGAAGTAGGTAGAAAGGATATCTTGGCTATATTGTTATAGTTTTCAATGCTGAATGAGGTCTTGTATTTGCAAACCCTATTGGCGACTTGACACTGTCTGTTGGGCAAAATGAAAACTCAATACAGAAAACTGATGCATGAATATGAAGCCTCCACCACAAATAATAATAATTAAAAAAATCCCCTTTCTATAAGAACACTTAATGTCAAACCTAGTATAGTACATTGCTTGGATGTGCTTGTGCCTGTAACTGGAGCTAGAATCAGGTAAGAACATCTGTAGCCATGAGCATGGCTACACACAGAGGCTGGACAGCTCTTATCTGCTCAACTGCCACTAAGTTCTGCAGCAATAGACATCCTCGTAAATGACATCTTCAGCAAAAACTGATTTACAAATGAGTGGCGCATAAACCAAGAGCTCATTTTAGAAGTACTTTCTATATTGTAAGCTCTAGAGCAGCAGGCCTAGGTTTTGTTCTAATCCTATGAGGAAGGAAAAAATCTGGAACCCTGAAGCAGATAAACTTTGGTAGGGAACCTATTAAATAAACGATCTGAATGAAACACGGCTGCACAGATAAGTGCAAGAACGCATAGAGTTGAGCCACTAGACATAACCAAAGTTACTTGTAAGGACATAACCACTGATATACGAATGGAGGTGGCATTTCTGAATTCTCACCAACAGAAGACTTAATAATGGAAACTGGCAGAGACGGTTTCTCTGCCAAACAAGCCACTCCAGCCAGGCAGCAGACTTCATAGAAACAACAGGCATTTCTCCACTGAACAAAGTCCTTCCTAGGAGATTTGGAAAACAGCTTCTCTGAACAATGTTCTCCTTTAGCTTAGGCCACATGAAGGAGCAGGTAAATGGTTAAGACAATAGGAGGCACATATTAAACCACAGGCCATAAGTAAAACTGTGCAAGAGAGGTGTGGTGGAAGGTTTTCACCTTGTGAGTTGAACTGAGAGCCAAGAGACAGAGATAGTTATGGACGATGAAATTTGATTATGTGCCAGGGTGTGACCTTAGTCAGGGTTTACTCACATCCCAGCAGCTAGCTGTTGCGGGAAGGGAGGCCTCACTCTCCTGCTTGCCCCTAGCTATGAACTCCTCCCACTGCTTTCTTTGTATCACGTCTGGCATTTTTATGACCACATAGCAAGCCTGTTTAGAGTATTAAACCAGCAGGAAAATTTTAAAAGATGGGAAATAGCTTTCTGCTGGTTCAGCCTTGCTGATGTTGCTCACCTTACATTAAGATGAATGGTGCTGCTTGCACAGGGCAGTACAGAGCAAGACCCCACCTGGAGAAAGGCAGCGAGACCACCATTTTCAGACTGCTGTTAGGTTGGCTGTGTTGTAAACTGCATTTTGGAAGAGGTGTAAGAGGCAGAAGCAGCACGAAACAAGACAAGGAAGATACAAGGAAACCCCTGACACATTCATAGAAGCCTGCATGAACACCAGAAAAAGCCTAGGGAGAGCTGTCTGAGAGCACTGCTGTCTGGAAGATGCTTGAAATACTGACAAGGAAAATATTGCCTATTTTCTGTTGTGTTAAGAGACATATGGTTTTGTAGCAGCCTGAGTGCGCTTACAGGCCTTAATATCCTGGCCAGCCTCACCTGGGGCCTTCACTCACACTCCCTGACCATAGGCCCAGGAACCCCATTTGGGCTCAGCCCTGAACCTTCAGTCCCTGTCTGAGTTGTGCTGTAGGACTGGTCTTCAGCTCAGCTGAATGTTGGACCTGCCTGCTGATCGATAGACTGTGTGTGATCCTGGCTACCCTCACCAGATGTGATTCTGACCTGTGGATTGGCTTGACCTTGGATCTGCTTTGTTACCACGAACTTACATGATGATCTGGACTGTAAGTGGAGCTTGGCTACCGTTTCTAGACCTGCCCTCCTTGCTCAGGTACTGTGGGGCTGGACGCGAGGTGGTGAGGCCCCTGCCCTGCTGGCCATGCTACTGTGCTTGGTTCACCATCCTTCAGGGAGCAGCCGGCTCTTGCTGTGCCCCGGGAGGTAGCTCAGACAGGCCCTGAAGGCCCAGGTCTCAGCTTAAAGGGTGGTCCTGGCTCCCATGGGCAGGGAGGGTAGCCAGGGTCTATTAGTGCCCCTGGGCCCTGAGCACCTGGTTCCTCAGCCCTGTCACCAACGTCCTTTTAACCAAGGCAACCATGAAACTGAACCAGTTAACATCCGAGATGAAAAAAGAAGTATTTAATATGAGCAATATTTAAATAGCAACACAATATAAAAATTTGAAGCAAGATCGGAACACTGCAGTCAGGGTAACGTGGTTAGTGCACTGAGGTTACTCACACTTTGGCTAGGCTAATGTAGGTACAAGATAAAAGTGGCAATTATGCAAGTCACTCACAAACACCTCAGAGATCGCTCTTTTGTTACTACCAGATCCTGTTTACTTACAGCTAATACGTTTTATACATGTGTAAAAGTTGTGGTTTAAGTTCATCACTAGTAAATTTAAGCTGGAAATAACTAGCATAGTAGATGTGAATTTTGGACTACGACATTTAAGGGAGAGCCTCCTGAATGTGCACAAGGGAGTGCACAGATCCCAAAGTCAGAGGATACTACCTACGCAAGGCACTTTTACCATTCTAGGGGAAGGTACTCAATGTACACGATACAGTTCAAGAAGTGATTAAACAAACCAGCAGGTAAAAGATGGTTTAAAAATCTGATTTATATACATTTTTTTCCTATCCTTGATCAAATCAGTTTTAAGACTGAGCAGCATTCGTATTAAATAGTAGATAGGCTGCCGGATCACCTTGAAGTCCAGACTCCCGCAGCTGGCCTCAGGCGAGTACGGGTCGATGTTGCCACCTAGTGGCATCTGACAGTGGTACTCTCACTTCTAAATTGGATTTTCAAGTCACAGAAGACACAAATCACAACCGGTATTTACTACGCCTTTTATTATTTAAGCGGTTCTTGTCCACAGAATCAAGTTTTTACTGCTAGCAGCAGATAACTATCCTCACAGGGCATTCACATGGTTCGATACACACACTAAGTTACTTGGTTTGTGCAACAGTTGGGAGCCCAACCCCACCTGCTTACTACAGTGTGCAGAAAGTCTCTGAACAGACTCTTTTTCAGCAGGTGTATACATAGCCCTGTTGGCTTCACCTGTATTTAGCAGCCATAGGCACCGCTTTTTGGCTCTGGTCCAAGTGACACAATCTTTCGATGCTTGTGCGTGCTGGTGGCCTTGTATGGATTTGGCAGACTCAGTGTACCAAGTTTACCTGTTCTTGTGAATTCCGCAGGTCTACTGGTCTCTAAACCTTATCAGTTCTTGGGGGACTTTCACATGCTATCTCAGCATGTACTATTTCTTTCCTCAGCCTGATGTTTGGTAACATTTCTCCATCCGCATCCATAGGTAGGAACCTATAGAACTCATCCACACAAACTCGCACAAAAGGGGCTTTTATAATGTTGTGGACATATAAAAACTTGGCCTATAAAGTAATTCCACTGAATACTAAGATTTATTTTAAAAAGTTACCCAAACCCAATATATCTGTGCTATAGAAATTAAGACCACTACAATTAGTCCCCTGTTTGGGAATGGTTGAGTAGCCACAGTCCAAAATTTCAAAAATCTTACGGTCTTACCTGGATAGTGTATCAAAATGCCCCGGATCCATATCTTGTGAACTCTTCATGTATTTCAGCAGTGTCTGAAACATAAAAGTGGGTGACAGTGGGCCAAAGTATATGCAATCTTTTTTTTTTTTTTAATGTCTGACAAGAAAACGTAATTCTCATCATACAATATGTCCAGTGCCATCTTTCTGAGTTGGACAGAGGAGGTTGCCTTAATTGCTGTGAAACCTTAGTTTGTAGGAGACTATACATTGAGCCTTGGTGATTGTATCTGGCAGACTGTAAAATAAAGAGTAATAAGCCTGGGAAAACAAAGAGCTAATACCTAAACCTACAACTTTAAGATGACAACTTGCCCCCTGCCTCTGAACCACATAACCCCCCCCCCAAT
>JANZLQ010000040.1:5104058-5173617 GCA_026212715.1 Elanus axillaris
CCCCCCGCCGGCCCCGCAGCCTGCGCCCTCCTGCAGGGTCCCCTCCGGCAGGGCCCGCCGCCCTCTTGTCCCCGTTCCCCCCTCCCCAGGTGAAGCTGTCCCGGAGCGGGGTGGACACGGTGGGCCTGTGGGGCTCGGGCCCGGCCCCGGGCGGAGGGTCGGCGGCCGCAGCGGTCGATGCTACCTTATCCCCTCGGGGCTCCGGCCTGCCCGCCGCCCCGCCAAAATGCGAGCGTGGTGCGGAATAAACCCCTCGGAAGAGCATGTATGGCTGCCAGCCCCCTCCCTTTAGGCTGCGGTCTTTATTATTTTTTTTTTTTTCCCCCAAAAAACCTAAGACACAAGGAATGTAATAAGTGACGTATTCGGGTAGCCTTGGAAACCGAGCAAGATTTAACCTGAAGAATGAATCTTAGAAAAACTTAGTGAGAATGATGACTGTGTGTCATATGCTTATGATCTTGGAGGAAATTGCAGAAATATTGGTATTGGTGCAGTCAGAATATTAATTCCAAGTGATGAAAGTCCTTCTTTGCCTGAAAAGAGTGCTTGATTCTTTATTTCATTACTTATGTATACAAGGAGCTACGAGATGCAGTACGGTGTAATTCTGAACATCACCTGATTGTTCAGGGGAAAAAGTTGAAGGGCTCTTTCTGTATAGGGTGCAACTTACTCTGCAAAATTTTATGCATGAGTTTTATCAACTGATAAAAAGCTGGTACTAAATATTTAGAGAATGCCTGCCTGGAGAAATCATTTGAAAGCAGTGAATGGAATTCTGCTTTGCGTTAGGCCACAGGTCCGTTACATAGCTATACAGTTAGTTATGCTATCTGCATAATAATGGCATATGATACAACCTGTTGTGCTGTTACCCTCTGACTGTTTTACTTCACTATAGTCTTTCTTGTAGTAGTAGCTAAACAGTGTCTTAATGGCTATTTGAAATGCATTTCTACTTTTGTATATGTGAGTTAAAACCAAAAGGGATTCTTCTAATTATTCCTGATGCATCTGTTTGAAGTTCTCAGCACAGATTACAAGAGTAGAGTCAACTAAAGCAGCAGCAGTTCGTATTCCCTGTTCACCTAGACCTACCTAATGTAGGACTAACTACTGCACTTACTAGATAGAAATTTCTCTCAGCCTGAGGTTAGTAGAGTAGTTCTGTTTAGGCTAGTTTAGTAGAGATTTCAAGGGGAAGTATTTTGGAGCCTTGGAATATTCAGAGTCTGTTACTTTTAAAACTGCTGCATGGTTATGTTTGTTAAAAGGTGTTTAAATGACACCAGTTTTCAGGGGACTCTCTTATTGAGGGTTTAATCTTTAATGGAAACCTTCTCTAGGGTAGAGGCAGATTGTTACCAGCTAGCTCTCTGGGTTAAAAACAAAAGTACTTTTTTTGCTGGTTAATTAATTGTTTGCACTAAGGCTTCTGCTGATCCTCCTGTTTCCTGTTAAGTCAGCTCTCTAATTGATGAAGATGCATTGTGTCAAGTTTCTAGGGTAGAACTCTCCCAGACTGGATGAAATATTTTGTGGTTCTTTCATATTAGGTACATAATCCAGTTGGTAGTAAGAGAGAACTATTCTTGCTCATATCAAAGTTTAATAATTAACAAGGTCTAGATTTTTTATAGCACTGAACATTATGCAGAAGCAAGTTTGGATATGACGCTCGTCCCTACTACCCATCTAGCTCCACCATCATGGAATAGTATTTTAGTGAAACTGTAGTCTTTTCCCTTGTAAGTTGTGAGGAAGAGAAAGGGTACTGGGAATCATGTGTCTTAAGTTGTTTGTCTCTTTCCTCAGCTTTTTGACAGTCTCCTGTTCCTTATTTCTAATGTTTTGGGACCTTCAGTGTTTGACAGAAACGCTGCAATGGGGGGGTGGGGGTGGGGCAGGGAAACTGTTTTGCCTTGAAAGATGAGTTGTAGGATGTGATTTTTGTAGTGCTGTGGCTGCAGTAACTGCACGTGTCAGATCATTTACTTCTTTAACTCAGAGTGTGTTACTCACAAACACTTGTATCTGAATAAATTTTATTTGTATGCCACCATAAGTTTTCTTCTGGGGAAATCTGTAACAACGGAACTGGCATTAGAGCCATCTGCCTTGGGGCTTAGGAAGATAATACTGCATTGCATTTTTTTTTTTGAAAACTTGCAGTTAAAGGGGATTCTCACAATACTGAGTTGTTCTGCTTTGTCCACGAGAAACTTCATACTTACCAGAGGTAGATGGACAACTTTTTTCCAGTAGCATGTATCTATGTAATTTATTTCTAGGGGATTTGAGGGAGACATCTGAAATGGCCTACTGTCGATTTAGTTTTCCTCTAAGGAGGAGTGTTTTGTCACTTTAGTAACAAAGATTAGGCCTGATATTAGCACTGGCAGTCTCTCTTACTGGAGTGTGTGTTATATAGTAATATAATGGAGCTGAGAATGTACACATAAGTATGACCTGCTCTTTAGTGTGCGGATGTAACAGTCCTCTCCTAACGTTGCTTTCTGAGGTGAGCTGATTACTATATAACTGAAGAAGCTGTAAGTGAACAGAACATTTATAATGCTACTTACTTGCAACATAATCATTTGGCCTTGCAAAGCTGAACTCATGCATTTATAAAATCATTAAATTGTCAAAAAACTTCATTATACGCTTAGTACCGTTCACCTTTGCAGATGAGTATGCCTTTGGGCCCAAACT
Organism: Elanus axillaris; assembly: GCA_026212715.1. NCBI lineage: Eukaryota > Metazoa > Chordata > Aves > Accipitriformes > Accipitridae > Elanus > Elanus axillaris. Next base: position 5,106,777 of record JANZLQ010000040.1, read on the forward strand.
TGAAAAGGTAATCTCTGACTTCAGAAAATATTCCTCCGGTTTGCTTCATTGTGCTTAAAGAGTAAGTTGGCATATATATTTATCAGTAACAGTTCTGAAATTTAAGTGTAATGTTGCTTGACAGACTTTTACATACTTAGTCCCATTTTGGTCTGGTTTTGCTACTTGACCCGGCATAGTTTAGGTTAATTATTATTTCATTTTAATGTATTTATAGTATGCTGATACTGAAAGCGCTTGTTAGATTAAGATTCTGCTCTGTTACATTTTATATAGACATGCACTTTGGCAGTTCCTTTCAGATTACTCAGTGCTTTTCAAAAACATTTTTATAATTTGATACATCTCAAAAAATACTAATTTTTTTTCTATTTGCAGGAGGTGCCTAAAAAGGCATGCTTCAAAGACTGAATTAGGGGAAAAAAAGAACCTGCCAAACATTTCTCCCATGATTCTTTTTAAAAAAGATACTTTGCCAATATCATGCGTTTTGCCAACTTTTTTTTTCTTGTATAGCAATGTAGCAGTTGAAGTTGTGGAAACCTGCTTTGAGCCTCCCAATTGAAGACAGAAAAAATATCAAACTACAGAAGTCAGCCATTTTTGTCACTGTTTCTTAAATTTCTTTCATTTATAGTAAATGAAGTAGTTCTTTGTTAACTAAGATCATACCACGCAGTGGTTGCTGCATGGAATGATTTGGTTGTTCAATTTGTCTCTCTTCCTAGGTATATGGCTAAATGTAGTTAAACATGTATTTCCAAATGAACTGGTGACTATTCATCTAGAAGTGAAAACAAACAGACAAAACCCAACCAAGCTGCAAGTGCCAGAAATTTACAGTTAGGAGGTTTACATTTAGAAATCATGCTTAATTTTTTAAAAATATCTTTACAAGGTACTAAATTTAATTATGCATTTAAAGCAAGATCTCTGTGACAGATTAAACTTCATCTTCTTTCAGTACTTTATTTCAGTGCTTTCAACTTGGATCCTATTTGTAGAGATAAACATGAGGATAAGACAGATCTTCAGCTTACATTTTATCTGGTCATATCTCCTCTTCAGTTTCATCATGAATATCAGGTTCTGCTTTGGGTGAAATAATATGATTACTGCAGTCACTTCATTTTGAAATAATTATTTTTAAAAAGTAGCATGCTTATCTTGTAGTGTGTAGGTTTGTCCAGTTTGATGTCTTCATGCTTTAGTAAATAAAGAAGCTGATATTTATAAAGTGTTTAAAATTTGAATTCCAGAAAAATGATCCCCCATTTCAACTCAAACTTCCTCCAAAGGCAGCTAGACCTGAAAAAGAAGTTGACCCAGAATATGAAGAGAAGATGGTAAGTGTTTTCACAACAAAACATACTGCAGCTTTTTATGACATTTGTTTGCTTGAACTAGTTTAACACAGTCACAAGGAGTTACTGCAGACTGGATGTGTCAGAAAAGAAAAACAAATAAAGATTTATTTAAAATGTCTAGTCCAGTGTGGTATTTCTCACAATGTCTAACAGTAGGTATTTAGTGAAGAGTATGAGAACAGAGGAAGCAAATAGTGATAGATCTGTTAAAATACTGTCCCACTCTTCCATGGCTTTTTTGTCTGCATGATTTCTGGAGCTGGAGGCTGTGGTTTTTATACTCAGTAGTTGTCAGTGGATTTTTATCCTGCCCCCACCATGGATATGTCTGCTTGCTTTTTTATCCCCTCATGTAGGTTTAGTTATCCAGACCCTCCTGTGGTAAGTAGTTTCTATTCACACTTTATATTTACAACTCCCCTTTTGGTTTTGAATCTATCTCTGCTAGTTTTATTTGATGACCCCTTGAGTCATGTCAGAGGCATCCTTAAGCTACTTCTTAAATGAGAGAAATACTGAAGCTGCCAGTTTCTCATCATATAAAAACATAAAAGGTTTTAAAGGTTGATATACCCCATCATATATGTGCCATAACAATGCAAAAGAGGATCTGTCCATGACACAAATGAAGGGAGCTTGTAGTGCTGGAGAGGAGAGATAACAGGGTAACTTCTTTATTACAAAAAGGCAGGAACCAGGAGGACATTACAAGACTTGTTCTTGAATGACACATGTAGTAAGTTCTTGGTTGAAGCTGGTATCTATATCTTGCTGCATTTTTCTTAATAGCTTTAACATTCAATGGATGCCTAATAATTACAGTAGAGTCTGAAAGGATTGGATACCGTAAGGCACGGGAAGAGTATCACTGTTAAATATAGAAAAATTGATATCTACTTCTATGAAGACCTAATTTTTAGCCAAAGAGAAGACACAAGTAAATCTGTTCATTGAGAATGAGTTCAGTGAATAACTAAACTTGGTTTCACAGTAATACTTGGTGAATTTACACCTTTCCTAAATTAGAATGTTAGTTCAGCTCTTAGAAGAGGCAAAGGGAATAGGTGTCAAAAAAATCTACCTTTCATCAATTGTGTAGTCGTGAGCTAGATGTTTACTGTTTATCAAGGCATGCTGCTTACACCCAGCCAATAATCTTGCAGGCAAAAAAGTATATTGTGGCATTCAGTATAGAACCATACTAGTTACAGTTAGCTTGCCAAAACCATCATACATTATTAGTCTAATATAGATCCTCTGGATTTATTCTTACCCTGCATGAGCATAAACATCCATGTCTTTAGTCCCCCTTTAAATTTTTTTTTTCTTAAAGTTTTTCTTGGTCTTTACAGTTTATTCGATTTTCAAGCTATTTACACAAATGGTCCAATATTGAATGCAAGGGAAAAATAATAGTAATTTTTTTCCAGGAGATCTTTGTGAAGGTGTTTATTTGCTGGTAAGTGGTGCACTATTAAAAGAAATGCATTGCCCTCATGTGGCAAGATCATGCACTGCATGTCAGGTTCATTTTTAGTGCTCTTTGGTTTGTGTTATTGCTGTTACAGCACTTTTACTTGGGTGTAAGTTATCTGCAGAAAAGCTTTCTGTTTGTATGTTTCTTAGAAAGGTTGTGGTACAGAACTACAATTTCATTTCTGTAGTTTCTATCAAAATATACGAATGGGATCGCATGAAAGTTGCTTTAAGTGGTACAGTGTTACATGATGCTGAGAAATGGCACAGAGAAACTGGTAACAATTGCATTCTGTCAGATAACATTTGCATTTTATGTTAGCTTTTTTAAAATTATGTAACATTGTATTTTAAATATAGAGGACATAGGTTTTGCTATGTATATAAAGTGAAGTGCATATGCCTCATCAATATGGCAAAACTGAAATGATTGGAATTTGAAATCTGACAGCAAAATTCACAAACTTCAATGAAAGCAGTATTGAGCTGGTGCATCTGTTACTTTAGTCATACCTCTAAAAGCAGAGCTACCACATTGTTGTCTTGGATCAAATCCTGATAGCCTTGAAGCTGATGGAAGTTTTGCCACTGACTTGAGCAAGGTTAGGATTTCATCCCTTACTGTAAGTCAGAACCTTAGTTTTTTTCATTGTCTTTTGTAGACAGTCCTTTAAAGCATCCCTTCACAGTTGCTGGTGTGCTGTGCAGACTTAAGCAATATATACAAATAAACTGTTTTTGGGTTGGCTTATTAATCTTTGAGTTTTGAATGGGGATGAGTTGCTGGGCTGAGACGATCAAGTCCTGGCATGTCTTCCAGATTGCTCTGGTATTCGAGGGGGGTCATTTGAACTACCACACGGTACAGTTGGGTGCTCTAAAGCAATTCATGCTTGGCTGTAAGCTGAAGCAGCTCAAGAGCTATTTCATAATGCTTATAGCCCTCTGAGTTGGCTAACAGTAGGCAGATGGTCTTGTCAGTCTTTCCTCATATAAGTTGTTCTCACAAGTGTCTGAATTCTGTTTCTTAATGCATTTTTTATGAAGAAAAGTTACTGATTTTTCTTTTAATTCTCTCCCTGCTTTGTAAACTAGAAAGCAGATCGAGCAAAAAGGTTTGAATTCCTCCTGAAGCAGACAGAGCTTTTTGCACATTTTATTCAGCCTGCAGCACAAAAATCACCAACATCTCCATTGAAAGTCAAGCTGGGACGGCCACGGATAAAGAAAGATGAAAAACAGAGTTTGATTTCAGCTGGGGAGTATGTTTTATTTTTATTTTTATTTCTGACTTCTTACACTTTCAAACAAATGATGCATTTTAACATGTCTTTTTAGTTAGTAGCATAGAGACTGTGCTTTTAGTAAGTCCAGAACTTTTCCTATTGATGGTGTATCATAATTCCTTTAAAAGCTGGTTGGTGTATGCGTGCTGTTGCATCAATGTTAGTATGACCTCGGGTCAGGAATGCACTTCTAAAGTAAATTCCCTGATTCTTGCCACTTACCATGCTTTAGTACATATTTTGGAGGGATTTTGGAGCACACGAATTGCATTTCTTTTGCATGATACTGAACTAGAAGATGCACTCCAGAAATGCACCTGATGTGCTCCAGCTGCTAGTGGACATGTCAGTGGGACCAGAGTGGAGCTAGACCAAGTGAAAACAAGACAACATGCGTGCAGTGTGGATGTTGGATCCTCAGCGCAGATTGTCTCACTCTGCCAGTCTGTCTGTATTAGTAATGTAGGTGTAGCCTGCACATAGTGTTTCTGAGGGGTCTTGTAATAGGAAGTGACTAGTTTTTGGAATGTTTACAAAATGCCGTTTTCTATTTTATAATTTTTAAAAAATTTGTTTCTAACTGAATATGTGATTCTTCCGAATGGTATAGTTACCAACTAATTGATTCTAAGGCTGCCACTGATGTGTGTCTTGTATTTCTGTATTGCTCATTAAAAATACCTTGGAGAACTCATGATACTTGTTGTCAGAGTATAGTTTAGGCTCTGAAGGAGAGGGCTTTATATCAGCCTTTCTAATTAAAGCTGGAATGAACCATAAGGAATAACTTATTAACAGGATATGATTTTGGTCAGGGTACTAGAACACACAGATTGTAGATCAATGATTGTTTCTGTTACAATTTGTCTCTCTTGATTTTACAGTCAGTGTTTTGAAATTATTTCATATAAACATGAATCTTGGATTCTTTCTTTAGTTATCGTCACAGGCGCACAGAACAAGAAGAAGATGAAGAGCTGTTGTCAGAGAGTCGAAAAACCTCTAATGTGTGTATTCGATTTGAGGAGTCTCCTTCATGTAAGTATTGTATTGACGCTCTTCTGATTGCTTTGATGTAATGAAAATCTGAGCAGATAGCAATTAAAATTTTCTACTTAGAATTACTATTTTTCTACTTAGAGGAATCTTACATTTACAGATGTGAAAGGAGGAACACTAAGAGATTATCAGGTTAGAGGTTTGAACTGGATGATCTCATTGTATGAAAATGGTGTTAATGGCATTCTGGCAGATGAAATGGTAAGCAGTAATCTTTTGGAATTTTTGTGGTAATTACTGAGCAAAATTCAACATTAAAGTGCCTATAGTATTTAATGTATGTGCAGTATTATGCATCATGCTACAACAGATTTTTCACAACTGGAATTGTAATGCAATAAAATAAATTGTGTTGCAAACATTTGCTGTGTAGTGTGCTTCAAACAACTTAAGTGGCAGAATTATATAGTATGAAAATTGTTTCAAACAATTTCTGTATGGTATTTCATTTCAGCAGGTTTCTTTCTCCCCCCCTCTTTGTCAATGCAGGGTCTTGGTAAGACTCTGCAAACCATAGCGTTATTAGGCTATCTGAAGCATTACCGAAACATTCCTGGGCCGCACATGGTCCTGGTTCCAAAATCAACTTTGCACAATTGGATGAATGAATTCAAACGCTGGGTTCCATCATTACGTGCTGTTTGCCTGATTGGAGATAAAGACGCCAGAGTAAGTGCTCTACGTTTCAAATATATATGCAGTGTTTGTCAAAACCTGGCATTTGGGTATGTGGAATTGTCCCTAAGCTACTTCTGTATTTACAGTATTTTTTAGTCATCTTTAACTGTTACAATGTAGCATTGAAAATGCAAAATGTTATGCTTGTAACTATGATGAAAAATGCAAATCAGTAGGTGAAATAAAAGGCTGGGATCAAAGTACAGCTGACTTGCCTCTTTTTCTGTTGTCTTCCTATTTTTTTTTCCTCTCTTCTGTGTTTGCATTTTGACTGTGTTTATTCATTTTCCTTTATTGCCCTTACTTTGTTACCTCTTTTCACCCTTTTTTTAGGTGACTTCTCCCACTCTTTACTTCTCTTATGTCCATGCCTTGCCTTGTAACTAGGATTCTGTTGTAGAGCTTTTCATCCTTCATAGTGAAGGACTTAAAATAGATATAGGGTGGTTTTCTAACTTGAAGGGTATCAACAAGCTGGATGTTCCTGTGAATTCTGTGGCTTGTCATATGGATTGCATGGCTGTCTGTTACTGCTGAAGGGTAGAAAGGCTCTGCAGAGGGATTTGGACAGGCTGGATTGGTGGCCTGAGGCCAATTAATTGTATGACCTTTGACAAGGCTCAGGTTCAGGTCCCATGCTTGGATCACTACAAAACAATGCAGTGGTACAGGCTTGGGGAAGAGTGGCTGGAAAGCTGTCCAGCAGAAAAGGACCTGGGGATGTTGGTCAACAGCTGGCTGAATGTGAGCCAGCAGTGTGCCCAGGTGGCCAAGAAGGCCAACGGCATCCTGGCCTGTATCAGAAATTGCGTGGCCAGCAGGACTAGGGCAGTGATTGTCCCCCTGTACTTGGCGCTGGTGAGGCTGCACCTCAAATACTGTGTTCAGTTTTGGGCCCCTCACTCCAATACAGACACTGAGGTGCTGGAGCGTGTCCAGAGAAGGGCAACGAAGCTGGAGAAGGATCTGAGAACAAGTCTTATGAAGAGCATCTGAGGGAACTGGGGTTGTTTTCACAAGTGATAAGACAGGAGGAAAGGGCCTCAAGTTGTGCCAGGGGAGGTTTAGATTGGGTATTAGGAAAAATTTCTTCACCAAAAGGGTTGTCAAGCATTGGAACAGGCTTCACAGGGAAGTAGTGGAGTTACGTTAGTAACACTCGATGAACTCTATCTTAAGGGTCTTTTCTGACATAAATGATTCTGTGAGAGGAACTGCTGGTTCTGCCAGTGAGTTGGACAGTTCCTTCCAGTGCTATAATCTTGGATTTGACTGTACTTGTCTTTGCAGATTGTTTTAATTTGAAGTCTGATAATATTTGTACCACAGTGTATTTATTGCTTGTTCTGTGGAATAAAATAAAGGCTGTATAGAAGGGAAGTGTGCACCTTCACCTTGTACTTTCTTTGCTTTGAGACTCTTATGTTTGTATTGCTATAACTTTTCATTTCCTTGTTTTCTACTTAATTTCCTTTTTCTGTGGTAGCTAAAGCACCTTGTAAGCTTACGTTAGTGTTTGAAAGTCAGTACATAGTATTGTACAGAACATTCCTTTATTAGGTAGCTCTTCAAGGCTGTGGACGTGAACAGTTCTGTCAGACCTACTAGCTGGGGTAATCTGTGTACTCTACTAAATAAGTTCTTGGAGACCTGGATGTGTGACTTTTCCATAGGGTGATATTCTTTGCATGTGAAAGGATTTTTATGCCTACATATGTATCCCTTACAAAATAAAGATGGTACAGAAAAGGGAGATCTTTAGGAAAGTGAGAAGATGGGAGTGGACTATGTGGGTTGTTTTCGAACACTTTTTTGTGGATTGTGTCTTTGGACTAATTAGCTCAGAGGGTCTTTTCCCTATTGGTAGTATGAACTATATCTAAAATGCCGAAGAGTAAATATTTAATTCTGAATAGGAGAAAAATTTGTGTTTTGCTTAACCCAGCTGGTGATCTGTCTGTGCCTAAAGTACAAAGAATTGAAGTCTTTTGTTGGAGTAACTTCCAGTTAACTGAAAAGGTGTTTCAGAGTCTTCTTTTGTGTGCTAGCTTAGTGCATCAGTAACATTGGCGGACATAGGATTCACTGAATTCCATATTTATAAATGTTTATTAATTCAATTGTTCTGTTTTAGGCTGCTTTTATCCGTGATGTTATGATGCCTGGTGAATGGGATGTTTGTGTTACATCATATGAAATGGTAATTAAAGAGAAATCAGTCTTCAAAAAATTTAACTGGAGGTACCTGGTAATTGATGAAGCCCACAGAATAAAGAATGAGAAGTCTAAGGTAAACGCAGAATTATTTGGTACTTTGAAGATAGTTTGACACAAAAGACTCCATCTGATTTTAGCAGAATTTAAGGGTTAGGTGTGGTGTTTTTTAAAAATATAAGCTGTAAGCTATTGGGTGGTAAACATGAATATCATAGGTAGCTCACTGTCTTTAAATTTAGTTGGCATTGTTTGAGGTTTCAGAAGCTGATGAAAATTCATTACGCTTAAATGTATGTGATGATGATAACTCTTTGTTGTCTTTCTAGCTGTCGGAGATTGTACGCGAGTTCAAGACAACGAATCGATTGCTACTTACAGGAACTCCTTTACAGAATAACCTCCACGAGCTGTGGGCATTACTCAATTTTCTTTTACCTGATGTCTTCAATTCTGCAGATGTAAGTTGAGGTTTGGAAGTACAGTCTTGTTTTTGTTATTTTGATTCCCAGGCTGCTGTCTGCAGAAGAGAAGAATGACCAGCCTAGTAAGAGACATATGATGTGGAAGACCTGGATTCAGTAGAAGCTCTGTGGCTTACCTAACTGTAGACTACTTTTTTTGCTCTACCTGGTTAAAACAGTGCATTCTGTTAGGGTAGCTAAGGCCTCAGGCCAGTAATAGCAAATGTAATGCTTTAAATAGTTCAGGAATTATGCAAAGTGGAACAAAAATAGGAAAGCAGTGCAGAATGAAGAACATGAAGCATCCAAGGAGGTGTAAGCCTTTTTTTCATTTAGAGTTTGAGTTGTCTTTCTCCTACTGTTAATGTTTCCTTGCACTTGTATTGCTTGCTTCCATTGATTTTGCTTTGTTGTCCATATAATTTACTTAAGGATTCAGTTTTTTTTTTTCTTCTTTTACTTTCTTGCCCCATCATTATACAAGCCCAAAGGAGAAGAACTTGAACACTGCAGTGATAAGCATGGGAAACCATTGTAAATTAAGCAGAGTAATAGTATTTTGTCTGTGGAGTTACTCAGTTGACTTGAATGTTATAACGTGCTGGGGAGCTGGCAGACTGATTTTTCTTTTGCTCGTAGAAATCATTTGTCTCAAGATTTATGCTACTCTCAGCTGGAGTTAAAGAGAGTCAGTACATGTCTGTTAAAACTAGAAATGATAAACTGTTCATACCAATCGTGCTGTTTCTCACCACAGGATTTTGACTCATGGTTCGACACTAAAAATTGTCTTGGTGATCAGAAACTTGTAGAAAGGCTTCATGCTGTAAGTAATTAAAGCTGTAATTGCATGTCATCATTAGCATACACAGTGTAAAAAAGAAAAACAGATTATTTCTCCCCTTCATCTTGAAGTTGAGAACATGAATGTGAAGGTATTTAGTTACAGAAATGCCCAGCAGAATTTTCACGAATTAAATATTGGGACTTACTATTATAGATACTGCTTTTTGTAACATTACTGTTTGAAGCAGACAAAATCGATATATCAAGTGTGAAAATGAAGAATTTTGAGAACTTTTTGAAACCATTTATTATTGTGATGAGTATACTGATACACGTCGTGCTAATCTGCATGAAAGGCATGCCTTTACCTTTGTTTTACTGTGCATGAGATAAGGCATTTTTCATGATATAGTAACAAACCAGAAGGAAGTACAACATACATTGCTTATGTTTGAAATGTTGGAGCATTTTGTATATGCTGCTAGTGGAAATGAAACAGAGCTTATGTTAAAAGGTAATAAATAGATTTTTATAAGCTTATGGGTTTGGCCCTTGCTTAGGATAACAACTGGGATGGCTATGGCAGTCTTTATGTAGTGTTACGTATTTATGTGTGAACTTAGCCTATTAGTGGACAACTTCATTCTGCAGACTTTAAGCAGAATTTTTCTGAAGGAGTTACGATGACAGCAATAGATATTGATTAGTTCTGAATAAATATCAGATAATTGAAATTGTTAATTTCGTATTTGTGGCAGTCAACTTTATAAATTTCTCTGTGGAAAAACTCTTAATTTGTATAGGTTCTGAAGCCATTTTTATTACGTCGCATAAAAGCTGAAGTAGAAAAGAGTTTGCCTCCAAAAAAGGAAGTAAAAATTTATCTTGGGCTCAGCAAAATGCAGAGGGAATGGTGAGTTATTTACATTGATGTAAGATTCTTTTCTGATAAAGAACACTACAGTTCTTCATGCTGATTTTTTTTTCTTGTAGCTGCATGTTAAGACAGTCAGATGGAGAAGCCTACTTATAGCTGTCTTTGGGGCTTTTTTTAAAGGTGCACAAGTTACAAAGTGCTCAGGAAGGGTAATGAAAAAGGTTTGGAGGAAGAAAGCAGAAACTTCTTTTCCTTCCTTAATTTTGTTTGAAAGAGCATATGCCTACTAAGTCTCCTCCTTTGATCCAAGTATGTATGCGCCAGTAAAACTCTGAGCTGAAATTAAAATAAAACCTTGAGGAGCCATGTAGAGATGAGAGAAAAGGAGACAGGTCAGTGTAGCAGCTTCAGTCAAATAAATGATACCTTTAATCCACTTTGTAGTCCTAAATTGGACGTGTAAGAACCCAGTAGATGACAGAACATTGTCACTCACAAATTGCCTTTCATGTTTAGGTATGGATTTATAAATCCTTGTTATCAGTCAGACATTTTTGCCAAGTTTCATAATATAGCTCATTATTATATAAACAAAACAAACTCCCACATCCCAAATAAGTAATTGGGATATTGCAGGGTTTCATTCATGTTTCAAATATCAAATAAAACCTGAGAGATGTTCAAAATTGCCTGTAAAACTTCAGGTATACAAGGATCCTGATGAAAGATATTGATATCCTGAATTCAGCTGGGAAAATGGATAAGATGCGTCTGCTGAATATCCTGATGCAGCTGCGGAAATGCTGTAACCATCCTTACCTGTTTGATGGTGCTGAGCCGGGCCCTCCTTACACCACTGACACGCATCTCATCACTAACAGTGGTAAAATGTTAGTTCTGGATAAACTGCTAGCAAAACTCAGAGAGCAAGGTGGGTACTCTTTATGAACAGTAGTGATCTGAATGCTTGTTGTAAGTAAAACTACCTTTCAAAAACTGCATAGATTCATTCTTGTCTTTTCTTCCAGTGAATGCATTCATTACTTCCAGTGAGGTTTTTGTTGAAAATAATTTTTCTGTAGATCTTAACACATGGCAGGAAGGGAAGTCTTAGAGGAATGATGAAGACGACTGGTAATATGGAGATGTAGAAGGAAAGGAAGAGCAGAGCCTCCCTTCTGCTCTCTTTAAGAAAATTTCGGATGAGAGGATTAGTTTGTCTGTGCACATCAGCCATCAGCTAATTATTTTACCATGGTTTTAAGTGTTCTGTTTCTTCAGCTGTATATTTCATCTGTGTAAATTATCAAATAACCTGTCTTGAGGAGAAGTTAAATTAATACGAGAAAAGTAACTTCAGGAGAAAGACTGACTTAATGTATGCATTCTTAGGCTCTATAGTAGGCTCTGTGATAAGATTCATGTGAAACCATAAACCCAATGATAAAGCCTTCTGTGTTCTGTCAGGTTCCAGAGTTCTACTTTTTAGTCAGATGACTCGCTTACTGGATATTTTGGAAGACTATTGCATGTGGCGTGGATATGAGTACTGCCGACTTGATGGACAGACACCACATGAAGAAAGAGAGGTGAGAAAGCTGTATATGAGCAAGAAATGTCTTTGTTTTATATATTACATTATATAGGAAGTTATTATTTACATATATCTATAAGTAGCTACATCACCGAAGCAAAAAATGCTACAGTTTAAAAAGGCTGCTAAGGGTATGTGTTTTCCCTAACCAAAGTCCTTAGTAAGTAGGTTTCATTTGTTCCTCATCTAAATGAAAAATGTAATATTTTGTGGACTCAGAATAGATTTTTCTACCTGTGGAAACCTCCAGTTTCTTCTGTAAAAATTTGGTTTTGGTGTGAAAATTCTGTAAATTTCAGAGAAATGTCGTTGAAAAGCCACCAACATATTTGAAGCTTGTTTGAAAATTGTGATACTTTAATGACACTGTAATTACACTTTTTTTTCTTTTAGGAAGCAATAGACACATTTAATGCTCCCAACAGCAGTAAATTCATTTTTATGCTAAGTACCAGAGCTGGAGGTCTTGGAATTAATTTGGCAACTGCTGATGTGGTTATTCTCTATGATTCGGATTGGAACCCTCAAGTAGATCTGCAAGCCATGGTGAGTTAACTCCTTAATACACAATCATTTGTTAAAGTTGTCATTGTTCTAGTTTGTGTAAGTGTTTCCAGAAATTGTGTTTTTGTTATTTTTCTTTACTTTTTCTATTTAATACCAAGAAACTAAGGAATTGAATGAAAAGGGCATGAACAGAATTGTGGAAGAAACTGTAGATTTTTCATTGTAAATACCTGTCTTAATTATTTTCATAATTGAATAAGATTACTTCTGTCAAAATAGTGTATCAGTATTGTTTATCTGTAGAATTATTCTTAATTCTATATTTCCAGAAGACAATAGTAAATGAATAACAGAGGACAGTTGCCAAAATAATAGCAAAGGATTAAAAGCATGCAGCTTTATATTTCTCCCCTTTTGGAAGCTTATGCTTTTGCAACCCACTATGTTTCTGCATAAGTGCAAAATCATTTGGTGGTGATGCCAGGGAAAAAAACCACTTATCTTTGGATTAAACATACTAAAATCTTCTCTTTCTGAGTGCTGAATATAAAAAAAAATCAAGTCAATAATTTGTTTCATGTGGAATGAAAATCCCATGATCCTTCTTGCATGATTAGGGCGGTGGGGTATTTGTTCTGTGGTTTGGATTTTGGGTTTTTTTTTTTAATGCATTTAGACACATCAAATATTTATTGTGAATAACTCATCCTTTTGATATGCATGCTGACTACCAATAGTAGACTGACTTTCTGGAAACTGATGAGTATGGTTTGTGAGCTCTAGTAAGATTTTCAGGAATAAATTAATATTATGCAGGAGAGTAAAAGATTTAACAACTCATGTTTAAATAACAGTCAGAAAATCCTGGTACCAACAGTTTGAAGGCTAGTTGTTTAACTTTTTTTATGTAAGAGGACAAAATAATACTTTTATTTGTGTTTTCCAGAGAGAATAAACACAAATTTTGTTACAAATGAGGTTACATGATGACTAATATATTATACTATTTTGCTGTGTATTGTACCTGCACCATGTGAGCTGCATATTGATGTTTTAGTGTAGTTAGCTTGGGACAACTACAGTATTGAAGCTGTGGCTGCATGGACTTTGCCCATGGAATTAATATGCTCAAGCCAGGGATGCCAAAGTTTCAATACTTATGTGAAGTAACAGAATTAGTTTGAAAGCAGTGCAGATGTGTGTATGTATATACTGTTGTATCTCCACTTCCCAACTGCAGTCTAGATAGACATTCAGTTATCTTCATTTACAATGAGGTAGATGCATTTATTACTATAGAATGACCCAAACTTAAAAGGTGTAATAGCCAGATATAAGTAAATATTATTATACTGGTTTTATGTTTTTTGTATACTCTTGAATAAGCAAGGGACCAAGAAATACATGCTAGTTTCAGTCTGCTGTTTTTGCAAGCTAACTGTCTATTGCTTGTGAGTTTTTGTTGCTGAACACTCATTGATTTATGTTTGTTAGGATCGTGCGCATCGTATTGGTCAAAAGAAACCAGTACGGGTGTTTCGACTAATCACTGATAATACTGTTGAAGAGAGGATTGTAGAAAGAGCTGAAATAAAACTGAGACTGGACTCTATAGTTATACAACAAGGTATCAACTGCTATATATGTTTGTCTGCAACAGAATTGTTCAGTCCCTTAAAGTATGGGTTAAATAACTGTACAAATGTACAGTGTGAGAGAAAGCAGGCCTTGTGTATAATAGCAGTACACTAAATCAACCTAAGAAACTATAATGTATAAGTTACTCACTTGTTCAGCTGAAATTTTTGAAAAAAACGGTTTTCCTAAATAATGTGGGCGTAGACTTATACTAAGACTAAATGAGGGAAGCAAACTACAGCTGAATAGGTGTTACTTGACTTTTGTGATATATTAAAAAGGAAAAAGGTATGTTCCATGACAGATAAAAATAATTACATGGGTGTGCTTCTTACCACATATGAACTTACTGAACATTAAAGCTACTTTGTGTGTCTTTGGTTAGAAGGTCTTGGAAGAATAGTTTGTCAAAAACTAAGGTTCTCAAGCTTTGAAGGTTGTATTTCCAAAAGGGTGGGCTACAGAAAGAATGATGGTCAAAATTTTGATGGTCTGTGAAGAGATAAGTGAAATTTTGGGACAGAAATTAGGATTTTGGGACAAATATTCAGAAATTTGGGTTGAAATCAGTGAAGTGACTTTTTAAAAATCTTAAGTATTTTTAAATGGTTATTACAGAATACTTTGTCATTTTTCATCTTGAAATAAGTTTATAATCTTAAAAGTTCAGCTAACTTTGTAAGAGTAAGATCTCAAACATAAAATTTGAATAATCTGAGTGTGAAACATTCTTCATTATGGCTTGATCCAAAGTTGTTGGTTTTTTTTATTTTCCCTGAAGTTCCCAATTGGTTTTTATTTTCAGCTCAAGTGAAATGTAATTTTCTCTGTATGGTTCGTCTGTTTTTCCTTTCTTGTTCTGCCAGTGAACTAAAAAAATCCACTGTTTACATGGTCCTACTGGAACTGTTGTATTATAACTTTACATGTTTCTTCTAATTTTAGGAAGGCTCATAGATCAACAGTCTAACAAACTCGCAAAAGATGAAATGCTGCAGATGATCCGGCATGGAGCCACGCATGTTTTTGCTTCCAAAGATAGTGAGCTGACAGAAGAAGATATAACCACTATTTTAGAGAGAGGTGAAAAGAAGGTTAGAGAACAGTTTGACACACTTCAAATTCTATACAAAACATTAAATCTATATGCACAAAATAGAAATTAAATCTGATTACGTAAAAGTATTTTAATGCCCAATTATTACTTTACTATTAGTAAGTATTTTAAAGCTTATGAAAGTTTTGAAGGAGTAGAGTTAGTGAGTTACAACTGTTTTCACAGTTAAGACTGTGTGCACCATATTCTAAGCACTGCTTATTTTTTTTGCTTTTAGAAATATGTAAATTTTATGCCAACAATTCTAATAGGCACAAAACCTTTATGGAGCTTTAGTGGGGAATAGGTAGCTCTGTGGAAAAATGAACTACCATTTCAGCTCCAAAGAGCTGGGCATAAATTTAATTTAAATTTATAAGTTAAATCATACAGTTGTAGGGCTACATCCCAACATAATAAATTTAGTTTAATGGAAAGTCTTGGAGTCAGATTGTTCAAAATTGAAAAGCACTATGGGCGTCTCTCCTTACAAGGAGGATGTAAGCAAAAGTTTAAAGCAGAAAAAGACATTGAGAATGTTTTAATAATGATGAAAGCTTTTTTTTCTCTCAGAAAGGATAAAACAACTCGAGTGAGCCTAAAATTATCTTCTTGTGTTTTTTAGACAGCTGAAATGAATGAACGATTGCAGAAAATGGGGGAGAGCTCCTTACGAAATTTCACTATGGACACAGAGATGAGCTTATACAACTTTGAAGGTGAAGATTATAGAGAAAAACAAAAGGTAATTTTTTTAAAAGTCTTTAAGACTTTAGTTTAGAGGTGCAAGCATAAAGGCCATACTAGAAATGCTATGGCCATAGAGGTTATTTTAGGGAAGTAAGGAGCTACTGAAAAATTCACTTGGCTCTGCAGAAGCATCAATATTCACATTTTATGTTAAATTAGCTTTCAGCCCCACTGTTTTTCTTCATGGTAAAATCTGATAATATTGCTCAAACTTTATCCTTTCTGCAGCAAAAATGCTATGTTGCATCCTACTGTACTGCTGCAGTCGGTATTATATTACTGCCACATAACTGAGGGGAAAAAACAGGCCTGATAATGATTTTATATGTGGAACTTGGACTTAAGTCTTTTTTGCAGAGAAGGTTTAAGTCACAAGCATTAATGTGAACTGTTTGTACAATGATTTACATATTTATAGAAGGATCATCCAAACAAAGAGGTATTGCTCAGGGTCCCACAATGTGTTACCTCCGTGTCTCTGTTTTGTACAGGATGTATAGTCAAGGTATCCTTAAGGTCCTTACCTGGAAATAGATATGTGAACTGTTACTTGTTAACTGTTGAATGGCCTTCTAACCCAGGTTTCTTAACAATTGTGAAGAAGCGTTTAGAAAAATAAAATAGTTAATGAGACTAGAGTGGGGTGTGTGCATATGTACATAAGATTCTTTCTTTGTGTTCGTAATTTCATTACAATAAGCCAGCTAAATAGAGCATAGTCTTGAAATATGCTATAGTAACTTGAATTAAAGTAATTTAGTTAAGATTAATTTGCTGCTAATAGATTTTTTTTTTGGCCAATGTTGTGGCCTCTGTAGGGGTTATTTATTGTGATATTTAGAGGAGAAGCAGTTCTTTCATATCACAAGATATTTTAGAATTCAGAGCCCAAGTCCCCAGTCCTTCCATTGTGTTTTGGTAGAAGGAATCATAACCTTACTCAGGTGTCTGAAGTAGGTAGAATACTGTGAAAGGATCTATCCATGCTACCACACTGCCTTGCTTGCGTATTATCTTTTATGTGTTAAAATAGACTATAATTTCTAGCTTTTTTTTGAGCTCTGTTGTAATATCCGAATTGTTGAGCACAACTGTTAGATTTGCTGTGCAAAAATATGTTCTTGTTTTGCAGTGCCACATTAATCATTATTCTTGTGACTTTAGGAAAGCATAGTTAGTTTAATTTTTTTACTCTATTCTGCATGTAGCTGAGCATGATGGAATGGATCGAACCTCCAAAACGAGAACGCAAAGCTAATTATGCAGTTGATGCTTATTTCAGAGAAGCCCTACGTGTTAGTGAACCAAAAGTCCCAAAGGTAAGAATTTGGCAAGTATGGAGGACTTATGTTGTTCTTTTGCTCTTCTTCTCTCCAATGTTGCATCCCCTGCTCTTACCCTATACTGGCAATAAGATGAATGTATTTACAAAGTGAGAGGTTGCCACTGCTGCTGCGTTATGGCAGTTGAATTGCACAGAAATCAAGCATATATAATGTTAATGTATTTGTGTATTTTTGAAGGCTCCGCGACCTCCAAAACAACCAAATATTCAGGATTTCCAGTTTTTTCCACCACGGTTATTTGAACTTCTGGAGAAAGAAATTCTGTATTATCGTAAGACTATAGGATATAAGGTAATGCTCTCTTTTCCTCTTTAAATTAGTGAAAGGTATTTGTATTCCTCTCTGCAGATTTACTGCAACCTTGATAGTAGATATATGAGGTAAATGAAATGGCAACTAAAAAATACATTATTCTGCCCTTATTTTTTTGAAAAGTGCTTCTTGTTGTGAACGAAGTGGCTTAAAACCTCTGATTCCCCTGTTTCTGTTCCACTGCGGAACAGAAAAAGCAATCTGTTATTCCTTCCTTCATTAAAAATTTCATATGTCTGTAGCTTTGTGTTTTGTGGTGGGTTCCTAACAATAAAATAGAATAGAAAAAAGAAAGATTGTTCTGATGCTTTATATACTTCTGAAACCCAAAAGTGTGATATGTGGTCTAATGTAGGAAAATAATTTTTGGCTAATATAAGATCACCTTCTAGGGATTTTTTTTGTTATAGCTTTTGTATATCTTGTGCAGAAAGTAACTTAAGGTAATACTGAAGTTGACTTGGTGTTGATATGAAGGTATGCAAAGTTACATCAATTTTCCTTGCCTTTTGCGGGGATATAAAACATTTAGAGGTGTGGAGAAGTCTGAATGTATTAATACTACAAAAAGAAAACCAGACTACAGACTCTTTTTTCCTACTATGCCTTAGCTGAATTTTTCCCTCTTCCCTGCTGACATTGCTGGACAAGCAGTGAACATGGATTCTGTTTTGATGTTGACTTTCATTACTTGTGCCAGTATTGGCTGAGTAAATCAAATGGATCCCCTACTTCCAGACATGTAACTTACTTTAAAAAGCCCCATGTTTCATGGCAGGTTGCAGCAAGAAGAAATCACTTATGAAACATGCTGGAGAACATAAACTTGTCATAAAAAGCGATGGATGGGAAATCGGTGTTGCAAAAGAGTAGAACTAATATTGGCAAAACATTTTTAAAAAAAAGCAGGAGGTGTCTTAGAATCTAGTTTGTAGCAAAAAGAATTTTATGCAGATGGCAGGATAGAATTAAGGTAAGAATGAAAGAAAGTATAATTAGCTTCAGGAAGGAAATTATTCAATTAATGCTCCAAAAAATAAGGATGAGAGAATTGCTAATGTTGACAATATGCATGTAAAAAGGGAGGTATTTCAGTCCTGGGAATGAAAGCTGTCAGGCTAGATAGATCGAATATGAGTACTTGTTATCTTAAAAACTTAGTATGACCATTTACTGGTGGTGAAAGTGATAGATATGCTTAAGTTTGTTCTGCTTTGAAACGGAAGTATAACTTTGTATCTGAAGAGAGTTTTATTAAAACTGAAGACTGCCATAAACAATATCAGAAGGTATCAAGTAAGTAGAGACCAAGCTTTATGTGTTAGTCTTAACTTAAACCACCAAAGCCCCAAAAAATTTCTTGGCCAGATGTTAAAAACAGCTCTTAACTTCCTTTGCCTTTTGCTGCAGAAGTATGTAAGGTCTGCAAAATATTGACTGGATACTGATTTCTGACTTGTTTGCTGTTGTGTGGTATGGAATTGTAATACACAGTTTAAAGGTCACAAACATTAAATTGGTGTCAGCGTGGAGAGGGGCAGATAAAATGTTGCTAGGCCTTGTTTACATAATGTTGTCTGTCTTGTCCTTACTTTGGCAGTGTGTGCAGAAGTGAGTGTTTCACTGTAGTTATAAAACATTATAAACTGATGGATTTAAGAGAGCTACTGAATAGTGCCACTGAAATCAGTGAACTGTGACAGCTTACACTAGGTGAGGCTCTGCCTCTTACAATATCCTTAAGTCATTGTGTGTAGAAGTGGTGGGTACAGGGCATAACAACAAAATTTTAACATATATTGGACAAAATCTAGTCCTGCTTTTCAGAGGAAGGGTTTAAGCAATAAGATTCAAATCTAGGTAAAGCACATTTCGTAACTGTTGTGCAGATCAGTGCTTCAATATGTAATAGTTGGAAAAAAGTCTTTTACCATTTACTTGTATTCTGCAGTGTTTTTCACTGAATTTTCTTGAAGAAAAAGTGAATAGGATGCTTTTGTTATAGGTCAACATAAACTTTACATTAAGAGCTTGTGAGACAAGAAGGAACAAGCATAGATAAATGGCAGTATTTGCTACATCAACTTGTCTTGGAGGATAGTATTTTCAGTTTTGCAAAAATTTTATAGATACTGATAAAAATATTCTGATAGTTATTTTAAAAATATTTTTATTACGGTTTTGTTTCTTCCAGGTAGCCAAGGTATGGGGTGGTGGGGTTTTTTTTCTGTTGTTGTTTGGGTCTGGCTTTTTTTTGTTTTTTTTTTTTCCTGTGACAACAAATGCTTAGTGGGAGTGGACTGTATCAGTCCTTTGAGATCTAACATGTGGTTATAAATTGTAAATCAAGGCTGATAGAAAAGCGCACGGTCTCTTTAATAATATTGCTGCGCTACTGCTTATTGATGCCCCTGATTTTAGGTCCCCAGGAATCCTGACCTCCCAAATGCAGCTCAGGTACAAAAAGAGGAACAAAAGAAGATAGATGAGTCTATGCCTCTGAATACTGAGGAAAGTGAAGAGAAAGAAAAGCTGCTAACACAGGTAAAATAAAAAACAGCTGAAGTATTTAATAGTCTATTTTTTACTGGTATGGAATATAAATACGAATAGTGATAAATATACACTGATGTTATAGGAAGAAGAAAGCATGCAACATGTAATGATTTTGCTTGGTTTTGCTTTAAGGGACCTTTCCTGTCCTTGAACAAGTTTGTCTTAGTCACCTACTATTTCCTTGCACGTCTACAATGTTTCTGAGGCAAGGACTTGTAGAGCAGATGCACTACCCAGCAATACATGCAGAAATTCAGTTAGTGGGCTTATTGTATATGTGTCTACCTCGTATGTTTTTTGTTGTTTTTTTTTTTATCAAAAAGGGTTTGAATTAGAGAGGACAAGCCTCTATCAACATAAACAGTATTTACACAGATGTGTAAGACATGTCACATCGATTCATTTTGTTCCAGATGGGTTGTTAGGCATGTTCCTTTTATACTGGGACTGAATCCCTGTTGCTGGCTAGTTTCTTGACTTTTTGGAATGTTATCGTACTCAGCAGGCTTATTAAAAGCTAATTGTTAAGGAGAAAGGTGTGTCTCAAAAGTAACAGGTTTTTTTGATTCAGGAAATTTTCTGTAAAAGAATTGGGCATAGTGTACCTTGAAGAAATTTGCAAGGTCACAGTTTGACTCTTAATTTCACCTGTTCATAGTAGAGGAATATTTAAACTGGTGCTGATATGCATGTCAGTACTGCTGTTAATGATTAAAAAGAAATGTTTGTATTGTGTATATTAGACTTGTAAAGATGCTATCTAATTGTGGAGTGAGCTTATTCAGCTGGAGAACTGACAGAGTTCCTTGTAAATGTATTTCTGTGATGAAAGAAAGTCAATGCACTACAAATTCCTGTTCAGGCATGTGATTTTCTTGTTTGTTTGTTCTTGATGTTTTCTCGTTTCCCTGTCTTTAAATTGTAATGTCTCATTCTTGGATGATATTTTTGTGCACTGCATCTCACTTAACTGTTCTTTGGTTTTGGATTCATTTCTTCAGTACATAACAAAATTTGTTTGACAGTGCTATAGAGTTTCCGTCTGATTGCATCTTTTTTGGACTAAAGATTGTTTTTTGACATACTTATGCTTTCATCCAACTGTTTGTCTGGTTCCAGGTTTGTAAACATCTGAAGCAGGAGCTCTTGCTTTAGATACTTGCACTACCTGAAGAACTTGTAATGACACTTTCATTGGTGCACCCTATACTCCTAAGACTTGTTGTTCGTATCTGCTGAAGGGTGACTTAAATAAAATTATAGTAACCTGTCATTGAGCTTGTTTCTTTGGAGAAATGTCACATAAAAAGTTTAAACAGAAAGAATAGTAAAAAGCTCTTACTAATGAATGTGGAATCATGCACAAAAACAAGTCTTTAGACTTTAATGATTCAATAATAAACCCTGGCTAGTACAAGTTTATGGAAATCCTGAAAGACCATTAACCACTGTAACTATGTGACATTGCAGAGGCATTGGCAGTTGGAGCAAATGATACATCCATAAGACAAAATTTTGCAAAATATTTCCCTTCTACCTCCTAATGCCTTCTTGATCTCTTGCTGCTTACAGGGTTTTACAAACTGGAATAAAAGAGATTTTAACCAATTTATTAAAGCTAATGAGAAATATGGTCGTGACGATATAGACAATATTGCCCGTGAAGTGGAGGGAAAGTCACCTGAGGAGGTCATTGAGTATTCAGGTTTGTGATATTTTGAAATGTATTTCTTAATCATGTGGTATCACCATCATTTTTGCTACATGTTCTTTTAAAATTACAAGACATACAATTTGGAAGTGTATAAGAATAATTTTTTTAAAAGACTACATGATGGTTCTTTCAGAAGACTTAATTCTGTTTAAAAAGGTCAAATTTGCAGCATATAAATAGGCCTTCAGCTGCCTTTATCCCTCCTTAGTCAAAATTTAGAACTTAGCATAGTTAATAGACATTGACAACATGGTCTTGTGGAATCGTGACGTTCCCTTATAGTGGCAACACGATTCTTTACACTATGAGTATATATACTGCTTTAGCTAGTACACTGTATCTTTGTTTTGTTGTATTTATACAAGTCCTTTTAATTTGTACAGGGTTCTTCCTCTTTCATCCTTGGATTTAATTTTACTAAAACCCTTCATAAAATTTAACTTTGCCATGTTCTTCCTATAGCTTAAAAAGGAAGAGCTCCACAAGAGTTCCCTTCAAAGTGTTGAATTTATTTTGGGTTAGCAAAAAGATGTCAGTGGAGAAGCTACAACTTACTAGCTTTTATAACAGATAGAATAAGTAGTCTCTGACTTTAGAGACAGCTAGTGATAACTGGAATATGAATGTTTTGATGCTAGACTAGCAGCTCTAGCCTGCTTCGCCATTGTTACAAAAAGCTATCCTCAAAAGTAATTTTTTCACTTTTACGTGGTTATGGTTAATTATGTTGAATGTTAACTTTGCTACAGTTGTTAACTAAACCTTTGCTTAAAGTTAACTTTTAAAGACATTGAATAAAGGGTCTGTGCAAGTTTATTTCTTGGCTAGCATAGTAAAAGGGAGAGTATTAGCAAATCTTTTAAGATTTAATGTAACCACAAACTACATTCCTTGTTTTGCTGGAGTGCCTCAACTAAATAAATAAAGTAGTAAGAGTAGAAGATTTTATTTTACAAAATATGTTTTGCATTTTTAGCTGTTTTCTGGGAACGTTGTAATGAACTGCAGGACATTGAGAGGATTATGGCTCAAATTGAACGAGGAGAGGCACGAATTCAGCGGAGGATCAGTATCAAGAAAGCCCTCGATGCCAAAGTAATCATTGCAGGTTTTTTGTTTTCTGTAGCTGACTTCTTCCAAATCCCTTCAGAAAAGGAATAGTTGGGGATGGGAGTGCTGTGTGTATGTGTATGTGTGTGTGTGTATATATATATATACACACATATATATGTAGTATACTACTTATCAGTAATCTACACTAATATGTAATAAATCTTTGATGTAATATTTTAATTTTAATAATCCTTATTTTTAATTTGCATTCAGATTGCAAGGTATAAAGCACCTTTTCATCAGTTGCGTATTCAGTATGGAACAAACAAAGGGAAAAATTACACGGAAGAGGAAGACAGATTTTTGATATGCATGTTACACAAGATGGGCTTCGACAAAGAAAATGTGTATGAGGAACTAAGGCAGTGTGTGCGCAATGCTCCTCAGTTCAGATTTGACTGGTTTATCAAATCTAGAACTGCAATGGTAGGTATCAGTTACATGGACTAAGTCATTATATGAAGTATCTTATTCCTTTTTTAAAACACCATCCCATAAAATTTGGATTTGTGCCGGAATATTGGAGTCTAGGAAACACATGCTGAAAGAATAACTTCGGTTTTTGTTTTCATTTCTAGTTTTTAATAAAATAACCTTTTCCCTTAGTACAGCAAACACCGCAATACAGCTAAACCAAACAGATTAGAAAAACTGCCAAGATGAAGTCCCATGTTACCCAAAGGGATTAATGCAAGAGGTAGATTATCCTTACAAATATCCTTGTTAGTTTTATTGAAAACTAAAAGTTTTACCAAACAATGTCTCTTAAAATATGATTGCTTTTCAGAATTATTGGACAATATTAAAGATTGAAAACATCTGAATTATACACTGGGAGAGAAGAACAGCTTTCCTAATAGTCGTACTTAATTTCTAAGAGCATGAGGAAACTTAGTGATTCATGTAAGAATTAATCATTGAAGCAATTGGTTTAAAATGCCCTTTGTAGTTGTGAATATCACGTGCAAGTGGTTAAATTTTTTTTTAGTTACAGTTTTCTGAAGATTTTATTCATACTTAGAGAATATAATACAAGTTTGATAGCAAGTAGACTAGTACTCTGAATTTCAGCTGTTTTATTTTCTGTTCTCTGCCTGAAGAGCAGAGTAATTCTTTTCTAATTTAGTCATTAAGTGGGAAGTGATAACACTAACAGAAGCTTTGGTGGTTGCAAATAATGAGTTACGTAGGTACCAACCATAGAATATGGGACTCTTAATGATAAAAAGCTGTTAGTTCTGCCCTGGAAGTTTTGCTCAGATCTCCCCCGATTCATTTCCTTTTTCTTATGAGTAAAATTTGTAAGTCTGTGCAAAAATTTTTTTATAATACTGAAATAACTTCATCTAACCCATTCGCAATGAGTGAGAGCTGGAACATTTTTTTTTTTGTCTGCTTGAATACAAAACCACATTGGTCATGGCTGATACAAAAGAGTGGAGCACACTGTCCCTTATACAGTTGTCATAGATTCTCCCCATTGTCTTGTAAGTAAATTTCTAATCAAATGCTATGCTGCAGTCATGTAACTTAAATGTCATTTTGTTCATAAATCTGGAGTTTTTTAGTAGTTTAGCAGTTGCAGAACCACTATGCATTATTGTTTACTGTCTTCATTTGCTGGCCTCAGGGGTTGTTTATAAAATGTTCTCTCAGAGTTCTGGGTACTGTACTAAGAATAAATAAAACATAAGATAAAATATTTAAAATGTGTATTTGAACAGGTGGGAATATTTGCTTTTCCCAGTGCTACTTATAATTATGCAACACAATTCGTACATGATACTTCAGCAATTAAAGTGTTTCTGGGTAGTGCAGCAGTTAGCCCTTAAATAAAAAGAATTACAAGCTTTACTTGCTAAAATGTCTTGAAGAAATACCAGATTTTAAAATTATGTTTATAAAGAGAGAAACTCCAATATTTTGTCTATTATGAAGTTTCTTGTAAGTTGTCTATGGAGGAGTCCATTTAAGTAAATAATAGTAAGTAAGTAATTACTAGAAATTAAAAATGCAGCTCAACATTTAATATTAGTTGATGTATAGCTACGTCAGGGGTAGGGTTAAATATTCAATTTAAATCTTCTTGCAGATCCTTATGTTCAGTATAATTTTCTTTTTAAAGGGGATAGGAATCATTTGCTAAAAGTGTAGAAATATGTTCTATGGTGTCTAATGCTGAAATTGAGGCACTGAGAATGTAGTGACTCTTTTGGCTTATGTTTTCTCTTAAAATTCTGTCCTTTAATATTAATATTTTTAGTTTTTCTGCTATTACATGCTTGAAAAAGAATAGTATGAAAATACAAAGCTAAAGTAATCTTTCACTTTCAACATGCATTTAATTTTCTTAAATGTTTTAAATAGTCATAATATCTGTGGTTTAGTAGTTTATAACTGCCAATTGCTGATATATTTTATGTATTCAAATATCCTGACATTTGTGTATGTATTGATTTCTATGGGTCCATTTTGCACTAGGTTAGTAATTTTTGTGAAGAAATGTGCTGGAAAGTCAGTTGATACCAAGGATAATGAACAAACTGTAATTACAAATCTTCATAAAGGGGTAGATACTAAGTTCAGTGAAAGTGGATAAAACTTCTTAGAATATCGAAACTCACGTGTGATCATTCAAACTGGATCATTCAAACTGATACGAAACAAGATAGAAAGGGTGGCATAATTCTGAAAAGGACTTACCAGGCTTTTTGAGAAAACTTTGTGTTCTACTAACCACTAGATGTCTCTTGGATTCCATATAAATAGCTAATTTCTCTTCTATGTTTTCATTTGTTTTGTCTTCTGAAGATTTCTCTTTGGAAAACAAAAATTCTGCTTCGTTTATTTATTCCAAAACCAGTTGGTTTATCCAAAATGTAAGTTTTCAAAGAGTTGAGAGTGCCTAAAATTGTATTTTTTTTTTTTAACTTGGCACAGAGGTTTAAATTTTTAGGTTTAGTTGTTATTGTTCTTTTATTTCTGTCCATGCAGGAAGAATGCAAAATATCATGGCCATAGTGAATCATGTATCTGTTTTCTGAAGTTATAGAATTATGCATATTCTCTTTTACCTTTCTGCAAACCCTACCCAGTATAAGACAAATAACTCTTTTGTAAATACAGGAATATATGGGCCTGTTGACAGAGCTTAGGACTACTTCCACTCCCAAGTCAGCATCTCTGCCTTCAGTCATGCAGAAGGTGATGGTTCAGTGCTCCCATCTTATTTATTGCACTACTAGTCTTTATAGCTATGAAGGGGTGAGCAAAGTACATCTTATCTCTTTCCATCCTGAAGAGAAAAGTATCAGGCCACATTGAATAAAATCTCATCTCTAAAGGTGTAAGGCATTTCAAGCTCTTAAGTGTATTTTTGTAGTAATAAAATGGAATGGATCAGTCCACATTGAGATTTCAGTAGCTCAATGTAGGATTAATCATGCAGATTCTTTCTCATGGTAGGTGTAGAAGAAACCTGCATGCACGTCACATCTTATTGTCAACTGATTCTGTGATTCTCCAGAGAAAATTGTTTTTGAGTCCATCCTCTGTCCATAGCATGTTGTTCTGGAGTAGTAGTCCATCTGGATAGTCTAACCATGGACCTGAACACATTGACAAATATATATATTTATGCAAGCATTTTTCCCCAGGAAAGAGGAGGATTTTTCTTAATACCTTAGGCAAATGGATCAAGGTTCTTTCTTAGTCCTTTCTGATTAATTGCTTGTTTTGAATGTAACACAAACTAGTTTCTCATATACTAGAAAAGATCTGACAGATGACAGCTTGCCATCAGTTTTTACCTATAGGTAAGTCTGAGTGCAGTGTACCCAAATTTAAATGACGTAAAATGCTTCTGACATATAGACAATCATCTTTCTACTTCAGTCTTTTATCATCTCTATTCATCTATAGAGTATAGGTTTTTGGGACAGAGCCTCTCTTTGGTTCTATGTTTGGGGATGCAGTATATCTTGGGGTGGCTTACTCTCGAGTTTTTTCTGACTTGTTGCCTCTTTATCTAAAAACTGTTGTGTGGGTAGAATTTCTGAGTTTTTATTGGCTGAAGTGAGAGTATTTTAGCTCCAGCAGGACTGTAACATTCCAGGGCACAAGCATGGTGCCCTAATTTGTGGTTGAACCTGTGCTGGGGGATGTGGCCTTACTTTTACATAGATGTGGTAGAAATGACTCATTATAATACTCTGTTTACAAAACTATATAGATGACACTAGAATGTTTCCAGCAGGGAGATGAAAAGAAAAATGTCCTGAAGAATTTTTTTTCTTTTTGGTGTTAAAAAAATAATCTTGTGGTGGCCGGATTCTCTGCATCCATTCTGAATTACACAGCTTTTACCCAAGGCCCTGGAGCACCTTTCATAGAGGAATATGTGGGACCTGTGGAACTTAACGAATGTGGTTAAGCTTGATGACATTAACGTCTCAAAGATGAGTCATATGCTTGACTGTTTCAGAACGTTCAGGATCAAGAAAGCGTGCAGGCTGCATCGTTTTCCATCATGTAACGTGATGGCTGAGGCAATACACAGGTTACAGATGCTGAGAAAATAGAGACTAATTCCTGAGCAAAAAGGTCACTTGTTCACTTCATTGCAAATAGACCAGTTGTAGGTTAAGATTTATGCTACTAGGTAATTCTAGGATAGCTTGTGCTTCAAAAATTGCTTCCTTGAATTTAATAGAGACAAGACATGTTTTTCCAGCTTTTTTTTTTTTGCAGAAGAAAGCTTCCTGCTTTGAGTTGGGAAGAAAAGCCCATGGAATCACTGTTCTCAATGTACATAGAACATACTGAATAATTATAATAAAAATGAGTACTATTATGTATTTGGTAAGAGATCTTTTTTTTCGACATGAGATGCAAGAAACTGTCCAAGTCGACCAAGTTCTGTTAACCAAGCCAGCTGTTAACTGCAACGCAGATACTTTTAGAGTTGTATTGGAAATATTTTTTTAAATGTAAAAATAACTTTATAGTATTTGAACTTGATCATTTTCAGATGGCTTGGAAGTCCTGATGCTAAAAGCATTTGGGGCCTACTACTTTTGGGTGCTGTTTGACTGAAAATACAGCAGCGAGTTCATGGTTTAAGACTGGATAGATTTTTGCCAGTTTGGAGCTCTACAGTGTCTTATCACAAAAAATTAGTCTATGTGCCACAGAAAAGTATTGCTTAAGGTAGCTTTGATTCCTTTCTCTCTGCTTTAAAGATATACTTGAAAACCTTGTTTTCTAAATTCTGACATAGTATGCTGGCAGGCTATAGGTTGCTTCATCTAAATGAGATGAAAGATCAGATCACTCTTTAGGGGTTTTGGTTTGGAAGACACAGATAATCCTGAAAACTCCTTGTCAGGCAGTTAAGTGCTTCAGTGAATCTCTCTCTGTTTATAAAAAAGGTTACACTAAGGTATTTTTCATCTGTCTTTACCTAAGCTAATCTTATTAGTACATGAATATTGAATGTTTTTTGAAAACTTAAGTACTTCAGAATTCAAGAATTTTGAACATATTTATGCAAATGAGAGAATTTGTGTAATTTATTTAGAGAATTTGATGTTTTCTGTTTCCTTAGGAATTTCAGAGACGCTGCAATACTCTCATATCATTAATAGAAAAAGAAAATATGGAAATTGAGGAAAAAGAAAGAGCTGAAAAGAAGAAAAGAGGAGCAAAAGTTACAGCAGTATGTTTAGCAGCACTTAATGTTACTTCGAGTGGGGCAGAATTCAATTGTTTTTTGTTACAAAATGAAAAAGATAATTGTAGCCACCGGTTGTTTTAATATTAACCATTAGTTGAGAGATTAAATTGAAATATTTGTCTATTTGCAGCTCTCCTAGATTTTACGTAGGTATTCCAAATTCACAGTATTTTGGGGCTTTTTTTTTTTTTTGAGAAGAGTCTTTAGTTTAAGTATCAGAGGAAGACTCTTCTTAAGAAAACGTAGCACTGTCCTCTTTCTACCTACATATTTACATCATATGTTTCCTTTAATCTCAGATTACTATTCTTCCCCTACATAGTAGTTCCTGGAAGAAGAAATAAGTGCTTCTTTTATTTTGAAAAGTTGTCATCTTTAGAACAGAATTGTGTAGTAAGTCAAGGTCCTGATCTTTTCATCCAATTCATGGTATGTGTGGTACCTGTACCATTGAGACCATGTATTGTTTTCAAGAAGATAAAAAGGGTAGCAGAATTAAGTGCCAAAATCTGGGATTTTTATTTGCCCTTCCATTGCATCCTACAAAATTGAATTGAAAAATATCGTACGTTAGGGTCACTTAGCATCTTTTTGAATAGTTAGTCACATACTTCAGTTGTGTCAATTGTGTGTTGGTTTTTTGTGGTGGGTTTTTTTTTTTTTTTTGGTATAATGCTACCATTTCATTGAATTTATAAATATTTTTTTCCCCTCTTTTTAGTCACAGAAGAGAAAAGCAGATATGGCTACTGAGAACTCTGGAAAAAAAGATGCTAAGAAAGTGAAGTCGTGAACCTGAAAACTGAATGTTAAATGTAAAACTGCCACTTTCTTCTTTCAATCTACAAGTATTAATTGCCAACTTCTTTGTACTCATGGTACTCTCCCTCAAATCCAGTGGTTTAATTTTGCAAATTTTGTATACTTTACAATGTCTTTACCTAAAATGTGTAGCTTTATATCTTATGCATTCCAGTATTTTTGTGTACTGTATTTTGTGAGTCTCATATCTTTGGCAAAATTCACTCAGTCCTTGTTTTTTTGAAGCTTGTGCTGAGGTTTTAGCTTTTATATGTTTTATATGCCGCTGCTTTGAAAGAAAACCTAGATTCTATAGCTGTATTATTGCTGTTTCCTATTTTAAATTTATATGGCTGTTGGAAAATAAACTGACCTAATTATTTGAACAGAAATTTACTTCACCTTTGTTTTCCCTACCCTTTCCCTTTTTTGCATAGCTACGTTTAGCGTGAATGTTAAGGTTTGT
The DNA here is from genome assembly GCA_026212715.1 of Elanus axillaris. Taxonomy (NCBI): domain Eukaryota; kingdom Metazoa; phylum Chordata; class Aves; order Accipitriformes; family Accipitridae; genus Elanus; species Elanus axillaris. The sequence goes on from JANZLQ010000040.1 coordinate 5,136,611, forward strand.
ATAATTGTGCCTTCATAGTTGATCAGATTTTTTTTCAGAGGAGTACTTAGATAGGATCAGGAGCATGACAGAACAAAAAAAAACTAATTAGACTGACATCCTTTTTTGCTGTCAGCATTAAATTGACATTTTTCTCTGAAATGTTCAGAAGGAAAGCCAGCAAATATATATGGGGTTTTTTTCTTCATTGTCACTGGTTTCTGCTGGGCTTCATACATGCTTAAACACAGGGTGAGGTGTTTTTCAGAATGACCTGTAGATGAAAACTTTTCTATGCCTAATAAACTGAAGCAGTCAACTAACAGCTTCTTTAAGTAACAAACAAAATAATTCAGCTTCTTGTTGGTAGGCTGCTCAGCTATGCTGCCTTGTGCTAAAAGATCTTTGTTGCTCTAATTATCTCTGCTAACTTTCTGCTTTTACCTTTGATTCCACATGTCAGTCAGAAGCAATGGGGATATGTTATGGAGTGCTCCTTTTCAGTATTTCTGTTTTAATGAAGGGATGAAAGTACTGGATGTATGCTTTTTTTCACTTTGCAAGAATGGCCTTTATTAAGCAGGTTCATAGTTTCTGCTCACCTTGGAGTCTCTGCCTTTCCTGGATCAGTAGAACAGTGACTGTGACATCTAATGTTTTACTTTAATCTTCTGTCTCTGATCTGGTGTTTAGTATGGACCTTGCTACAGTGAGACATGCCCTCATAATGTCAAGTCTAGATTAATGCAGTGTACTTTACATGGTACTTCCCCTGAAGACTACTTGTAAATTTCTTCTAGTGCAGTTTGCTTCCTTCTGTGGTTTGAGGTGTTTTGAGAAGAAAAAAGCTCTGAACTCTTTGTTGTATTTCATGCTTTGCATTGGCTACTTTCTGTATTTGTAAAATTCAGGACTTTTTATAAAAAGTTCTTGAGTCTTAAGACAGAGTTCTTCTCATATTCTTTTGTCATTTAAAATATATTGGAATGTATTTGAAGTTTTCTGGGATTAATCTCGGTAAGCTTGACAAGTAATTTCCAGCCTTTCTTGATAGTCTGTGTTTAAGGTTTGGGGCAAAATGGGTGTGATGACTGGGTTGAGCATTTTGACAGACCTATAATTTGATTTTGTATTTTGGAATGGAGCTTTTATTTGGGGACCAAGTTATTAATTATTTCACTGGGCTTTTATTTGTGAGACTTGTCATGTAAAAAAAGGATATTTATCTGTTGAGATTTGTCTGATGAGTTGAGAGCTACATCTAATAATGATGGGGCACAACTTTCAGACAGAAGGTTAGTGATGGATGGGTGACAATGCATGCTTTTAAGTGAGTATGCAACCCAGATGGGATAGGTCTGCTCAGAAAAGAAGGATGTCTTTTCAAATAGTATTTTTGGTATTAGAGTAGTTGACATCCTGCTTTATCCTTGGGAGAAGGACAACCTGTGTAATTACGGGCTGGAAAAAGGCTGAGCGGCTACATACATATATAATCACAAATCCCTGGAGCATTCCTATAAATAGAGAGAGGAAGATGCCTTATTTACTTTTGCTTTTTGGCTCCTGTGTCACTGAGTAAGTTTATGGCCTGAAATTATAAAAACAAGTAAAAAGAGGAGGGAAATAAAGGCTGGAAGAGCCAATTGAATTTTTATTTAATTACATGCCTAGGCATAGATCTTACTCCATTGCTCCTATTTAGCATCGGGTGAATATTTTAATGTTTTAAGTCTTGAAATATGTGTATTCTGGTTTTGTTTATTGTAGATTAGCTTTGTTTGACTCGCGTGTTTTTGTGTATCCAGTTTCTCTGTGTTGCAAAGTGTATGGAAAGTCTTAAAATGGTAATATCTCAACTTGTTCGTTCATGCAGATTTCTTAGTTTGAGTTACTTCTTGAGTTAATGCTTGCTTTTCTCCTCGTTCAACAATGTGATATACTAGCTATATAGCAAAAGATCATGCAATTGTTCTTCCAGGTATTATCCTCTTGATCAGACAGCTTCTCTGAAGAATGATAGATGCTCCCAGGAACTATCTGTTACCTCTTACAGTCTGTAGTTCCTAGTTAAACTGAATGTGCTGTTGAACAACAGTCCTTGAGAGCACTTATACACTATATACTAGTTCCTCGGCATATTGAGTCTTCCCATCCATCACGTCCCACAGTGATAACTAAAGAAAATTGCTAACAGCTGCTGGTCAGGATTAAAGTAAAATGGATCTTTCTTTTCCTTTTTCATTCTTCTAGTTGCAGATATACACACAGTATGTGCCTAGCAGTATCTAAATGATATGCTGCTGTGACTCAAAATTAGATGGACTGAAATAAAGGAATCTTCCTACTTTTAACTATTGTTTTCTTAGGTGAGGAATACTATTTGTAAGAAATTTGTAAGCGCTGAATGTAATGTGATACAAAACTTCTGAAAATTCTGAGCCTTTAGGCAATTTGATAGTTGCCAAAAAATTAGAAGATACAAAATTTTGAAAATAACTTACAGTTTCTTTTTGAGCAGGTGACTAAAATTTGATTGTGTTAGCATTAGGTTTGACGAAAGAGAAAGTAGTCATCTAGCACCTTTTATACATCAGGCAGTGCATGTAACACCGTGGGAGAGGTCACAATAGTTGTGTTCCTTTTCACATATTCGTTGCTTTCAAATTATCAGTCCTTTTATTTTTGAGATATGTTACTGATGACAATAAAAAGTCACACAGCTGACCATCTCCATTATATTTAATTTCAATGTATTATAATGACACAGAGAAGGAATGAAGCTTTCTCCCTGCTGGTAGTATTAGACCATCTTTAGATACTGTTTGCACAAGCAGCGTTACTATACTAAAATATTAAGTAAGATTTTTTTCTTGTAGATTAGCATTGCTTGTTTGATTTAGTGCTAATGCTGCTTATGGCTTAAAAAAAAATTCAACTTTGCTCTTTGAGATCATAAGCAAGGGGTACAGTATTTAGAAATTAATCAGAATCTTTCTAAATGCCTGATGGAAGTAACTGCCATTATGCAGTTCCTGCAGTGCCTGCAGTTCCTGCTCTGCAGTGCTGTGATACAGGCACTCTGTGCATGCCTCTTCCCCAGGTTCAGTGGAGGGACTAAGTACTTTCAGTGATCACAAATTAATGCCAAAGCTAAAAAGTGTGGGCCTTACAGGTTGAAAATGCATATGGAATTTTGCAGTCAGCAGCGGTTTATGTGAAATGTAAGATGACATGGTTGGTGCAGACACTGTCACTTGACATGTTGGAAAGGATTGATCACTGACTGTAGTTCTGATCTGGTTAAGATGGCTTGACAGCTGTTACATTTTACTTAAGTTTATCTAGTCCGTGTACTTAGCTTCAAGCATGTATGTAAATGCTTTGGTGCGTCAGTTATAATGTTTGATATGTTCTTTTGCTGAAAGAGTTAAAGTTGAACTTGGTTTGCATATTTTGAAATGTAATGTAATCTTTAATTGCATTTGCATGATAACCATCCTTACATAAGAGCCTTAATAGGAGTAGTATTTGCTGCCTCAAAGGTACGTCTACATTGTGGTGTTGAAAGATAATTTCTGAACTTTTTCAAATTGAGATTTGTTTCTTAAGTTGTACATATATGAAAATAAAAATTAATATGAACCTGATGTCTTCTGGTAACTATGCTTCTGGTACAAATGGGCCCGTGCATTTGGATACTGTTCAAAATAGTTTGTTTTGTTTTCGTTGCTCTTACACCTCTCATAACCTTCAGGCTATGGTAGCTGAATGTAAGGGGGGTGTGTGTGCATGGCTGTTCCATATCTGCTTTCAAACTTTCTAATTTCCTGTAATCTAAAATAAAATAATAATAGTGCCTGTATTTTTGTGACAGCCTTGCCTGTGTTGTCTTAGTCCAGTATGATACAATGTATGTCAATCCTGTATTAAAGTATATTACTGTTTTTCTGTTATTCCATACCTCTGGCGTGTTACTAAAATAAAATACTTCGGAACTTAAGTCTAGGAGACCTACAAGGTAGGGACAAGGAATTTTGTCATTGCAGCTGTTGATCGCTAGTAGACATATTAGATATTCTGCTTGGACAGGTGCATGCTCTAAAGGAATGCTCCATTTTCCACTTTCTTCTAAGGATGACCCCCTAGAAAAAAAAGAGACAGTAAGGAGCACCAGATGACCAGTTCGTCCTGGCATTGGCTGGTAGCAATTCTGTCTGCTTCACAGTGGCTTTTGACAGACATCACTCTTCTTCAGGTGAGGCACCTAGACCAGGAAGAAGGAGCTGGGGATAAGAGATGTGGATTGCCTTATGTTGCCCTTGGTAGCATGCCAAAACAATTGTTGGGTTTGCTACAAGAACTATAGTTCTTCCAGGTAGCTTTACTTAGTGCCAGCCTGAGCATGAGCCCAGAGCTAATTTCTACTTCTTATTTATTCTCTGTGGCAGTCTACTAGCACTAAAATCTACTGTTTTCACGATTTTCTTGGCAGCAGCATGTGCGAATTCTTCTGGAGAAGGTGCTCTGTTCAAACATCAGGACTTTCAATGGGGACAGTGATCCTGTCTGGAGAGCTACTCAGTAGCTGTGGAGTTTGCAGCAGAGTGTGGTATTGTCATGTGATGACCGTTCTTGCTGTATGCATTTAGTGGTTTTGGGAAGGTCAGGCTATAAACACCTTTTTCAGGGAACAGACCTTTTTTATTTCTACATGGCAGTTTCTTGCCATAAGAAGACAGGCTGAAAAGTCACCTTCATTTATCTTCTTATTTGTTAATTAGGTGGACACTGCTGAAGGCCACAAAATCTTAAATTCCACTCAGCAGTTTGGTAAATGGCATTCATTACGTGTCTTCTTTCTCTAGCTTAACGGGTAGATACTCCTCAGGAGACCACTTTACAGTGAGGGTTTAGAGTCCAGCAAGGCTTCTGTTATTTCTCTTTGCTTAGAACTGTTGCTTTCGCATTTTCTTAAGATGGCCTTCTGAATTTCTAGATACCTTGATTCTCATGTCTTTATTCTTTCAGGCTTTTTTTGGGTGGTTTTTGGTTGGGTTGTTTGGTTGGTTTTTTTCCTTTTTTGTCATTTCTGCTCAGGAAAAGAAAAAAGTGCTACATTGAGTGTAACTCAGTACTGCTGAGTATTTAAAATTATTTTAATAATCTTGAGGATGATAGTTCTTAGACTCATAAATTTGTAGTTGAGATTTTGTGAAGATAGTGCAAACAGTGTTGCACACTGGTGGTTTATGAATTTCATGGAACTTTTACAAAAGTCCAAGGTTATATCCATATTGTTAGCAGTCAGTCCTCACTTCCAAATAAATACAATACAGGATTTTGTTCAAGTAGTAAGTCATTACAGTTTAGGGTTCTTGAAGAAATTGGCTGTTGAAAATTTTAATCATCATTCACCTTGAGGAACTGGCTATAAAAGATTATCATCTTATAGTAAAGTTAGCAATATAGTAAATAGCCATATTGCTAAACCATAAACTTTCTTTTCATATTTATATGTGTCAATAATTGTTTCCTTTATGTATGGATAAAATGTTGACAATTTTGCTAATTGCTCTTTTTTTTTCCTGCCTGAAATATATTTTCATTGACTAATGCTTCGTTAAATGAACTCATTTTCTGTGGTAATAGGCATGATAACAGCATAGTAAAATAGTTAATTTTCAGCTCTTCACTGATACTGAGTCTTAGCTTTTACTTAGTCAAAATATCTGAATACAAATTGTGAGTTAAGTGCTTTTGTCCTCTTTTGAAAAGAATAGCTGCTCGTTAGAGATTTTGAGATGCCTTTTGCATACAGAGACTTCCCTAGTTGAGTACTTTAGTATCAACTAATTGGGGGCCTAACTCAACACGTTGGTAAATGTATTAACATCTTGGATTCAGCAGTATCAAACTAGAGCATACATTACTTGATTTAGGTGATGCCACTGAACAGTTAGGTTTTTCCAAGGATGTGTCCTGGCTGTTTGTGTTTGGCTTAGAAGGCTGTTTCAGCTGGGTGTGGTGTAACCTGGATGAAGGTGCAGGATGATGTCTGCTTCAAGAGCCCTGACTCTTTCAGGGACCTCCAGCCTGGCTGTCGGTGCGAACGTGCCTGCGTTCCCCTGCCTACTCTGCACCATCTCCCCTCTTCCAGTCAGCTCCTCTCAAAGAAACTCAAGCTGATGTGGCTTGTGCCTGCCTAGTTCCTGCTCTGGGTGGCAGGAGAAGTCCTCCGGGCCGGTGGCTGCTCCTTCTGTCTTGAGGTGACCCTTGTGCCTGGTCCTTGAGCTAAACAAGGCCATTCATGGGTTTGGAAACCGTGAGTAGCGCACCGTAGGACTTCAAATATGTGGATTAGTGTTTTCATTCAGTAGGTTGTACCCCGGCACAAAGGAGGCTCTTGCTCACCTGGCCTTCCCTTCCGCCCCGTGGCCCGTGTGAGGCCGCCATCGGTTAGGCAGGTCTCCGGCCAGGGCGGGTAAGCCCCCCTCGGAGGCACGCGTCGCTCTCCTCTGCGGAGTCTGCCTGAGCATTCCGGTCACCGTGCTGGGCCAGGCCTGGAGCCGGTGCCGAGCTGTGCCACTGTGGGCTGAACTGGGCTTACGAGGCTGGGAAATGGGAGAGACAAGAAGTTGCAAGTCATTACTGTAACCTGCTTTAAGTATCGGTTGGTATTTGGTTAGAAGGTGGTCAAGTCCCTGTAAGGAGCAGGAAGATGTGCAGGAAGATGCACAGGTATGTGCAACGCGCTTAATAAAAATGCGTCTCTTGGTTGAGAGGAAGCCTTTGCTTCTAGGCCTTATTTCAAATCCTGCTGGGTCAGTTGACATCATGGGTATTTTCATGAGGAGGCTCTTTAGAAACCTGTCCAAATTAACAGATTGGGTGTCTTGGCACAATTCCCCGTTCTTGCGCAAACGCTGCTCTCGCAGCAGGTTCCTCTTCTGACGTTTGAAACGCAGAGGGAGAAGGTTGAATCCTGGAAACGGTTGCCCGTGCCAGGTTGGGGTGAGAGCTGGGCTGGGAAACTCTGTGTGTGATTAACTGGAGACTGATGGCTAAATCTATCTATTTTTATTAGTAGTAAACTGAAATTTAAAGTAAAGCCACTGTAATTTGCTGCCGAGTGAGTGGAGTTACCACTGAAGGCACTGGAGCTGTGCGTGTGCCTCAGGACGGAGCGTAGCTTGTGAAGACAGCGTTCGGCTCTTCTGCTCTCTGGCTTTCCACATTTACAGCGCGCTCGTGTTTTTACCCATTCAGACCCCGGGTGTCATTGGTGGATCTGAAAGGAGGAAACCTGAGGACGGAGCTTCTGCCTTTGGGTGTGGATGAGGCTGGTGGTGTGGCAATGCTGAGGTGCTCTCTGCAATTGTGTAGATTTTTGTCTCAACAGAGCTGTAGTCCAGCTGTCTCCTCAGAGTTTGCCAGTCCGTACCAAATGTACCTGCAAAGTGCTTGGCTGGCCGGCTGGATAGTTACCACACAAGAGGGGATTTGAATAGGTCTTCCTGTCCAAAAATTGCATTGTGTTCAACTTAAAAGGCCTCTATCGAAGTTTAAACTAAGTTGTTGGCTGATGTGGCACTCGGTGCAATACTCGGAGCAGCTCAGAGCCAGCCTGCAAGAGCTGTGCTGACTCGATATTTGTGTGTATTCAATCGCTGCTTGAAGGCAGGTGCCTCTGCACCACAAAACGTGGCATCACTTTGTGCTGCAGGATTTTGCTTCAGTGACTTAAAATTGTTACTGGAGTTTTAAATAAATAAGTAAATACTTTACCTTTCAGAACAAAATGTTTCAGCATTACTTTATAGCTTCTGTAGGAACATCTCTCTGAAATAATTTTACTTACTGATGTTACAAAGTGATTTTAGTAGACACTGAAATTCACCTTTCCATGATTCATGTTGCTTGAATGCACATGAGGAAGAGGTACAAGAAATTTCTTTTGCTTAAACATCAGCCCTGGAGACTCAACATTTTGTTTCCGTATTCAAAAAGAAATTTAATTTTAGCTTTTTGTGATACTCATTGATAATTAACTGTTCTGTGCACTGCATCTTACTATTCTGTGGGCCTGAAGATTTTTCTGTTGGAAACAAAACCAAAATTGATTTCAACAAATTCAGTTGTTGCCTTCTTATTAGGTTCCGGTATTCAATGTAAATTAATGTTTTGAATTTGTCATCAATCAATAGGTGCAACTATTGATTTGGGATGTATGAGGTAAAAAGTGAATAAATAAGTTTTTTGTCTTTGTTTTTATAACATGAAAACCTGTCAAAGTTTATTGAGCTGCAAATTACTTTGTAGTGAACCTGAGGCAGAATCAGAAACACAAGAATGGTGCTAGTCTATTTCTTGGATGCTGATAGATTTTTCTTAAAATGCTGACTGACAGGTAATTTTAGTTTATTTCGAAAGCTGGGGTGTAAGGGTTTGCTGTCTGATCACAGGTCCTGATGCCCATTCGATCTTCTGTGGGACTAGTTGAAAAGTGAGAAGTTATCTTCCTTACAATCCTTTTAATTGTGGTTTTGTGCCTTTTGTGTAAATTTGCTCAATTACAGGTGCTGGTAGAGCCATGACCATGCTGTGCTGATTCAGTAGGTCAGGGCCGATTTCAGGCTCTCGCTCACCATATGGACAATGATATTTCAACTTTATGTTGGCTGAAGGAGATGACTATTTCCACAATCCCTTAAAATGCTGTAGCTGTGAGACTGGGAAAGTCAAGTAGCGGTGGAGACTGTTTAAGGTAAGCTGTTGGCCTCACTCTGAAGTGCAGATACCTTTCTTCCGATGGTGTTGGAGGGCAGCTAACCCATCAGAAGTATGAGGGTATCCTTACCATCACTTGGGGCTCCTACGAGGTGGAGGGAATGACCCTCATGCCAACAGGTGAGCATTGCTATTTCTTCCCATGGATCCTTACAAATAGTGGCTTGATTGTTGAGTAAGAAATCAGCCAGAACCAACCGAAAAACAGAACATGGCTGCATAATTATTTTTTTCTGTTATTAAAAGCACCAAGTCCTGTCCACTGAAGCAGAGCTTGTTCTCTTTTGATAGTGTTTCATTTAAATAATAGAGCTGATTTGAATTGGAAAGACAGGTATAATGGTTTTATGAGGGGACTGAATCCCTGGCAGGAGGTAGAACACAGACATCAATTTGATTCCTGTAAGGTGGTTTATGGTATTTGGTGCATTGATAATTATTTTCCTACTACAAAGCTACCTGCAACCCTAATGGTCTTTATGTGTTGACCAATTGCCATGGTGTTTAAAATGTAACAATGCTGATTCTAATTCTCTGATAATACGTGTGTTGTACTCTGGGTACCACTCTACCTCAACATTTTTTTTTTTTGCTGTCAAAAGCAGAAAAGCTGATTAAAATTAAGCAGAGTTTGTCAAGGGGCTTCATAGGTGTTCCCAGCATGCCTTTCTTTTGTATATTCATATAACTCAGACTATGCAAAGGAGCTAATGTTTATGCCTCTGTAGCTCTTTGATATATGTGTTTTGCAGAATCTTCTCTGCTGACCCACAGAAACTGAATTATTGTAGCCCACAGCACAAAGCTGTGGCTTTCTAGTTTCAAACAATAGCTGCGATGGGGCAGTGTTGTGGTTTAACCCCAGCCAGCAGCTAAGCACCACACAGCTGCTCACTCATCTATCCACCCACCCAGTGGGATGGGGGAGAAAAACGGGGGAAAAAAAAGGTAAAACTTTGTGGGCTGAGATAAGAGCAGTTTAATAGAACAGAAAGGAAGAAAATAATAATGATAATAATAAAATGACAGTAATAATAGCAAAAGAATTGGAATATACAAACCAAGTGATGTGCAACGCAATTGTTCACCACTTGCCAACCGATGCCCAGTTAGTTCCCAAGCAGTGGTCTGCTCTCCTCTGGCCAACTCCCCCCAGTTTATATACTGAGCATGACATCCCATGGTATGGAATATTCCTTTGGCCAGTTTGGGTCAGCTGCCCTGGCTGTGTTCCCTCCCAACTTCTTGTGCCCCTCCAGCTTCCTTGCTGGCTGGGCATGAGAAGCTGACAAATCCCTGACTTAGCAACAACTGAAAACATCAGCATGTTATCAACATTCTTCTCATACTGAACCCAAAACATAACACTGTACCAGCTACTAGAAAGAAAATTGACTCTAACCCAGCTGAAACCACGACAGGCAGTCAGATTTCTGGCTGAATTGTCTATGCTGCACAAAAAAGCGGGTGCCACTTCTGCTCCTCAATATTAATGGCTGGCAATCATTTCTTGTTGATTTCATCAGAATGAAATAAAAATCAATGTTTTGGAATTAAAGTGATTCTTAAAACCCCAGAACCCCCGGGGAAGTCCTTGGCCACTGTGGCAAGTCTTTATTATCCTGCTGCTGTCAGTGGTGGTTTCATGCAGTCTTCTACCACTGGAGCTACTCTTAACTGACTCGAGAATATTGAGCAGAACTCAACAGTGAACCCAAGATATAATTTTACTTTTAAATATGATGACACAGCTCAGCCTAATTTGCCTATGCTCACTGCTGATGGACTTGTACCTAAGTTCCCTGAAAGTGTGGATACAGACAGATACCAAGAGTGGATTGGACTTTCTGTTCTTTCCAATAGTTCCTTTGATCAAATTCAGCAGAATTTCTCTGGGGGTGGCTGTAGAGAATTAAGCTTTTTGTGTCTAGATACTGTCTGAAGATTGATGAAGAACTGATAGTTCCTTGTCTAAGTGTGGGGTCTCACGTACACCTGAGTTGGGTAAAAACACATAGAAACAACAGAGAACATTTATATTCACATGCAGTAGACTTGTGCGGTCACGGTAATGGCAAGAAACTTGGCAAGACTGGAACCGGTGTAACTGCAACTTATTGAAGTGCTTGCAAGGTCCCGGTTGCACCTGCGGCATTTGTACGGCCTTTGTGCCTAGGCAAGGCTGGAGAGCAGCAGCATGGTCATTTGAACGGCAGTGCAGGACTGTGAACTGGGACGCTGCCATGCATTTCTAGGTCTCCTCTGTGACCGCAACAAGCTCCTTCCTTTGCAGACCCTCTGCTCTTTCCTCTGCTAAGGTCTGTTTATGCTGTGTATTTCCTTTAGGGTTAGGATGGGTATTTATCTCTGTGTTACAGTAGCACTAAGCAAAGTGGGCTACAATCTCAGCCAGGGTCTCTAGGTGCTGCTGTAGTATTAATAAGAAGCGTGTAATAAGATTCAGTGTTTACAGTTCTTTCCAATTCATGTCTGTTCTGAGTAGTTCACAGTATCGGGGCCTTAGCTACATATAAAAATAAGTAATTGATTTGCTTCCTATTGAATAAACGACATGCCGGTGGAATGATTAATGAATAAGAAATCACGAGCGTCACTGGCACACAAATGGGAATCATCGTTCCCTTAAATTTTTTTTTCTAGTTGGGTTTAACTTTCCATTGGGAATTATAGTTTCACTAATTTAACAAAACCGCCCCATAAATAACTCATCATTTTTTATAAATGTCAGTTAAAGAAATCTATATTGAAGTACTGAGAAATGACACTTGTAGAAGAAACACTGCTGCAAATAATGGGAAAATTGCAGATGTATTTTATACCTCTTCTGAAAATCAAAAGGTCTCATAAATACAGTCTGTAAAAATGTCTGTGGAAGAGTTAACATAACTGTACAAGCAATAAGCCTGACCTTTCAGTGTAATTTGTTTTAGATTTGCTCAATCCTTTTTTATTAAAACTAGCACATCTGAAGCAGAATTAAATCCTATTATACTGGCTCTGTGATTGTATCAATTTTTCTCTGCCATGGCACACTTTATTAAAAATTACTTTGTTTCATATTGGCTAATGCAATCAGGGGAGTAAATGAGGTTTTGTGGTCTTTGGTAAAGAAAGAAGCATGTGGTTTCTATCCTTGATAGCAGTGTAAATTACCATGAGGCACAGCTGAGTTTCAGCCCTACAAAAATCAGTTCAGGTATTTCCTCTGGGGTGGTACAGCACAGGTCGCCATCCTGTCCCAGTGTCTGCACTGGTCCATGGACTGGATTGCACAGGGGCAGCTGCATTACATGCTAGTGCCTTCTTGTTAGCAAAAATATTCCTATGAACTAGATACTAAATCCTTAGAGAAGCTATTTATATCGGATGGGGAGCCTTGAAATGAAAAATTTACTTCTGAGTTCCATGTGGCAGATTCACCATACATCTCAACCTCACAAAAACAAAGATGTGCTTAAGTCAGGCTAAAATTGCCCAGAGAGTATTATATCTTGGTGACTCAGCTTGAGGTCACTCTCATAGGCTGGAACTTAAGCCTCTTACTCAACTTAAAATCCAAGTAAACTAACTTTTCAGTAGTTCTGCAGAAGTTAAAAGCAGTGCATATGTCTATAAAGTCTTAGATTCTGTAGTGTCCCTATTAATATGAATCTGGGATTAATGAGAGGAGTTGGGTTTGGTCTGGCAACACTGGTACTTGCAGCAGGATCAGTGCCCGAGGACCACTGTGGCGGTGCCAGCTGTGCACTGATACAGAAGAGGCTGCATAGGGATGAAGATTAACCCACTCCGAACACCCCCAGCACAAGTGTTTTTCCTGCTTTACTAGGCTTGATTTGATGTACTATCCAGACTTCTGGACTCTCTTTACTTCTGTGATAGTAGAAGGATTATTCTAAAGAAAAATTGTTAGGCAACGTAGCTTTCTTGTGACCGGAAAATACATGCAGTTAATGAAGAGGGAAAGACCTGAGTGTATGTGCCCTTAAAGTGAGTCACTTAAAGCTGAACGTAGCTCTGAAGCGCTTGGTGTAATGTGGGGTGCAGACATGACCTAGTTGAAGATTCCTACCTGAGTTTTTTATGGGGCTTTGTGTGGCTGCTATGGCTGTCTGGAGGTCCCTCAGCGCCCAGAAATGTGGCGCTGGCAGTCAGGTGTCCTTGTTAGTGCTGCCGATACGGACGGGAGGGATCAGCTGCGCCGTTTACATTCATAGCAGGTTTGCAGTTCTCTTTTGCACCTATCCTGAGCACAATACCTCTGAGACACGAGTGATGTTCTTACGCCTTTTGATAGCCAAGGAAATCGAGGTTTTATGGATTTATAGCCATTCAAATGGGAAATGGGTGGTGGGAGAAGGAATGCAAGAGTTTTGGAGTGCTGCGTTGAGCCTCCTGGCAGCCCAGAAGCTCTCCAAAAGCTCTTGCTCTCTTTCTAGGTCTTTACTCAGCATCATCTGGTGATGTTTCTATATATGTTGGGCTTTCTTCCTCATTTCCCACTACCTTGCTGGCTTGTTTTTGTTTCTGCCTCCCACATAGTCCCGTGTTCCAATGCAAAATCACCAGTTACCACCAGTGAAGCTTTCTGTTTAGTATTTCTACTCCCTGAACTGACTTGGATACACCTTTGTTCTGCACAAGGATATGTGCTCATAGGTACCCCCTGCTTGTGTTTCATCCGTCTCTTTTACTGGAGCCTGTTTTTCATGCTGATTGTTGATGTTTGCTCTAGAAGTCAGTAGTTAGTGAAGTGCTAGTGTATTTGCTGCCCTTGCGTGGATTTTACCTGGTTGTTTTCTCTCTCAATTTGTTGCAGGGCAGAGTTAGGTTGGATTGAGAGAAGAGGATTGAGATGGAACCAAGTATTTTTTCAGGTTTAAAGCCTGTCCAGTGCTTTTTAACTGACCAAGAGCTACAGTGCTTTGGAGTATTTATGGCTTCTACTTAATGGGCTGTTTACAATTTCAGTACCAGCCTCAGTAGCCTTGCTGAACATATTTCCATGCTTATGACATTTACAGCGAATAATAAGAACGGATGCATTTTGTGTGTACAGGTTAATGCCCCAAAATCAGGTGCTATAAATTGTTTTGGAAGAGTAGCTGGGGCAAAATCCTTTTTCCCCATCTGCTGTTTGTTTTATATAGCATTATGGCAAGATCTGGCAAACATGCGAGTTCATTTTCTGCTTCCTCTGCTCATTGCAGGCAAAGTGCAATGTTGCCTTTCTCTTCCCCTCTCCCATGTCATGTGCATAGACCGGGGGAAGAGGTATGGCTGGAGCTATCCTGAAAGAATGCATTTTGTAGGAGAGCAGCTTGTGGCTCTTTGAGGATCACATTGGTATCTGCAGCTCAGGTTTAGGAGCTCCCAAAGCTGGGAGCATGCAGCAGCCTCTCTGCACTCCCTCTCTGGAGTCTTCCCTTCCCTGCAGAGCACTACATTCAGCACAGCCGTTCTCAGTATCTGGCTCAGTACTTTTATTAGTGCTGTGATTTTGCTAAGATCCTCAGAGCAGCCTTTGTGAGAGCAGTGGTGTTCTTCCTAAGACAAAGTGTCTCAAGTCCTGGCCTTAAAAACAGTTTTCCAGTTTGGAAAATCTCAAGTATCCTTCTGCCTTTAAAATACAGTAAGTGTGTTATCTCACAGGACTAAGAGTAACGTAATATGCATATCAGAATGAGGCCTCTGGGCAGTGTTACTGGTCGTGTGGGACTACATAAAGGAAAACTGGCTTATTGCTTATTTCCATCTGCCCACAGCTGACCTTTCCAGGTGCAGCGTGTTTCGTCTGGTGCATCTGGAAATGCTCCAAAACTGCCGTCTCCTAGGCTTTGGGACTGTACATATTTCTTTGGAGATAGCCAAATATCTGCAAATAGGAAAAAAAGAGACGCTTTTAGAGGGAAATGGCCTATTCACCACTGAATCGGATCTTAGTTTTTAACATATGCTCTTGCGTTATAAATGCTGCCTTGAACATTGACTTAGGACAAATTTAATTCTGGTGACAAGCAATGAACTGATGAGCCCCGATGCCATGAAATCCTCTGTTTTGTTTCTGAACAACTGTATTACAGCCAGCTCAAGAGCCGACTTTCCTTTATGGAAAGGAAACTCTCAGGAAGCGTTAGGGTTTGTGGCTCACTACACTTGCCCAGTCCTTGGCCCCACCATGAAGACACTCAGTGGTGTTACTTGGCGTGAAGGCACAACCACAAAACTCATTTCACATCGACCACTGAACAACCATTAGACATTAAAAAATTTTCAGTCCCTACCCCCAGATGGAATTTGAACTGGTGACCAGGAGGTGAAATGCGCTGCTGCAAACCTCTGGAGCCTGCAGAGTCCTTGTGTTCCTCCCGCAGAGCACTTTTTCTGTATCAAAAAGTGAATTAATCTATCACTGAGACTAATCCTGTTTGTCTCAGAAGTAAACACAATTTTCAAATGTAGTGTGACTGTTTGAGACTCTTTACATTCTGAGTTTCAAATGTCAGAAAAAATTTTTTTGCATCTATTTGGCTATGCTTTTCTCTATGAAGAGTCAAGCGAGTACTTTTGACGTAGATGACTTATATGAGTAAAAAGGTGGACAACAGTAATTCTCTCTGATAATGTAGGAACCTTTTGCTTCCAATAGGCAACTTACTTTTTTTTTTCTTTTTTTCTAATTTAGACGTGAAGCAGACAGAAAACAGTTATGCCCATAAGTGCCACACACCTCTTTACATTTTTGAAGTTTCTGGTAGTTATGCCAGCAGGTAGACCAAACTGTGATCCCAATCACTGTGGGCTTTGCTTCTCCTTCAGAATCTAGTATCCCCTTTCAGGCCAGGGAAGACCTGGAGAGGTGGAACAGTAAGAGGCAGCTGCAAAACTGCAGAAGTCTTTTTATTATGCCAAAAAGCCTGACAGTTTCCAGCTTTTTTGAACTGCTGGCACTCCAGTAAGGTAAATGTAGACACATCAGTATAAGCCCAAATCTACTGATGTAATATACTGGTAAGACTCCACAAGTGATCTGCTTGGACACCTTGTCTGGTACAGGGTCTGTGGCTGAGCAACCTGTTCTTGTGAACACCGCCCAGTTTCAGTGCACTTTTCTGAGTGGGATATTAGACAGCGGCTCACAGCTAAGGGAGCCCATCTTCTGATGTTTCTGGGCAGTATAGGATAGGGAAGCTGTTTGTATTCCCGTAGTTTATATCAAATGCCAGTGATGACGTGCATAAAAATCATTAGTTAAATACTAAGGCGTTGATGCTCTGGCAGAAGATAGCCAAGGGAATTATCTGTATGCAAAAGGACAATTTAAGTTGAGAGCAACTACAGGGATAATCAATGCCAAATCTACCATTACCATTGATTTAGGCATAATTAGTTTGGATGAAGACAAAAGACTGTCATCAAAAATAATAAATCGAAGCATAGCAGCTAATTTAACAGGCAGAAGCCTCCATCAAAGGAGTTTGAGGAAGGTGTTTTGATCCTTCTGCACTGATTATGTGACTTGATGCGTTGGCTCTGGCTGGTTTGCACCACAGTTGGGCACAGACACTGTGCTACAAGACTGCTCTCCTGACTTTTCCAGGACAGCATTAACCAGCTTGTTTGTTGTGTTATAATTGGAGAGCTCTGCACTGGAACAACCTTTCTGACCTGTCACTATGTTAGGGACTTCATGTGTTTCTTTTACAACTCATTTTAAAATTGGCTTTGGTTTTTGGATCTGCTGCTAGTTTTTAAAGTTTCACATAGCCGCGCCCTGTTCCGAGCATTTGTAACTGGATCAGATTGAATGTACATCATTTGAAACCCTTTCCCCTTACCTGATGGACTGGGCTTTCTTTGAACTCTGTTCCCCACTTGCCTTGCAGCTTGTTTGTCATCTGTAAAGTGGAGTCCAATGTAGTCATGTAGCTCCCTAATTCCCCGGAGAATGTGTGGGGCAGGTCCAGGTTCACAGATGACTCGGCCACAGTGAAATCCAAGACTTTATTCTTTCTCGTGCTATAGCAGCTTATGTATTTAGTAACAGAGATTTCCAGTTCATAACTTCCACATTAGCCACAGTGCTGGTTATCCCACTAATGTTTTGTTAAATATCTGATTTGGTACGCTACTGTCACTGGCTCTGTATGGTGCCAAGCAATCTTACGGCTGGCGAAGCAGTGCCTGCTCTCTTATTTTTCAGGGTGGGGGTAAAACCACCATAGATAAAGTGTAGGAGAGTTGACTCGGGACCGATGCCCTTTGTTTATCAGGAGCTCCGATGAGGTGAGGAAGGCGCAGCCTTCGCACGTACGACCCCCCTGATGAGATGGCTGCGGTGAATTGGTGCCACTTGCGCAGTGGCATGTCATTCTCATCCGCCTCCTGATGGACACTGCTGCAAGCTGTGAGCACTCCAGGGAAGCAACATTAAAGGAGTTACACCTAAGTAAAATCTGTGTGCATGATGCATGTTTGCAGGGGAGGAAGGAACTAACAATATGCTGGAAAACTGAGTGGGACAAAAAGGAATTTGAGAATCGGAGGGAAGAAGCAGTTGAAAATGAATCTGTTCCAAGGTGAATGTGATCTCGCACTCTAACCATCTTCACTCTGTTTGGGGCTGTGGTTTTACCTGAATTTACCAGCATTTTCCATATTTTTTCACAATGAGTTGCTGACCGTGCACTTGGTAGCAAACATGCTGAGCAAATGGCCCACTGCCTTCTACTGAGCTGTATCAGCTTTCCCTGGTTGAAGGCCAGCCCTTGTGCTCTGGTTTTGGTCGGTTCAGGAGGCTTGGGAGGTTCAGGAGCCCCACTCTAGGGGCAGATCCAGCATTCAAGCAATGACAGAGGAATGGGATGCACTGTGTGGGTGATCCACACTTTCACCATCAGCCTATAAATGTGTCAGACGAGTAGCAGTGTATTGAAAAAGTGTCCTTGAATACACTGGCCCGATGACTTTCTGCTAGAGTCCTCTGGGATCAGCACAGTGGGCTGCCAAACCGACACAGGCACTGTGGAAAGTGGTCAACAGGGATGGAAAGTGGCCAGAGGCATGAGAGCACTATCCAACTGGACAGCCTGAGCTCTCCGGGGAATCCAGCTCTGTGCATGAATGGAAGCAAGTACTTTCCGCCTTTTCTAGTGAGGTTATTTCTTCACATAATAGAAGGTCACCAGTTGATTTCTGGCTGATCAGCAGAACTGCTTCCAGGCTGCATAAATTTAATGTGGCCTTTTATTCTTCTGCGTGGCTACTTCTTCCAAGGGGCACCTCTTTATTGCTGGAGAATACCGCAGAGACAACAGTCCTCCAAGCAAAGGGGAGGAGGAATACATGCACAGATAATCTGCCAGGGATTTAGATAGCAAGGCACTAGAGAAGGTTGTTTAGAGTCTGGCCTAGTAAATTAATTTAATCTCTATAAACTCTTGATCAGGAGCTGGTTCCTCAGACACCAAGTGTCAGTGTAATTCACTGGTACCAGGATGGATTTATGCTGATAGAGGAGCTGGCTCATACATATTTCTGTTTTAATTTCCATTTCTGGGAAACGAATTAAGCAGAACTAAGGCCACTTAAGGAAAGTGTCTGTATGAGGCTGGAGGAAAATCTAGCTGGTCAAATCTGCTAGTTCACATTCGTAGCTGTACTGAATTTGAATTGAGTCTTTCAAATGTCTTTGTTTAAACAAGCTGTGGGGGTAGGCTGGAGGAGCGGGGCAGAGGGAAACTGGCTTTGTCCTCTCTGCTGGCTTCCCCTTTTGTACTGTGTATGTGGCCACAACCAGGCACTGGATGGTAGTGCTGGATTTCCTGAGAAATCCTCTGTTCTTGGAGTGAAAAGGAAATAAGGGGTCAATGCTGTCCTCACATATGGGCCAAGGTTTTCTAAATCAGCATTAAAAGAGGACCAGTCTGGCTGTGAGGGGAAGAGACAACACATGAGTGTGAATTTGCATCCCCAGGTCTGGAAGGCATTTTGGTTCTTGTTGAGACTGAAGTGCTCTGAGGAAGGCTGTGCACAGTGCTGCTGCTCTTGCCTTTTCCTTATGTATTGCAGCTGGGCCCATGTTCCGATAAAGCCATTACTCCTGAAGGGAACAAAGAGTTAAAAGTTTGAAAAAGCAAAGATTCTAGGAAAGGCAAACAATATGGTTTATAATAAGAAAGTATAAATTAACTAAGGAGAAGAAAATAGCATGTTGAAAACAGATTAGTGAGGAGCGTGCCCGTGGATGCCTGGATAGCGTTACCAACTAGTCAATTAGAGCCAATTATCATCCTTAAACTCCTAGCACCGTGTTTAGTATGCTTGGAATGTGTCCAATTTAGCTTGCACTGTTTCATAGGCTTACAATTTTCTCTCTGTGTCTGAAATGATCTAGCTGGAGACACCAGGAAAGTGCCAAGCATTAAGTATATAACAATTGTAATTCTTTTGACTGAAACCTGATTTGATTCAGTTGAAAATGACTTTAGTGTATTGGATTTACGGTTCATTTAACAAGTGCTGTAGATGTCAATACATTAGTGTAAACCTGATGCAGGTAGTAATTTGGTTTCTAATGAGGTTCCCCAGCAGTATCCAACTATGAAAAATGGGACATTCTTCAGTGGAGCACAAAGTGCACCTGGCTGATCGCAGATGTTGTCTGAGGCCCTGCCGCTTAACTTCCTGGGAAGGTTGCGGTGTTACGTCTTGCAATAGGCTCTAAAAATGCCTCGAACTGATAAAAAGTTAGAAGTACGGATTGGGAAGAATAAAAGATTGCTCTGTAGAATTTTGTTTTAATTATAGATTTAAGTTACAACTTTATCTCTTATTGTCTTAATTGTGCACTTGTTGCAGATGAAAGATTTCAGCCAGATTTAATGAAACTGCAGCAGTCGAGATTAAGAGAAACCTTTTATTTTTATGGGGCTGTGTGATCAGTCCTTCTCCTTACCTCCCCACTGTCTTCAAAGTGTTTCACTGAATGATCCTTCTGGTGAAGGATCACTTTGGTTGTACACTCATGGTCTGTGATGGAAGCAAGAGTAGTGCAGAGAGGCCAGGACAGGGAAGGCAGTGATGTCCCCCTCTCCCTTGTCTCATCTCCAGAGAGGGAAGAGGTGGGTCCAGTTCCAGAAAAGCAGCTGTGGAATATATAAACGAGGGGGGATGTGATACTGGGTGGAGGACGATATGGTCTAGAGGAGAAAGTACTTGTACGGGCATTTGCTTCACCAGAGGAGGAAGATGTGGTTTTGGAGAGGTGCTTGTCCATGATGTGTTTGTTTTCTTAGGCTTTAGCTCTGGCCCTGGGGTGGCTGTGGGGTCCCTCCTCAGGCACCAGTGCTTGGCCTTGCTGCCATGCCCAGGGAGTTTCCAGAGACACGGGGCTCCACGTCAGCATCCTTCCAAGTCTTTGTTCCCTTTGAAGGCCATGTGTGTGGCCGACAGCGTGTCAGGTCCCACAAAACTCTTGTTGGCCCTTTCCCTGTGGGAAAGGCCTTTCCAGGCTGCCGGGCAGCCCACAGGACCATGGCCCTTCAGCGCAGCTTATGTGCTCACAAAGTATTTTTAAATTTTTCTATGCTGCAGCCCAGCAGGTAGCTTTTGTTTCAGCGTTAAGCTGATTTCCACAGGTTGAGACGTTACTGATCAATATGAGGGTATATGAGAGCCTGACCCCAGCAGACTGCATTGGTATGATTAAGGGTACAGAAGATATGTTCAATCCTACATAAAGCAGCCTTTTGCTGTCTCTTGATTCACTTCATGTCTCAGCTGGAAATACAACTCCTTTCTCTCCTCTATACTTCTTAATTTCCTTCCTTTGCTGTTATTTAGCAGCTAAGTGCTACGTGCTGCAGTAGATAATGGAAGAAGCTGTTCAGAATGAAATGGCGTGGCATTTTATGCCCTTTTGTAAACTATATAAAATAAAGATGAACTTCTCTGCTTGTTCCAGACAAGGCACACCTTGCTGTGTGGTGTTGGCTCTCGTATTTTCCACTGGATCATGGCTGACTCCAGACAGCAGTGATTAGGAATGCTGTTCCCAGCCTGTACGTAGAGGTCAGCATCTGTGGGGATGCTTGCCCACAGTCACCCTTAAAAGTGTCTTTCTGGGGTTTATCATCTCCAGAGGAAGGACAAACATAATAAACGGAATTCACTTACTGCAGAGGTGACTCTGAGGTAATGTGAGCACTCAGTGCTGCAGTCTCTGTAAAGACACCGCAGTCTGCAAATGGTGCTGTAGATGGGAGCCCTTAAGAAAATTATTCCAAGTAGCTTTTAAACCAAATGATCAAATTCTGGGTAGAGTTTTTTCTTCAGAATTTAAGTGACTAAAATTTCACTAAGCTTAGTTTTCCCTTGGAAATTAATAAACCTCAATTGAATTAAGGGTACTTTAATTCTGAGTGAGAGTGTCCACACAAGGACTTAATGCAGTTTAACCAAGACTTTGAATTTGTGGTTTAGACCTGATAAGCTTCCTTGAGTGTGCCCTGGCCTAGGCAAGTCCCCAGTTCTGTGTTTCTCTCTTTCAGAGATAATTTATCTTCTCCACCGTGGTGCTGACTTGGAGTGTGGCAGACAATAGCTGCACCATACTTCTCTGCAGCAGACTGTCACTTGTGCTCAACTTTTAGGTTTGCTGGGGAGAGTAAGATGCTGGACAACACATTTGAAGCAATTGTCCAGTCTTAAATGTAGAATACACAAAAGCGCAGAACTGCTTTGACAGTGTATTAAATATTAAGTTTAACATATCAGAACTACTTAACATATTTAGCTACTATGAAATAGTGTATATATTTATAGATCTTCCAAGTCAGCTGAAGCGAACAGTGTTTTCACTCTGGCATCTTGAACAATCACACTATCTAGATCTACTTCCAAACAGATCAATTAAAAGCTCCTGCAAAAGTCACTAGGGGATCTTTGTTATTTTAGGGAGGGGGATACACCATATACTAATTCCTATGCAAATATCTGTTCCTGTGCCTAATGCCATAAACAGGCAGGTTGTGTATATTGGTTTTATTATCTCATTTTGTATATTCATGTTTAATGAATCTAGATGTGGTTAATAGGATGGGCTTACCTGACTGCTAAACTAAAATAGAAAAACCTTACCTGTTGGAGGTTCAAAAGGTAGAGTTCATATCTTAGCACCATTTCCAGCTCACCACTCCTGCCGGGGGTGGAAGGAACCACAACCCTGCAGCAGAAGACCACTCTGCCTGACTGAGTAATGGTTTCCTTCAGGATTTGCAGCAAACAGCAGCTTTCTACCATCACTGTGTGTTATTGGTATGGCCACCAGGTAACAGTACCAGCTGCACAGGGTTTTGTAGCAGCCAGGACCTCTGCCTCTGGTGATTTTGTGTCTTCATGCCTTTTTTCTAGATCTGAGCTTGCAGTACTCTGTAGATAGGACAGAGCAGAAGTACTAGTGCGGTCATCTCCTAATGGTCCAAAATCAAGAGGGAGGTCAAGCCAGTCACAGAATTACAATGCATAAATTCAGGTGAAGCTATTTTTCTTGTCTTCATCTTTCTGCTTCTGTAATTCCTGTTTTCTAGGCTTTTAGGAAGCTATAAATGAGGTGAATTTTTCGGTCAGTCTGCTTTAATGACAGTGTGGGTCTGACACAACCTCAGGTTTCCAAGCACTGGAAATTTAGAATAAAGAGCCTTGTTGTTCATATCTGAGAGCTGACAATACTGCTCCTTCTCTCCTGCTCCCTTTTATCATGCAGCTTGACAGAAATATTTTGTTTGTTATTTAAAAAAATGTATTTGTTAAAAGTTAATATTTTTTTCCTGTAAAGGCTCATCCATCCTGGTATTACATTAGCAATTCTACTTTGTTCTTCTGTGAAGCAAGTTTCAGTTTACAGGTACATCTGCTTTCCATTCCACGGCTTAAAGAAAGTCATCAGGAAAATCTTAAAACCTACTTAATGAAGCCTTTTAAATGCTCATCTTGCACTTTTGAGTGAAGTGCAATTTATATTTCATAAAAGTAGAAGCTGAGCTGCAAGCTGTAAGTAATTATCATATAATTAAATGTCTACTATGAAAGAAATGAAAACTCAGGCTTCTTGGGAGGCTTCTGCGACTCGTTTATGCAATCACAAATTAAATTACATTTCTTTACCTTATGAATGTTCTGGAGGTACATTAACCCAGTTTGGAGATGCACCTCTGAGACTGCTAAGCTGCTTTGAAAGGGGAAGGAAGTTGATCAAACCAGTAAATTCCATGGGCCAAGAAGAACACGTAAATATCTGTGATGGGTTCTGCAAATGTGACTATGCTTTTCTTGTCTGGAAACACTTGCAGCTAATAATGAAGAAATCAACCCCTACGTGAACAGTAGCTTAAGTGAACTGCTCTGCTATTAGTTTACTGACTGATGCGTGGGTTCCAGTGCACATGGTCTTTCTCTTCAGGAGAGGAAAGTATTGTCAGTTTGTCGACAGTGGGATGAGGGATGTCAGGTATCAGGAAATCTGGACAGAGATCCAGATTTCCAACTCTTCATGTATTTAGACTTCCTACATGCTTAGTTAGAAATCCTCTTCCGCTACCCAAGGAGGGTAGTGAATTAATATAATAGGTGGCGCATCTGCTGGGGCTTGCAGGGAGGAACCTCAGCTCTGGATGAGAACACTTCCTTTCATTTCATGGGGGACTAACTCTAATTCTGTCAATAATTATTCAAATGATGGCATCTGATGAAGAAAAATTTCATGGCAAGAAAGGAGATGAAGTAGTTAGCATATCAACATGTGCTCTTTGTGTTCTTGCTGCTCATGTTGTTGGCATTTTAGGGCTGGAGGGATATATCTGGTTCGGTTTTATCCGACTGTGGGAAAAGCTGAATTATTTGAAGACAGGAAGCCCTGTCTTGGAGCTGTTCTAATTTAAGGAGCTGCTGCAATAACAGTCTGTTATGGCTTTATGCAAATGATGAATGAAATATTTTCATGCGCTGATGGAATTAAAGCACAGTTTTTGTATGTCTCAGTTTAAAGAACAGGAAAAGTGAATGTTTCGTCATATTTTTGTGGTGTATTGAATTTGCATGAAACTCTTTACTGCAAAAAGTTTAGTCATGGCTCTGAGAAGCTCTGGTACTGCGCTGCTGAAGGGACTTCTCTAAGGTCAAGTGTTACTAGACCACAAAAAGCATCATTTTTGTCTCCTCAAATGAAGATAAAACTCCTGGTGCCCCCAGTGTACAGTACAGTGATAGTTAAAAATCTCAATTCACAACTGTATAAAGTGTGGTGATGACAATGTAATGGTATCCTTTATGGCACGTCAAGGGGACATATAACTGGTGTTGGCTTTTCTTTTCCCTTTCACTTTTTTCCTAAGGTTAACTACTTAACCTTGACTTCAGGCTGTATTTTTTTCCTCATTACATTTCTCCATTATACATTATTTGGTTTGGTTACAGTCACTAGACTTTAACTGCTCTGACATATTAATTTTTAAGGGCATAAATGACTTCATTAAAATAATGTCCTTCAGATAAGTGTACTTGGCACTGTGATTGGAAGTGGACAAAAAGAAATATGAAGCATCAGCTCCTGTACATTAGTAATATATTATGGGAACCGAAAACAGTACAACATGTATTTAAAAAGCTTCTCAGTTAACTTTTAGAAGTTCAGTCTGTAGCCTACATCCTTGAATCGGTTATGTTCAATCATTTGTACAACTGTCAGGATTTTCTTTTGTAATGTGCTTTTAGTCAAAGCTTTGTTTTATGTTTGGAGTCTTCCTTCATTTGTATGCTACACTGGTTTCTTAGTATCCCCGCTTATTCTGTGTTATTTCTTTGCAATAAATACCGGCTTGTTATGAATCTGAAACAAAGAGGAGCACTGGCTGTTGGATCCTGATATGAAATGTTTATTGGAAGTATATTATAGTTAGAGTAGGTGATTGGGAACCACAGCTGCTCTCCTGTTCCCACTTCTAGACTCCTTTCTTCTCTGTCTCTAGCACAGAGCAAGCCATGTTAAATATATTCTACTAAAAGGTGGATGTAGTCTCTGCTGGTGTATTGTGCTAAGAGGAGTGGGGACAGCAGGTAGCTAATCCAAATCAAGCATTATTCATTCTGTAATGGTCCTGCTATACCCCTTGCCAAGAAGTGTATTGTAAATACCAATGCATCTTACGGCAAACCTTTCAAGTAAGATAATGGGCTGAGATGTTCAGGAGTTCCAGTGGCTTGAAACTTTTAAAGTTTCCTTTCTGGTTTCCTTTCTGCCAGCCCCTTCTCTTCCCCCTGTGCTGTCTGCGAGTGCTCCCAGAGCCCCGATGTCACCTTGCAGGCAGCTGGAGGGCGATGGTGTAAGGCTGCCTTGCGGACTCCTCGCTCAGCCGAGACTCCTGTGGCATCTCGTCAGCTTGTTTCGAGGTGACCTGAATTGAACAAGGTATTTCAGATATGTACTAGTGCAACTGAAAGCTTTTAGCTGAGTGATGATTTCTGCTTATCCTTCTCCGGGGCTGTCCTTAGCTCTTGGAAGGGCTTCTAGCTTTCTTCATTAATCAGCAAGTTTGTGGAAGTAAAATGCTTTGAGATTGTAACTGGTCCAATGGGCCTATGGACATGCGTATGCTGGAGAGCACGTCCTAAAATGCAGCGTTACCAAGCAGTGTTTTTGCCTCGTGCTGGCAGCTGAGGAGGGCTGGAGCTGAAATTACAACCTATTTGCCTTGTCTCCCCCGGAGCCTCACAGCACATTCGATGAACATAGCTGGCTGCTTTGGGGTGATGAGGCTGTAGCCACTTCCTTCATTTCTTCAAGAGTAGCACTGCAAAATGAGGTATATAAATGCTGGGCTGCTGCAGATTAAAAACATCTCCTAAAAAATAAAGTTAAAATTGAAGCTGACCCAAGTTAAAAAGCAATTTTCTGAGAATGTAAAGGCATAAAGGAAAGTGCCTGAACATGATTTTAAGTGGGCCTGTGAATGTGGAAGAGAGGCGGCAGGAATAAAAGGATGCACGCACACGTCAGTGGGGTGCTGCAGATGGAGAGAGCCCTAGAGTCACATGCTAGGAGCAAATTTCTATTAAATAAGCATACTTCGTGTAACTATTGAATTCTGTCTGGATAAATGGATTTTAGAAGAATATATGTATTTTTTGAAACCATGAAGTCACCTGATAAGGTAGTAATAAATCTGTCAGAATTTCTACTTTGACCAAAGCTGAGCTGTAATATGGGATTCATTTCAATACCTAAAGCCATTTTGGGGTGGGAAGAAACTTTCCCAGCTTTGGAATTAGATTTCTCTGCAACAGGTATTATGTTCTTGACCCCATATCATTGCCTTTGAGAAGCAACAGTATTTAAAATCCACTGTAATGCAATAAGCCTGAGCTCCAGCTAAGTGTGTGCTGTGCTGCTATAATACAGCACTGATGGCGGCCATTGTTAAGGCATTGAACGTATGTGAGGTAAACATAGGGCTTTCTTCAGGAGTAATTAATAATTTAATCTCTGTGAAGTAGAGGTTGCACTTCATTTATCCCAACTATTCTTTGATTTTTCTCTTCAGCCCTTTTTAGCTGGGATCTCTCCCTTTCTGCCCTCCTTACCCCCACAGGTCACCTTTATAATAAGCTCTTTCAGCAAAGACCAGCTTTATTTCTTTCAGATTGCACTAAGCCATTATTTCTTGTAAAAAATAATTGTGACTTACTGTAAAAGACATTCTCCGATTGAACAGGCTACCTTTAAGAAAATGGCATGATGAAGAGCTGCAGTCCCTGCTGGGGCTGGTATGAAGTGGTAGGCGCTTTGCTATAATCATTGCTCCCAGGCCAGGCTGTGGAGACTTGGGCTAATGTGTTGCTACGTCTGCATATGCGTGTGAAGCTGCAGAGAGTCACAGTGAATTAATTTGCTGTTTGCTTCTGCTCCTTGCTTTCAAGTCTCCCACAAAGCCTTGGACCTGGCTGACACTAGAAGGTACTTGCCTGTACCCCTGTGTGTGCTGACCTATTGCAGTACACCAATATAATGTCTTCATGCTGAGCAAAGTCAGGCTTGTCCAGATCTGCCCGGAACCAAGAGAAACCAAATCAGCAAAACACTCGGGGATTTTTAACTGAGTCTAAAATGGGGCTTTCACTGCTATAACCATTACATTCCATAAAGAGCAGTATTCACAAAGCCATGTTTTCTGTCAATTTGTATTTTATGCTTGAATTTCCCCTGTGTATATGTAATTTTGAAGACTTTCCTGCAGTTCGGATATCCCTAATGTCTCCCTTGTATGAATTTTCTGGTGCCTGAGAGACAAAGTCCATGATTTTCCCTTTCCCTTGATGAAGCTGTCAGGGTCTGTCTCTTCACAGCCACTTGAGTTCAAACCCTTTGTGTTATTTGAGTGAAACTGGACAATGGGGGTCAGAATTGTTAGTGAAGGATGAACAGGAAGATGTACAGAATGATTACGTGGGGGCAATTTTTCAGAATATTCCTATGATAACAAAATAATCATAAGTAATTCTCATTCCAAAGTACTGGGAAGAGTGCATCTAGAAAGAAAATGGCTTCCTCCCTTCTGCACGTGTTCTTTAATAGGAGCAACCATAGATAATGGATCACTGGTTTTAGGTAGTCCTTTCTCTAGATTTCCATTGCATCTTGTTCTGTCAGTGGAGGAAGGGGTTTATGAAAAATCTCCTTATTACAAGTACAACCCTGCTTTCTTACCCTTTCAACATCTTACTGCAGGAGAGACAAACTGCCTGATGGGAGATGACTCCAAAATTGCACCCACGGCCTTTGGGTCTCTGCTGTTCCGTGTGCGAAACTGGGGTGAAGTTTGAAGATTTTACAGCTGACAAAGATTTGTAAAATTCAGGGGCCAAAAGTAGAGAATAACACAGAGTGTACTGCCTGGCAGTCTACTGCTACCCTTTCTTATGTGAGCAATTGGTCAAATACGGAGTCGTGTGGGTTGTTTCCATTAGTAGGATTTGATGAAAGGACTCATTTATTTTTGATGCACTTTTTTATTTAAAAAGAATGCATAAAGTTCCATTTTATTAAGCATGGCAGGAGCTGAACAGTGGGAGACAGACGTTTTCTCTCTCGCCTTCGCATTTTTTTAAGTCCTTTTTAGCAAATCCGAAAAAGCCTCTAAGTAGCTGTTGGTGTTCATCCAGGATGCATTCAAGTTTCCTTGTGCTTTCTCTCTGCTCTCCTGGTCTCTGCTGCCTCTCTTTCTTGGGCACACAAGTAATTATAAAGCAGTAGCTAACAAAAATGTCTCCAACTACGTGGGCATTGTGTGTGACTTTTTTGGTTTCTCTCTAGAGCGTTACCATTGTTTCAGATACCTAAATCTGTACATAATTTCCAAAGAATGTCCTGGTATGCTAGAGTTAATAAACATTCCTCGTCACAGAATAAACTCTCTAAAATATGCCCCAAACATGGTTTAATATATTTATTTCCAAACTAATATAATACTAAAAGTTATTTAACTTTTTTAGCATTTTCTGTAATGTTCACTTGTTAGTAACCAAGAAATCTATTTTCAATGCTGAGCATTGCTGACATTTAAAAGGGTCTGAGTGATGTTTTGCTGATGGCTTGTTGCGTGTCCGTTAGCTGAGCTTGCTGCAGCAGCATGGGAAGAAGAGGTCTCCTGGAAAGTTTGTGATTCCCCAGGAGTTTCTCTTCAGAGACAGTCATTTTTATACCTGGGGGAAAGTACTGGCTGGATGTATCTCATATGGACAAGAGGTTGTGATGACTCTCTGACTGAATAACAGGGCTGAGCTGTGCCGGCTCAGCAGAGTCCTCGGCACAGTGATGGTGACCCCCCTCAACCTTTCCCCAGACTGGTGTGAGGCTGTTGGTGGATCCATGGGGAAGCACTTTCTCCGTAGCTGATACACAGATTAGGAGCTACACGCGTGCTTCGTTTCAGCTGTGGTGAATCAGAAGTTGCCAGAGGGCCGTAAGGCTGGGTGATGAGCTGTTTTTTCCAAAATTAGGGGGTGATTGCAGCCTGGGGCTTTGAGCTGGGCACTGTGAAGGGGGAGTAGCTGCTGCGGGCATGGGTCGGGGTTTGGGGTGACAGATGTGGTGCTCAGGTGTCCCAGTGACTCCTGGTGAGTCAGGTCCCTTGTTGGTGCCTGAGTAAACTGAGGTTTTACTCCACTGGATAAACTGAAGGTAAATGCAAAAACACCAGAGGAGTATCGCAGGGTACCAGCAAGGGAAAGTATGAGAGCTGTAAGCTGTAACACCATGGATTACAGTGGTTGCAGACTTCAGAACTGGTATTTCTAAAAGTGGTGCTAGAACATTCCCCCTTCTCAGGCCCTTTATCCTAAGTGTGCTTTTAGTCAGTCTTAGCACTGGACTGAGCAGTTCTTCAGTAATTCTCTAGTTTGGGCCCAAGACATCAAAAGGTGTCTAAAAAACCAGAAAGGATGGGAGCCAGAAGTGGCCTGGGAAGTAAACAGGGGATGCCACATAGACCAGCAGGAGGGAAAGGACAAGAAAAGTGGTGATTTGCAGTAGTGTAAGGGCTAATTGTGATGGTTAGAGAGATGAAATGCAAAAAGAGGTTGGGTTCTTGTCACTTTTACTGATTGTTAATTCCTCCACAGGGATGACCGTCAATCAGCATGGGCCGCTGGCTGTGCTGCTGCCCAGCTCCACGGGCATGTCAGCCCCATGGACCACACTGCTGCCTCCAGCAGCATCTACCAAGAGAGTGAGCAGAGGTCTGTGCTGGATGCCCCTCGTCCTGCCTGGGACACAGCTGGAAAGCGTGCTGGATGCTTCGACCTGGATTTTCTGCACGTAGATGTTTGGTGTACACCCAGCCCTGTGAGTGCAGCCTGCACCAAGTGGATATCACCAGGGTTTAATTTTGAGGCAACCTGTAGTGGTAATTCAGCATAACGCTGGGGAATCAAGGTAGGGAGATATATCTCTAGTTTATTTTTATCCTGTAACATGCAAAAAAACTTAACAGCTCTAGCGGATTCTGATTTCAGAGCGTCTGACAAGTATTTTCAATATATATTTTCAAAGTATTTTCTTCCCCAAATTTAATTTGAGCTTACAACCTTTAAGAATTCCAAACTAAATTGGCCGTGGCATTGTCAGGTTGCCTTTAAGTATTGCCTTTCCCACTTCTGGTAGCTGGAACAGTTGTGCTTTTGTTTTACAATTAATATTTTGATGAAAACTTGTAAGGTACTGTAGGCATAAATATTTAATATCTTCCCTCCATGTTTCTTTATTGCTGAGCTTAGTGATAAGTTAGTAATTCAGACTTAAATGCAGATAAAACAGTAATGTGAACAGTTTAAATCTGCATTTTTCCAAAGCTCCTGTGGTCAAGATGACTGCATTCTAGCAAGAGTATTGCTATTTAAAATTGTTTACCTCTACACTTCAGCTGAATGCTGCTGTACATGATAAATGAGGTAAATAAAGGTGCCTTTCGGGTCCCAATAACTGCACAAGAAACCTAATCATTCTCACTAACATAAAATAATTTAACAAATGGAACAGTGCCATAGAAGCCTAATAAGAAATTTCTGAATACTGCTCCACATATGGCCAAAGCCTCTTGAGGCATAATTCAAGCTTTTTTCTTTCTTCCCCATTTATAGTTGGTTTGTTTCATGTTTAATGTGGAATAAAACTTTGCAGGCAGCATCCCACATCTTGTTTTTTCAGAGTTTATTTAATTTTTGATCTGGACATGAAACATTATTATTTATCTTTGTCCCATGATAACTCGTACCACTTCACCTTATGGATAAAAAAAATGTTGGAAATCATGGCACTGTTCCTTGGAAGAAGGCAGACTGCTGACATAAGGTTCGGATTTTCATCTCTTTAGGGACACACCTATGTCACTTAAGCCAGATAGAACGATGCCTTTGAAGGCGAATGTTAAAGCCTCTGTCCCACTCTCTCTTCTTCCTCGTTTCCTTCCTTCTTTGGCTCCCACAGAAGAAAGTAATTTCTGAGCAGATGGAGATATTACTATTTAATAAGAGTAATCTTTGCACAACACTGATGGGCTTTTGCTAGCCGAGACAGTATCATTTGGCTTTGTATTTTTAAATACTGTTAGTCTTAACAGCATTACAATTTGAGGAAAAAAGTTAATCCACTGCTTTGTTAGCGTAATCTGGGTTATCTCCTGTGGAGATGCATTTGCAAGGCTTTGGTCTGAGGGAATTTGTCTGGAATTTAAGTACTTCTACTGCTTGCTTAAGCAGGATAAACATCTTGGGTTTCTGTCTAGAGTACACACTGGCAGAGAGCACCAAACAGATTTAATAAAATTTCAAATTCCTCTCCAAAGCACAGTTTAGTTGCAGGTTTTGTATGCTTATCTGAAGAGTCAACTTTTGCCCTAATCCTACACTTTCATCCACTTTGCAAGCCTTTCTGTCTTGTCTTGCAGATGCCAAGGTACCTCATGTAGAAATGCAAATAAAAATAGAGTTGAGGGGAAATGCAACTTTATTAGAGCCTTGGGATCCTCAAGAAACATTTATCCCAAAGTCTGCTGCTTAAAACAAACATAGGAACCATCTGTGGGAGCGTGTCTCAATTCCAGCTGTTTGAATCCAACCATTACTTGAAATCTATGGATACTAAAATCTCCTCGGCCTCGTTACAACTTAATTGTAAGAGAGGCTGGATGTTGCTGGTCTGTTTTGCACAACCTTCTCCAGAAAGCTCCTGGCAGCTGTGGAGATGAGCTGTCCCCGGCGGAAGAGTGGCAGTTGGGTACACCGTCACCTTGCACTACTCCAGCTTCCTGCGAGCATACGTACACTCGCAGCTGCAACTGCCGAGTTCAGCTTCCCAGCTACGGGTACATTTAAAATCACTTTTGTGCCTTAGAAAAACCAAGAGCTGTGTTTCATTAACATGTCATGGTGGAAGCACAGATGGTGCATTTTAAAAACAAACCAGGAAACACTTTAAAGTAAATGAGGAGCTGTTATTCTCTCCTTTGGTGCCTATTGTAACCAAATGTTAATGGGGTTGGGCAGAGGCTGTGTACAGGCTAGATATTTCTGTCTGTGGTGTGGTGGGAGCAAATGAAGACAAAGTGGGAATTAATCTAAGTATATCTTCCCATCCCCAGCACAAATACTCCCATCTTTGCAGAGAAGGAGTCTGAGCTTTCCTGATGAGCAGCCCTACCAGGCGGGCAGAGTGGGGCAGCAGCTGTAAATCCTGACTGTGAGCAACACTGGTGAACTGACCATGCTGCAGAAAAAGGATGTCTGGGAGTCCCTGGGTGGTTAGGCACCATGGACGTGCTTTGAGAAGGCCAAATTAGGAATACCCTGTCATTAGGGGACCCCACAGTTCAAAATGGAGCTGATGGGTATGTCTTATGCTGACATTTTTTCTGTCAAAGCCAAGCCTGTTTATGGGAAAATGGTTAGTTTCAGTGAATTTCCCATTTTTGAAAAGTTTTTCTTAAATGTACTTCCAGTTCAAGGTGCATTTATAACTTTACATTTAAGATACAATATAAAAAAACCTCCAGATTTTACTGGAAATAATAAGGCCAAAGCCATTCAAAGGTAGTTTAAAAACTACTTGAAGCAAATTTTTTCAATAAGACCTTTTTTTTTTTTCCTTTAGATTTTTTTTCATTTAGTAGGATTTTTTTAGACTTTGGACTTCTTGTCTAATGGATGAGTATTGATCTCTATTTACTTTTTAATGCTCAAAATTTCTGTTGTGGGATGAGGAGAAAATATAAAGAGAGGCTTGTGGGTTGAGATAAGGACAGGGAGGGATCACTCCCCACTTACAGTCACAGGCAAAAGACAGGCTCAACTTGGGGAAGAAACAAAATCAATTTACTACAAATCGAATCAAAACAAGGGTATTTGGAAGTAAAACCAAACCTGAGAACATCTTCCTCCCACACCTCCCGCCTTCCCGCCTCAACCCCACTCCCGCTTCTCTCCACCTCCTCTCCTGCCGTGGCTCAGGGGAACAGGGAATGGGCGCTGGGGTCAGTCCGTCACACCTTGTCTCTGCTGCTCCTTCCTCCTCAGGCGGAGGAGGCCTCCTCCTCCTCACTCATCCCCTGCTCCACTGGGGGGGTCGCTCCCACAGGAGACAGCCCTTCACAAACGTCTCCGGCGTGGGTCCTTCCCGCCGGCTGCAGTTTCTCGCAAATGTCCCTGGCGTGGGTCCTTTCCACAGGCTGATCTTCAGTCACAGACTGCTCCAGCGTGGGCTTTCCCATGGAGTCACAGCCATCTTGGGGGGCCTCTGCTCACCTGCTCCCCTCCACGGGCTGGGGGGGGACACAGCCTGACGTCTCCCCACAGGCTGCAGGGGCATCCCCTCCTCCGGCACCCCTCCTCCCCTCCTCCTTCACTGACCGCAGTGTCTGCAGAGAGGTTCCTTTCCCATCCCAATCCCCTACTCACTTCTTAAATATGTTACCCTGTCGCTGACGGGCTCGGCCTGGGCCAGAGGCGGGTCCGACATGGAGCCGGGGGAGCTTCATGCAGCTTCTCCCAGGAGCCGGCCCAGCGGCCGCCTCCCCTGCTAGCCAAAAAACCCGCACCACACAAACCCATAACACAGGCATGTCTGTGTGAAGTTTTGTGTTTATATTTTTGCAATTCCCAGATAAAATGCTGCTTGGAAGTAGCATGGGCCTCAGTCAGGCTCTGCATGCAGTTGTAACCATGTGGCTCCAACTGAGAGTGCTGCTGACGTCTGTCCATGCGAATAAGCGCGAGTCAAGGCTGGATTGCCTAATGGCTCACTCTGCAGATGCAGCCTGGTGAGTGGACATCCAAGATGAACTCTGTGCCCTTCAAGAGACTTGGGGAACAAGTCTGAGCTCTGAGTTGAGGTGTCAGTGGAAGGGAGGAGGTGGGGAGCTTTGTCTGCGCGGTGGTTCAAGAGCTGTTAGCACTAACTGTGTGAAAATATGCCTTCCTCGATAGGGTCGATGTCTTGAGTATCCTAACAAATGTGGGAGCACACCCGTTAACAAGAAATCATTTTCTGATGGCTACTTTTGTTGCTGTAATGTTTTTCCCACCCTTCTACACAGGATCTTGACTTACAGGTATTTGTGTTCTGTATGGATCTCTTGCTGTTCATCAGTGCATTCTCATCCTGCCTTCTGTGTTCTCCTTTCCCCAAGAAGTCCATATAACCTGCTAAAGTTAAACTGATGGGATATCCCACCAACTTTAAACAGTTTCTTTTACTCCTATTAGTTTGTTTGGGAAGTTGAAAACCTGGAGTAATCAAAAATAATCACTGGTGTCAAAACTATTATGAATTATTAAAAGGAGCACAGCAATGGGAGCTACAGATAATTCCTCATTCTGAAAATGAGCACGTCTTATGTTATTGCTGCAGTAATTACCTAAAAATACCTAATACTTAATTACTTCCAAGGTGTCAATCTTCATAACAGTTTATTAGAAAATTCTAATGGATGGAGCAGCTGCTTCCACAAGCAAATCTATTTGTGGCTGAACCTGACATTCTGCTCTAAATATTATTCCACCTTGATCAACATTCTTTCTCCACGTATATCTTGTTACAGCTGTAACAGATTGGGAAGGGAGGGTTTATCCAGCTGCAGCGGGAATTGCTCTGCTCACTCGTGACTTCCAACTTCATACTGTTAAAGCAAGTAGAAATGCTTGCAACCAATTTATAATGGGGAAGAAGTTGGAATGGTTGGTTCATGACCCTGGTTTTGGCTTCTTGGTATTTCAGCCATACAAATGCCTGGCTGATAATACAAAGGCTCCTCTTTCGGGAATTGTCACTTAATGGTGTGAGGGGACAATATTTACCTCTCTGATGCAGAGAGTGAGCCTCAGGGAAAGGGGTATGGACAGGGCTGCTCTGTGTTGTGGTGTTACCGGTTGCAGGGCTGTTCCCTTGGGATCCTGGGCAGGAGGATGCAAGTTAGAAGTACATAATGTCTTTTAGTTACAAATGCAGAGTCCTTGTTTGTGCATTATTGTTGGTATTGATTGTCAAAAGCATGCTTGGCATTTTGAATACACGGCTTCAGTCTGGAGCTCTCAAGTTTAGCCTGTGTGCGGCTCAGTGGAAATAGTGAGTAAAGTAGGACAGACTATAGTCCAAAAGTCTAAAATCAATCCCTTGTTTTGTACAGAAAATGTTTAAAAAGCCCCAAATTAATACATATACCAACAGAAGCAACTCGAAAGCAATAGTTTCTAATAGTAAGCTCTACCTTAACTTGATTAATATTGAATTCTGTGAAGCTGTGACTTTAAACCCTGTTGTGTATCTGCATTGCTGTTTCCTGTGCTTTTCTGTCTTTTGAAAAATTTGCTGGATCAGGTATTACTAAGGTCTCCAGGACCGTCCCTTCTTCATTTCAGCAGCAGGAGTTTCGTGCCTTTGAAGCACAAGGGTTTGAGTTTTATTCTACTCCTGCAATTTCTTCTACAATTTACTTCTTTAGACCTTGCACTGTCCTACTTAGTGTCATGTTGGTGACTGAGCCACTTAATGTCCTTTGTCCTCTTCTGAGCTGTCCTTCAAACATCCCTACACCTTGGGCAAGTTAAGATTGGATCCAGGTTTTGCTGTACTGCCTGGCTTTCTTCCCCTGTCTGAATTTGGGACAGCAACAGTCTTAAAGCAGACCACTCTGGCTGTGCTGCCAACAATGCAAAACAGTAATAAATTAAAAACAACCTAATGAGAATGCCTATCCTTATTTCTGGTAGTCTTTCATTAATTCTGAGAGCAAATAACAGGTGTCTTGAGACATAAGGTTTGTAGTTTGAAAACCTGTATTTTTCATTTAACGCTATGGATGCTTCTCTATGTAGTCTTACTAAATCTTCAGAGCTGCTACACTGTATTATGCATGTGTTGCATTGTCGTTAGCAGATACTAATTTAACCAAGTGTTCTTCTAAAAAATGCATTGTAAATCTTGTTATAGCAGGTACCTTGCAAGAAAAAAATCTGAGTGGTGTCAGCAAACTAAGCCGACTTGTGCGCATGTTTTTCTGTGTTAGCTAGTCCTTCTATTTGCAGAATGTAACTAAACCAGCACAGTAGTATCTTGTTGGAGGGAAGCTGAGTTTTCATTAAATATGTGTATAAAGTTCAGACTGGGTTACCCTGAGAAAGAAGCTGGTATCAAATGGTGGTAGTCAGCTTTAATTCAGCGGTAGTGGGTGAGCATTAGTAGTCCCACTGACTTTCATGTATCAGTCACACATAAAAATACTTGGGGTATGCATATATGCATAAGGAGCGAGGTCTCAGGTGTTAATTTCCATCTTTTTAAGAGAAATCACATATTTCTGTGGATTACCTATGATTCCTATTGGGAAGATATCACAGGAGACAAAGCTGATGTATGACTGTAAATGAACACAGATTGGTATCAGACCATGCACTTGTGAAGGCTAAGGTAAAAATAACTTTGTTTTTGTGATGAATTCTGCTGTGAGGGACCCAGACCTTTGGGCTTTTATCCTAACTGAAAACTATAACTAGCAACTAGCAAGCATTCATGGGAATGGTTGCTTGCTAATAAGTAATCCTTCCGGCTCCTTGACAAGCGGAGGAAGTGTACGGAGCGGGAAGTTGGTGGCAGCTGTCCTAGCCCCTAAGCCAGGTCCTGCGGCCTCGCCTCGGGGGATGCCTCTGGGACTGAGCACCCCTTGGGACCCACCACGGCTGCCGACTCAGCAAGACCTGGCTATTCTCCACGTCGCTGAGGGGTCGCTCGCTTGTCCGCTTGCCAAAAATGAGGTCTCGATTGCCCATTCTGACAGCTCCTTGTTGACAGCTGCTAATACTTGTTTTCTGGCAGTTTCCTCCTCATCGTGGCTCTGACACCAGCAACCCCCTCGGCAACTGTCAGGCGACAAAATGTGGCCACGCTCTCAGTACTGCCCCGTACCTCCCTGCTTCTCTTTACTTGTTTTATTTGCTTGTGTCTCTGGTACTACACTTAGATGCTAAATTCTTAGTCCTTTGTAGTTTTTATGAATACCTATTGCTATGGTACAAATGAAAATAAGAACAGTCATCAACATTGATGTCCATGAAATTAGCTGCACCCCTAACTTTGGGTTACTAAAGTTCTGCCTGGCTATTGACCACTGTTGTTTTTT
>JANZLQ010000040.1:5173661-5185617 GCA_026212715.1 Elanus axillaris
CCCCCTTGAATTGCTTTGGCTGAATTAGGCTTTAAGATTTGTCTCAGAATTACATTTGTGACCTTCTCATGGATTTTTTCAGCAGTTCAGAAATTATATAGACTATGACTGCTCTTCAGAGCAGTCCAGGCAGGAGGAAAAATATCTCACCAGAAAATGGTCCCTCTTAGTCTGTAAAAAATGATTAAAACTGGAGATATGCCTTTTTAAATTGGTTGCTGTTCTAAAGGATAAATGTGCAACTGAATTACCTCCTAACATCCTGATCTGCATGAAAGAGGTTTGACTCTGGTTTTTTATTAATTTGGAAAATATTAAAATAGGGAAGAAAATGAATTCAAAGCAAAGGGATATAAACAGAGAAGCTTACAGCTTAGTTACAGCTTCCTAAAAGTTAAATAAAGAAAATGTATTGTGATGGTTCATTGGCTCATATCTTATCTTGCAAAGAGTAGCTACCATGAGCAGGGTAGTATATTCTGCAGAAGATCCAGTTTATTCTCTCTGTTACCCTGGATAATGAATATTCTTCAGAAGAGAATGCAAATGGTTTTTCTTATTTCCTGTCTCTAAAATTGGGACAGAGAGTTTGTTTAAAAGGTAACAAAAGGATTAAAATGGGATGGAAAGCCTGCAATTATCTGTGATAAACAATGCATTATGTTTTGGTTTGTGGGCTGTGAGTCTGTCACTGAAATGTTCCTCATCTCATGTAATATTTTGTGCTACTGCATTGCTTTTCAATTATACAGCTCAAAGGAAAGTTTCTACTGACAAAAGCAGTGAAAGCACATTGCTCTTAGTATTGGGTTTTGTTTTTTTTTTTCTTTCTTTTATAGGTCTCAAGTGTCTCTTCAAATATAAGTCCAAATGACAGGAGTCCAGGAGTTTGAAAGTTATTAGAGAGATATGGATATATGCGGCTAATGAAATATGCTCGCTTACAATATATCAAGACATGCAGAACACTGAGGAAAACTCAGCAATTTCAATATTTAATATCAGCTGGAGTTAAAGTATTTTTTTTTTTGCAAATGCAGCATATGTTAATCTATTGCTGAGCATTCGTCTAGCAGATTCAATTTCCACTCATAATTTTTCATTTATTAGTTTCTCTTTCACATAAACACAGCTGTGTATTCTGATCTACACTGTTGAGATCTGATGTGGTGCAGTATATGGGGAACCCAAGTGATTTATTGTGGAGAGCCAGGGAGTAGATTGAGGGCACTGCAGAACAATCTCAGAATAAATATTGGTTCTGATTTAAATTCATCTTTGCAAAGTCGTTACCCCAAACTTTCCACCTGTTGTTCATACTGAAGGTGGACCAATAAGTGTTGGATAGAGGGACAGTTTGAGCCGTGTTGCAGCTCAGGAATAGCTAGCAGTTTCTTCTGTATTTGGCCCCAAATATCTATGGAATACAAATCCATATGCAGTGTTGACATATTGATGAGGATCATGTGATGCTGATAACAATCCAGCTGCTGCTCTTCTCTGGCAGCAACATAGCTCTTAATTCCAGGTTTTCTGAGACTGGGGGTTTGTAATCAAGAAGCTTATAATTTTGAAGGCATAATGAAAGGCAAATAATTGTTTTACTTAAAACGTAATACTGAGTCTGCCACTTGACGTGTGGTAGCTTGTTTTGGAGTGGTGGCTCTTGTAAAATTGTTTAAAAAACAAAACGAACCCCAGACAATGAAACAAGGCTCTCCATCATCTCCAGTGGTTTCCTTGCTGTAACATGTCTAGAAATCAATATGTATTTTATTTAAAATGTCACACTAGACTGCCTTCTTCAGGTACGACAGCTGATTTGGAAGTGGCTACTACACATAGGAAGAGCTGTTGGAGTTTAAGCCAAAAGCTGTCTGAAGTTATTGAATTACTTTTCTTTGACTTGAGTGCACTTCGGTTCGACCCCCTGGAAATGGCTGTGTCTGTGCTATCAGGGGTGTGCTGCACAGAATAAAAATATCTGTTGTAGATGTGAGGGAAATGTGTTCAGCCTTATCCCCTTGGGTTTTTTACCCATCTCCCTACAGAGGACCTGTGCTCAATTCTCATCTCGCCAACGATCCCACCTACTGTCTTCACTCCCCTGGTTTCCACTCTGTTGTCTGAAACATGGTAAGACACACAGACTTGTTTAATAGATTGTACTGCAACTTGACCCCTCCTCTTCCCGCCAAGGGAATATTTTTCCAATTGCTGGTAAATGCACTTTCATTCCTGGGTCTTGCTTACCACGTGAACCCCATCCTTTCTCTGGCCGCTGCAAGGTGGGGAGCAGAAGCGATGGCCTTCCGGGAGGCACTTAGCTGACCTGCTCCCTGCTGTTCTCGCTCTGCATGCTGCTCAGTGGAGGAAAGTCGCTGGGGAGAGATGGTACAGTTTAATAGAAGAGCTGATAGAACTGGGAGGAGGACTTGTGTCCTGATAAGCTTGTCTTTTCTTTGTTTTTAATCTCTATTGGTTGGTTTAATGAAATCCAGTGCTTATCTACAAGCCTTCTCTTGATTTCATCCTTTGGATATCATGGCCAAATGCTGCAGTGACAGTATTTTTTAAAGCTAGAGAATATCATTAGAGTATGGTATATTTATTACCTGGCTACTGTAAAAGCTGTCTCACTTGTGAGCCCTTTTCTCCAGCAAACTATCCACACTCAGCACTTGGCTAATGGGGTGTTCCAGCCCTGTGCTCTTTTGAGATTGTGCAGTGATGCTGAGGGAAGGATTTTTATCTCAAAGAAAGAAAGAAATAGTGCTACAAGCAGTACTTGCCTACATCCTCTGGGGTTTGGCCTTTGAGGTGCAGACAGTGATGTTCTGTAGAGCAAAAGGAGAGTTTGTGGGTGCTGCTGGGTGACAGCTGCTCAGATGTGCAGTTGTGGCACAACCCCCGTGGTGAGGTGGTTTGTTGCACAGCACTGCACTAGCCCTGGGCTACCTTCCCACCGGAGTCACAGCTTATGCAGATCCAAAGGCCTGTTCTGGGGAGAGATCCACTCTGCCTTATTGAATGTCTGGAAGGTGTATCTGGCTCAGGATATTCCTGAGCTGCGAGTTGTTGGAGGGTGGAAGAGTATTCAGGGTAAGCATTGCTTGATGCCTGCCTTGCTCTTGAGTGCATATTTCTAGGCATTTGCTCCTGACAATTATTGGAAACAGAACAGTGGGTTAGCTAAATCTTTGGGCTGATCCAGTATGTCACTTCTGTGTTCATAAATAATTGGCATGCTAAACATGCTGTTAATTGCACTGGAACTTGCAGTGATTAATTCTAATTACTATTAATTATTTCTGTAGCATGTCAGATGTACTAGAAACAATATCTGGTAGGTGCTAAGCATTAAGCTATGGTTACAGTAAGAGATAACTACTGATTTTTGTCTGTTCTGTACAGTGGTGGGTATTTTAGCCTACCTGTGTTGGGATGTTTGCCTGTGCAACATGATGCAAAGTTTGCTGGATGCGGAGGTCAGGTCCTCAACTGCTTATAAATCACTGTATTTTCTAACTGGTGGAGCTTCACGGGTTTAATCTCAACTTAAATCTGACCTCTGGGTTTTGCATGGCTGCTCATAGCACTGTTATTACCAGGTTTGGTGACAAGTCACCTTTGCTTTGGAGTGGCAGGCTAAGAGGTAGGGATTCCCCCTACTCAGAGAGATGGCTGCCAGCAGAAGGAGGTTCCTACCAGTTGCCTCAATAGATCAGAGTTATGTGTTTGGATAAATGGACAGAACACACTCCATTCTTTTTCACTTCTCATGCAATCATTTGCTTGAGAAACACGGGTGTCAGCCTCAAAATGGGAATTCTGCATTGAGGTGCTTGGTAAATTTTGCATATTACAGTTACACTTAGCTCACCTTTTACAACTGAGAGTACTGGAAAGATGAGGTGTGGGCTTTTGAACAAGCAATGGCAGGGAAAGCATGGCTGTAGCAGCTGCATTACTGTAAATATGGGGTAAATTACTTCTTCAGTGCTTTAAATTACTTTCAGTTTACTCCAGGATTAGCATATGCATGACAACTCCTGCAGAGAAGCTGATGTGCTGCAAGTATGTGCTTTGCAGTAGCTAACAATAACTTATTTGTGTACCGGTTCTTGATTATTTTCA
Organism: Elanus axillaris; assembly: GCA_026212715.1. NCBI lineage: Eukaryota > Metazoa > Chordata > Aves > Accipitriformes > Accipitridae > Elanus > Elanus axillaris. The sequence goes on from JANZLQ010000040.1 coordinate 5,177,799, forward strand.
TTTTTAAAGATCATTTTTAATGGGTCTCTGATGACCCATGTAGGGGCTCCTAACTTACTCCCAAGATGAGCATGAGTTGGAAGTTTCCTGGGGCATTGCAGGTGGTTTCGGGGGCAGCACCTGTATTAGCTGCACGCTGACACACTGAGGATAATGCTTTGCAGCAGAATAAACAGGAGAGGGAGTTGATTAGGCAGATACAACTTTCAGGCAGCTTATTTCAGCTGATAATTTTAAGACCCTTAACAGGCAATCCATAAGCAAAATTTTAGTCCTCACGGAGATGTTTTATTTCTCTCTTTACTTCCTCTGGCAATCTTGTCTGAATTAATATATAGCTGAATAGCTACTGACTGTGGCCACATAGACATTGCTTACAATAAAATACTTGGCCTTCAGGTAGACCTGCAGCAATTTTTAAACACTAGTTTGGCAACGGGGTAGTGATACACGTAGTTACAACTCTTCACTTACAGGGAACGTCCGATTTAAGCGGAATTAAAAGGGTGTACAGGGTAAGGAACGTTTTCCAATCCAGGCTCACTGAACAGACAATTAGCAAGATCATTAAACTGCCTCATTATTACCATGATAATTACAGGATTAACACACTTCAATATCTTTAATTTGTTTTGTAATATAAGCAAGATGGGGAGATGATTCCACTATATTTGCGACTTCTTGACAGCTAGCATCAGAAATAAGGGCTTCTTGGTAGTTAAAGAACAACTGAGGTGAGGTGGCTGGAGGAAGGGGGTGTGCAGAACAGCCAGAGCTGCCAGCCCCTGAGGAACGCCATAGGCAGTCCTTAGGTTTTGGATTAAATCTAGTTAGTGTGCTTGGTGCTGTTTTGGGTCAGGGAGGAGATTTCAGATGAGCTCCCTGCAGGCAAATCACTGCATCAAGGGAAAACATTACCCTGTGTAGCAGGTAGGGTGATAGCTCCAGTTTCAATAGCTCCAGTGACGAAGTTGAGGGAATGCGTGGCCTGGAGTAACTTAGTGAAACTTTGCATAAGTGAGGTAGCTGAATGCAACAGAAAATCGGTAGCTACAGCTCTTACAGGGACGTGGGAGCAGGCACCTTTTCTTGCGACCCACACGCTGAAGCTGGAGCCGATTGCCACGGGGCCGGGGCGAGTGCCTGGAAAGGTGTGTTGCAAATACTTGGGCTGTGCGTGCCCTGTAGAGCCATGGGGCGTGCAGGCTGGAGGGCTGGCACCTTTTGAGACTGCTGGCTGCGATCATTAAATAAACAAGTCCTATTTCCACCTTTCCTTACAACTGCAGCAAAAATAATGGGAGATTGACAACCAAACTTCTGTTTTATACTCTGCACGATAGCTGAAGTCTGTTTATAGAGTGCAGTGGGATGCACAGTAGCGTGTCAGGATGAGTTCAGGTGTCCTAGTGAGGGAAGGCAGCTGTTATACCTGGGGCTAGTGGCACCTGCTAGAAATGCTAACACCAGTGTGTCAGTGTATTCATTGAAGAACTCGCTTCTTGTGTTCTGTCAGAAACATGCTGCAGGCTGGTGCAGAACAGTACCATCCTTGAGGCCAACCGAGTAGGAGTTTGCCCGAGAATCTCCTTGAATATCAAAATAGGTCAAGGAATAGGTAGCTGTGTATCCGTATACAACTAACCAGAATCATACATATCAAATAGATATAAAAAAAGCTACATATGCTAATATGTGATGTGTGTGTGAGCTCCAAAGATCATTTACTCCAGAGATAAAGTAGTAGGTGCCGAGTTTGATCAGGATATCAAAGGTACTCTAGGACCTGTCAAGTGTGACTCCTCCATGTTCTTCTGAAAATTTTAACATGAAAAGACAAGGCAGAAATGGGTCTGACATTATTAACAATGACAAGATCATTCCCCAGCACTCCTTGCTTATTTTCCCTTAATGAGCTTTGGTGGGACAGATTCTCTGACGAGGTGCTGTCGGTGCTGCAGCTCATTGCAATGCTGAGATATGAGGCTGGTCCCTGCCTGTTTGCTATACCCACAGGCTCGTTAGCGGTGGGACAGAACTTGGGCAGCTGTTTGCCGGGGGCACGGAAACCCAAGTGCAAGCTCCAGTTTGTCAGCAAACAAACATCATGCAAGTGCATCGCCTGTCAGAACGGAAAGAAATTGAGGGAAAGTGGGGCCTATTAATGTGAGTTCAAACAGTCTGGTAGAACTGGAAATGTTGGGAGAAAGTGCAGGGAAGCAGGTGAAAATTTAAAATGGTTTCCCTTTAAATGAAACTATTCACAATTAAATTAAACTATTCAATAATTGCACGGCAGGACAATAATCCTATCAGGACATAACTCTGACTTTATTTGGGCAAAAATTAAGCCCTGTGAATGTTGATGTCCTGTGCCTTGTGCTAATTTCTGTATTGCAGCTCTTGCCTGTTTCAGCCATATGGTCAAAGCTGGATTGCAGCACGAGGACGTCGGAAACCTCCCACAAGAGACTGTGTCAAAACATAGCATGATATGTAGGGCTTGTTGTGGACTGAGTGTGACAGAAAAAGCCTGGTATGTCTCAGCTTGACTAGGAAAAATACTGTTATTAGCTGTGGATGTGAAGGTTGGTTTATTGTATCCATAGAATAAAAAGGAGATGGGTCAGAAAGGGATGGGAATTTCTCAGGGCAGTTTTCTAGGAAAAAAAACAAAAAACATTATTCCTCTCACTAGGCAGGCCAGGTTGTGACTGCACCTTTCTGGCAGCCTCCCTTTCTGATGCTGTTTGGTTTGACTGCAGGCTGTACTAGCTGCAATGCTATCATTATAACTCAAACTTGACAACAGTGACAGCAACTAATGTGTCATTTGACTGGGAGAAGGGACATCTCACTTGGTTTTTTTGTTGTGTTTTTTTTTTATTTTTTTTAAACAAGGCAGGACTAGAAGTTCAGTTGCTTGATGGCACAGTGGAGTGCTTCTGCCCTGAGAAAGCCATGTCAGTACGAAGCTGCAGTACATTTATTGAGTGCTGAATAAAATATTTTTCCCTCCCTTTCCACTGTGTTGCCTGCTAAGAAATGCAAAGCTATCAAAATCGGCAATTAGTAGTGAGAGTAGCAAACCCATGGGTAGCAAACCCATGTTTTTTCCCTTCTTGATTATTCTGACATAGTTTTAGTTATGTATGCCTTATTTTCTAAATCATTATGCCGCTTTGACAGTTCTACCAAATGAAGGAGACGGCAAAGCCCTGCTGCATCAACTTCTATCTTCTGTTGTGCGTTGTAACTTTGCTGTTTTGCTGTTTTATTGTTCCCTTTGTGCTTACGGCTAAGTATTCCTGCATTATTATTTAGCTGGAGCTGCAATTGCAAAGTTTATCTGCAAATGGAACAAAGCAGTCAATCATACCCATTTGTTTCTGCACAGCTGCTAGATCTTTTACCTCTATAGTTGATAAATCTGGAGCTTGACTTGAATCCCCATTTTCTTCTCCTGCTATTATTTATTACAGTGATTTATTGTCTGGTATCCTTTTATATCTGGTTTCATACAAGAGCTCTGTTATTTTTAGCCTGGTTAGAGGAGAATTGTTGGGTGCGTGAGTCCAGGTTTGTGGAGGTATGCCCACTGCTTTCAGCGGAAGATGGATCAGACCAGTGACGCATGCGGCTGTGACTAAATTTCTACAGACTTTCGTGCAGGAGAAGCATGTGTGCACAAAAATGTGGCTAAAATTCATTTAAGTTGTATGCTCCTGTTAAACAGAAAAGTGGTAAATGTACAGAGTTGCTTTTTCCTCTGAAGACCAAAGCAACATCTCCAAGGTTTTCTTCAGGAAGAATCAAGTTCCTTTGCACAAACCACTGTGAATTGTAAGTCCAGGAGTCGGGGGGTGCTGTGGCCACGTTCTGGAAAGGAAAAGTCAAATCTCTTCTGTCCTACTCTGCTCACTCTGTTTCACTTCCTGAATCAAGAAAGAAAATAAATATGTCCAAACTGGAGAGGAAAAAAGCCCACAACCCTGTAAAATGTAACCTGGCGTAGAATCAAAGTAGTTCTGGAAAACTGGGAGATGGTAAAAGGAAATATTCATAGGTTTCTAAGTAAATTTTTAACTTGCTGTACTGACCCCAAATATTTCACTCTGCCTCAAACTGCATTTCCATTAAATGACCTGGTGCCGCGTGATTTGGATGCCTGAAATCTTCACTCTTTCACAGGCTGAGCCCCTGTGAGACTGCTCTGCAAGCCCACCGATGCTGTGCGTCAGTTCTGGGGGGACCATCCTGGGCCACCCTCCTGAGTGGTGTCACCAGTGGGAGCCTGGGGCTGGTCCTGAACTGACCCAGGGCAGAGTGCTGTTGGCTGTTTCAGCAAGCAGGTGTATTTCTATATGGGTCAAACAAATGTGAAAAAAAATATATTAGTCAGCCTGCCTGACAGAGAATGAAAAAATATTAGCAAAATACCTGTATACAGGTATACTGTGTATATTATATATATAATATATATATTACAGGTATATTAGCAAAATACCTGTAAATGTACTTTTCACAAGATGTGGCTCTGAGCAGCAGCTCTCGGCCCGTTCCATTGCCCCTGTTGCGGGAAGCTCACTTCCCTGCTCCCAGCAGCGATTCCCTCCTGCGCCTGTCTCCACCAGCGGATACCTTACATCTAAAAAAAGACAAACTTCTTTTGAGCAAGGTTTGCCTCTCAGTTGCTGCTGCACAGACTGGTGTCTTACTAATTTTAATGCAGGACTGAGTTCAGCAGGATAGGGCAAGGGATAAAGAGTTTAGCAAATACCATGAGGTCCTGTTCCCCGTGACGGAAACCATCCCAGTACATTTCATCCCCTGCGATCCCAGCGGGGCAGTCTGTGGGGTTTTTGTGAAGCCTTTGGTTGTGCCAAGTGTAAGCTTGCATTGCAGAGTGCTTGCTGGCTGTTTGTTTGTTGCTGCGGAGGTAACAAGAACTGAGTCTGGGCAGCTCCTGAAGTGCAGGGTCTCGGGAGGAGGAGGAAGGGACGGACACGACTCAGCCAGCGCCGGGCCCTGCATGGGCACCCATCTCCACCCATCCTTGGAGATGGTGGCCATCCTGCCTGTGTGTATGTGGAATAAATGCCCCTAAACAGAAAAGGTTCCCCCTTTCTCATAAGGAATTTTGATATTTTGGTTGGTTGGTTGGTTTTGGCTTTGGCATTGGGGTTGGTTTTCTTGGTTTTGTTTTTCTCAAATGAAAGTGAAGCTAAATCTGAAATACCTGTCACCTTCTGTAAAGCTTTTATTTCAGATTGGTAATGCAAGTGAACTCTCCAATAGCAGCATACTGTAAATAGTATTTTTGCTTTAGTCCAGAGGCTCTGTTTTTTTTTCATGTTTAATATTTGAGCAGCAGATGGAGCAAAGGACCAGATAAATACTTGCTGGATCAATGTGCTTAAAGGACGTGGAAGGCCAGGAGGGAAAGAGTAAAGTAAAACTGCTGCAGCATGGTCCCTTGTAGCAAAGGGAACAATGAAAACAAGAGCCGGGGGCCATGGGGAAGGGCAGGGGGGTGAGGGGGGCTGCAGGGTGCTCAGGGGCCCCTTTCCCAGAGACACCTTTCCCTGGCCTGCTCCAGTAAAGCCCAACCGAACTCTGTGCAAAGGGCAGCATTTATACGAGTTTTGGGGGACTGGGAGGTTACAGGGCAATGGACTATTATTCCCTCCACCCTGGTTGCAAGAAATTTAAATGAATAGTGCCAACGCTTGGAAGAAATGTATATACATTTTATTCCCAAGTTCCAGCATCTAGACTGAGATGATTATCTAAAGCTATCAATTTCTTTTAAAAAATAAATCAGATTTCAGAAAGGCTGCGAAATATAAGCTTTAAGGGTTCAAAAACTAAGGTGGAAAGAACTCAAACTTTTTTTTTTTAAGCTAGTGATTGTAGAGCCTGACACAAGACTTAGAAGTGTTTCAGTTTGGCAAGCTGAGGTGGAGTTACTGGCACAGCATTGGAATAGGTTACCTAGGTAGGGAGTCTACACGCTGAAGGAATTTTTTTTTTAGGGTAATAATTTAGGCAGAGATCAATCAGGAATGATTATGTTCTAGTTGGTTCTGCGTTAAGGATGGGGGGTTAGACATGGCTGATTTTTTTGTGTGTTCTTCCAGCCTTACTGCCTCTTTTGTCCCTCCTGATTTGAAGCAATTTCTCTGTGCCAAGATCTTCTGCAGAAGGAAAAAATTATTGCTTTGATTTTCAGGTATGTTCCTAATTATTTACATAATCCAGATGTAAACTTTTCCCCAAAATGAGAGAGAAAACAATTGCTGGTGTCTTGAAGGGCCAATCTGGCCTTTTATTTCGTATGCACACTCTTGCTCATTAGATAACTAAGCAGCATGAAAGTTTATGATTTATTTAGGATAATGGGTCTGAATTAGATGTGAAATTTCTCTGAGACTACACAAAATACTGGCTGTCGGCTGTATTAAAAAAAATTCATGACATACTTCCAAACAACTGCAAAGCTATATATTTTTAAATTATCTCCTAAACAGTGACAACTTTGGTGACTTATTGGTTCATATCACACTTATTGTGTTATCACACTAAGTAATTTTTTCTAAGCACCTAGATGTTTCAATTGTAGACCTGATTGCAATTCTGTTTCAACCCATTTATATTACTATTAAGTTTGGCTGAAATGTGTCACATTTTTTGCTTTGCTTGGATTCAGTGCTGACAGTTATACCAATGAATTGAAGCAGCTATTCCATCTGCAGTCAGACGCCCATGATAGCGTTCCCTGCTAGTCAATAAATTAAAAATGCTAAAATTTCTGCTTTTCTTTTGCCTGATGCCTGTACTTTGGAGATGTTTATTGCCATCTCCTACCTGAACACTGCATGGTGGTTTGCATTTCATAATTCTCCTAATGCATTGGGAAGGTAGATAAGTAATTGTCTCCTCAATACTGCAGAGGTAGAACCAGATGAAAAAGATAGATGTTAATAGAAACGTGGGTATGAAGGGTCTTTATGGATCTTGTCTTCTCAAACACCTAGTGTGTCACATTCATGTCTGTGCCAAGTCCTTGTGCTCAGGGCCTGATATCTTGATTAAAAGGCCAGCCTAAACCTTACTCTATATATCTCTCAATGCTCATCTTTCATGTGTGACACTTTTCTCTTAAATCTTATGCTGAATTGTAAGACAATTAAGCAGCCTTTCACCTTTTCATGGCTGTTTTAATCATGTCAGGGCTTCCATTTATGGGCTTGATTTGATCTGGCTATCAAATGATTAAGTTAATCATGAAAAGTGGAAGAGTTCTCAACATTCATTCTTTTGCCAGATCTTTGGTTTTGATGGGAAACATGGTGGGATGACTCCCATGACTGGAGTGCTGCTATGGATGGCTATAAACTCTTCAGAAAGGATAGGCAAGGAAGGAGAGGTGGTGGGGTAGCCCTGTATGTTAGGGAGTGTTTTGATTGTCTAGAGCTTAATGGTGGTAATGACAGGGTTGCGTGTTTTTGGGTAAGAATCCGGGGGAAGGCCAACAAGGCAGATATCATGGTAGGAGCCTGTTATAGACCACCCAACCAGGATGAAGAGGCAGACAAAATATTTTATAAGCAGCTGGGAGAAGTCTCACAATCGCTAGCTCTTGTTCTTGTGGGAGACTTCAGCTTACCAGATGTCTGCTGGAAGTACAGTACAGCAGAGGGGAAATGGTGCCGCAGGTTCCTGCAGCGTGTGGAAGAGAACTTCCTGACACAGCTGGTGAGTGAGCCGACTAGGGAAGGCGTCCCGCTGGACCTGTTGTTTGTGAACAGAGGAGGAC
>JANZLQ010000040.1:5187336-5204367 GCA_026212715.1 Elanus axillaris
ACTGGTGAGGCTGCACCTCAAATACTGTGTTCAGTTTTGGGCCCCTCACTCCAATACAGACACTGAGGTGCTGGAGCATGTCCAGAGAAGGGCAATGAAGCTGGTGAAGGGCCTGGAGCACAAGTCTTATGAGGAGCAGCTGAGGGAACTGAGGTTGCTTAGTCTGGAGAAAAGGAGGCTGAGGGGAGACCTTATCGCTCTCTACAACTACCTGAAAGGAGGTTTTAGCGAGGTGGGTGTTGATCTCCTCATAAGTAACAAGTGATAGGATGAGAGGAAATGGCCTCAAGTCGTGCCAGGGGAGGTTTAGACTGGATATTAGGAAAAATTTCTTCACCAAAAGGGTTGTCAAGCATTGGAACAGGCTGCCCAGGGAAGTGGTGGAGTTATTATCCCTGGAGGTATTTAAAAGACGTGTAGATTTTGTGTTTAGGGACATGGTTTAGTGGTGGACTTGGCAGTGCTACGTTGGCAGTTGGACTTGATGATCTTAAGGGTCTCTTCCAACCTAAATGATTATATGACAGTGACTTCATCCATTTTTAATGTGGCCAATTTGCTTGTTGAGTGTCATCAAGTGCCATCAGACCAATTCATAACATTTTGTGAATTTAGCCCTTTTCATTTTCATTAGTTATAGCCTCTTTACAAATAATTTATTAGTTGATGAGATTATTTGTAGAAACCTCTTCAAGGCTGTGAGTTGATGAATAAAGGATGTCATTAGACTATTCATAACATGTTAGTACTGGTACTACAATCCTGCTAGCAGACTACTAAACTCTGCCTGGTATCATGGGATTTGGTTCTTCAGCAGGATCAGCATTTTTAAAAAAAAGAAAAGGATTTTTTATGAAAAAAAAAGGTGAATTTTTAATGAGACTGCGCTACAATGCTTATGAAACAGCTGTTCCTCCATGGTAGCTGTCTATTGCTATAGATATAATGGTTGCATTTACATTGTACCCCTCTTCGATCTGCTCCAGCCACTCATTGTGCCTCACTACGTGGTGCAGAGCACGTAGTACCCAGTGTGAGTATCCTCTCTGTCACGGTTGTGTAGCCCTGGCACTGCAACACTCTTGTCCTGATGGAGTAGCTGCATCTGTGTGTCGGTCTGTCTGCAGTTTCCTACAGAGTGATAATAGGTGCTGATGAGCTGCAGAGTCTCTGGTCTGTGCGTAATATTGCCTTGTTTTCATTCAAATGTGTCTGAAGAACAACTATTCCCCAGACATCTATGTGCATACAAATCTGCTTGTGGAAATGCTTGCAGGTTGCAGATAAAACAGGGAGATAAGGCAGTCAGACCGAACAGTCTGCGTTCAAATGAACGTGAGGAGATAGTATATTTTAGGGTCTTGCCCTCTGTCCGGTCATCTTTCCACCTGTCTCTGTGGGAAGAGATGGACTTTAAAAGAAGCTGCCGAGCTGGTGTTAAGCTCTAGTAAAATATGAGACCTGTTCAGGAGAGTAACTGTGTCTTTGAAGAAAGCCTGCTTAAGAAGCAGTCTTTTTTTTTTTTTTCTTTCACCCCTCCAGCAGAAGCAGAGACCTTGTTGTCCCACCCAGGCTGGTTCACAGGGGCAGATCGTTAGAAGATTTAGAGACCTAAAGGAGCAGGCAGGAACTTAGTGGATTTGAAGCCAGTAAGAGTTCATTTACAGTTCCTAACTTTCAGTACCAAATCCCTGTTATAAATTTGCCCATGGACTGTAAGTTTGTACCTGCACCTGCCACAAGAAGGAAAGCTATTCCTGCCCACACATGCTTTGAAAAGGAAATAGCCCTGGAGAGAAAATACGACACAGCTGAAGGACAACAATTTCTCAGCCTTTCTGGTGGGCAGATTTCATTAACTTTTCAAAGTACATCGTGGATGCTCCGATCTGAAACTACCGATCATATTAAGAAAAGTCTTGCACAGGTCAAAAAATACTCTATGTAGCCTTTGTGTTGTAGGGAGCATGGGCAAATACTGGGGGAAAGGATGAATGAGGGTTGGCATTATGCTCCTTTTCTGGGCCAGCTGGACCTTTCATATACCTTCAGGCTGACAGATATTTTGGGGTGAGGATTCCTTGAAAGGGGGTTTGTTTCTCTTCCTTTTTGAGTCCCTCGTGCAAGCCATGCTGGGAGTGGCTTTCTATCAGCATGGGCTGGTTAAGCATCTTGGAAGTTCAGGAGCTCTCTTGGCTGTTGCTGTTTAAGGACACTGGAGACAGGGCAAAATCTGCCTAAGGACACCCTTGTTCCTCCTAGGTGTTTAGATGAGTGTTATTCCCACCATGTCATTGCGTGCACTGGGTTGATTACTTCAGATGCCTAGATGCTGTAATACAAATGTGTGGCATTTAATTCTGTTGCTTGGAACATATTCTTTAAAGGAGACTCAGAGTTAATTTCCCAGTGTCATGGGGGGCCATAAATGATATGGAATGTGTCAGAAATAATTAAGAGAAATGTTGGTGAACACTACAACTTCAGAAATAGGCATTATTTGCAAATAACTTTTGGCTAAATTCATGAGTGTCTCCATCAGCAATGAGAATTTGTTGTAAGTGGATGAGCTGTCATTTAGTTTTCTTAGCAGTGCTTGCTATTCCCTTGTCTTCAGTGTTGTGTGGAATCAAGAGCAATTTCATATGATCCTTCTGAAAGAACAGGAGGAATCTCTAGAAATTTTATCTTCCAAAACAATTTACTGCACTTTCCCAGCTAATAATTGCCAAAACTCAGCATGTGGGCAGAACACTAGAGAATATTGAGTTTTGTTTGTACTTGGGCAAAGCCACTTTTCTATTTACCTGAATTACAAGATTTTCTTGTTGTTTTTGTGCAAAGTTGAATCTGAAGCCCTAAAGGCAGAGCTGGTGGGACTAAAAATCACTGCTGTTGCAGCCTCAGCAGGGGAGCAGTTTGGTCTTCTCCGTTCTTCTGTGCCAGCCTCGGAATGGAACATTACAATTGTTTTAAAGGTGTGCTAGAGGGTCAGCATGGTTGGGGTGAGTCTGTGGGTTACTGCCTATCATCCTCAGTTTGGCACAATGGGCCTTGCAACTTCATCAGCTCAGTCTGCTTGATGGTGATTTGAATTTCATGTTTCTTTTACCTTAAAGGTGAATTATATGCTTTGTAGCACAGGTGTCAAGGGTGAAAGGTAAGTAAAGCAAGCCCTGTTCCCCAGTTCTGTGCATTGGCAAATCCAGCCTCCCCATGGGCAGACACGACTATTGCTAACCCTGCAGCAGGCACAGGGGAGGGCACTGTCTGCTCGCTAGAGCCTGCAGCCAGCTCTTGAACTCATGTTCCAGTGCCGCTGCTGACACACAGAGTGAAGGTTGGCAAGTCATTTGCTGCTGGTGCTTTCCAATCACAATCTTTACATTTATGCTTCTAAATAAGAACAGCATTAGCTATGTCTTCACTGTCAGAAAAGGTGTTTGTGTGGCTTGTGCTTGCTGTCAGCACAGTGCAAGCCCAGCTGTCTCATGGCTTTCTGGCTGTAGGGACTGTGTTTTGCAGTGGAGATAGGGTAGGTTCCTTATAAGAACATGGTGCTATGGGGGACTGGGTTTTTGCAGGGCTTGGGTAGGGAGTCTCTCCTCCCTTCTTCCCACATTGGGCTCCCCTTTCTTCCCCCATCTCCTATTTAGACTTGCAAAATCCTGCTTTGCATTCTCCCATCTCCAGCCCTCCATCTCGAGCAGAAGTAGCATTCTTATCTATTCCACTCTTGTGTTTCCAGCTTGCTGGAGAAGGGACCACAGCTTCTAAAGAAAGGAGAAGGAGGGAATGAAAACAAGTGGTGTAGGGCTGGCCCAGAAAAGTGGAATCAGACCCTAGTGAGAAAGGTCCCAAGGGCTAGGAGCAGGATGCAGTGGCTGTAGCAGGGCAGAGCTGTCCCCTGTGCCAACCTGCACGTCTCTCCCTCTTCTCACAGAGCAGTAAGCTGCACAGGTTTGAAATAGTCCACCTCGGTCTCTTCTGGCAAATGCAAAGCAAAGAGGCTGTCCTTTCCTGCAGGCAGCATCCCAGCAGCTGCCTCCTTCACTTGTGCCCTGCGCAAGCTCTGTGTGCGTCAGCTGTTCCGCTGTAAAATCCTAATGGGGACACGGTGGGACTGGTCTGCACTGGGAGAGGTCAGTGCTGTATTCGCCTCCCTGCGGTTTTCCTCATGATAAGATGACAGTGCCGGGTCTCCACCAGAGTGGAGTTATACTGCATTAAAGCAGTGCTGGGTTTTGGCAGTGAAGGTAAAGCCCCAATTGGTGCAGAGACCTGCAGGTCTCAGTGACTTTGCAGAGAGCACATAGTGCAAGACAGAGCATCTGCTGCTGTCTAGGAAATAGCTCTGTGTGATGGGAAGTCTTTTATCACTGGGAAAAAATAAAAAACTGTAGAAATAACAGATGACACTAAGGAAGCTTGAGGTGGTAAGGCAGAGCAATTAAGGCAAAACAGAAAGCTGGTTAGGGCTACATAGTCTTGGTCCTAGGTATTTGCATTCCAAAGTCATATACTGCATTTTTTTTCTGCCTTGATTTAGAGCTGTTATTAGTGCACAAACTGCCCAAACTATGTGACTCACTTATTACAGAGGCTGTACAGCATATAGTGCATAAGAGGGGCAGCACAGAAATAATCACGGTCAATGTTGACAGGTTGCCTTATTCACTTGCCTGAACTCCAAGGTAAAGTGGATCTTTTCAGAAATTTTGTGTGTGATGATGTAATTAGAGGCACATTGACGTAGCTGGGCTATATGGATGTTTTCAGCTGGACATTTCTGCATCTGAGAGCTGCACCCAGCAGGTTTATGGCTTTTTAATTGTGCTCATCTGCATAGGACCTACTTCCTGAGGATCTGGAGAGCTGCTTTTATTTTTAGCATTGATTGCTGAATAATAGGGTAGATGTGCAGAACAGTACAGCTAAACTACAGAAGCAGATTTTGTTGAATAATTAAGAAAATAATCTAAAATCGTTAAAAATTTTCCTATAGTTTCTTGCCTGAAATTCATTGTTTTTCATTGAAAAATAAAGATTCAGGAAATGCTAACTAGCAGACAGCAAAAGAGTCTTGCAGAGGAAGGGCTTGCTGACTTTGTGCAGGAGACTTGACACAAGGGAGTTCTGGATTAGGTAGAAGATAAAAGGGGAGTTATCAACACAATTAGATTTTTTCATGTTTGTTTTCTGAAAATCAGACATTCAGAAATGTCTGGAAATTCTTCTCTGTGGAAGTAGAGAGGAGATTTCTGTCCGTTGGAGGAATGGGATGCAACTTTTTTGCTTTCCTCCCAAATCATGTCTTTTGTGCTCAGCCTCCTTGGTAGTTACAGACTCTCTTATTCACCTGTTTGCAGAAAAACATCTTATCTGTCCCTTCTTAGGTTTCCTGAGCTAACTTTTCTGCCATGACCAATGTGATGCTGTAACTCAGTGGTGTATGTGCTGAGTCCTTGCTAATAGGAGAGTCTTGCTAACGGGAGTCTACAGTGACTGGAAGTCAGAGGCACCTAGGTTTCATTCTGTGTTCCCCACAAAATAGAGAGTCTAGCCTCTGGATTTAAATAGGTATCCAGAAATCTTGACCAGTTTTTATTCCAATGTTGTAGACCTTTGGTGATTGATCCAAAGCCTCTCCTATAGGTTTCCACTGTGAATTTGGTATAAAGGCAATGAGTTGTGAAATATTGGTAGGAGATTAGGACTGAGAAGTTCCAACTGATTTCATGGTTCAGAATATCTCTGTTGAATAGCTGAAATGTATTAAAATGGACTTTTAAGAAGTGGACATTTAAACTGGATGTTAAGGTGTTAAGAGGTATTGAAAAATCTTGGATTCATTGCTTTTTGGTAGAGTGGCTGTGAATCATTTAAACATTGAGGTTCTTTATTTGATGTATTTTTCTGATGGATCACAGAGGGCTTTTAAACAAGGGCATAGTAATGCTAGGAACAAACTAATTTTCCATGGTCTCTTGTTGAAGTTCTTTAGAGCTGCTGAAAGGTGCCGTATTTACACTGGCCCAAATACACATTCAGCAGGGAGAGGGAAATGAAAAGGATTTATTGTATAGTAGTTTATCAAAGGTCAAGTATATAAAACAAATTCCTTTTTATTTCAAGTAGACAGAAATAATCTGAGTAGTTGTCTGAACTTTCTTGTACCAAAAGACACTTTTTCTTCATGTAAAAGAAATAAAAATGTCAACTGGAAGCAGATGAAGAGGGTTTTTTGTTGTGTCTTTTTTCTTTCTGAAAAAAGAAAAACCCTGTACAGCAGCCTAGTATCTAAACAAGTTTAATTGTTAACTTTGTAGGTCTTTTTAAAGTATGATCTTATTTACTTCTATCTTGTTCTGCAGACCAGGGGAAAGAATAAAGTGTGCTGCTCCTGTATTAATGCTCCAGTGAAACATTTCATTGACACATAGCTGTTGCACTACATTTCCGTTCCCTCTTGACAATTCAGAACAGCACTGAATACCTTCCTTTGGAAAACAAAACTAAACATTAGCAATAAACATAGGAAGAACCACTGGCTAATGGTAAAACTGATCTCCCAGACTTGTTTTAGCCACATTGGTCTGTGTGTCCTGGGACCAGCTAATAAATTACCTGTGCCTTGGACTCCACCAGGAGCAGCATGCAGCGAGCTGTTTGCTGTGTCGGCTTATCAAAACAGCTAATACTGATCATAGATTGAGATCCTAATTGTGTGAAAGTGCAAACTCTTCTCTTCACTGGCACTTGCACCCAAATGTTGCCCGTCTGGAATAATAATAGATTTCCTTTTTAAAGGCTGGCTAATCTTATAGTATTGTTGGTAACAACATGTGCTCAAGCTATGAGGACTCAAATTTAATGTCTTAAAGAGAAAACCAGTCACATATGGCCAAGTAAGATTATTCAGCTCAAAGTGTGGCGTTGTAACATTGGGACATAGACAAAGGCAATAAAACTTCTTCTACAAATCCACTGAAAAAGTTTGATGATGATGAAAGGTTTATTTGACATTTTTTCATGTATATGTTAATGCTGTGCATAGCCCATGAGTGGGTTACCCAGTAAATTTATGTGAAAGAATGGCTTCATTCCCTGTGCTCTGATGTGAGAGTAGGTTGCTACAGGAAGCTGAAGACTGTGCCCCCACCAGCTCTGTGACCCTTCATCATGCATGAAGATCACTCAGATGCATATATATGTTGATTTATTTTTCCTTCAGCCCTTAAGGCTGTGCAGATAAGCGAAAATATTAGCAGCACAAACATATCTGAACTCTCAGCCTGACATTCCCTCTCTTATGGTAGGGGAAAGCTTGGCATTTTGTGGGCATGTGAAAGCTACCATGGCTTAAAGTCTCTAAGAAATACAAAAGGCATGTGTTTGGATGTAAAAGGCCCCCTTCCCATATGAGATTGTTGCTTGGTTTTGGGCTGGGTAAAGTCTTTAAATTTACTCTGTTGCTTCCACCCTCTTTGTTGTCATAGATTTCCTTTCCCATTGCATGTGTGATGTTCAGTGCCATCTTAGTGAAAACCTCAAAAGGCAGAAGCTGGCCAAGGAAACCAGGGAGCTTAAATGAAATAACAATCCTCAGGACTTTTCACAGGTAATAGTTTGAGGGGAAGAAGTGCATGTTGGTTATTGAAGCTGACCTGGCTTTTTGTTCCCTGATTGTTTTTCTTCTCGGTTTACATGTGTTAGAGCTGCTTAGGGTCAGTATTCTCTGTGCGGCTTGGATCAGTCTTCCAGCTCGGAAAGCAATTACTCCTTTCATTTTTTTGGGGGGACTCACTGCTGCTGGCAGGGAAGGAAGTTCTGACTAGTTTTGTCGAATGACTTGAAGATCCAGTCTTCAGCTGAAATCTCCTTACTAGTACCGGATGGAGAGAATTAGTGGAATGGGATGGCACATTGTTGCTGATGCTGAGCCGAGATGCCCCATGCGTGTCGGATGTTTGCCCTGATTTGCAGGGTCGGGGAAGGCAGCTGCTCGCAGGTAGTCACTAGCCTGTGTGTTTTCACAGAAATGGCTTTTCAAACAGTCTCTGGAAAGCGAAAGCCTGTTTTGCAGCTTGGTGTTTGCTGCAAGAAATGTGGGTGAATAGTTCATGTGTGAAGTTTTAATGCTGACTTGATCCACTGCAGGGGAATACGCAAAAGCCCAGCATGGGTGGATTGACAGCTATTTATTCCAGGAACTGAAATATGAACCTTGAATGTTTGTCAGATGTTTTGCCCCATTCTTGGTGAAGACATACTGTTTAATCAATAAAAATGAATAATTTAAATTCAATATCTTCCTGTCACTATCAATAATACTTTTGTGAGTGATGTATTACTATCGTAATTCAATTTGTCAGACACCACCAGTTTTACATGACAGTTTGTTAAAATTTTAAACTTAATTTACTATAGGCAGTTGACTCGGGCTGTTTGAATTACATTGATGTTTTATCTTAAAAACATTGATTTTCCTTAAAGTATCTTTTCTGCCTTTGTGTTTATTGCATTAATAACCAGTGAGGGGAAAACTTTAGTGGGAAGGCATGGGCAGAGCTGGAGTCTCATCTCCCACCACCCAAGCTGGTTTTGTTAAAGCAAGTGGAGTTTTATAAATTCCCAGGAGGCGACTGTGCTTGCCGGGCTGTGACGAGCCCGCTGGTTCTCTGCCTGCTGGCATGCTCCTTCACATGGCTTGTGCTTACCTTTGCACTCATGTCCAAACTGCTCAGGGACCTGTCCTGGGTCACAGCCTCAGTCTTGCCAGCTGCAAACAGGTTGTGTGGAGCAAATAAAATGGCCCAGCCTAATGTGGCACGGGATGCATTTGCATCCACCAGCACTGCACCACTGGCAATTTAATGGTTACAGGAATTACACCTCACCTTAGGAGACAAAGCCATAGTCCATCTCTTAGGCACACGATTGCTTTATTGCTTTGTTAATTCACAGGTATAATTACTTCACGCAGAGATGTTTGGACCTATGGCTTTCCCCAATTTCTGCTCTCTCCATTTGCACTATTTTACCTCTTTCTGGAGGCTGGCTTTCAGCCGCTGCTCTCCGTTCCCCTCCACCTTTGCTGTTCATATATTACTGGATTTGAGGAGACTACAGTTGCTCAGTAAATCAGGTTCATTGTATATGGATCCCTCGTATTTTACAGAGCTGCTTGAATGAATACAGCCCACCACGTGTATAAAAAATAAAATGGGTGAACACCAGAAGATGAAAGAGCTCTCAACTTGTGTTCAGGTGTTTGGGGAAAACAGATTCTGTTTAAAGCCATTATGAATAATCACATATTTCATGGAAATAGCCACCTTTTGCAAGCTAAACTTAACTTCCTAAAACATTTGGTTAAAATGATTGATGTTTTTGTCCACTGCATAGAAAGGAATAATCAAACGATTATAGTAATCCTGATAAGAAGGTGGGAGGGACAGAAAACATGGTAGTCGGCAGCTAGCTCCTTCTAAGAAAGGAAAAGGCACAGTGTGACTGACAAGGGCGTCTTTTGAGGATTTACAGCGTGTGGTAGCTCCTGTTGACTTTTTTCCCCCACTTTATTCTGGAGCCATAATGCAGTCTGAGTAATTGCATCCTGGGAAAGGAAAGTAGAGAATAGCAATTTGATGGCTGCAGTGATGCTCTGGGGCAGGCACTTTGATAGCAACATGCTTTGTATCTTTGCGTGGGAATGGGCACGCTGGGAGAAATTCAGCCCCTGCTGAGGGGCAGCACAAGGTCTGCGCACCACTTACATTGCTCTGGGCTAATTTTTTCCCGCACGTAGGTGGTTCTTGCTCCCTCTATGCTGGGGTAAATTTCTTTGGCCATGTTCTTGCAGAAATAACACTCTCCCTGGGAAGCTGAATGCTCCAGCTCTGTGCTAGAAACATTTTTGTGTATTAGTTTTACACAAGGAGAAATGACTGGACTGAGTCCCGTAGATCTTATTTCACCATAAACATAATTTCATTGTTTGGCTTGATGTTTAGGGATTAAAGGCCAGCAAAAACAGTGGGAGATGAGTGAAATGAACATATGCCTGTGCTTTTCATATTTCACCCCTGCTTATTATTTACGTGCACTATTTCTGGTGCCAGAGCAAGCCGGAGCATTATTCAGGCATCAAAATCCCAGTGGAAAAAAAAGATGGTGATTGCCCCAAATAAGACATAGTCTAGGGCAGGAAACAACTGATGGATACAGTTCTAACAGCACAGGGCAAACACAGGGTGATACCAGGCTGTAGTAGTGACTTGCTTGTTGTGAGGCTTTTTGTCATCACTGAGTAATTAAAAAGGGGGCTGGGAAGAGCAAGTGGGGCTCTGGGGTGGTTTTACAGGCGTTCCCTTCGGAGGGCGAGGGTCAGCGCAGGAGAAAGGTGTTTGCACAGGTACCAGGTGGCCCATGGCACAGAGGGGAAAGGGGCGAGAGGCCAGAATCAGCCACTTCTGCAGACTGAAAAGAAATGGGTTAATAAAATGGTCCCTGCACCAGCCTTCCAAATGGATTTGAACAGAGGAGGGTTGCTGGAGTAAAGGTGTTGCATTGGTTGTCTCTCGCACCCGCGATGGGGCCTGCTTGTGTCTGACTCAGGGGTGGCATCTCCAGAGACTCCGGCGATCTGTGCCGTCCCTGTGAGTGAAACACTGGGCAGAAGGGGCAGAGGTTTTCTTACTCCGGGTTGTGTGTGACACTGCGGAGACGGAAGCACTGCACGCCTGCAGAAATTCCAGCCTGGCTTACAGCCGTGAGCGCTGACAGGCAGAGAACTGCTACTGAGGGTAGGAAAATTTTAGATGTTGGCAGCTGCCCATTTGGTTTCTGTGTTGATTACCAGGGGCAATGCTGGCACCCAGCCTTCCTCCTGAGAGCTCATCAGCAGCTACATTTTCTTCTTTTTGCCGATACCACAGTCATTTTCACAGCAACCCGCTGTAGCTACACAAAGAGAGGATTATGAGTTCAAGTGTAGAGCAAAAAAAATAGCAGCAGCAGGAGTGGGTAACTTTTTGAAGAAGGAAGATGCTATTTTTCATGCAAATGTTGTTAGTAATGAAGAGCAAGGGGAAAGGAAAAACACAACATCCATCATGCAGAGGCAAAATTGTTTCAAAATAGGACATTTTTCACAGGTTGCCGGGAGGTGTCGGCTGCTCTTTAAAAGTGGCTTGGTGATGTACTGGGAGTCACTGCACTGAGTACAAGCACAGGATTGAGCAATACCATTGTCTAACATAGGATATCTAATTGCTGCATCCCAATTTTTGAGGAGGAAACATAACTACTGCCAGGTGACCAACATGAAAAGCAATGGAATAATAAAATTTACTGCATGTGTAATGAAAGCTTGAGTTTCATTTCACTGTATCAGCTGTAGTAGGTGCTTTACTCTGAAATAGGATGAAAATTGTTCACTATCTGTAGTGAGAGTATATTAAGGCAAGGATGACTAAAGGCTTGACTTGCCCTGTAAGTCAGGGATAATAATGAGCATTTCACTATTGTCTTGTCAGATTTTATAAGAGTGAATTAATTTTCTTGCTTGTTGTTTCAACACTAATGAAAGATTCTGGCCTGGAAGATTTTGGGGATCGAGAATTTCTATTTGCAAGGCACAATGAAAGTATGAGGCCTGGCACCACTCGGGCCCTTGAGCGATACATGTACAGTAGCACTAAGGGCTACACCTGCTTTTTCTTTTGTTGTTTGTTGTATTGACCCTGGATGGAGGTGGGACCAAGAGATGAAAAGTCAAGCTGCTAATAAGCAGTTTAAATAGTATTGTTTGGTGTTCTACAAAAACTTAATTAGATGAAGCTGCCCATTTTGGTGGGCTTTTGTAGAGTGGACTTCAAGTGTATGATTGTTCCACTAACTGGTATCAGTGGAATTAGGGATCTACCCAAGCAAGGAACTTTTGTAAAGCCTTAGGAAGAGCCTGCTGCATATTTATGTATCTAAAAACCTTTGTATGCCTGGCCCTGCTGGAAAAAGCAGGGCTTCACATTAGTAGTTGAAGAAACACTACAGAGGCTGCTTTGGATGTACTTCTAATCAGAATTTTTTCTGATGTTTTTAGTGAAATGTAAATACCATGCCAGTTTTAATTACTTTGCAATTTAATATGGGCAGGATTTATTGCTGTGTTTTGTGACCTGTGATTTATTTGGTTTACTGCAGCATGTCTAATAGACGATCTCATGGTGTAGTGCAAGAAAGAGCACATGTCGCTATAGTAATTATATGCCCAGATCTCTAGATCTCCCCATCTTATTCATTAACTTCTAAGGTTTCTACTACAGGTCTTATTGGTACATACATGAAAGGCCCTGAGTCAAATTCATTGCAAAAATTAAAGCTGCTGAAGCCCCAAGGCATTCTGGTCTCTACAGAGCACTGATAAAGTGCCAGAAATGCCGGCATCTGAGAGATTTCTTGCTAAGGGCTCACACTAGTATTTGGAATAGGCCCTTCAAGCACCTCTTAGATCAACAAACCTCTCTGGCAAATGTTGCATCTCAAAAGAGTCTTAACAGCACTTTAGCTTCTGCCCAAGGAGAACAAGATTTGGTCTTTACACATGACTGCAGCCAAGCCCCACACAAGCAGCAGTATTAATGTCCAAAACTCTTCATTGCAAGCTCTGTAACTAGCATTTTGTTCCTCTGGTGCTCTTCCGTGCACCACGATGAATGTGCTGGAGCACCATGAACGCAGCGAATGGTGCTGTAATATTGCAGCAGCAAAGCTGGGTACTGACTGTCAGGCATTTCCTTCCAGTAGCTGCCGGCTGCTCTGTGTTCCCGAGCTCCCGGGGTCTTGCTGAGTGGTCTGTCCTCCCTCCTCTCTGCTTTCATTCCCCAAATCACAGTCGCTGTGTTCAGATTGGAGTGATATGAGCTCTGAGCTGTTGTTAGGATTTCTTTTGGGAGTGAGGGGTTATAATTTAGGTGAGAATCAGCCTATTGACCCTCTGCACCCTGTGAGAGTTTATAATCATTGGCTGTGATTACCTGTTTATGGAAACAGCTGTTGAGCGTGTATTAATCTTGCTTTTAGATAATACTGGGAGAATCCTAGTATAAAGTGAGAATAAGGATATTTTAAAGACACTTTTGGTGGACCATTTGAGTTCTGCAATGGTCAGGCACCAAAGAAGCTGATTTTATTGATCTTGGAATCAAAAAGGAAAGGGCTTGCTCTCTTGGAGTTATGAACAGATCCTCCCAAATTTGTGAACTGGAGCCCTGTGGTTCAAATAGCTCATTTTATGTTCTTTCTGTAGAAATGCAAACTATTCCAGAAAGCGTCTGTTCAAGTGATGGCTGAATATATGCAAGTGCTCACCCTCCATGTGTTAATAGGCCTTGTGTTTTCCAGTTCTTTACGAGAAGAATACAGACATACTGCCTTTTTCCTCTCCTCTTTCCCCTAAGTACCATCTGTATGCAAGGAATCCTCCTCTCCAGCTAATGACATCTTTCAAAAAGACAAAGCAGTAAATGTGGGGTGCACTAACCTGTAGTGCGCTTAATCAAACAGTAGCAACCAGGAATTAAACAGGATCCAAACTCTTCTTGCAGAACCTGCATCAGCAGTGGGTGTTACACGTTCTGTCTATTCTCTAAAATTTTTAATCTTATGAGCAGTCCCTGCACCCCCCCCCCCCGACCCATAATTGTTTCTGTGGGGAAGCATCATTTTGCACTGTTCTAATTTTCTTTTTAAAGCCATTTTTGGTGCCCCATGATTTTGCCCCTTTCCTCTTTTGCATTTTGCTTTCTCTGTTTAGAAAATGCAAGAGAATGGCACTGTTGTGTTACCCACCTCGTGCAGCGTGAGCCACAGTGCTTACAAGATACTTGCCCAGATACTTCTCTGGTGCAGCCATGCCAAGGGCATTATAGTGCTGTGTGGGAGAGGACGGACATGGAGCCTTACTGATTGACAGCAATGCAACCTAGAATATGCTTCTGTTTCCTTATCTCTAGGGTTGCCTTGGTGTGCCCAAGCCCAACTCACAGGAGGTCCCAGGCATTATGTGGCCAGGGTCTGGTCTGTTGAGAAGGCCGAGATATGCCCAGATGAACTCTGTTTCGTAATTCCTTTTTTAGATGCAGATCTAACACCAAACCAAGGACTTGACTTCTTTCAGAGGGTGCAGGGGGTGTGTAGCAGAGAGTCCTTCACCATTATAAAGTTCTCCTGTGCTGAAATGAATGCTTTTCAAGTGCATTACCTTTGCTTTAGCAACTGTGGAGTAAGAATAAATATACTGATCTACCTGTCTTCCCCCATGTGTATGAGTGATGCTTTGCAGAGGAGATAAGGCAGAAAGCCTTTAAGAGCCACATAAACCTAAAACTGGCCTCTGTTTTATTGTGCTCCTTGTACTTTTATGTAGCCAATTTTAAAAATTTTACGACCTTTGTGTTTGAAGTGATACAGTAAAAGAGTGTGTTTCGGTGAATCCAGATGGAAGTTTATTTGTCAGGCTGCAAAGGCCTAAGAGAATCAGGAATTAGATGCACCATCATTTTTCTCCCTTAGTGGAATTTTTACAGGATGTTAAACCAAAAGGCACATTCAATGTGTGAGACAGTGATGCGAGGAAAACCTTTCTCTGGCACCTTTTCTTTAACTCCCATCGTGCCCCTCTCTATTTGGAAGGAACAATGCCAACTGATAATGAACTACTTTCTATTCAAGGCTGCAAGTCAAATATTCGTTTCTCATTAATAATTCAATGTGACAAATTTATTACCTTGAAGGTGCTGTGAGGCAATTAGACAATGGGAAATTGTGTCTTCCTTTCAGCCCACTTAATTGGCTTTCAAGTGTGACATTCATCAAAACCTTGACTTTTCATGTAAACTTTCCATTATGCAAGGCATGGTTCTGACACTGGAACTATGAGCATTTGGCAAAATTCACCTGGGGGGTAACTTCACTTTTTTTTTTAATAACAAAAGAGAGCAGGAAGGAGAGCGTGTGAGAGAGTTTCCAAGAAGCTTAATTAAAGTCAGTGGAGAAATTATCATCACTTTGTACTTTTCACGTGAAAATGGCCTGTGGTTACAATGTAATTTTGGAGTTATGGCTGTTTGCTCTTTCTCAAGGAGTGTTACAAAATTGTCAGTAAAATTAATATCTTTATCCTGTTCTTTCCAGTTTTTTATGTATTGTTTGGGATGGAATAGAATGAATTGGTTTTAAATATAATCTTTTGTACTCCAGGTATTTTAAAACACTTCACAAAGTAATGATATGTTATTAAACAGTGATAGAAAAGAGATTACCTTTCTAATAAAGGACCTGTGGGCAAAGAAATCATTTGAATGCTGGATTTCATACTCTTGGACTTCTTTTCCAATGTGACTGACTTCAGTGCTGACCTTTAAAAGACTGCCATATGAGCTCTTGAGTCTGAGGAGCAGCTTTGACTATAGTAATTTATTTTGTAGCTGTTGCATGTATGTTTTCAATTGCTAACATTCACCCTGAGTTTTTTGTTATTTATGTGGCTTTCTTTTGTATCCTGTAACTTATTTGTATATGGCTGCAGTCTTTCAAGGACACCCTTAAAAATGAAATTGTTAGTTTCAAAGGTCTGATTTGTCCTTGTACACTTAAACGCAATTGAAAATAGCACAACAAGTAGCTTTAAGGATGTGCAAGGTTCAACAATTTTTTTATTCCTTTACTTGATGATAATGAATTTGCTTTATTGAAAACACTTGTCGCTAGCATCTTCTCCCACCTACAATGTGCTTTTAAAACTAAGCTGAAAAACTTTCCTTTGTCATCTTGTATATTCTTTCTCTGCTAGTGTACGCTCATCCTTTCATGTTCTGTGCTTTCTCTCTTGAAAATACTAAGGCATTACAACGTACTTTTCCAAGTATGAGTTGAATGTTGTTCTTGCATTCACTCTTCCAGCATTTTGCGTGCAGTGGCATAGTGTAATGTTGTGGCAAATGGTGGCTACAAAGGGGTCACATTAAAATACGCTTACATATGATACATAGCCAAATTTATGAACTTGGTCAGTGGAAATGTTAGCGTTTACACACATGGTGAGGTCTTTTGTTGACCTCGTTGCCTTTACTGAGATTTATTGATTTATACAAATTGGTGCTTGGCCCAATTTTACAGAATATGTTACACACTGTGAAGTTTCATCCTTCATTGTTAAATTCAAGAAATACTTCATATATGAGTTTAATCGTAGTGAGTGAGTTTGATCTTGGGTGAACTTAGAAACTAAGCAGATTGGGTCCACCAGCCAGATCATCTGAAAATCCCAGTTACTGCGGGCTTGCGTGAAAGGATTGTGGCTCAATGTCTGATCACCATTTGGCCAGAGAAGGTGAGGTGGGTTAGAGGAGGAGAGAGAACTGGACTCCTAAGAGGCCATGTCACGTTGCTATTGCCCTGGGCTTTGCCTTGTTGAAGTCAGTAGATCTTCTCACCTCTATGTTTCCATCAACAAATTTGTTTTTTGAATATTTGTGGTTTGGCCTGTTAAAGCAGAAAATGCAGTTGTATATGTGTGTTTGAATGCTCCCAGTTAGGCCTGCAAGGTGCTAACAGCCTGGATGAAGAACCAGTTAAATGAAGTTCCATTTTTATCTTAGGATAGTGTCCAACTCTTCCTCTCAGACAAAGCAGAGGGGAGGAACTGAGAACATTTGTGAGGTTTGATCCAACATCCAGTAGCATAAATTAGCCTCTACTCATGCCAAACTCACAGAAAACAAAGTAGACACATCCAATTATAAAGATGATCCTGTTAGACGAACACATTCCCTGGAGAAGTTAAGACCACTGAGATGTCCTGTTTACAACCTTGGACTTGCAATTACTTGCTATGAATAGAGTTTCATTAAAATGAGGTGTGTTGCTTTTTATAGATGTCCTGGGTTCAGCTGGGATAGAGTTAATTTTCTCAGGAACCTGGGAGGGGGCACAGCCGGGACAGCTGACCTGAACTAGCCAAGGAGC
>JANZLQ010000040.1:5204467-5217607 GCA_026212715.1 Elanus axillaris
GTGTTGCCCCAGTAAATTGTCCTTATCTCAACCCTCGAGGTTCCGGGTTTCTTTCCTTTTCCCTTTCTGGTTCTCCTTCCCATCCCACCGGAGGGGGGCGGGGGGAGAGAGCGAGCGGCTGCATGGTCCTTTGTTACCGGCTGGGTTGAAACCACGACAATAGATTTACAGACCGTGGAAGTTTTTTCAGGCTTCACATTCTTTCTGCATGTAAACTGTCCAAATTTGATATAACCTATTATTGTTTAGCCTTCTTGATCTTTACAGAAACATCACCACATGTGCAAATTCTTTTGTGAGCAGCAAAACCCATGGAAATAAGCAGTCCTAGAATACATTTGTGCTTACTATGCACACATAAGGTTATTCATACAAGGGAAATTGTTAGTCTCAGTAACATCTGGATAGAATGGAGATAATAGGAGTTCATAATTGAAAGACACAAGACTTGCTCATTTTTTAGGGCATTTTTCTTTTTGGATTGTAAGTAGGTGATGACTAGAAGAGAGATTGTGTTGTGTTAAAATTATGATTTAATTAAAAAAATACAACTGCTTGAACTAACAAAGTCGTCCATAAGGACAGTGTTGACTTTGGGTGTAGCTTGACATTTAAAACATATGTTATTCTATTTGGAAATCTAATTTAGGCTCGAGTCCAGCACAGTTAAACATATCTACAGCTCTCACTACTTCCGTGGTGATATTGTATATTTGGTGGATCAGAACCTTACTGAGATAATGGCCTAATTTAATTTGTATTCTAAGAGAATACAAAAATAATGTTTAGCTAGCACACACTTGTACCTGACAGGTGTATAGTAACACATGAGATACTGGACCCCTGAGTACTTGCTGGCATTATATTCCCTTGGAATGAAAATGAGGTATTACATTCCCAAGAGAAAAGCTGCATATTTATTACAAGCTTTACATAGCATTTTATTGACATGGAGCCAATTTTTTTTCTTAGTGATGCTAGTGAAAATCTGGAGTAACCACATTGTCTTCAGTGAAGGCACTACACATCCAGAGACGTTGAACAATCACCATAACAGAAAAAGATGGTAAAAATATTGACACATTCAGTGGTAACTGCCCCAGCCCAGCATGGCTGGTAGGTTACTGTGCAGCGTTTTGCTGTTTGGAAGGTGGATGGGGTCAGAGCTGGTAACATTAGTATTGTGAGAGCAACTTTCTGACTTGGCAAAACTGAAGTTGTTTAAAGCACTGTTTCAAAAGTCAGCATGTACTTATGGAGAAGTGCTGAACAGAAACTTTTAGATAATGCAAGTACTTTGGCAAGCAGATGGAGGAGAGCAGTTGTTCGAAGCACATGTTTATATGTTCTGCAGAACTGTTGTGGGTTTTGGCGATTCTGATATCCATGCCTCCTTGTGAACCTTGATAATCAACTTTATTGCAGGTTGCCTCTTACAGCTAAAGTAGGTAGAATGTTCCACCTAAATACCTGTTGGCTTAACATCTGGCTGAGTCTAACCCGATATTTATTTACCTCTGTTTTGTGGCGTACATGCTTTAGGTAGTACGGCCAAGGAAGACTTCCAGTATCTAAAAAACCACCTTAGTAATACCTTGTCTTTCCATTGCACTTTTCACCTGGAGACCTCAAAACGTTTCTAGATTAGGCAGGTGTTATTCACCTTACTTCAATACTCAGCCTCAGAGAGATAAGACAGCATCTATTACTGACTCCAGATGTTACAAACTTACAGTGTTAGTTAATATTTATACGCTTGATGAGATCTTTTATTGCTTTGGAAGCAGGTTTAAGGCATCCCTGGACTGGACTGGACCAGAGCTAGGTCTTTGACTTGGTTGTGTTTCCCTGGGAGCCCAAGTCATTTGCCCACAATTATATAAAAAGGGCCTGCAATAAACAGGTTCTTTGTCTCGCGCAGTCTGTTTCAGACTATCCTTTCTTACATTTGTCAGAGCTTTTCCATTTATTCTTATTGTTTAGCAAACCTATTATGGAGTTGATGAAGAGGAATTTGGGCAGTCAGAACACTTGTGAATAAAAAATAAATACAACTCAGTTTTTAAATAGGAGCATGAAATTTGGCCTGATAGAGAATGAAAATTACAAGAAAAATATTTGTAATAATTCTCATACTTACAACAGCTTATTTTTCTTTTGTTAAAAAAACATGTCTTACTAAACACTCATTTTCTAAAGCTTTTGTTGCATGAAACCATGATTAACATGTCAAAATCAATCTTCTTCCTTTTTTCCTTTCAAGTCAATCAAAAATATTCTATTGTCAACAAGAGAAGGGGGAAAAATGATGGTCAACATTGCATCAGTCTTTCCAAAAAGCTCTGCATTGTAAATTATTTAGGTGCTCAAATCAATCCATTTTTTCTTTTCAGTAGTTGGACAATAAAAGCAAGATTTACTGCAGCAAGTGAATAATAAAACAGAATTAACAGAAAACAAACAAAAAGCCGCTCACTTGGCAACTTTCTGTGTTAATCAAAACCTGAAGACTAAACTGAAAGATCAATATTTGGCTTCAAGATGAAACATAGCAAAGCTTCCATTAAAAAAAAAAAATCTGAATAAAAAGGAACATAGGCTGTGTTAATCGAAAAGAGGCAAATATAAAAATCCATATAGTTTTCAGTTATCTGTGATAAAATGGCCCCATTGGTGCTTGACAAATTACAGTATTTTTATGCACATATCAAAGTTCAACCTGATTGTCTCATATGGGGGAAAAGACCATCTGTCTGTATTCTAGAAATAATCTGCATAATTGACTTTCAAACAAGCCTCAAAGAAACAGGCATTTATCACCTTAATTGTGACAGGCAGAATGTGTGTCCCTGCTATTTTATCAAGATAATAGTAATAGCACTGTGGATACCTGGTATCTTGTCTTGCCCTAAATTTTTTTCAGTTTGTGTGGGTGGGAACTGGATCCTGTGAGTTACAACTACTTTGACAAATTACATAGGAGGCAGAATCACCTGGGACAAAAATAGCAAAGTGAGAGACCACCAAAGGTTGGGCTTGCTGTGTGGGACTTAATATATTGACTTGCTGGAATTTAGTGAGAGGAGCACAGGCTACTGCAGGGAATTGGTGAGCGGGCACCTCAAACACTAACTGCAGATGCAAAATGTGCATAATAATTCCACTTATTAAGGAATCTGTCTAGGTTTTAAACCCAGAGACTTCTGAAATTGTTGTTTAGCAACTGAAGTGGTTGGGTTATTCCTTGAGATGTGTGGTTCAGTGGGTGTGCAGGACAAGTTAGATGAGCGGTGCTGCACTGTGCAAGCATCGTTACTCCCCGACAGCTACCGCTGGCTTGCATCTTCTCCCTGTTAGGCAGAGGTCATGGGCCTGTTCAGCAATTTGGCAGGGAAGGGCTTTCATAAAGCTAAGTGTTACAACAAATGTAAGTGGGGCACCCAATTTCTAACCAAAGCTGAAGTGTGCTTAGGTGGGATTCTGCAGTGCAGGGAGTAAGTGGGAAGACAAATCATGGATTAAACTAAATAAAATTACATTATACTTCTCAAACAAAATAAGAGTTTAACTCTGCAATTACTTATTGCGTTTGTTTAACTTTTCTTGGTAGTGAAATAAGTTTAGGTAAACTTATATGGGCCTTCTCATTTTAAATTATACTCCAGTGATTTAAGTTAAACTGAAAAAAAGTAGTCTTAACCTTAAATAAGTATGAGTTCAAAAGTGCTTATACAAATTTAGTTAGGACTCATTTGTTGTTGCCTTGACATTTTGGTAACTTAACAAGGAGGTCTACACGTACATTTTGAATTGCTGTATTTTGTTGTTGCTTTAGATTTTAATTTTAAGAGTAGATTACCGTCTTTACACATTACCTTTTACACATTACACAGTCTGTAAAGGTTTCTTTGTCATTCTAGTCTAATTTCTACCCTTATTGGTCCAAAGTAAAATTGAGTGCTACAGCATGCCAACAGTGAGCTTTGGCCTCAAATCTGAAATATCCCGGTGAGTCTAATTTGGATCTTTCTGTGGTTGGAGAATTTAGCTTTGATGAACCAGCAGCAGATTTTAAAATTTTGAAACCAGTGGGTTGAGAGTAACTGAAAATATTTAAAATTGACCAGTAGGTAGAAAACTTGACACCAGTACCTGAAAACACAAAGGTGCAGTGGGCTGTTTATATACCTCTCTGCCGTGTGAGCATCTAAGCGCCTCACTCTATAAAATTTTGTAATAACAACCCCTTTATGACTTACACCTGGTTATAACGTAAAGGATTGATTAGGTCTTGAATCTTACAAGGAGGGTAGACAGCATTTAAAATATATAGCCTGACAGTATATTTTCACAAGATGAGCCAACACATTCTCCTGTAAAGCCAAGCTGGCAAACATGGCTGGGACTCAAGGCAGTAAATAAGGGGACTCTGGCCACGGCTGTGCACACTCGTGTCCTCCAGGCCATGTGTCTCCTCTTTGGAGCCAGGGGTAAATTATAAGAATGAATAGTAATTCTTCCCACCATGCTTGATTTTTATTTCTTCTTTTGGTCTCCTGTTGAAGGATTGCAAGGAAAATAGCCCACTCTTCCCCCTGCCCTCCCTTTGGCAAGTTTATGTTAATGTGGCCTGGTATTTACAAGTGGGGCATAAACAACTGACAGTTTTATGTTGCTAATAAACAAGGTTTTTTGTAAGCAAAATGTTCTTGCATTATATTCAGAAATTCAATTCAGAGAAATACACTTGCATATAGGAAATAGCAGAAGTGTTGTGTAAATTTGAGCTGAGATACTGGATACTGTATGCGCACACAACATTAAAGACATTACCGAGAGAAATAAAATTAGCACCCGTAAGTGTGGCTGGAGGTAATGTTTCCAGTAGTATAGACTAGTTAATGCAGGCTG
The DNA here is from genome assembly GCA_026212715.1 of Elanus axillaris. Classification (NCBI taxonomy): domain Eukaryota; kingdom Metazoa; phylum Chordata; class Aves; order Accipitriformes; family Accipitridae; genus Elanus; species Elanus axillaris. The sequence continues at coordinate 5,209,379 of JANZLQ010000040.1, forward strand.
CTAGGGAGAGGATCATAACAAGGTGGACAAAAGTATAAGGATATCATAAAAATCGGTTAGAAGACCTGCAAGCTGATCTTATCCATATCAATAAGCTTAGTCTGAGGGGATTTTTTCCCTATACTAAGTGCTGAGTTTAATTGTGTACATCACATTTATTTGGAAAGATTTAATGTTTTAATTATTTTTTATGTATCGCGCTTCTGTAAATGTAAATTATTACTTTGTGCATTGTGGTTTAATACTAAGATGGTAGGAAAAATAGGTACACAGGATGAGCTCTTCTGCAGGCATAAGTCTGTGGAGCTGGACATTAAGGGAAACATGCTGATGTATAGCGTCTGCCCAAGGAGTCTGTGTTACATCTGGGACTGCCCAGCTTGAGAGGAAAATCAAAACTCGCTTTGGCTCCTGTAGCTGTGGACCCAAGTGCAAACTGATAAGGTGGCTGTCACTGATGGAATGAGTCTTTTAGTAAAGTGACTTTCTATGTATGAAAATCACTGAGGAAGGTAGACTTTAATCTGAGCACTTCAGAGTCACCACGATCGGAAGAGGAGGGATCCCAACAGAGTTGTTAATCTTCCCCATCTACCTGCCAAGTATACATGCAGGTTTTGAGCTGATGGTCCAACTTTTAGCAATTGTACGTACTGCTCACTAGGGGAACGCCTCCATATTTCCTTAATTGTGGAAGTGAGCTTTACTGCAAATTCTACATGGGTCTGCTTGTATGTTTGCACTTAACATTCAAAAAGGCTGCATAAAATAACCTGAGGCAAATTTCTTTCTTGGTGTTGTTTCATTCAGTTCTAGCAAAGCCAGTGAAAGAGAGAAGTGAGTTTTCTGAATCCTACTAAGAATACTCCATTACAAACCTCTGGGGGGAAAAAAAAAGACTTTTTGATTTGACATGGGAACATAATATTGGGTAGCTGCATTCGGGTGGACATTTTTGTGGTCATTTCTATGAACTGTGGTGCTCAATTAAATGCTATATCCATTCTCTTTATCAGCAAAGAAAAAACATTAACTGCCATTGCTGTATGCTATTAAGTTTATTTTCTAGTTTGTCTGGTCTTTTAGATTTGATGATTAGAATATCTTATTTCACCTAGAAGGTACTGTCAAGGATTGCAGTTGGAAAAATATTGAAAAAAAATAGGTGCGTAACAGAAGAGGAATGTTTTAGTGTGTTAGTTTTGGTTTTATGTATTTAGGCGTGTGTGCACCTTTATCCTATGTGTATATGTCACACAGATACAGAAAGGTATGCCTTGTTTATAATTCTACCAGGCTTTCTCCCTAGCAGTCCACGTTCCTTGTTTCTTACAGTAAAACTGTAACATTTCTGTCCATTCTGGATTTTCTTTACGTCTTGCTACACCCTGGGGTGTCAGAAATTAGTTTTTCTATATTTGGAAGGTCATCAGATGTTTCCCATGACAGAGGGTGATTTTGGCCTTTTGCATCTTTTTTTAACTTCCTTGTTTTTTTGAAGAATTTATGATTCATCTGCTTGCAGTACAGACAGGCAAGAAGACTGGCTTTATTGTGTCAGGCTCACGCAATGAACAGTTAAGTGCCCTTGCACATAATTTTCTAGTTTCAACATGCAGAGGCCTCCAGAGGCCTCCAGCCCCCAAAACCCACCGCTGTCATGTGGTCCCTCCACGTCAAAGAGGCTCTATGCCCTGCTGTCATCCCCTTGAGTGCAAGGGCTATTTAGGGGGTGCACAAGGCACAGGGGGCACCCCCACTGGAGTTGGTCCCACTGGGCTCATGATGAGGAGCAGCCTCAAAGCTTGTTTAGAAACTCCCTGAAACTCCCCGAGCCTGGCAGCTCGGTCACTGGTCCAGGGCCAAGGCCAGAGGAGATAGGTCTTGTTCACAGGTATGAGCCAGCCAATATGATGAGAAAAACCCAGGCAGGATTCGACACTTTTTTTTTAGCAATAACTGACATGCGCTTAATAAAATACTCTGTGCAAGTTTAACGACAGGGGATCATCTGAGACTTGCCTTACCTTTGAAACTCTGGGTCACTCCACGTGAGCTCCTCTGAAACATATATAGTGCACTGTTGGCACCCAAGAAATGAGATTTGAGGTTTCTTTTGTTTTATGGGGTTTATTTTTGGTTTATGTTTGCTTGGTAGAATTAGAGATGTTCATGTTTGTAGCTTCAGCTGTGTTAGTGGAGGGGCCCATCTGAACCCTGACTGCTGCTTGCTCTGTAATAAAATGAAAAAAAAAAATAATTAGCCTTTCACTTCATAGCTAAAAACTTTGAAATGTGTTTTTTGTTGTGACATTTTTTCCTCACTGCAAAAACTTAAAAGATATAATGCAATGATTCTCCTACTTCAGATTATATGTCTTTCAGGGAAGAGATCTGTCAGTTTATTTGTTTTTAGAGCACTGTGTACACCTTAAGTCTAGTTTAAATAATGCTAAAAATAAATAGAAATATGCCATTTGACCCAGATGACTCTTCTTTATTACTGTTGCTACCTAAAGGGCTGTATATGCATTTCACACATTGAGCATATGGGAAATGATGTTATTTTTTCTCATTGTTTTGCAGTTTAATGTTGTTTTTGTTTTGCAATAAATCTGTAGAGCCCCTGTAGGCTTTTTTTCAGATTGCTTTAAAATAATTTCCAAGTATGTAGTAATTTGTTACGGAATAATGTTTGCTTAATTTGTAAATGTGGGTGCCTGAGGATTCCCATTTCTGCATATTGGTGGAAGAGTGAGACTATGAGGTACACATATCCACTTCAGTGCCACTTGAGTGTTCAAATGGGGACAGAATATCATAATTTATGTACTCACATTTGGAAGACAACTTGCATGGGGCTAAATCTGTCCTAACTCTTGTCTGGCAACACCCGTGGAATGGATGGCATGCTGAGTAATACAAGTCAAATGATGTTTTATTTCCTTTGTATGATATAACTCTTATATAAGGGCCTGGATCCATAGCTCCACATGGTGCTTTCAGACTTCCATTTCTTTTTCTAGCCCATTTCAATCTGTTCAGGGGATGTCACTGCATTAGTGATACAGTACTTTGCTTCTGTCTCTCTTGATTTTGCTTTACCTTCCCAAACCAGCTGGAGTTATGCAACTGCAGTGCTAAGTGCTACAGGTCTTTTTTGAAAGGCTATTTCAATGCTCATTTTGTCAAGTTGTCCTAATCCTGCCAAATGCTGAGTGGTTTTTGAAGCTTACATACATCTAATTGATATTAATGAGAGATCGTGGCACACTGTGTAGTGAAAAACTGGTTCATAATGCCCAGAGACACTGTGAATCAACTACAATGAAATTAGAACAAAATATATGTGGTAACTAAGAGCAAACATCTCTATTAAGCATCACATTGTCTTCAGAGATCTTTCCAAAGCATCTGAAACACAGAAAATGTAATTTCTTACAACCCAAGTAAGACTTCAGCTTCATTAAGGCAACCTTTTTTTTTCAGCAGTCCTTTGAATCAAGTTGTTCCTTGTGAGTAAATGCTGGAGTCCCTAATGACAGACAGTCTATTCCAGTTTATTTTCATCTGCTATAGACTCTTTACCTGGTCTCTATGCAGTTCACCCACTGACTTTATAGTAACTTACTACTGAGTCCAGAATATGCTATTGAGACCTGCAGTATGTAGGTTAGAGAGAATGTGTTTGTATGATTCCACGTGTCAAATTATAGGATAGGTTCATATAATTAAAAATATTAACACTGTCTGAATTGAGTGTTGGAATCCTGCTGTCATTTTTTCCAGGACCAAAAACTAAAGAGAATAGGATTAAAACGTTTCTGCAGCCCCAGTAGTGTTTCCTATGCATATGTTGGTGCATGGCTCTGGAAACCTGCACACTGCAAGGTTGCTTCTTCCATTGGTGGAAGTCCTCTAGTTGCCATTTAGCCAAAGTTTCTCTTCCCAGCTATTTACTTGTCGTGCCAGTCTTACAAGTCCTGTCACCACCATTGTTCATCACTGACAACAGGATTAACCATATTAGCTTCTATAGCTCTATTACATGAATTACTTCTCTTTCCCTTGTTTCACTGACTTTGCTAGTAGATGCCACCCTGTTTTGGATTGCTGTCCTAGTATAGAATGAACATTTCTGATTCTAAAGCTTTTCAATTCGGTAGTAATTTTGCAATTTAAATGGCAGGCAATGAGAGTTCAGAGCCCTATTATTTCAAGTTTATTTCCAGTAGTACATGCTTTTAATGTTTGAAAAGCTGTAGGATCTTGGATGTGAAATGAACAAAATAATTCACAGTGCTTGGCTGGGGGTGTTCACAAAATGTCAAAGCCACCTTACAAATCCATCCCAAACTGCAGGAAGCACACTTGCAAAGGTACAGGCTTGGAGACATGTGTAGGTTCTTCCTTAACCTGCATTTTCAAAACCCAAGTTGTTTTCCAATTTCTTTGCTGTGACAGGTCAATTGTGTTGCATTCTTATACTTCAGTAATATAAAACAAAGCAATGTGACTCTGGGAACAATATGTAATGCTTCAGCATTGTGAGGTGCCAGCGTGGGTTTTTAGAGACCAGCAAGTCCTGACAAGCGCTGTTATTGCCCCTGCAGTTAAAAATGGTTAATCTTTAGGCTTATAAACCCTTGTTTTATAAGCCACTGCAGAAAATAGAACTTGGACTGAAATTTGAAGTTGAGTGCAGTCTATCAAAGTCCATGAATTTGGATAAGGTTAGTCACTGCACTCTTCTTAGAGATTTCCAAGGATGTTTCACCTCCACAGCGGGAGTTGGATATTGAAATACATGGAGTCACATTTTAGATTCGTTCTGTTTCTACTTAACAATATGTCAGTGATTAACTAAAAATGCAATAAAACCAGAATGCAAGTCGCGATGTAAAACTGTAATGGCTACTTGTCAGCTGGCTTTGTAAGAAGCACCTAGAGATTGGTATTATACTTTCAAATGCAGTAAAACTTTCCCTCTATTGACTAAATACTATGTGGTACAATAGGAAGCTGTAAAAGGGTTACCCGTAAAAGTGGGGGAGAGCTAGAGGGCAAAGTCCTTGGATGGTTATACTCAGGTTATAAAGGCAGATGAAGCTAGTTATGGTGTTGATCAGATTTCTGCAGTGCTGCTCTTTTCCCAAGCTCAGAATCTCAAAGCTGCAGCTGGACTTCTCAGTGGTTTGGTTTTACATAGTGGCTGTGCCCTGATACCAGCTAGAGCTGAGTGTCAAATTATAGCCCTGGGTATGTCTTTAGTCACAACATTCACTCAAAGTGCTGTTATTCTCAGTAGGAGTTTGTAACTGAGTGCAGGCCACAGACTGTGTTACATGGCTGTGTTCACATCATATATTTTGGAGAGACGGCAGTTCTTCCCACTGGCATCTGTAGGTTACTGTGGGAAGGCAGCAAGGAGAAAGCTGATACCCAGAAATTTTTGCTGTAGTTCATTGGTGGATCCTCCTTCACGTATACGTGATAGTTCATTTGATGAATGAACCATGAATTTAATATTATGGGACAAGTCATGGCTGAATTTAGGCAGGGGTTAGACAGAGAATCTTCCCTGCCTCTGTTCCTTGCATAATACCCAGGCAAGGAAAGTAGAGCCCTGAGCTGCCTGTGTGTTGTTTCACCTTGGTGTGCTAGAGGGAAACATATTGTTTTACCAGTTCTGCCCATGTGTCCTTTTCCCAAGACAAACGTATAGCAAATTTGTGCCATACTAACTCAACTCCAGCTAGTAGGGGAGAACTAAAATGGCTCTGCAATGCTGAAGGTTGACCTCATTACTAATTTGCCCTCCTTCAGCAAAAATTGAGCCTAAGTTGGAGGTGAAACCGGTGGATGTCTAGTTAAATAACTCCCCAATTGCAGGTGAAGATATATGATGACCTTTCAAAAACATAAAGTACTATGAGCAGTGTCCTGCAGTTGACTTTGTGCTGTCAAGTCTGGTATGTTCTACTTGGTCATTATTGCTGTCGACTGTTTATGTTATTGCAAACAACGTGTAGATACTGCAGCCTTATGATCTGGAAGTAGAATATTTTTTCCTTGGGTTCTCTGAAAGTCTTAATGACATAGATAAGGCCAATTAACATTTTCTCAATGAAAAATATATTTGATCTGATTCCATATACTTCCTGTACCTATTGATATAAAGGTTATATAAAGACTTTTCAGAATCGAGATAATTGCAGAACAGGTTTTTTTGGTCCAGCTGACAAGCAATTTGTGAAGATGATAAATTATTGCATGATGCTTAGAAGGCATAGGCACAGATCAAGCATTTCAAAGAGTTCTCTTGTTTAAACAGCTTATTAAATTGTTAATGACTGTGGAAGTTTTGCATATTATTATCTAAAAAGAAAAACCTGTATGTGTACAGTGTATTTAATGATGAATTAAAACTTTAAATCACAACTGCTATAATATGGCTTGGGATTACATGAACATATTTGTTTTGTCCTAGATTGAAATTTGGATAAAATTGTTAAACACATTATGTTAGCTACATACCATAAATTTTGCACACATTGAGCGAGTGGTATATTTTCCTTTGTCTGCTCACATCAGTTAAGTAAATACGATCCTGGTTAGCTGAGGAGAATTACTCAATTCATGAGCCTATTTGCATGACACATGGGATGGAAGAGCTGTATTTTGTGGAATACCAAAAGCATTTGATCTTGAGAAAGTCTTGCCTCTGGGTTTTGAATATAGATATATTTAAAGGAATGAATCCAAGACTAGATTAATTCCAGGGGCCTCAGTATCTGAATCTGCAGAAGATACCAAAAAGGTGAGGGCACAAGTATGTGCCCTGATTTCAGGTAAGTACACAGGCAATATGCAGAGTTCCTGTTGCTGTCAAGCATGTGTCAGCATATGCTTAAATTTAAGCATGGAATTCAATGTCTGCTGAAAAGGAGTGCTTGAAGTCAAGGGAATGCTTAAGTACAGGCTTAGTGCTGGCTATGCAGCCATCCAGCACCACGGGGACCTTGCTGTGCCAGGAATTCTTCTCTGCCTCATTAGGACAGCCACCGAGACGGCCAAGGACCAGTCTTGACAAATACATTCAAGTTCATTTTGTGAAGCACTTGGGATGTGGAAAAGGTTCTAACGTAATGAATAATTACTTAGTCAAAGGTAATTTTACTAACTAGAGTAAAAATAATGTCTTTCAACTCATAACAGAATGCATCTTATTTTCATTTACATCATCATTAAATGGATTTCTTAATTTCAAGTCAATTATTTTGCAGTCATTAGAGTAAGCTACCTGGCACTCTCCTGCTGTCACTCCACCCACATGTAAGAGGTATGTGCGCACCAAATGTAGGCTGAATGGCAATGAGGGGTATTTTAGAGCCTTGGTATTAATATTTCAAATGTTTTTGTTTTGTTGTCTTATTTAATATTTTATTATCAGATTTCTACTCATTATGCGTATGGCCCTATTCCCTATGTGGATTGATGAAGTTATGTTGCAGTAAATTGAAAAAGAGAACTATACATACAGGATGATTTATTTTTAATGTGAAATTCAGCATAAACCTGCAAATGCAGTAGCAGAAATCCCTAGCTATTTCAAAATTCATATTATGAGACAGACAATCAGATGCCCAACAAACAGAACATCTTGTACTCTATTAATCCTGCAGTGACAGATCCCTTGCATGCATTTAGCTTTCCAAATAATACAAACATATGTCACCATTTTGTTTTTATTGATTTTGGACTTTCAAAGTACAGCTACAGCACAAGGCATTATGAAGACATTTATTGCAGAGTTTGCTTTGATTTGTTGTAGTCAATTGAAATTGTGTCAAAGTAAAGTCTTTAATATTAAATATGATGAATTCCCTTAGGCCTTAATCCTGCAGCATCATCCAGCTCAAGGTGACTTCTGCCACTGGAGCACAGGAGTGCTGGGCTGGGGAGGGCTTCCCAGAGCATTGTCCAGCAGCCTACCAGTGCAGGAAATCATAATTCTGTTCATGTCATATGAAATCTTCCAATTCACAAATATATTAAACTCAGACTACTTGTACTTCCTTTTCTGCTGTTTTCATTATTTGAAGACTGTTCCAGAATCTTTGTCTTGGCTGGGGGGGGTGTTTGACTAGAGGATGCTGTGGCTTCCCATGGTTATTGCCAGTGCCAGGGACCCACAGTGGAGTGGCAAACCTTTTTCCAGGGTCCAGG
>JANZLQ010000040.1:5242504-5253412 GCA_026212715.1 Elanus axillaris
ATAAGACAACACCCCCCCACCCCTCCCCGAATAGATTTATAAGAGCTCAGGGAATTACCAGGTAATAAATCCTATGGTTGTAATGAAATAACTAGAGCAGAAAAAAATTCAAACCATTGTATGAACAGAAATCCCCAGCTGCAGAACTACTGCTGAGTGACATTAAAGAATATAGGGTTTTTTTCCTTCAAACTATTTTTTTAAAATATCACCAAATGGACTACAGAGTCCTTGGAGACAATTTGTGAAGAACAGTCACTGCCTTTGTTTCTGAACAGTGAAGTTAGCAAGTCTAGATAAAGGGAATGACCCTCCTGTTTTCTCACCCGGTTCTCATCTTCTCTTTCATCTGTCTCATCCTTTCTTCCTTTCATCCAGTTTTTCTTCTTTTGCTTTCATTCAGTGATGTTCTCTCAAAAAGCCCTGCTATGTTTTTTACCAATAACATTTGTATTTCTATGGTTGGAATAATTGTATTTCCTTCATGTATGTCTTTTTTGCTTTCTTGGGCTCAGTAAAGCTTTCAAATTTTATTTTAAAGGAACAATTTAGTTCCTCTAATCTTTGCTTTAGTAATACAGTATTGTCTTTGACTCATTAAATGTCCTCCTTTTGTTGTTTTAAGAGGTTAGTGATTTATTTTGTGCAGCATTGCAGCAAACTGGATGATCCTTAAGTCAGGGAAATCAAAGCGAGGCTGCATGTGATGCACTAACTGGCAAAGGGGGATAACATTCTGAAATATTCCATTTGTATTTGAGGGGCTTGGTTGTTGTGTGTCTCTTTGTGGTAAATAATTACAAGATTAGGTGGAATGGTGTGAATAATAGTAACATTAAAATGTGAGAATTAAACAATCCTGAAGATGCTAAGACAGACAGCGATGTTCCCTCTCCACGAGGCAGAGTGATATGTGCTGGTTTTGTCATCAGGATTCAGTCTATGGACCAGTTTAGCTCTGCTGGAAATACCCTCTGCTGTAGCCCATCACTCTGGATTCAAGGACCACCTGTGGTTAGGAGCTCCTGTAGTGAACAGAAACTGCTAAGCAGATGGGGATGGGAAGATCTGGCACTGTAAGAAGCAACATCTTTGGGAATAGTAACACCGGTTTACTGTCAGGTCCCAGTAGCATCCTGGGACACCCAGCTCTGCCCAGAACTTGTCACAGCAGCTGTTAGAAACTCCTGTTTTCGTTATAAAACAGCAAATGCCAATCTGAACCATCACAACCAAAACTGTTTGCTCTAAAGTTGAGTGCCTAAGTCTGAAAACTTGAGTCCTTAAGCTAAGTACATTTTTGTATTTTACTTAAGAAAAAGAACATCTTTTGTAAAATCTAGGTTGCCTTCAGTTATAGCAGGCTGACTCCTTGCAGCATGGGTCATTCCACTCTTGTGTATCAGCGCCCTAGGATGGACTTTGCCAGATCTTGTGTTTTCTTTCCAGAGAGGGATACATGCTTGTACTTTCTTTGTCTTTATTTGCGTACAGGTGTTCTGGAGCAAACCTAATCATGCTGCTAGCTGGGATTGTTTGCCCATGTTTTAGGGTTTGCTTGCTGTTTGCCGTGTGCCAAGGAAGAAGACTGAATTGTGCTGTTTACACTGTTCTCTGACTGCTGAACAAGAGCATCTCACAAATGCAAGGCACAGTATTTTGATTGGCATATTTTTGCAGGGGACTCTATTAAACAAGGAAGTATCAGCTTTAACTCTTAGCAGCATCACTTGTAAGAACTAAACCAGCCCTGCTCCAGAGGCCCATTATCTTCCACGGGCTGTAATATTTTATTCATGTGACAATAGCCCTATAAGTTTCCCCATGAACATCTCCTCCTTTCCACAGTATTGTTAATATTAAATAATTGACTAACTTTTGATTTAGCATTGGATGTTGCCCTTGATAAAATTGGATGAGAAGTATTATTTGCATTTAAGGTTTTCTGCTTCCTACTGAAATCAGTAGGAGATGAGTCACAAAAGTGCAAAGATGGCAAAAAGCCAGTGTTTGTGAAGAGTGAGCTCTTTATCTTCCTTCTCCAGAGCTCCTTGCAGGAACATCTCTGGTGGTTGTCCTGGAAGCAGCTTCATTGTCACGTATTCAATACAACCTTCCCTTTTAACAAAAGAAGATACTTTTCTTTATCTCTCTAATTAAAGCTTAGACTTCAAAACATTATGTATTGTCTGTGGCTCCAACTACCTTCTAAAAGAAGAAGAATAACCCTTTCTTTAGGGGAAAAAGATCTCAGTGCCATCTATACTTCATGGATTTTGAAGTCAGCACATGAGCATTGTGAATTGCGTAAATCCGATGGATGTTCAGTGCTTCAACACAGAAGCACGTCAGCCAGGACATTATTGCCTGAGGCTTGGAATAGAGAAGCTGCAAGTCCCTGCCAGACACACTACAGACATACGGATATATCTCTGCAGTGTATTCTTACTGTCCAAATACTAGCTTGATAAGTTCATGTAAAAGTCAAGCAATAAAAATATCTCCACACCAGGCTGAGGATAGTCATACCCTTTCTTTTCAAAGTCAAATAGAAATGATCCTGCTCATTTAAAAATCTCCCTGCTGTGTTGCCCTAGCCAATTTCTCTTATCCTATGACTCTAACTGTGATCATTGTTCTGGTATTTGCCATTTTGAGGACACTGAAGGAGGAGTATAGTTTTCCATTTTTTTTTGCCTGTGTGCCCTGCCTGGGGATGCTCCCGTATATGTTTTCCCAAGCCAGCTTAGTTGAGCTTTTCAGCTTTCAGTTGCCTCTTCCTGAGAAGGATATGGTTAGAAGGAAGATGACGGCAATTCTGTCCGTGAAGAGTAATTGAGCTTTGAGATCTTTCATCTGTCCATGAACTTCTGAGTTTGTGGGAGTCCAGTGTTAGCTCTGCTGCCTTTGAGTGAGGTTGGTTAACTGTAATTGGCAGTGAAACATTTTTGTAATCTTTTTGGTATGAAAGATGCTAGACAAGCAATAAATTACACCATGTTCTGCTTTATGAAACACATGAAAACCTTACTGAAAATAAAACAACTCTATAAATTCAGCTCCTCAATATCCAAAGCATGTGATTTCTTGCAAGGTGACTGCTGAAACCTCAGTGCCTCTCAGTGTTATTCTTAGGGGGGAATAGTCTCACAATAACTCAAATATGTGTGAGAAATCTATACATACACATATATGTATGCATATGTACAATATATACAAATATAATCTATTACTTCTCTGCACTTCCAGAAAATGTTACCCATTTTTCCTCCCTGAGATTTTAGGTACTATTCAAAGGGCATGCCAGAGAAGAAGATTTCTTGAGATGAAAATGGGCTCATAATAATAACGCACCCATAATAAGAATAAGTGTTGGGCCATTTCTCAGGCTGGAAGCTTTGCCTCCAGGGAAACTGTGCTTCCTTTTGCGGGCTCCCACCTGGGCATCTGCCCCAGTTGAGCTAGTGTAGTGGGGACTGTTCTCAGCTTCCTGAGCAGTTTCTCTTCTTGAAAGCCCAAACTGAACATTTTTTCTTTCACTCTGCATAATCAACCCCAATTTACTCAAAATAATAGTAACTATAGTCTATAATGATGGCTTCCTTACAGCTGTGGGGCTGCAGTGGCAGGGAATATCTCTTGAATGTAATTTGCTCTGCTGGGTCAGAGATGTGTGCTCCCTCTTCCAGCACAGGCAGTCCTTGCCTAGTGGTGCCACTTGTAACGGTCTGACACGAGAAAGCAAACTTGCCTTAGAAATGAAATTGCAAATCTACATGAATTCATTGTATAAAAGAAATGCAGAAATGCAGTCATGCCTGAAGTTAGCAAGTATGGAGTTGGGGGGTCTCTAGAGACAGGGGTATCAAACGCCTGTCGTCTCAGACCTGCTGTGCCAGTCCCGGTCTGGACAGACTGAGGCATGGAGTTGCCTTTCCAGCCAAAGGCAGGGAGACAGGAGGGTCTCATGCACACGCGATGTTGAAAACCAGGGCCATGTCATTTGTTGGGTTCAAATGAATGATAATAAAAAATTCAACAAGGAGATGTGTATAGGAATTTTCAAGTGATTTTGCTACTTGATATACACATCTCTTGAAACTCCAGAGCACCAGCAAAGAGGGGAAGATTTCAGCCAGCCTGCATCAGATATGTTACAGTTGTTGATTATAAATACAATTTTTTTTCCTGGGTTTCTGCTAGTTCCATTTTAGGTGTGTAATCTAACTGTCCCCTGTGCCTGGGCACAGGGGCTGTCCCGGGCCACTCCATCCCCCTCACTCCCAGGAGTGCACCCCAGTGACTGTCTTGGAGCTGATTATTGACCTGGCCAAGCTACCTGGATTTGGAGTTGTTTTTGTGGGTTTTTTTTTTTTTTGCTTTGCCAGATTTCTTTCCTGAGGATTGGTGTGTGTCAGTGACAGTTGCAAGGGCCTTGCAGTGAGTGTGAGTTAAGGGGCAGGATCTGGCCAGTGGTGGTGAGGGATTGGGGCTACTGTGAGCACTGAGCTTTTAGTCTGACTCATTGCATACTGTAACCCTGGCACTAAGTGCATGGTCACAGTTCTGGTGATTTTGGCTCATCGCGGCAGCAGTGGTGAGGACTGGTTTCAGTATGTTGATCCGACCAGGGAGGAGGGAGACTGGAAACTAACTTCCTTGCTGAAAAAGAATAAAATTGCACAATGATGGTCAGTAGCCTTTTCCATCCTGAGATCTCATACAGCTGAGATTTAACATTAATCCTGCCATTAGTAGGTTATCACACTGCATACTAGTATCTGGTTTCTGTGGAGGAGTGCTGAGGTGCAAGAGAGAAACAAGCGGCAGAAAGCCTCCACGAGTCTTGCAGTAGGGAGGGAATCCAGACACCACCCCCACCCCCCCAATGTCCACTGTAGTGTTTAAGCCATTTCACATTCAAATCCTGTCTTTTGTCTCACTTGCTGCAGGAAAGATACAGAGTGGTAAACAACTGCTGGGAATAAATGAGCTTGTCATGCTAAGTGTACTCCTAGAGGGGTGCTGTGCTGCCTCTTTTTTCTTTATAAAAAACAGCTGGCCCACAGTGGCTGTAGTATCTAATCCTATGATAAAAGCAGGATTCAAGTCCCCCAGTCCTAACAGAGCGTCTCGCACTGCCTCATTGCCTGCTGTTGATTGAGAGCACCTGTGGCTCTGCTGCAAACAGCACACGAGCTGCTTGCTGAGATCTTTTTCCATCAGCAGCTTTCGCTACATAAGCAAGAGGTGTCTCCTCAATCAGTGCTTTGGAGTCTGCTTTACATTCGCTCCTGTTGACTCAGGTACAGCATAGGCAGAGTAATGCCACAAGCACAGCCTGGAAGGCCAGATAGGGCCAGCTGATTTGAGTAGTAACAGAGCAGTCCCTATGGCAGGAACTCAGAGAAAGGAATTTTAATCCTGATTAACTCACTGTTTGTTTTTTTTTTCTTTCTGCAGAAGATATCTGTGAAGAATGAGGCAGTAGCAGTAGAGTGACTATGTGAAGGGTGAAATAATAAAAGCCATTGCCCATTGAGAAAAGCATTTTTGTTTGCTGAGTAGTTTGTGGCTTTTGAATGCTGTAGTTTTTGAATACTGTTACAGTAATAATAGGTAATTGGAGTAATAGCAGTTGTATTACATCTTGAAGGAAACAGTCATTAAAAATAATTAGTCTTAAAATTTATATACTGCTGCACAGAGAGATTTTAACATTGTAAAACAGAAATAATTTTAACCAGCAGGATACTCTATATCTAAGCCAAAACAACTTTTTTCTACACTAATACTCAATATGTTGGATTCCAGGATTTCACAGGTACTTATAACTGATGCTCTTTCAATATCTTAGCACTAGGCCCACAGCCTCCCATAAAACAGGCCAATACTGTTCACCCTCTTGCAGACAAAGAACTGAGACTGGAGCCCAAGCTGAGGATAGGTGCTTAGTAAGGATTTGGGTGCCCTATCAAAAATGATGATCCTGATAGTCTGCTTAGCTGTCACCTAATGCTGAAGATGGTTAAAGTCTTATAGTTGATTCATGTTTCTAATTTTGTTTTCCAGCACTAAGAGTTCTGCTTTGGCCCAGAGCATCTCTGCCTTCACAGAGATGAGATGGTGTGATCCCAGCTTAATTCTAAGTGAAGTAAGCATCTCTAAGGTAGGTGTTCTCCTATCTGTGACTTCTTATGCACTCTTGGCACATGGCAGGTACACACTGAATGAAAACTTTCTGTTGCAAAATTTATGCTGGCCGGATCTTGCTCCCTGGATATTGCACAGGCAATGTGGAAAAAAGGGCAGGATTCAGAGTACTGCACCAAGACCTCAAGGCATGAGGTTGCAGTACCTGATTTTAGCTACAAATTCATTTGTGGCAGTGCTTGTAAGGAACCTGCCTGGAGTCAAAAAGAAAGTCTTCAGAATTGTAATGAGCTTCCTGGGTCACCAATGAGGTGAGTTAAACAGTAGATCCATTTGTTTTCTACTTCTATATTGTGGTGCTTTGCTTCTCATGAATTCTGACTCCGGAAGTCTTGCTAGAACCCTGAATGTAGGGGTGTGTGTGTGTGTGTGAAGTGTTTTAAGAGGGACTTTAAGTCTCACCTTTAGAAGGGGTAGTGGTTTCTTACCTGTAGTAGTCTCTTCCACAATACGGCACAAACCAAGACTTTATTCCTGCAGTACCTACAGGGCCTAGTCTGCATTGCATTCCTAGGTAAATCCAAAAAATCATCAGTATCGGGCACTGTGTGCCCACCACCATTGGCTGTCCCTCACTGGATCACGTCATTAAGTGCAGCCTCTTTTCCTTTTGATTTTGCTTCTACTCTATGGAGCAAAAGTGTGAGAAGGTCCTCTTCTAAGGTAGCAGTTGAAAAAAATGGTGACCCAGCAGGACTTCGGGTGTGTGTGTCTTGCCCAGCAGCCCTTCCTGCTGCGGGACCAGGACTCTGCAGTATGCCCAACTATTACAATTGGAGGCGTTAAAGAGAAAAACTTGTAATGTCTTTTTCCATCAGGTGAGGCACTGCTGGTTGCACATGTGGATACCCCTTACTGCATTTGTCTGTCCTTCACTTCATCACTTTGACAGGTGATTTTTAGAAGACTTTCCAACTGCCTGAAGTGAAAGTTAGACATTTAATGAGCTGCTGTATATACAATTTATGAAGTTAAAAAAAAAAAATCTGCCAGTAAAGTCTTCTGCTAGAAGATAGATATGCATTTCGTTTTGCTTCCTCAAATAACTGACAATATGCAAAATTCTAGTATATCTCAACAGAAAAGTTGGTAATAGAGGTTGCGAAGGGAATGTATAAAAGATAACTCCAAGCCATTCAGCTCTGCTGTCTCCCATCTTTCAGCTCTGTTCTCCCTTAGCTTTGGTATTTTCACTTCTGTTCTGAAGCCTACCTAAGGAAATAATTTGATCTGTTGACTTTCTTGTTTATCTGTATGAAACTTTTGGGATCAAGGTCTGGCTCTAAATGGCTGTGCAGGAATACAAGAGAAAACAGTTTTCTGTCCCTGTGAACTTCTGTCTGCCTCTGTTATTCCTGCACTGAGATGGCAAGAACAGTGTCACAAGCAGAGCTGCATGCCTGTGCTTTGCAGGAAAGGTTTTGGAAGAGGGGACAGCCGACAAGTGTAATCTCAGCTCTTCCCCAGAAAAGTTTGCCTAGGAGGGCTGTGTTTGCTTCTCTCTGTGAGCAAGGGGGAGCAAAGCAGTTCCCCTCTGATTCCTTTCCAATGACCATTCCTGGAGTTAGTTGGAAATGGGTGGTTTGACACTTCCAAATGAAAAAGCAATTGCACATAGGGCAGGGCAGGACACTTAAAAGCTTTTCAGCTGTCATGCTTTTCCCTCTCACAAATGTTTGGGTGAGGGGAGGGGTATGCCTTGTGAAGTACGGGTACAAAAAAAAAGGGGGGGGGAGGGCGGGGCTTGAACACATTTCATTCCCAGGTCTCTTTAGACCCAGGTTAATTTCCAGTTTCATTTTCTGTGGGATTTTCCAAGCTGAAATCCTTTTCATCCATGTGATTTTTTCCCAAAATGCAATCTTGATGCCATTTGAAGCATTTGTCTTCAAATTTGGACAGCAGCAGTTCCATCATTGTGGAGGACATCATTGTGGAGGCTTAACGCCTTTGTTGCACAGAGAAATATGCTGTGGGGAGAAATAGCTGGCCAGAGATACACATGTGCACCTGCTATTTTTTGCAGGCATTAGGATGCACAGCGATATTTCCAACATCGATGCAAAAGCTCACGTTGGTGTGGAAAAAAATTTTCTTGCTGATTGAGATAATTGGTAATGGGAGCATTAAGATGACTTTTGGGGATATGGACCCAAGTTCACTTCATGCTGTACTCTCTGAACTTTTAGCACACTGTGTTAAGCTCTTCACCAGAGAGGTATATCCTGTTATTACTTTTTTGCTGATGTTAGATGTCTGACATCTTATAATATGTTGTTTTGTTCTAACGCTGCTGCAGTAAGGTCCATGATTACATGAAATGATTCCCTTACTCGGTTAAAGTTGGTTTCTGTTCTTCCTGTGTGTGTTTTTAGGCTTTTTCTTACTCCCCGCTCCCTTAGGGCTGGTATTGTTTGCTCCATTTGTATGCTACTGAAATACTTGGGTTTTTTCTGTGATCTGAAAATGCAGAGAAACAGTGAAGGAGATTTGCTGCGAAAGCTGTGCAAATATTCAACTAAATCAGCCAGCTTCCTTGGCAAATATACTCTTGGTATTATGCATTCCTTTTTAGTAAAAGATAATGACTGAAATGTTAAAAAAGACTCCTTTCTGTGACATTCTAAAAGATATTTCAGAGAATGAGCCTAGTGGTGTTGAAATGTGGTACAGTAGTTATTTGAGAACATAGCTTAAAGAGAGGGCACATCCTGGCATTGCAACATGTTTGAGGTAAGAATGAAGCCCCATGTCTTTAGCAAACAGAGCCTGTGCTTAGTTTGAAGAAATGCCATGTGCATCTTCTTTAAGAAACCACTAATTGCACACCATTAGAAAACAAGGATGGGACTGCTAATCAGCTGCCGCTCCATATTCTACAGTGTGTTGTGTTTGCAATGCTTGGAGTTATTCTTTCAGCTATTTTCAGTGTTTTTCATTAACGAGATTGTCTACTCTTCCAGTTTGTTTACGTGAATAAAAAATAGTCTCTACTTCCATTTTACTTCATGAAGCTCCTGGGAAAACAGTTTATTTTGCAGTGATTTAAATAGTCACAATTAAATTGGGACTTATATCTCACTGTGTTTTTGCTATCAATGGAGATTGGAGTGACTCTTCTCCAGGGCAGAACTTGGCTCGAGTCTCATGAGCAGAGCCATAAAGGGAAATGGTCTCAATGAACAGCTTATCTTTCGTTACCTTCGCAGAATGAATGAAACCCGTAAGGCTAAATCTACCCCCCTTGGAATTAAGTAGTGTGGGTGAAAAAGACCTGAGATAATGGCACCAGTACCCTTGGTTACAGACTATTTAGCAGCAGGGGTGGTTTGTTTCTAATTTGAAAAAGGTTTTGTCTGTTTCTTTCTTTTTTTTTTTTTCTTACTTAATGTTCTCTTCTTCTAAATACTTCTTGTATTCCTTATAAATATTTAGTTGCCTAGTCTCAAAGGGCAGCACAATGTGAAGAATAAACTGCTACAGCAGAGGGGTGAGACACCAGGCCACTGGTTGCTCTTTGGATCTGTGTGACGGTCACAAAGCAGTCTTTTTTGCTTCATCTTCCCAGTCACTAAGTTGGAGAGAATTATGTTTTCCCATCTTTCTCTTTTGGGGTCCACAGACAGAGAATACTTTTTTCATGTGGTGTCTTTTAGAGTTTTCATATAAAATGGTAGTATCTGGGAGCTCTGCTTCATTCGTGTTTGTTTACATGTTTTAGAAGAGATTTACTAGAAAAATTACTGTAATTTTATCATGACTCCAAGTCCCTTGTGGACAAGGATGGCAGTGCTTGAACTGCACAGGTCAGTTGTCTACACAAGATTATAAGCACAATTTTATTGCACAATTTGCTGGACGACTCAGCTATACCTGTGTAATGCAGTTAACATTTCTCTTCCTCCAGCTGTTATATGGCTCTGCCTTTGTGAATGACAGACAAATTTGGCTAAGGGGCATTTTACAGAACATGAAAGTACTGCTTATCACAACAAAGTTGTAACTGCATTCTCCATGTTCTTTCATTTGTCATACAACCTTGAAGTATATAATCACTGAGTGCTAACTAGATGTTTCTGCTGGTTTACTTTTTGTTACTGGTTATCAAAAAAATCCATTATGGAGAATTCATGCTTTTGCCGGAAATCCTAGGTCTCACGGGCCACCATACACAGAGGTGCTCTCTGATTGCTACAGCTTTTGATTTGGTTCAGTGATGATCAGACCCATATTTGTGAAGACTGGAATAAGTAAGGGAGGTGCAGTGTTAGCCCAAGCAGTGTTAGCCCAAGCAGGTGTGTTTATTCATCAGCAAAACCAATGTTACCCATGCCTGAATAACTGTCACTAGATGCTATAACATATTTATTGAAAGATGTCACCTTAAGCATGTTGAGCTTTGCAGTCTATATGTTATTTTACTCAAATATGACTCTGATTAGGCATATCTGCTTGGAAATATGGAAAGGAATTGGAGAAAGGGGCCAGCCATTTTATACTCTTTGCAAATACAATTAAGAATTGCATTGCCAGTTACCATCTCATTTTTTGACGCTTTCAAGCTGTAGTGCCTTTCTTTCTGAGCAGATTGATGAATGAATTTAAATGTTCAGCTTGCCTTTCCATTGCTCTAGGCCTGTGGAAAGGTTGCTCATACACTCACCAGCCTTGTTGCTCCTGTCGATCCCACCCACC
>JANZLQ010000040.1:5261200-5292434 GCA_026212715.1 Elanus axillaris
GTAATAAATTGAGTTAATTTTCCCCAAGCTGAGTCTGTTTTGCCCATGATGGTGATTAGTGAGTGATCTCTCCTGTCTTTATCTCAACCCACAAGCCCTTTGTTATATTTTTTTTTTTCTCTCCCCTGTCCAGCGAAGGCAGGAGGGTGGGTGGGGTAGTGATAGAAAGGCTTTGGTGGGTACCTGGCGTCCAGCCATGGTCAGCCCACCACATGGGTGTTCTTATGTTAGCAGTATATTATAGGTATTCTCATCTGTCAGTGCCTCTCTGCCGGAGGCCATGGGGTGAGCGTGCAGGAACACTACTTAATGCCCAAGAATAAGCTTCATGGAGTTGCAAGGCACAAGAATGGTCAGCAAAGCAACAGCAAGAAGGCGTCTTGCGTCTCTCCTTAAAAGTCAGTTGAAAACAGGGCCATTTGCCACCCACAAAACAGAGAACACGGCAAAATGAGGATGCAGCATGGGCAAGCAGGAGTTGCTGCAGGAATCCTGGGTGTGTGTTGTGCATAGGTGTGGGGTGGTTGTGTGCCCTGGCCCTGTGGTGCCATCCCTCCCTTTGGCACTGCTGTCACTGCAAGGTGATGTGTCCTCCCATTGTCCTGGGTGGATTGATAAATCAGGGTCTGAGAGGAGAAAAAGAGAACGGATAGATAGTGCCAGTCACCCAATTCCTTGATGACAGCAGTGGGCTGCAGATGGAAACTAAGATTTTTGAAAGAGAAGGAGAGCACTCTGAGGGATTAATTGCCAGCCTCTTTGTCTCCACGCAAGAGCTGAAAAGGAAAGTTTACTGCTGTTTAGCAGCTTTCCTCTGAGTCTCAAAGTGTTTAACATGAGTGGGCACTGCAAATATTGTCCCACTCTTCTCCCTGGGGAAAATGCAAACCCTGAGAGTGTTACAATTGCTTGCTCAAGGTCAATATGGAATAAAAATTTGAAATCCCAATTCCTTAATTGTTGCTGCATCTCTGGGAAACTGCAACATGCACCAAGAGCTCACTTTTATGAGTCCATCATGATAATGGAATAGATACTCAATGGGAAGAAAATAATTAGCATTTGCAGACTCATGTCACTCTGATTTATACATGAGAATCTGACTGCAAAAATGTGTAAAAAGGAAGCCCTAACCTTTTATCAAATGACACAGTGTGATTTATAATTAGATAATAGCTGTTGTCTCCTAGGGGTACTGACAACCTGGGATGATTTTCACCAGATTCTTGCGGGATCAATACTAGCTGAATAATTAAAATTCAATACTGCTCTGTTTCTATCAATAACATTGTAGGAATGATGTACGACAGATTTAATTGAACTTGTCAGACACCATGGCTATGTGCATAGATCATGGGGATATTTTTAGAGTTTTGTATTTCATTTCCGGATTATACTTGCCTTGTACCTTTTAACATTTATGGTTACTTTCAAGCAGTAAGACTGCTTGCTCAGGGAGCACCGTAAACAGTGACCCTGAGTTTATACTGAACTTTTAGTCTAAATGTTAAGAGTCTTAATGGAGACTTCCAGTAATTAATTCATGGTAAATGTTAAATTACAAAACATTGACAAAGTGGAAGAAACAAAGTATTTTGTTTCTTTTTCTTAGTGGTTGGGTTGTTAACTCCTTCATTACTAGCCCAGCACTAGCTAGGCAGTTTGTATTTCATTCATCTACACCAGAAATCCAAGATTTGAGATCATAAAGGACGGTGGAACGTTACATGCATTCATTGGGCATGCAGAGTTAATGCTTGTAGAGGAGTGGGTTGCATTTTATTATTTGCTAGCTGTACAAACCATGAATGGTAGTGTTTTGGTTCTGACAGGCCAAAATAAATTTTGTATTCTTTATGAGTATTTGAACATTAGTATCCAGTTATCACTCTCTGAAGAGCTGGCCATTACTAGGATGAAATAGCAAGGCACCTTTTCATGTCATAGTGCTGAAATACCCCAGAGAATGCAAGAAATAACATTTCCACAAGTTGGTCATAATTTCCTAGGATCAAGACATGTCTCTCTTGTTTCTTACTTTGAACTGATAAACTGTACTGTGCCATGAATTCTAACACCAGATTTTAAATAATTAGCAGCATGATGGCATGGAGCAGCTGCTGCCACAAAGAAGCTACCTCCCTGTTGCTAAGGTTCACACACTGCTCGGTATGTGACATTGTGGTTAAGATTTATTTAAAGAATTGATGGTTATGTTTCACTGTCGAAAAAGGGAAAGAAAATTAAACTTAGGTGCACCTGAGTATTAATAATTTTCCCACTGGTTATTGTCAGTTTTAGATTTCATCACTGATCTTGTTAATATTAATGCTTTTAATTAATCAATTTCTATTCACCTGCTCTGCCTGGTTTCATACATGTGAATGAGATTTGTTTCTTGCTGCATCCCACCAGCTATGTGTGCTTACAGTCTGTGCTCTAGTCTGGCACAGTATTACCCATGCCAGGCTTTCAGACTTTCAGAGTCTGCTCTGCATAATCAAACATACATTTTCCTATTTTTTTTAAAAGTGAATTTTTTTCAGACTTATTTTCTAGTTTTAAATCCTTTTAGTTACAGTTACATCAATCTTTCTCCTGCCAACTCAAGGACTGAAGATTTAATTTATAAATTAACATTGATGTTTTCATGAAATACTAAATGTTGAGACTTTAGGGAAAGCTGCTGCTGCAGCTTGCAATTACTAAAGTCTTTCAAAGATGACAGGCAATGGCAAACAATTCTGTGAAACAGTTTTGAGTTGGTCCACAAGGAGATGGATTGAAGATGTAAGATTCAGGTCTAAATGCTCCTTCTTTTGCAGCTGTTGTAGACAAGATTCTATTCCTCCAAACTTTTAATGGAAAACAAAACAAACCCAACCCAAACACCCAGGAAAATAGAGGAAGAAAATTGTGATGAATAATTCTATTTACTTACAGGCTTCCTGATGTTGTATATATGACAGTGACATCATTTTGTGGGCTAGAGACCTAGCTTCAGCATGTGTGCTTGTGCCATGCCCATCTTTTGCTACTTCACTGCCTCTTGCTGTGATTCCTGGGTTAAGACTTGTTCCCTGGAAGTTAATGGGAGTTTGATTATTTGAGTTCAGTGAGATCAAGATCTTTCACTCATTACCTTTGATCATCTTTGGGACACCTTGTGAAACAGTGCAGCTGAGAGCTTGTGGGTTTTTGTTTGTTTGTTTGTTTTTTGAACACAGTTGGTCTCAGAATTAATTTTATCCAGGACTTTCCTAAGACAGGTATACTAAGCTAAGGACTTTGAGCCATGGTTCTCATTTTTCTGCTTGTCTTCAGCTTCTCTTAGCTATGCTGATGAAACAGTGATGCTGAAGAATTAGCATTAAACCTGTCTGACACAGCTTAGTAAGAGCCTTTGGGAGATGGTGTGTGTTTGCAGAAGTGGCACATTCTTGTTTGGGTTCCCTCTTGAATGTAGCCTCATTTGTAGTTGAGCAAACCATGTCCTATTCCTGCCTCTCAGAGCTGACTGCCACCATCTGTGTCAGAGCTGGAGTGCTCAGAAATGCATCTAACACTTTGGGTAACAACTCTTTCCCTCGCCTCTCGCTCCCCTCTCTCTTTTTCTTCCAAAAGTAGTCAGCATTTATTCGCCCCTGAGCAGAAAGCTTTCATGCTTACAAATGTATGGCTTTTATCTTTCCTGGTCTGTTTTTTCTTGCAAATACTCCACACCAGATAGGATAATCTTGTGTGCCTATATGACCCCCACTGAACCTCTTTCCTTCGTATAAACACCGGGCTGTTAAGGATCTTCTTGATTACCATGTCCATGTCTAATCCCTTGCTATTACAAGTGTATGTCATATAGTTTCTTCCTTAAGCTGATCAAGTCCCAATTTTAAAAGGGAAGGAAAAAAAGTGTTTGCATCCTTACTGCTCCCATGGTGTCTGTTGATTCAGAACCTTTTAGTAACTTTGAATGTGAATGCTTTTGCTTCTCAGTTCTCATCTTTAGTGTATATGATTTTGCTTTTGGTCTGATATCTGTCCCAATGACATACTGATGGACAAATTTGGTGCCTTAATCAGGTAAACAAGTCAAATTCTTTAATTTTGCTTTTATAATCAGCCTTTGCTGTTAAATCCCCCTCTTTCCTTGTTAAACATAGCCACCTAAAACTGTAGACAGGTATCTTCAAATCTTTTCACCCTCTTGCTTGTCTCAGAACTGAAAATAGCATTTCTGATATGTGAAAGCTTTTTGTTGTATTGGTGGTTTACAGTCAGGTCTTTTGTTTTGTAACTTCTTTCCAGTTGATGAGCATATTGCTTCAGGTGATGTCAGTCAAAAGGGGACACTTCTTGTTTGAATGAAGCAATTGGGAAGTAATTGACAGAAGAGAGAGACAAGGTTAGCGGAAAAGGGAAAGAGTAATTTTAAATAGTTGTAAGACCATTTATGAGAAGCAAATGGATGCTTATTATTCTGTAACCTGGAGGAAGAAATGAGTTTTAGAACACAGCAGTAAATATGGGTAGAGAGAGATAAAATGTTAATCTATGTGATGTGACAATATAAAAAGTGTGTTTGTAAGAGCAGAAGCACCTAAAGTGACATTCAGTGGTTGGAAGAAGAAACCAAATGTGAAAGCAACATTCAAATCACATTACAGCCATTTGACCTGGGGTCAGTACCTGCTGTATGTGGTATTGCCATGGAAAATAAAAGGTCCTCCAGAGCCCTGAGATGAGAAGAAGCACCAGCTGCAGTGGAAAAACTTTTTGCTTTTAAACAATTTTTTTTTATTACATAAGCATTCACATTTACTGAAAATGTTATTAATTTGGTTTATTAAAGTTGTATCCGATCTATCAAAAAGGTGAAATTGAAAGATGCTATTTTCTTCCTGGGCTGGACTTCATTATTATGATTTTAGTTAAGTGCAGGCTTTGCTTTGAAATAACTGAAACAGGACTAGTTGGAAATTAGGAAAAGAAATCAAGGCTATCTCAAAATAACATTCAGTGATAATATCAAGAGGAATCACTGTGACGTGCAGCTGTATTCCACAGTGTTTTGTATCTGTGGCTTTCCTTCTTATCCAAAGGCTATTCTCAGGCATGCTGAGATTTAAGGCCTTAAAGTGATTCTTACAAGACCAGTGCTTTGTTCAAGTTTCTCTCTGTTACGTTAGCTTTGCTCAGGGTCAGGCAGTTCATGTGTAAATATTTAAACAAAACAAATGGAAGGAGGAAAGAAAGGAGGAGGGAAGTTCAGTCACGTATCAAAATGATCTCTGTTGCATTCATAAGTTCTTCAACTATCCTTGGAGCACTGCTGAATAATCTGTGAAAGTTGTTGTCTGGTACAGTAGTTTCATAGCAGTCCACACTGCATCAGAGAAAACATATATCTGTACAGTCAAAAGATGTATGATTCCCATATCTGATCATAAGGGTTTCTGAAGGCCCAGCCTCCAGCTGAGGTGACCCAGAAGTTACCCTCTCCCTTGCAGGATTATACATGTTTATGTATGGAAGTTTAAATATCTCATTCGTGATAAGGAATGTAGATAAACAATGTGCTAATGAGATTGCATTTGAACACTTTGCTCTTCTTGTTTTCAGCTAAAACAAAGTTTTGTGGTCAGCTGTTCATTTTTGTTTCCTACTGTAACCCATTCTTATGAGTGATGCAATCTCACTAAGACTTGACCAGTGCCACGTTGTGCTATGTACTGCACATGCATGTTAATTCCTTCCTTGTTCTTAAAAGAAAATCCAGTAAAGAAGCCTAAGGAATAGAACAGGCAGAATAATTTCTACCATGCTTCAGGTTTCTGTTAGGTCACTTAGCTCAGTGAACTGGTAAATAATGCAGTATTTGCACTGGTATAATAGGAACAACAACAACAAAAGTCACCTGTTCATCCCTTTTGGATGAGGGTTAGCCAACATAAAACATATTCAAGTGCCCACTTCTGAGGTTTTTATCATATAAATAACTCTGAAGCTTAATACTACAGGATAGCTGCAGGGTAACACTCACTAGACACTTGGCATTGTGTGAAATGTAAGTGAAAATATTGCCATGATGTGTGTGAACAAAGCTGCTGTCATAGAGTCTGTCAGATGCCAAAGGTGCTCTCTTAAATATTATATAAAAAAATCAAAAAGGAGTAGAACAAGTTGGGACCAATATATTATGTGAGATGGTGACTAACTCAAAAAGCTGAGGTCAAGCATCATCCCTGAAGGCATTCAGATATAGACTTTTCACAATTGTTTTTGTTTACAGCAGTGCTTGAAATGTAAAACGTGGCAACGATAATGTGTTTCATTTGGATATTTAGGAATAAAGTTGGTAATCAGATTTAAATAGGAAAGGAAGGATTAAAAGGATGGGAAAATGGTTGATTTGTATTTCCAGGGCTTATAAACACAGATTTTGATGGACCATATGGTCTTCTGTCTCTTTGATACTGCACTTAATGCTTCTACCATGCTAATATCCCTAATCTTTATTTTAATTGTTTTTAAATGTTCTTGTTTATAGAAGAGAGAAAATATTCAGTACACACAGGACTGGAAAAGGCCTGTCTGCTATGCAGAACACTTTGTGTGCAGATGGGAGCTTTATGGCAGGCAGCCTGGTTAGCCCATAGGGTGGCTTGTACGGCAAAACTCTCTTGTGTAGACAGGGTGCTGGAGCCCATTTCCTTTTACAGTATGTACAGTCAATGCTTTTCATTTTGCAGTTCAATACATCTTAATTTTCTTCCTTCTTATATCCACTCCTGGTCTGTATGTTTCAATATAAAGTAGATTTTCAATTCAGCGACCAATTTTCTCTTTATAGTATTATTGCTGGAGACTGACATTTAAATGCAGTCTTGTTTCATAAAGGGTACAGTACAGGAGGGAAATGATTTAAAAATTTTGCCACGAGTCCTTGAGGATGCAAGGTTGAATACTGTTTGCAGAAGTCAATAGGGTTGTTGTACACAGACTTTGTGTGTGCGAGCACAGGAGGCTGAAACAAATCAATTTCCATTGACTTGTCTAGCAAAGGAGCCATTATCTAGAACTGAATAGCCATTGCTCCTGTAATATAATGTGAAAACTTATTGTAGTTTTACTGAGAAGTAGGTTATGATGAAATTATTTGTTTAAAAGCAAAGTGAAGATGTCTTCTGAATATAAATTTTGGAGGTATTGATTGAAACTTGTTGATGAATGAATCGTGTTTACTTTTTAAAGCTGTTGTCAAAAGTACTTTCAATCTGACATTGACAATGGAGTTTATTGGTAAAATTTGCTGGCATTTATTCAAATAGAAGAAGCAATTACAGTCCTAGGGAAAGTGACACTATTTAAAGAAACGCAGTGGTAATGCTTGAAGGACCAGCTCCTTCACATTTAAAAACTAGCTGGACTCATAAATTCAGTTCATCAGCAGATCTCCTTATAAGACTGCCTACCCTGAGCTCTGTGCTTTACATTAGCTCTCCTGCTTAGTGTATTACCAGTAAATAGTTGAAATTCCCTGTAGTAGTAACATTTAAGGCCTGAATCACTGAAGTTTTTATGCTTCCCTTTGTGCATGGTTGATGTTAACAGAGGAAGATGTTTGAGGTCTGAAAAGGATTTATGCA
Organism: Elanus axillaris; assembly: GCA_026212715.1. Lineage (NCBI taxonomy): Eukaryota > Metazoa > Chordata > Aves > Accipitriformes > Accipitridae > Elanus > Elanus axillaris. Next base: position 5,268,847 of record JANZLQ010000040.1, read on the forward strand.
GTAAAATTGGCTGATCACATCTTTTCTTTATTCTCCATGCCTCTTTCTTTGTGCATCTTTTCCCAATCTATGCTACAGCTCAGGGGTATAAGCAGTAACTCAATGGAGTCCACTTAAGGGAACTCCTGTGAAAGGGCTAACTATCAGCAAAACCAGTTTCTGAACAGCAAATCATTCTAATAGGAAAAAAAGAATTTTAACAAAAATTCCATGAAGTCTGTAAAAATTAGCACTTGCAATAGGAAAACTTCGTTAAAAGGAGTAAGTGCCACTTTAAGAAGCACATTGTAAATTTAATGTACATGAATGTAAAAGGACAGTGAACTGCCTGCGTGCTATGTTTCTGCTCATTATTCATTCTTTGGAGGAAAAACCCCAAAACAACCCCCAAACAAAAAACTCCAAACTACGATTTTTGCAGTGAATTTATGCATATAAATGGATTCTGGTGTTAGATGGCACAGAACATGCCCAGCTTCAACAGAGCAAGATTTCCCCATAGTATTTGTACAAAAATGCTATTCTATCCATTTTCATTTACTCCCAGAATGAATGTGCAGTAAAGGGAATTGCCTTTGACATGTGTCTGTTTGTGGCTGAAGCACTGCACGTGCCATCACATCTGTGACTTTCTGCTATAAACTATTATCAATGGGAGTCACATTTGTGACATATAGCTCTGCTGCTGCACAGTAATGACATCGACAAATTCTCATTTGGGTCTAAGCCTCTTTTAATCTAAGATTTCTTTGTCATTCTGGATTTGCTGGTAAAAATGAACAAACAAAAAAGAAAAACTCCAAACCAACAAATGAATGAATGTAGACTGAAACCAGAGGTAGCTATGAATGGCACTTGCAATCAGCTTTTTTTTTTTTTTTTTAAATGAGTAGAGCATTTTACAGCTAGGAGAAGCTCTCTTGTGTTTTCATTTTATAAAGCAAAATTGTTCTTCTGTGATCAATTGCCTTTAATTGCAGGTAAGCAATGACCTGAGTATTAGAAATATGGCAAAGGAAATGCAAACCTAGAACCTGCTTCTTTCTTCAGTGGGAGAAACTGAATCCAAGTTGGAAACAGAAATCCACAGTCTCAGTTGCTGTAGGTGAAAGGAGCTATCCTAAATTATTGCAAGTAAGAATGCAGTCCTTAGAAATCAATACGTGTTTTAATTCCTATTGTTTTCTGGCAAAGCAACAGAAGAGAGGGATAAGATATGAGCTGTCATTAACAATGGGTCCATTCAGTTAGGTAAGTGGAATTGATCCTCTAACTTCTAATGTTGTCTTCCGATTTTGGGGTTTATTCTCTGAGAGGGATTGAAAGAATCTTTTTGACCAAGTGAAAGCCAGGTGATGTACCTGCAACTAGGTTTTACTGTGTGCAAAAGGCTGCATACTATATATGGTTTGGTTTCTGAGGGGGAGGAAGTGAGAATGCAAAGCCTGGATATTTTGAAGGCTGCTCTGGACACCTTTTGGTGAGCTCTGTGGAGTTGTAGCTCATGGGCAGCAAGTTTGTTTCCTCCTTGCTCTTCCATAGCCTGGGGTTACAGTTTGAATGTCCTATTTCTGGCAACATCCTACAGTAAAACAAAATTCAAAAGTTTACATTGCTTTCTGAATTATCAGCATGAATCCATTAGAATGTGAGAAGTGCATGAGTTTGAAGAGTAGATGTCTATACTTTCTTTAATGGGTTTGGATAAATCCTCTGTGGTTACAAGAAGCCAGAGTAATTCTGCTATTGGCAACTTCCCCAGCTTTGCACCATCACAGCTAAGAGCTGATCAGGCTGGCTTATTCTTACTTGTACTTGATTAACATATTCTTTTGACATTCTGTGTATGCAGCATGTGTTTTAAATTTTAATAAAACACAGACCTTATGCTGCTTGTTTGTCAGCATCCTCCTTAAGAATTCTCTGTGCGGAAGAAAAGTTGAGTGAAATATATTGCAAATCAAACAATGCCATTTGTAAGCCTCTGCTTTCAGAAGTTAATTATTATTTATACACTGGAGCCTCTGTAACAGCCTCAAAAGTTCCTCTGCAAGGAAAGCAGGTGAACTTCATGGTAGTAAGAGACCATATAAACGTGCAGTCAAAGCAACGTTGGTGGAAATGAACTACAAACGTTCTTTTCTCTCAGGTACACTGAATCTATGCTTGAAAGGCCTACGTTGGGCCTGATTTCATTCTAATTTAAAGTAGTTTTGCCCTTGATTTTTAGTCATTCACTTTGGCAACGTAGCTAAATTACTGTAATGATCAGTTGTCTCTCTCTTCCCTTGTCTGCTCATGCCTGCTACTTCCTTGCTCGAGCACTAGTGCTCGTCTGATACCTTGAACTAAATTGTGGGGAAAAAAAAATCTTGGAGGAGGAAAAAAAAAAAAAAAAAAGATCATTATCTCCTGTTAGTTCAGCTTCCTGAACACAACCTCTGCAGGATCAGAGAGCAAGTAAGCGCACGGGGGAGGGGGCAGGTATACCTCTCTAACAGCTGGGGAAGAACAGGAATGGGGTGCAGAATTAACCCTTCTTGCAGCTGGCTATTAAATTTGTCTAACTTTAGGCTTGAGGTCCCCTTTTCAAGAATTACAGTTTGGATTTATAGTAACTCCTTAGAAGCTAGTTAAAATTAGGCTTCAAACTCTTTTGTCACTTTATGCACACAAATCTGATTGTGATTGGATATTTAATTACCTAATACATAAATACTCATCCACAGTACACACATATGAAGGAACACAAGAATTGCCCAGGTGAAATCGTACTGCAGTTCTAAAAGTCAGATCTGAAAATGTTTAGGGATGAGATATAGAAGTGAAAGGCACTGTTTAATGTAGAGAATCTACAGGAATGGGGAGGGCAGGAAGTCATCTCCATGCTTTAAATTAAATTAATGAGAGCAAATGCTAGTTTGGGCTGTGATGGAGAGGGCTGTGATAGTTTCAAATACTAATAGATTAATAAGATAATTTTCAGTCTGCTCACTAATTCAGAGTTTGAAAGGACTGCCCTGTGGTAGACTGTTCACAGATCCAGGCTCAGGCTTGGCTTAGGCTCTGCTGAGTTACCAATGTCCTGTCTGACCAGGGCATGGTCTCCCCCGCTAAGGAAAGGCATTCCTTCCAGTCCTACCTTTGCTAGTTTACTGTCTCTGTGTAATGCCTAAATGCAGGATGCAGCCCGACAGCACAGTGCCTGCCATGGGCTCTGCTGCCTGGGCCAGTGCCTTGGCTCTTGTCAAGAGGAAAGAGAACAGAGCGAGCGCCTGGAGGTCTGCAGGGCCTGGGAGGCTGAGCTCTCCTGTATTTCTGTGTGTGATCCTGGAAACAGGGAAGTGTGAGACAGTGCCATGCACCAGTCACCATGCACATCAAAATCCAAAACCCAGGAATGAACAATCCTGCTTTTACTTGTGCCAAAGATGAATATGACAGCACGACCAGTCACAACGAAATGAAGAGAAAAAGATCTTATATTCTCATTCTCTGTGACTTTTCCCATATATCAGCTCATGTGTTTATTCTGTAGACAAAGATAGGTTTTCCTTTCTGTTGTGTAAAGTGTCAGCATAAGTACAAGGGAAGGAAATAAAACAGGGGTTTGAGTGCTTAAGGATGCCAATCAGTTCCTGAAGTGCAGTGGGAATTAGGTGGCCTGCGTGGGAGCTGATAAATGACACTCCATGTGGATAGTCATTGGAGACACATAGACACGGTTCTAAATCTAGCCCTAAATTCATATGCATCTGTCCAGCTTAAGGCAAATTGTAACATGAAGGTAGTTTTCGCTGGCTTGTAGTGTTGCCAAGTTACCTACCATGTAGATTCTCTGAAATTGCTATCTTGGTGGCAGTAAGCAGACAGGAGTACAAAGTACACAATAGCAAAGGAAAGCAGACCACACAACCATGGCCCAGAGGAAGCATAAAAGCTTTTTTTTCCTGGATCATATAATCAGATCTGTGTTAGTTGATCATTGAAGCTGTATCACAGTGACTTTCTATGGTTATTTAATACAAAGCCCAGGACACTACAGAGTGTGCAGAACCCATTAAAAGCAACATTTGGAAAAATGAGTGTGGTACTGTACAGCCTTTGAAATTGCTTTTCATAAGTTATTTCTCACCAATCAAACAGAACCTGTGAGGGAATAAAAAGAACCAAGCAGGATGTGACAGGTACTTAGCTTAAGAAGAAAATGGGCATATCTGTGTTATTGTTTTCTACTACAGTAATAATCAGAATACACTTACAAGTGATTTTTCTGTACTCTAGATTCAAGTAGAAAATCTATAGTTTACCATTTTAAGACATTCAGTACTCTTCTCCCTCCCCACAAGTTAACATCAGGTACGGCTGCCTCCTAATCTTTTATCTACTGGCTATTACATTGTGGTATATGTTTGTGGATTTTTGTTTTATGGGGCTGATCCTTTGCTTTATGCACACTGAGAGATATAAGGCTGCACTGTGGCCCTGGACCAGAAATGTACAGGGATACGTGCAAAGGTGTCAGTAGCTTTTGTGACAGTTTCTCTGGATGCAGACACAGCATTCAACCAATATGCCTGGCACTTTTCTGCTTTCTTCCAGTGGTGTAGAATCTTCCAGAGAGATTTGCAGGAAGGTGGTATGATGAGGTAAGGTGTAGCTGTAGTGCTGAGCAGCCACGAGGCAGATCGCATCTTTCCCTAGCGATGACTTCTGCAGTTGCGACACAGCATGAGGTCTGGAGTCATCTAGTTCTTAAGCTTGCCTGAACAAGGAGTGCATAGCTGTAATGCTGAGGCTGCCATACAGACTTCAACTGCAATCTTCTTTTGTAGGAATAAGTAATCTGGCCAGTGAAATCATTACCCAGTCTCCGGGTGCCTACATTGCAAGATGGAGCAGAAAGACAGGCAGGTAGTCATGTCCACTGTAAGGCATGCAGACCCTGAATTTTGCCTGCCCACAGAGGACCATGAGGAGCTTAATTGCAGTCTTTATTGAGTTCATAGTTAGAATTGAAATCCAATTTACTCATCATATGGTCACTGTTTCTTGTCACCTGGAAGACGTTATATCTCAAATATGAGCAGAGTGATGCTGAGACCATGACTCATATGACTAAGATGAAAAGCTCTTCAACAGAAAAGCAACTTTAGCCCCCTATATAATATATATATCTATATATCTATATATATAAAAGTCTAAACAAAACTTTATAGATGACATATTGGCAAAACACTGCCAGAATAAATTTTTATGTGGGTATAAAAATATGCTCAGTGGGTGTAAATTTTATATGCATTTCAAAATCTAAACTTGACAAATTGATGGGTTTGCAGGGCATATCTATATTCTTTTTTTTTTTTTAAGGTGATAAAAAATTCAAGAGGTGTAGGCTCAGATAAAAATAAATGTGATCACATAATGTATTTTATTTAATTTATGAAGCACTACCTGTCCTCCTTTAACAGGCTACTCAAGACATGTTAAAATGTTCTAATGCTATGAGTGTATGAGCTTATTGCCTGAGAATGTTAATGCATTCGTTAACTTTAAGTGCTTTCCTTGGTTATAAGTGTAGATGGCACTTTTGTACCACTGTTTACCTGTGCTTGCTGTTATTCACTATTCTTTTGCTTTCTTCTCAGCTTTGATGCTGTCCAGTTACAGTTTCTTTACCTTGACAGTTCCTATTAGCAGATGCTATTGTGCACCTGTGGTTGGATTGTAAAGAAAGAGCCTTCTCGCATCCTTTCCCTGATCTTTCCACCTTTTTTTTTTGCATAGTACTTTGCTTTTCTTTCAGTTAAAGCCTTGGTTCTGTAAGAAACACATTGGAGTACTTATCTTCATTAATGCCTAGTGGTCTTTCTACACATTTTGTTATGCTTATCTGACTGGGATAAAACACGTCTACCTGACTAAGCTTTATATTTTGGAGTGTCCTAGGACAGGTTTCACTGAGAGCCAAAAGCTCCCAAAGGAAAATGATACAGGCTTTTTTTGGCCTGCTTAAGTTCATGAACTTTCAACTTTCATGTCAAAAGTATGCGAAATCTGCATTTACCATGCAGTGCCCTAGACTTAGGTATATTAGCAGGCTCACCAGGTACTATATCAGCCTCTCGTCTTCCCTGACACATCAGAGCTCCACTGCAGGGAGAGTGGAGACAAGGTTTCTTTTTTGTCACGCCATGAAGCACTGGTACTGCATTAAATAACAGTCTCAGTGATCAAAATGATCTTGGCATCTGATAAGGTCTTGTGACCAATGTCAGTATCTGTAGTATGGTCTATAAAGGGTCCTGGAAATTGTATGAAGTGCTTGCTTCTGGCTGTAAACACCTCTTTTCTTATCTGGCACTGAAAAATCAGAAAAGGAGACTGTACTAATGGAAAGGTGTACTTCACCACCAAACTGCAGGTGCAGTATTAAAAGGACACACAATATTTGTAGCATTTCATAGTAATTAATAATGACCCTTTTACACTCTTGTGCTCTGGCTTCTTGCTACTTCGCTGCTCTAAGCCTTCCACATAAAAAATGCTAGTGATAATGTTGCCTATAATAGTGTATCTGTTCCAGGAAATAATCATGGTTGCTTGGATGGGAGTTGGCTGATTGCTGAGCAAAATTCAGACCGGTAGCTGCACACCTGCAGCCTGACAAGGCTTAGCCTTGACCTGGGGGGGACAGAAAAACATCAGGCTGTGCCTTGAGCAGCAAAGGAGGCTTGGAAAATGCCATTGTGTTTGTGGAAAGCCCCTGGAGTATACAGCCTGCATGGCTGCAAGACAGTCTTACTGTTGAAAAGACTGGCAGTGAGAAATTGCAAACAGGGTAAACACATCGTTTATACCCTCCAGCTAGTGCATATCTTGGGACAGATGTTTGATGGAAAGCATTTGCTGGAAAGAAGCTGAAATAAACACACATTATTCATTTGGAAGGCAATGATGAGAATTATGAAGCTGGTGGAGGGAGCAAGGGTCAGTAAAAGTTAATTTGGAAAACTTATCTTTGCCAAAATGAAACAATTAGACTATCTAGAGAAAGCATGGCTATGTTGGAACAAGGAAATACTCTTGGCAGACACATGATCATATTCTGTGCACTGCTATTTATGAGCAAATGCAGAATCTTGCTCTTGGCCTAATGTGATGTTGAATTATTGAATCTTCCTAGTTAATTTGCTTTTAAACAATCTATAAAGTCTAAAAAAGTGATTGGATAGAGTTTAAATTTGCACAGAGTCTGTTTTGAGCAGTTTAGTTGTTTAAGTCTGAAGCATGACTTTTCTGAAACATACTTGCTCTATGATCCCCATCTTAAGCTATCGACGTCAGCGGGAATCGTGTAACTGATTTAAGGGTATTAGATCAGGTCTTATATATTTCTCTTCAAGACACATCTCTAGACTTTGTTAATAAATTACTTTGCACTTGGGTAATCTTAACAGTGCAAACTCAATATAGCTTTGGGAGAGGGGAGGTGAATTCTGTTCTGCTTCATGTACAGATGAAACCATGAGTTAACTACTAATTCTTTATTATTGATTACTCAATACTCGTTGGTAGTGATTTTTGTGAAATAGGGTAGAAACACCACTTCATTTTCAGTTCCCAGGTTGCATTTATAGTTGATAGTTAAAGCAAAAGTAAAACAACCACAACAAAACAGACTTGTAAACTGAACACCTTTTATGTAGAAGTCAAAGAAAGGATTCTTCCAGTACTAGCTCATGAAATGTACCAGTATTTTAAGAAAGGGATTTAGTTAGTCTTAGTATGGAGAACCCAGATTTGATGTGAGAGTATGATCTCATTATCATACTTGTTTCTGAAATGAAGCATCAAATGCCTGAATCTTTCATGTACATCAGCATGGTCTCTGAAGATATTCTTGCAGATTGGCACCTGTTATTTTCTGTGTGTGTAAAGAACAAAGATGTCTTAACTGGCTTACTGGAGTACTTGGCTAGTTTTATGATATCGTTTGCAATCATGAGCTACACATATCAGCAGTTTCTTGTTACTTTTACATTTGGCTCTGTGCATTATGGACTGTGAACTGATCTGGAGAATGCCTCAGGATATGAAAATCTTAGAATAACAGAGCTCATTATAGGCTAGAAAGACAACATGTAGGAGAAAAGATTCCACCTTTTCCCTTAATTTTCATCGGGGTTCACTTTTTTGAGAGAGAGAGGGTGGGAGAAAAAGGGTATGATTAGCCTAAAATATGAAGGTCAATAAATCACCAATGACAGGTTAGATCAATACATGCTAAATTTAGAGTTTTAGTAGAAGTGGCAAAGAAACAGCAGAAACATATCTATTTTGTCTGTGTCTGTAAAAGGAAAGAAGTGTTATAACCTATAGAATAAACCCTGCTTGTAGGCATCTGCTGAGAGGAGTATTGAATTTTTGAATGCTGAAGTATTTAATCAGAAACTTAATCTGAAGACACTAGAATAGGGTAGAGCCAGTTACAACACAGAGGTGTTGAAGAGCAGGGAAGGAAGCACGTAGATTATGAATGACATGACCAGTGTGTTCCTTAGATATATGGTACATTGTAGGCTGTTAAAAAAAGGAGGACGAGACAGGTCTCAAGAGTGGGGGAAATGAGTGCTGCTTTCAAGACTTCACAATAAGTTATTTTTGGCATCAGGCTGCAGAAGGAAACTGATCAAAGGAGATGGACAAATAGTTAAAACTTGGACATGGAAATTATTAGTCAGAAGGGAAAGAATGTGTTTTCCCTCCTTTTGACCCTGTACCACAGAAGAAAACTACCAGTAATGTGGAGAGGAGGCTTGTGTACCATACCACCAAGAGAGCAGGATATCAAAATGCTGCTTGCTTGGGCTTAAAGAGCATTTTTCTTTGTGCATTTAGTTCAAAGCAAGCCAGAAATTGCAAGCAGAACTCAAAGCCATTGTGGTTTCACCTCATTTTTATATAGAGCCCACTGAGGTTTAAGTGATTTAATCCTGAAGCTGTAAATCTGGGTAGGTTCACACAGAATTTAGTAAAAGGTTATTTGAAAGAATTGCAAACTCCAAAAGATGTCAGAGAACTTTGGCTGAGCTTGTTACTTGCAAGTAATGGAACAGGAGGTCAGGGGACTTCTCCAGGATTCTCAAAGTTGCTGGGAAAATTTTTCATAGCTCTGCTTCTACTAAGACTGTGGCCAGCTGCATCGTAGGTGCCTGCATGGGGTCAGAATAATTGCACTGAATTTATAGTAGGGGACATTCATGAAACTTGTTATCTAAAAGTGCCCTTGATTTCAAGGATCTCCTTATTCAGGAGAATAAAAACAAGGCAAAAATGCTAAGCATAGAGTTATGCTTATAATGGTGGTTGTAAACCGAAAAAAGGAGGAGACAGTGAGGGGAGTGGAGCAATTATTTGCACAGAAGTAGTGGTGTAAGAGTCTACCAAGAGTCAGTACCCTTGGATTCTGGCTGAGGCTGTGATGTCACTACCTTGATACATTTCCTTGAGCTCTCTTTTTCTGCTCTGACTGCCATTATAGTGGCAGCTGCTTGTTTCCCAGTTTATATCATGTGATCTGTGAAATATTTTTAAGTGGCTGCAATGCGGTGCTCATGCTTACTTAGCTTATTCTAATTAAGTGAAACTTTTTCTCATGCTCCATGGTAGCCATGACAATTCCTGCATTTTCTCTAGCAAAAAAGACTGTTAGATGATTAAATCCCTCTTGGGGTTCAATTAATTTCCCTCTAACAAGCTCCCTTTCTCTTTCCCCTCCTTCCTAGCCTTTCTCAGTCTTCAAATCAGCAGCAAGCCCTGAATTGTGCTGTTTGGTTTGGGAACCTGCTGTTCCATGTCTCCCATCCCTTCCTTGAGAAATGTTGCAAGCGTCAGCCCAAGCAAGTGTGGACAGTGTCATTCTCTGCCTTTGTGCCACAGGACTCAATGTTGTCTCAGTTAACCACTTGCTCATTTATAGTTATGGAGTATTTTAAAGTTGAAATTGATGTTTCTTTACTGAGTAGGTGTGTGTACATACTGGGACCATGTGGGAAAATGCTTGCTTTGGTCAATGACTGCATTTTCCTCCCTCCTCCACAGAAAATAAGGATGAAATAATTTTGAAAAGAATTATTTTGTCTTAAATTTTTTTTTCTGTAGAAGAATAAGAAGAAGAGTGTTTAAATACAGGTTTAATATTCTGTGTCATGGTAGAAGACATTTATATAGCTTACTCAATTTTAATAAATATATTTACCTCTTACCTTAATAGCACTATTGTGGCTTTAAGTGGTCTGTGTAAAACACTTTAAAAGGGGTACATCTGTTGGAAAACCAGGATACATCTTAAGGAAACAGGCACAAAGCTGAGGTATCAGAATCACTTGCTGTTTCTGAAAATCTTGGTCAAACTTGCCCCCAAATATAGACATGGAGCTGAGGTACAAAGTGTATGTTTCTCAGTGATAATTTTTGCCTTTAATGACTAAAATAGCTGTTCCAGAAATAGTCATACATTTTGGATCATTATCTTTTAATCAAGCTCCTGTGCTCTACCTCTAGAAAATTACCACCTACTGAAACAGAGCTACAGAAGTATCTTGAGTGTCTTAAGTTCTTCCAGCCTTTAAAAAAAGCCTTTTAAAAGATTGAGATTTTGCTCCCAGTCATGCTGGTATCAATCTTGGATAACAATACTGATGTTGATGCAATTGCATCAGCTTAACACTGGTGTCAATGATGTCAAAATCTGGCTTAATATCCAACACTTTCTACCTCAAAAGCCAAATAGATTGTTTCAAAATTGAAGTTGTAACTCTGCTGAATTCCACTTTCTACAGAAAATCATTCATTACCTTTTAAAATCTATGGGACCTTGTTATAGTAATGGCAAGAGCCTTTCCTTTACACTCATAATCAGTATTGATTATAATGCGAGATGAAGAGTCCTCTGGTAGAATAACATTACTGTCTGATTTAATAAGATAATTGCTATCTTTATTCATAAATATTGTGTTTTATTGCTTTCTGTTAGTGTGGCACATGTGGGATTCATAATTTATTTCAATTACACCAGTCATCAGAGAAGCTAGTGAAATGTGATATTAGCAATGCTGCTTTTACTGTACCACCGTAGATTTTCTGGAAATGGACAGGCACATCCTATATGGGACAAGACCTTTTTTTCCTGTCTTTAAAGAGCACCTTGTATATGTGCTGATCAGGTCTAAATAGTAAAGAAAAATTAATCTAGATGGCTTAGGACACTTCCAACCTGAGTACCAGGAATTTGAGCTAAAAGGAAGAAGGCAGGGATGAAGGAGGGAGAGACAAATGGGGAATTGAAAGAGAGTAGGCAGGAGAGAAGGAGAAAGGTGAGAGGAGTCTCAGAGGTGATGAAGAGAATGAAGGCGAGGAAAGAGAGAGGGTGTGAAGTGCTTTGGAAGCAGGAGGAGAATTACAAATGCATTTTATATGTGCAAAACACATTTGGCTGGACAAAAGAACTGGAAGGCAATAATAAACATATAAGAAGATAAAGCTGTTTTTCCTCCGATTCCTACATTTGTGGGCTCACTGAAAATTTCCCCTAATTTACACTTCTCAAGAAATGCAACACTCACAAGCTTTATGCAGCTTTACTTCACACCCTCATATCACAGCCCATAGTCTCTGAGTCATACTCTCCCTTTCATCAGACCTCAGAGCTTGTGAAACTCAGGCTGAATTATAATGCACTTGTTGGTCCCTTTCAGCTCTATTTTGGGGTCCTCTGGATTCTGTATTTGGATTTTGCTGGGACACAGACTAAAGTCCTTTCCTTTGACTTGGTCTTGTGGCAGGATCAAAAGTGGCAGCTATGGATCCAAGGTTCATTAGCAGTGACTGTGGGAAGAGGTCAGATTGAGCACCCAGAGTCTGCAGGAGACTTCTTTAGGGGCTACTCTTGGAAGAAAAGTAGAGGAAAATCAGGGTCGTTTCAAGGAAGGAAAAAGGGATATTGTTAGAAGGGGGGTTTCTAACATGTGCTTAGGGGATGTTGCAGAGAAGTAGCTGCTCCAGCACTCCCGTCCCTCTCTTGTTCTCAAGGGCAATGCCTCCTGGACATTGTGTCTGGGTTTTGGTGGCATATACGATGACACTCTTCCTTCTGTTTTTTCCTGCATTCAGCCTGGCAACTCTCCTTAGTCCTGACATGTAGTTTTTCAGTGGCAATTATAGCGGTAATAGTAATTTACATGGACAGTAACATTAGGAAAATGTGCTTCTGTCCATGCTCTAAAGTGATTTTTACAATCTTGGAAATTTTCAGGTGGCCAGCCAGCTCTTCAGAGCTCCTGATTAACAGCACCTCAGAGCACCAACAGGGGAAAACATGTAGAAACTCTAGTAACTTTTTGTGATGCTGTAACAGATTGTACTGAGAAAAACCTGTTTTTCAGGTGGAGTGTGATGCGTTCTTGGCATTATGCAGCTTTCAAGCAGCCTGATGTAATGCCCACTATCTTTTATTATTTATAAAAGACATTTTGGTTTTTTTATCATGCTGCAAAAGACCACCTTGTTACTCTCTGAAGTTCAGGCAGGTCAGGAGACAATATTGGAAATTGAACTTTTCAACCTGGTGGCCCCTGCTGTCATGGCAGGCAGCAGTCTGACAGGAACACAAGTTCAGCAATAGAGAATAGTAATGAAAAATGTGGCTTTGCAACTTTTCTCTGTCAATAACAAAGCTCATCTTTTTGTGCCAGCAAGACATTGCATGCAGCACACATTTCAAATTCAGTTAATCTCAAAATAATTCAAAAATCAAAGAGCTTATTCAACCATCAAGACATACCAGATTGACTCACTGTGTATTCATGGAGGGGATAGCAGAGAGAAAAAGAATTCAATATCAGAATCAGTAAAAGCAGCACCAGTTTTTGTTCAGTCTAAATTGTTTTTAGACCACACGAGCACACTATGAATGCTAAAAGAGGTACCAAAAGAATATTTTATGATTGCATTGTTTGCATTACTCATCTAGGAATAAAATTCACAAAGGTGGCAGTTGTACATATGTGCACATGCTCTTTCTCCCTCACTGCGAGAACTTGCATATTTTTAACACTATTTCAGGGCTGTGTATGCATCTGTACGCACCTGACATTCAAATCCAGTGTCATAGAGCATGTGCGCATGCAGCTGATGGGCTAAGAGATTTTGCTGTGGTATTAGTATTTGCTTACCCAGTTGCAATGTTTCCTGTTTTGAATGTTGCATGGAGAATAATTTAGACACCATTAGAAGAAGAACTGCTGCTGCCAAATTAATATGTTTATAACAGGGCACCTGCTAGAGATAGACAGTGCCTATAGCAGGTGGACATATATGAATGGCACTTTCTTGTTAAGTAAAAGAACGTATTTACCTGTAAAGCATGTCAGGATGCAAGACTGCACCTCAGATTAATAGCATGGTCTCAGGACACCAGTGCTGCTCTGTGCCCCTCAGCAGAAAGTGAGGTGGGTCAGCACATGGTTCAGGTCACTGAGATCGGGACTGAGAGCGATGGGAACTGGGAGGCGACAAAGTAGAGGAGCCTGTCCTTGCAGCTGAGCACAGGGAATACCTGGGAGCCCATGGGGCACCCTTGGTCGTGCTACTTGCTTAATGATCAGCTTAGGCTGAGCTGTTGTAGGATATATGAATCAAAGGCTCCCCTCACTGCTCCACCTAACACTTCTGAGTAAGAATGGATTATTTGACAATAAATTGCTCTCATATCTTAGGCTCTAAATTTATGTCATCCCCATTTTGTATTTTATATGCATCTTAGAAGTTTTCCAGACACTGAGCACTGAATTGCTGCAGACACGCAACCTAGTTCTACCATTCTCCTGCATGAAGTGTGAAGGGCTTTTATTCTGGAAACTTGTAGACAGCTGAATAAACTAGTTTCTTTCACCTGTTAGTTATGGAGGCTTTGTTTGTCTTTGCACAGCAGAATGTAATCCAATATAACTCAATTACGGACCCCTCTCTTAATTGTCAGTCAAACAGTGAAGATGGAACAGTCATGAAACACTTACCTTTATTCAATAGGGAAGTGTGCCAGCACCAAGGTAAAAGGCATGATGTGACATGAGATGACTTTGATTTCCATGGAGAATTCACCAGGGTGATGCTTGCAGAATTGGGGTCACATGATAAGCATTTAACCAGGTAACAGCCAAATAATGAAAGAAAAAACCCCAAACCCATATGATTTCTGCATAACCTCGAAAGATGATTCTTTTTTCCTTCACATATTTCATGCAGTATTTCATTACCGAATGGTGGGGCTGCTGTGGGATAAAGATTCTAAGCTTCTGCTTGAAGCAGGAGCTCTTGGGTCATGTCAATGTTTGAATAAACTATTTCACTAGCTTCTAGCCCACTCAGTAGTGGAGGGAAAAAAGTTTGGCAATACCACTTAACTGTGCTTTTAGGGAGGTATAGTGTTTTAAGAACAGGTAGATGGGATCATATGGGGGAATCCACTCTTCTGTCCTCTCTCTGGCAGTGATCAAATATCAAGAGTTACAGCTAAAATATGTGGGTTTTTTTCCTCCCGGTTTCCAGCAGTCAGAGATTTTCACTAGTCTGCAGGTATGTGGAAACTGATTGCACATCTGTCTATTACCTATTTCCACTACTCATGAGATCTTTAATTCCTCTTCTGAATTGAGGTCAGCAATGGCATGTCACAGCAGAGGGAGCCTGAAGGTAGGGCTAGAAAACCTGTTTGCTGTGTATAACTGTCCCATAAACCTGGCTTTGGTGCGTTTTGGCAAGATTTACTCAGTGTCCCCTCCTAAAAGACTTTTTCTTACCTTATAATATCTAAAATCACCTAAAATTTCATCAGCCTTGTGCTGCATTCCCAGGCAGCTCTGCCGCAGGTTTCTCAACTCGCTGCCAGTCCGTGGAGTCATGATAAACTGGGTCGCACCCATGAGGGAGAACAAAAGATAAAAGGAGATTACATGAGCATATTTGCTGTTGAACTCTTGCTTTAGTTGTTCCTGTTGACGTTAGTGCTGCTATATGTTCTTTATGTTAACATCAATTATTTATCTTCCTTTGGCAGCATGCCACTTTTCCACCCGCTTTCAAGTGACTGATGTGGTGAAGTAATGAGAGATGGCACACCACGCACCAGCACTCCTCAGCTCAACTAGGGGGGCATGAGTGAACAATGAATGCTCTAGCTTTTAGACATATGTTTTTTTTCAACAACATAGGTGGGGTTACTTACTTTCCCTCCTTGTTCATAAAGGGTCTGGCCCACAGAGTGGTTAGTCCACTTGCCTACCCTACGTGGGCTGCGTGTGACCTGGAGAAGGTTAACCAAGCAAGGGCTGATGTCTCCACTAGCTCCATTTTCTCTCTTTTCACTATTTGGAAAGGGTTCATCAGCAAAGCAGGGGTAGGCTAGCCTGGCTTCTAGGCTGCTTGCTCATACAAATACAAGTGCTCCAGGAAGTATTGTCAGGTCCCTGCCACCCTGCCTACTAATAAAATAAAAGCCAGTAAAACCGTAACAGCCTTTTGTGCTGTATGTGGGCATCGATTATGGAGGATTACAGTTGTTGGTATTGACAAACTGAATCAAATTAAAAACTGCCACTGACTGTTCCAGCTCTTTGGTGAGTGAAGAGGGCAAAGGGTGGTGATTCTCTTACTTTCCAAAAGTAACATGGAGGAATAACCCCCAAAATCAGGACAAAGCATTAATGGAATGGAAAACAGCTCAGGGTTCATTGTCTAGTGATCAGCCCTGCAAAGTTGCATCTTTCTTTTTTTGCTTTAGGCTCAAAGTTATAGACTTTCTGTTTGATACTGTCAACTACAATTACTTGCAATCAAACCTTTTAGCTGTCTAGCTGGAACCATTTATTTTTAATGTAAAAGACATAGGCAATTTACAGCAAATAGTAATGGAACTGTATTATAAATGTTAGAGGTTCTGAGCAGGCAATATGTTATAAAACTTTATGTACCCATTTTACACATGCACAGCTCTCTTCAGTTGTAATGAAAAGGCCTAGTTAACATTATTTCTTACATCTTCATTCTCATTAGTGATTTTTTCACATCACAGCACACTCTAGTTCATCAGTGGCCACATTAGAAATACATACGCTCTTACATAACATAAGGACATATCTACAGGCTCTATGAAGCTTTCTTATTATGCAACATTACTGATTACCTTGCAGAATAGAAGTTTGCTGTGCCAGCTTACAAAAGCTGGGGAAGTGCTGGGGAAGAGACAATTCCTACCAAAGCCTTGAGCATTTATCCAAGTATTTTAATTTATGCCACCCAGAAAGGATGAAGCCTCTAAATATATTAGTGAAAATGCATTAAAAATGTCTAGATTTTAAGGTTGATAGTCTGTTTTGGTTTGGAACTTATGGCAATTACTCTTTCTGAAACGTTAGATCAAATATATGAATATTTAAGATTTCATTTGGCTTTCTGTCAAATTCCGAATTAGTGTAAGGACCAGAGCAAGTCTTACATTAGCTGTCAAAATCCAGTCTCTCATGCCTACAGCAGGGAATACAGCATACTTTCTACTGAAGGAAGGCTTAGCTCAGATTTGTTGCTCTAGGTTCTGCTAAAAGTTTAAAGTTTGTAACAAAATCCATCATCCACTCCTTGCTGCTGAGTGTGATGGAAATCCCATCCCTTCTGTAATGATCTGTGTAATTTGGAGTGCACAGGTGCATGTGATGCTCTTTATTGGCTGCATGGAAAGAGCAGACTCAAAGGATCCTCTAAAGTTGCTCTTCAAACACATTGTCCTTTGAGATAGGTGGTTCCAAGTTTAGGTATTTGACTAATCTGATGTGCAGATCTGAAGAATATGGATTTATTATATTGCTTATTGTGTTTTGATTTCTCTGTTTTTCATATTTTCAGAAAAAATACCTCCCATTACTTGTGCCAGGCAGGCCCAGATGAGTAACCTGGGCAGCTCTAGTACTGGTGTCCCAGCCATGCTGAGCTACTTGACCTTTGTGAACCCAAGTTTGGGCTGAGAAGCACAATGTGAAAATAACTGTGTGGAAAAACTGATAATGGAGGATGTCCAAAGCAGATATATTTTCTCTCACATGTATTTCCCAGTTGCCCTCTGCTCATTCCCCAGCATACATCTGCAGGAGTTGGTTGTTGCAGTATAAAGAGGTTGTCTGAAGAAGAAAAATTACCAGTATGGCCAGGCTGTTCAAATAAAATCACTCATTTCTATCCTATTTAGGTTTCTAAACATTTACCCTCTTTCTTGAGCAGAGGCATATAACTGGAGCTATGCTGGCTAATCTCAAAGACTAGAATGTGAGTTCTTGAACATGAAGAGCACAAATCCTTACGGCTTACATAAGAGTTTAGGAGAAATTATTTCTGATACTTCTAAGCGAATTAGCAGCTGTGGCCCACTGACTTCAATGAGATTTGGGTACATGGGGTTCAGATAGACACGTCTGAAAATTCTGTTCTTAGTGCTGTTAGCAAAAAGATGCATGGCAGTTTTTGTATACAGCTAACCTGAATTTGCATCGGTTGATCTTTTGAAAAGAAGGGTGATTTACATTCTGTTAGCACTGATGACAATTATAATGCTAACCCCCTTTTTAAAAAAAAAAAAAAAAGGAGGAAATTTATTTCTTATTCCAAATAACTCTTTTGGGGTAGAACATGTTGCTTTCCGTTACCGTGGTTGGGGGGAAGTTTAAAAGAAAAGACAAAAACAAAAGTGAAGGGCAGAAGAAATGCGAAATAGGACGCCAGGCAGAGGCTTTGTTTGTGTTTATGAAGACAAGCAATTGCAATGAGTATCTGTGAATACTTTTGCATTTAGAAATCATTCTAACATATATAATCCCTCTGGAGGTGATTTTCTAATTAAAACTGACTGAGTTTGTAATCAATAACTTATTTGATCAAACCTACTTTTCAATTCACCATAAACCAATTCACCATAAACAAATGCTTTGCTTTCCAAAGCTATTCACCAAATGAGTAAGATAAATAATTTTTCATGGGTTCTTTGGTTGTGAGCAGTGTGCTATAAACCACTTTCACTGAAAACTAGAAGATTTGTTTGTTTTGAGTTAATGGACAAATCCCATAATATCTTGTTGCTACTCTTAGACTGGATCTAGTTATGGGGTTACACTTCCATATGCCAGTGTTTGTTCTGATTTTACCAGATTTTTCAAGGGTTTCAAGGCCAAGGAAAAAAGGTTCACAGAAGTCTGCTGAATCTTTAGCAACTAGGCAATTAAGCATAAAATGTCTCCAATGTGACAGACAGTTAAATGATAAAATACCTTTCTAGTAACTACCGAAGATAGGAAATATTATGTGAAAGGGGCAGGAAGTGTTTCAAAGGGCACTTGATAATAAAGGGTCTGCAAGTGTTACTTTTAAGTGATTTATTGATTTGTTCAGTGTAGCATGCGAGACTGTACTGATTTATACAGAGTATATACAAGAGCCATGTCATTACAAACTGCAAACCAATCTTTAAGATTAGTTACTGTCCAATAGGTTTTGGAAAGATATACCTGTCCTGCTGCCACCCAGCCCAGAGCACAATGATTAGCTGAAGATGAAAGTTGATGTGAGTAGATCAAAGCTCAGTATATTAGGTCAAGTATTTTTAACGTAGATTTATGAACCAGGATTCTGGTTCATTTTGCATTCCCTTGGGAAAGAAAAATTCAAGTACTCCAAGGATTTTCCTTTTCAATATCTGGAACTTTCTTGCACTTTTCTAATGACATTTCCTTTTCTCTCTGCTTTCTATCCAAACTATCCAACTGTCTTCTGTCTATCCAAACTCCTCTCTTCTTTTTCTTCTACACTTGGGGTGCCAGTACACTATAAGCTATATATCTTAATGGTGTCTTCACCAGTCCCCAGGCATGGGTTTTAGTCTTTATTTCAAGATGCAAAACCTGTTTCTTGGTTCTTGATGTCCCACGTTCAGTCCTACCTGAGAGCCAAGATCAGCATTACTATAGATACATCTAGTTTTCAAATGATAAAATTCTATCTGAATGGTACAGTGTACATATAATAAACTACATGAGCATCTATCACTTGGAAAGGATGGGAAATTGAGAGCTCTGAAGAATTTATTCTGCAAGACTTAAAGACCTTCAACTTTAGAAGAAATTCTGTTGCCCTGGAAATTGTTGCTAGGGCAAAGAAGTGCCTTTTGGCACAGATTTCTGATCTTTAAAAGCAAAACTCTCATGACATGAAATGAAATCTTGTGGCTTATGTGTTTCTTAAAAGAAGCCCAAGACCTGTGCTGTTTCATATTTCTCCAATATAAAAGCTTTTACTTGTCAATACTTGATGATCTGAAAATCCTTTGAGCCCCTAGCACTCACCAAGGAAATTACAAGAACCTGTACTGCACTAGTAAACACATGGTGCTCTCAGATGTGTACACCGTGATCTGTGCAACCAACAGAGAGCTGGAGCCCAGCTTCCAAATGAGGCTCTTCAGCAAGTAGCAGCACAGCTAAGTGCAGAGAAGACAGCAGTTTTATTCGTTATTATTTGCGTTCCCACAGTGCCCAGAAGCCCAGCCTTGGGCTATGAAGGATAGCAGTGTGCTGTGCACTGCACTAACACTGAACAGACATCGTGTTGTGAGATGAGACAAAAGTGGTTACCAAAGACAGAGGAACAGAAAGAAACAGCATGATGACAGTAGATGGCATGCTAGGTCTCAGCGTACAACTGTCCAAAGTTGGTCATTCCCTAGGTGTAACAGCAAGGAAATCTTTGTGGAGAGAGTTGAGGGACTGTAATAAGTAGCTTTGGAGATGTTCAAAGTGAGTTGCTTCCTGGCATGAAGGACACAGTGGCAGAGAGGATGAAGCTGCTTTTGTATTTTTGTAGCAAGTGGATGCTGAAGGTGGAAGTCACTGGTTGAAGGGAAGCGACAGCCTGTTTCACAGTGCAGAATGAGAAATGACAAGGCAGGAACAGGCAAGGAAGAGCTTAGAAAATGAAGATGCTTTTTGTTTGAATCAACATAAAAGAAAGAGCCAAAAGAGGACAGATAGGACGGCTGATGTGGTCAAAGTGACAGGGTAGGAAAATCATCTTCTCAGAAGTATTGCAAATGGATGTGAGCAGGGCCAGAACTGCATTTGTCAAACCTGGAAAAAAGATGTTGTTTTAAGAAAGACAAAAGGTGTTAGGAGCCTGTAGAGAGCTTTTCCAGTGTGATCTGATAAGAAAAGCCATATGTGCATTTGTTATGTAGAGACCATCTGCAGGATTTACACATAAGCTGGATTTGGGGACAGAGAGAAGGATCTGAGTTGAAGGTTATCCCAGGTTATGGATTGCAGCAAGTGGCACTGTACTGTCAGCAGTGACTGAGGAAAGAAAGGGAAAAAGATTTGAGAAGTCTTGCTATGTTAAGCTTAAACTAATGACTAGATATCTCTGAAAAGATTTTTAATTCAGACAGGGTATGTTGGAGCAGAGAGATACTTTTGTGAGTTGCTAGGATAAAAATATAAATTGAATTTATGTTTTCAAATCAGCTCTGGGCAGCTAAAGTTGACAGTTCCTCTCTCATAGGAGAAGGAGGGGAAAACATTTGGGATTCACTAGTGGAGAAATTGAGCTGGAAGACGTGCCACAGTCACATCATTCATGGCAGGTCACCAGGTATGGGGTGGTTTGATGGGCTCATGTAATATAGAGAATGATGACTATAGAGCAGCTATGGATACCTCCATGCTTTTGCAGTTGCAAAGGGTAGTTAGTTGGTGTGTTGCTGCCTTAGTGAATATAGGTGCTGGTTGTCGAAGGAATTCAAAGTCCTGTTTGATCCCTGGGGAGAGGATATTTGTGGCAGTGTATTTTTCTCACTGTATCAATTTTTCATCTGCCTGTTGAATATAATTGCTGAGCCCAATGTGTATGTTATTTTTCTCTTTGGCTTTGTATATATAATTTTAGTTTGTGTCATAGACTCAGACTGTTATCCTTTCTTTGTTTTTCAGCATATTAATGAGAAGCAGGAGGGCAGAGGAAACCAGAATATTTTAGGTCTAGTACCTTCAATTTAGTATTCTGTGCGCACTTCATTAGCTGAAGCTGTTTAACAAAGTGTGGTTTTTTTTTTAATACAGTCTGAATTCTGGAAAGTGCATGCTATACGCCCACTAGGTAAAATACATGCTGTTCTTCTGTGGTGCTGGCTTCTCTGCTGAAAAATTCCTATTGCCTCCACTGGAATAACACTCCTAGGTTGTACAAGATGGATACAAGCCCACAGTGGTGCAGTAGCTGATCACAGCTGTGGCATTTAGCAGGGAGTGCAGGTTAAATTTTCAAAGCAGGTACCGGGATGGAGTGTAGCAGGTACAGTGCTCCTCAAGGCCATTGGTGCACTCAAGGGAAGGGGCTGCTTTACAGCAGGCACTAACTGTAGCAGCCCAGCTGTGGCTGCTTGCAGTGACATGGGGGAGATGAGGGGAAGGGCAAGGCTGAAGGGATGTCAATTTTGTTATGACACAAGTTTCTATTTTTATTGCAGCTGACCTTGGTGAGGCATTTTCTGGGTTGATGGACTACCTGAATGGCACTGAGCCTAGGCTTCCTGAGCTTTCAGAACTACAGGTGTTAGGAAACAAAATTCTGGTCCTTGATCCCTGCTGCACTTTGGCCCTGCTTTATCCTTTGCTCTCCTTTTTGCTATGAGCGGTATAAAGTCTGCTATTGAGCTACCTAAGGTTGGAGTCACTGTTGCTCATGAACTATCATTTGATTACTATTTTAGTTGCCTCACAAAATCCATAGTTCTTCTCCTCTGGGATGCTGGAAAGATATGACCAGTGCTGTTGCAGGAGGATGCCATGCTGTTAGTTCATTTCTCTGTGATGTGCCAGCTGGGCTACTGGAATCTGGGGCTTCTTAGCTTTTCATGTTAGAGCTCACCTGCAATCCTGCTCCTGGCATTCAAACTGTAACATATTATTGTACTGCTTGAAAGCTGTTCATATTGCCTTGCAGTATGTTTGGGTAATTCTAAGATGCCACTAGGAACGCTGAAGTTCCCAGGCTGGCTTTTGCCACTCAGTAGCAGTTCAGATCAGGAGCTGGCTTCTGAAACCAGTCTCCCAATTATCCCCAGTTGCTGCATGCTTTGATTTACTTCACAGAACAGTCTTGGAGAGCAGAGGCTACATTATTTTGTGTTACAATTGGACTGGGAGATGTACAGCTGGAGCAAGGTGTACTCCAGCTGCTGCATGTACCCTGTCCACTGGATCAGACTAGAGATAGTCCAACCTACTTTCCCTCATCCCCAAATGCATACAGCATGGTGTTGTCCTTTAAACCCAGCTGTTTTCTTTAGCAATCCCCTCTGCTGTGCTGCATTACTTGCTAATGCACATGTAGCCCAAGGTGACCAGGATTCTGTGACACGTGTGGTTTGGTGGGTGTCATTCCCAAAATAATTGCTCTTGTAGGCTTTTTTTTTTTTTTTTCCAGTGAATGTAGCCTTCATACAATATTCTGTTAGCTGCACAGTGTTATTTAAGGACAAGTTGCCTTTATTAGTTTTGTATTGTAATACTGGCAGTAGTTTGTTCCATCTCTATACAATCAGCTGGAAACATAATTTGGCTGTGGTTTATAAATGGTCTCCCAGTTTATGTTTAGACTCCATGCTAGACTTCATCCATAAGAAGGTATCACCTTTGAAAGCATTAGAAGGTGAAAGCAGATAATGAATAAAGACTGCATGCCATGTTAAGTCCCTCTGGATGCTACAGTTATGGTCCATATCACTGTAGTACTGGACCATAGCACATCTGTGAGGAAGAAACTGGGATAACTGATTTCACGGCACAGAGAACAAGGTACAGCGGGGCCATATGACTTGCCCAGGATCATGGAGGCAGTCTCTATCAACACAGGGAATTAAGTCTAAGCCTAAGATAGTGCCTTAATCATTAGACTGTAGTTTCATTTTTCTTATTTTCTCAGTGGGAATGAATGAGGAGAAAAACGGGGAGGAAAACAAACACAAATCACTGGCTGTGCCCCTATGTCACTGTGTTTCAAGTATCTGCAATTGCCTTTGTTGTCTTTCTTTGCCTCTGCCTTAGCAATTTGCACAGTATTTTATTATGCAATTTTAAGGACCTTTACCCCATATTAGGCTAAATTAAAATGCCATGGCACCCAAACTGTCTGCTTGCTCTACTTCCTTATGAGGCAGTTTTCCCGAGGGGAAAAGGTCTCTGTTGCAGTAAACATTTTCTGACACACATTTACTGCTGTTTCTTAAATCTTAGTGGTAACAAACAGCATTACCTTAATGCATAGCAAAAAAAACAGCAGCAGAATTTTGGAAAGAAGCCTTCCATATTAGAGTTGCTGGGACTTCTATTGCATCTGGATACAATAGGTGTAAAGCTGAGCCCATCTTAGAACTGGCTGGCATTGGCTCTATCGGACAAAGGGGAAGCTTCCAGCAGCTTCTCACAGAAGCCACCCCT
>JANZLQ010000040.1:5304921-5342090 GCA_026212715.1 Elanus axillaris
CCCCCATCCCACCTGGGGGGGGGGAAGGGGTGAGCGGCTGCGTGGTGTTAGTTGCTCGCCGGCCCTAAACCACGACACTACTCAAAGTGGATAAACTCCAATACTCCTCTGTAAGGTACATACAAGCCTTTTTGGTCATGTATCACATATACAAGACAGCTTCCAAATTAATTCTCTTGTCCTCTGTGTCCTCAAACAGTGCCAAAGGAGCTATCATTTTAGAAGGAGATTAAGCTACCTTTTAAACTCAGAGCTCTAAATCCAAGATCTTACTTTATTCTTCTGGTTATTTTTCTCTTCCCTTCCTCTGTCCCCTCTCAAAAGAGGTGCTGCTGGAAGTACTCGTTATCTCAAATGAACAAAATTGATCAATTTCTGTGACAGTACCGAGGAATGGAGGAGCTGCTAAGGCATTCTCCTCCATAAGGATGTGGTACAAAAGCACTGATATCAATATATATTCTTTAAGCTTATAGCACAGTGTTAATTTTCTTTTGTATTTGGGAGAGGTCCTTAGCTGGAATAAATCTGCAAAACTGATTTGCAATGAGGGTAGTTATGTCAGCTTGGACCAAGACATCCTCTGTCTGTTGCATCGGTGTGATCTGCAGATCTGGCTGTTACTAATTCCTGCTGCACATCGACTGGCATTTTACTCTGGACTTTTTTTTTTGGTAAGAATTTTAGTCCTCTGGAAACAGCACAATTTACGTGTTGAGTTACAGCGCTGGGATGTCACAGATACCCTGAATGGTCTTGTTGTAATATCTTTATGCGGAAGTATAGGTTATTGAGCCTCATTTGTTGTACATTTCTATTTTAGCCTCCAAGTGTTGCCTATGGATAGAGTGGAAAAAACAGCTGTGGAGGCAACTGCAGTAGTTTTACTTTATGTTCAGAGCTTAAATTCAGGCTTAGAGCCTGAATTAAGTGTATAGTTACAGCTAGGCTTACTTTAAGACAAACTGTTTAGGTAATTTGAAGATAGGATTATTACTACTCATGCTCCACAGAGATGCTTACTCCTCAAGGCCTGGATGTGCTACTCTGACCTAGAGAAGTACAGATAGGAGCTGTGATAGTGTAGTTAGAATTTTTTTCTGCCCTGTGAATTTTGCAGAGTGAAAAGAGTAGAAACTGATGATTTTGGAGCCTCATACAACCCTTTTTAATATTGATAGGAAACCTACAGTAATATGGCAATTAAATAAGCAAATTTTTTGCACATTTTCTTTAGAGCCTGGGCTTTAATAATGATAAAAAAATTCAAAGAAACTATGTATGAGCCCAACTCTTTTCCTAGATTTTATTTCTTTTCGAATTCTACCTGCGGATGATTTACCTGTCTTATATTCACAGTGGAGTCTAATAAGCTGCATTTGCTCCAGTGACTTGTCAGTAATTCTCTTGCAGGCTGTGCTTTCCACATTACTGCTAACTATAAGAATAGTGGCCTCTTGTCTTTCTCTTTTCCTCTCTTTCTTGCCGCATATATTCTTCCCACCTTCTACATGTGCTTTGTTGCATTTTTAATTCAGGTCATTCCAGCTACTTCAGAAATGTGTATCCTTCCAAACCATATTCTTCAACTTATTTTTAATTAGATTCTTTGGTAAATAGCAACATCAGATGATTAGAGTAGAGAATGGAGGTGGCTGAAGTTTAATTCTGCATTTTATTCAATCACTGTATTTCAGTTACAGTAATACTTTTACAAATCAATGCTTGATTGCATAATCTGAGTTCTCCTTTTTACTTTTGACCGGCCAGTACTACTTCTATGGTTTTGTTGCAAGCTTCTTGTTCCAGCTGTGCATTAAGTGGCTTTGAAAAGCTAGCTCAAAAGATAAGCTTAGATAATCAAAGCCATGCTAACACAGGCTTGATTTGCTTTTGCAGGGATATAGCACAGAAAGCAGTGACTGAGGTCTGGTACACTTCTGCTGAGCCCTGGTCACTTTGTCACTTCAGGCAGGTTATCTTCAGCTGCAGTGAACCAGGCTGAGCCTTCCGTCCTCTGGACATTTTTGTTCATCCTCTTTCGGTTCAGATGTGGCTGTCTTTGTATTGCACATGCAGATGAGACTGACGGAGTCCTAGAGCTGATGGAATAAAGGAAAGGAAGGTGAATACATGCTGTAATATTCTACTGTGTTTTGGGGAGGAAACTGTTTATCTTATTATTCTCTCAGATATTAGTGCTGGAATAGAAAATCACAATACTGATACAGTTCCTCATGTACCTGACAGCTGTAGCAAGGCATGTGCTGCTTGCAATGCTGAGGGTGTCTCTGACAATTAGACTTTTTTTTTTTTTAAAGGAGAAGAAAGCATTCAGCTTTTTGTTCTCATCTTAGGTAGATTGCAAGCCCCCAGTTCCGTATCTGTTCTACATTCCTTTCATCATGTCCTCCCTTAGCCGTCTTTTTCTTAAGGTAAACAGTCTTTTCCATCTCTGTTTATGGGAGAGCTCTGCTCTGCTACTCTCTCAGAGCTTCCTTGCGGGTGTATGTAAGAACCATGGTGGGCAACTGCAGGGTGTGAAGGAAAGATGTCATTCTAGTGAGTAACTAATGCTTTGTTAGTGATGGAGTTTTTCTGTTTAAAAGTACATGGTGAGCTTCTCGGGCACAGTTACACCTTTGCAGTGGGATCTTCTGTTAGGGTTACTTCTGTGGGCAAAGAATTTTAAAAATGATTCCCTAATAGAAACATTTTCAATAGAGAAAATGGATTTGTCTATGTATTTGTGGTATGTGTATAATACTGTTAGTGTATATGCAGATGTATTTGCTAAAGTTATACATTAAAAATATGACTTTCTGTTGCGAGGTCAAGAATTGGAGAACTGGGAAAATCTAAATTTGCAGTTCTTTGTGCGATCTTAATTCTATGCATGCTGGATTTTTTCCAACACTTATCTTCCAGCACTGACCTCTTCTCTTGCTCAAAGCCCAGTGTTTGGAAAAGTGGTTAAGATCATGGAATTTGAAAAACACGTCATAATCCTGAAAAGGCAGAATAAAGACTGTGTGGCAGCATAAAGGTCTGCCATTTCCTAAGTTTAAGTGTGTGATTTGCAATCTAAACATTTTAATGTATTTTCTTATATGTTATTTCCTATTTATTTTGTTAAAGGCCAAGAGAAAAACAATTCCGTTATAAGTAATTGCAGAAGCTCTTATACAGCATATCATCAGGGTCTGAGAGCCTTCCCTTCAGGCCTGCCACATCACCTGTGGCAGCAGCTGGCAGCATTAACTGAAACTGTGTAAGTAAAGGAGCCTCTGCAAGTTGAAGTTTCTCATTTTTTTGTAAGAAGAGACATTTCCACCCTCTGGGGTGCTGCTGGAGACAGGGGAAGAAGCAGTGAGGACATGCAGTGCAGCTGGGTGTTTGCACTTGGCTGCTGTTGGCTGGGCTGTCCCAAGAAAAGCAAACAGAAAATGGTGACTTTTGGGATTTTGAGAACGCTACAAGAAGAGAACAAAATGACTGTCCCATCTTCTTTCTCACCACTGTATCTGTTTTTTTTAATTGACATACATTGAGGAAATATGAGATAATTAGTGAACAGGATATTGATTTTAAATTTAGGCATCGCTGAATTTTTCTTTTTCTTATAAAAGTGTATACTATCACTGTTTCTTTCATATAGCAACATTTCTTTGATACAATGAAGAAATTAGTTTCCCAGAATTCAGGGTATTTATATTTGCTTATGTTCACAGACAAAATACCACTTTTTGAATAAAATGTTATTCAGGCTCCTATCGTGTCACTGATAATTGTTATTAATGGAATATGTGTTAATCTTCCTGGTAGACCTGCCAAGCCAAAGAATAAAAGTCTAAGGAAGTAGAATTAATAACTCCGTTGCAATGCATCATATAGATAAGCCAGTAATTGCAAGGTCAGATGGGTGTACATAGATAGATGGTTAACTGGTTATGCTGTAATGAAAGCACAGACCTTTTACATATGTTTATGAATAATGTTTCTCATAAAGACACTAGATTGATTGTCTACAAAGACATCTTCTGAACCAGAAACGATCAACAATCATGGTAATGAAATATTAAAGATAAATTTCTGAATCCATGTTAGAGTAAATTTCAAGAAGTTATAACTTGCTGCTCAGTCATTTCTTATTCCAGCAATGAGACAAATGAAAAATTCTGATAAAAGAATGTTCCATCTTTTATTCTGTTAACATATTTACCAATATCTTTATAACTGAGGTGCCTTTTCTTTAGCCTAAATGAATCAAAAAAAAGCTTCAAATCACTGAGAAAAGAGAGAGTTGAAAAATACATAGCGTGAGTTTCTCTGAGAGAATCGGTATATAGTTATATTTTGTGCTATAAGAGACACAAGAATTAGATTTGTTGGTTTCCTAGCAACTAAGGGTCTCAGGATTTTAAAGCTGGAGATCAAACTTCTATCACCTGCTTAGAAGTACAGACAGATGTATATTAATAAAAACAGTTTCTGAAATAATTTCAGCATAAGCCACTGAACTACTTTATGGTAGTCTAAAAATAATAATATCTAGCTTTCTAGATCAATATCAAACCTAATCACAGGTTGGCAATAACTAATGTATTTCTCATTCACAATATTTATCAAATTCTGTTAAATATGTCCTTTGAGCCTTTTCAGGGCAACAATGAGATCAACTGTTGGGAGAAAGGAAGTTGGAACTTCAGAAAGAATTAATTTTTCACCTTTGTATGCATCTGGTTGTGTCATTTTAAACTCCAGTTTGTTTTGCTAGTCCTTTTTTATGCTTTGAAATTCAGACTCCAGTTTGGCTTTATTTTTGCTGGAATGCTTTGCAGTATTAGCACATACAGCTTCTGTGTAGTAGCTTACCAACCCGTGTGTTTCACTGGTTAAATGCAGAATACTCTTTAGGATGAAACGATGGTCTACAACCACTCTTCCTCTAATTAGTGATAGTCTGACCATACAGGCATTCAAGTCACACGTCCCCTTTCAGCACAGCGCAGGTACTTCCAGCTGCTGCTTGCAATGACTCTGGTTCCTGGGCATGGATCAGTGAGATTTTCCTTGGTGTGTGAACTGCTTTGCAGAATATGCCCTAATTTACACAAGTGAGCGTAGCAGCTTACCAGAAAACTCTGATTTCCAGATGGCAAATATAAACTTAGTGGTGGCTAACGTTTTTATGAGTTGAGTTCTGGGTTAATAAAGGTGAATGCTTGCATTTGACACTTTAGCAGTTTGAAATACACATTGCAGTATTGTCAAATGAAAAGTAGCAAACAATACGTAGGCTGAAAAAATTCACAGGAAATGGTAATGAAATAATGCCAAATGACTGGAAGTCGTGACATTTACAAATGGAAGAGAGCACTAAATTTGATGTATACAGTTTTGGCGATAAATAAGTAGTTTTGAAATCCACTTGTGAGGTAGAACACTTGTTACTTAAGATACATTCTGTTACTTACAGTTTCCCTGGACAGTTGACTGGCTTTCAGCAAGTATCAAAAGGGCCTGGACGCTTTGTATGAACAATAGTTATAGCTAGAGGTAAATAACTAGTGCTAATATGTTTTAGGATCAATACTGAAGCATGCTGGCAATTGGTTTAAGCTTTCAAAGTACTATGGACTGGGGCAAATGGTTCCATAGTTATTGCAGATTTATTGTCTCTTTTACTTCTGGGAACAGATGTAGAACATGGAACATGGGACATAAAATATGATCTGTCTGAAATACCTTTCTGTTCTCGATCATGCAGCTCATACTCCTTTTTATGGTTGCTGCTTTTTACATTGTGTCTTTTCGTCCGAGTCTGAACTTTTTTCCAGCCTGATCAAAGCCACTTTCCCTACACTGAGAATACACCCAATTTTTGCTTTTGGCACAGTAGCGTATGACTCCTGGGCTTCGGGGAAGGAGTTAGGACCCTGAGGTAAAGTAGGCGGGGTGCTCCTTTCCTTCCAAGTTGAAATTACACTGTAATGTGTTTGTACTGTGTCATGATACCTTTCATACTATGTGAAGTGTTTTCTGGTGTCCCACAATGTTGTATGGACAAGGCAAATTGACTTATTTTCACAGATTATGTGCAAGCATCTTCAGTGTTATTTAAGCAAACTAAGCAATCTCCAAACGTGGTAAGCACAAACATTCATTGACCACAGCTCAGTTGTTGCCATTACTGGTGGTTCTATCTACTGCAGTGGAGTCCCAGAAACATGGGAAGTTCTTCAGTATTTCAGCATGCTGTGCTTAAATGCATGCTCTACTACACAGGGAGCACGAGCCGCTGCCTGTCACCTGGGCTTTCCTTGCCCTTCCTCCTGTCATAGCAAAGATACTCAGGGTTGTGCTGTCATGCCTTGGCCCTCAGTGCAGCCTCCCTTCTCTCTGCAGCTCTTTCCAAATAGGAAGCTTGAAGGGTCAGGCCCATCTACTGCTGCAGTCAGCTCCCCTTTGGTTTGGATCGCACTCCACTGAGCTGATAGTTTGTCTCACTTGTCACCACGACATTGATCCACTTTAGACTCAGCTCCTCTGTTCAGTAGTTTTCTTGCATTCCTTGCAAGTCAACACAGTCTTTCTTATTTTTATTTATTTATTTATTTATTTTTATTTTGGTGACTTATTTTATTTTGGGCGACTAATATCATTGAAAACTCTTGCAGAAAACACAACACAAGGATGGCAAAGTCCATCTCTTAAATTTCTGTAATACTAGCTGTACGAACACAGTATTAATGAAGTCTGTTTTTATTAAGAAACATGGGTACTTTGTGGCAACAACAGCATAAATACAACTGAGATTTTTCTTGACTTCTGGTCTATCTGAGAATCCATAATTTTGCCCTGACAATAAGGCTTTTACCATGCAGAAGCTGGTGTTATGTTGCCCTTGAAACTTTTAACAAACTGGGTGCCAGGAACTTGGCCTAAGGATGCAACACTCCCTACACAGTAATGTGAACTATTAAGCAAATGGCACAGAGTAATGTTCTTTCACTGAGCAAAAATGCTCTCATTTAGGTAAAATTTCAGCCTGCTGTTGGCTGTTACAAGCCAGAATGGCAAGGGGAAATAAAATGTAAAAGCAATATGAGTTTGAATCAAATTATGATGAGTCAGATGGTGCCATTACCCAGATATCCCCATAGGCAAGCATTAGTAAAATTTGCCATAATGGTATGCTGAAATATAATTCTGTGGTGGGAAGGACACTGAGATTCTAAAAATCAACATTTAACTCTTTCACAAGCCTCAAAAAATCAAAGCTGGACACTTAAGTACAGAGGAACCCCACTGAAATCAGTGCATGTGTGTTCCGCTGGGTTGGAGCTATGAACTGAACTGGCCATGTTTCTGCAGTGAATCAGTTGCATTGAAACCGGTAGCAATGTGCCTAGACACAGTACATGCAATGTTAATGTACAAGTGACCAAGAGAAACATGGTGACAGAACAAAGCCTGACCAAAAGGAAAGAGTGAACCACTTATGCTGTTGAGCTCCTACTGACGCAAACACAAGACCATCAAAAGCAGTCAGATTTCTTTTGTGAGTATCTTGAAAAGTGAGGAGTTTGCAGTCTGAACCATAAACATAAGTACTGCTTTGTACTGCAGAAATATGTAGAGTTAAATGAGTGTGACTAATTCAAGTATTTTGAAGTAGGATATGTTTTCTCTGGTTTTTTGGGTTTTTTTTTTGCTTGAGTTTGGTGTTGTTTTTAACTGTTTAAAAGAATTTAGCCATGCATGCATTCTACATCTGTGTGTTCCACTTAGAGGAGGAATATTTGGTTGAATTAGAGAAATTTTCAGAATGGATGAAATTCTATAGATTTATGCAAGGCAAAATATATCCCAGTGCAGTCCTACAGGCATTTGCATGTCACTTTGCAGGCAGGACAAGGACTTGAGGAAGCAATGAAATCTGAAGCACTGGTCACCAGGCAAATATTTGAGAGGTTTGACTTCTGAGCTGCATAGCTGCTCCATGAGCCATCGGCTGCCTTTTAGCCTCTGTTCCTGCATTTGCCATCTGTCTTCTCTAAATACAGCCTAACCTCCCTGGGGCAAATGCCATTTTTCTCTTCTGTTTGCACAGTGCCTTGCACAATGAGACCTCATTCCTAGCTACATTGGTAGTATAAAAAATTTTTTGAAAAGAGGCTTAAGTTTTTGAGAGACTGTTCAGAACTTATTAGAGACTAGAGCATTTTATTCTTCACATTATTTCTTGCCTCTGGCCTAGGGTGGTTTACAGACTGACTGTGAGTGATGGACCTAGACTGTGTCAGCTTGGGAGGATTTTATTGGTCTTGCCTTTGTTTGCTTGTTCCTTTTGTTTGTAACAGGCCAAATGGTCTTTCGTGATCCTGTGTTGCCTGAGGAGCCACCTCATGTGGTACATAAGCAAAGCAGTCTATCAAGTTGGTTTTATTTATTAATAAGATACATCTGAGAATTTCAGAATAGCTGGGGTGAGAAGTTTTACAGTTGGCCCTGACACTTACTTCTTCTCAGCCCGTCTCAGGCTCCACAGGTCATCCTCCTTCCCAGTATGACCTGGTTGTTGAGTATCCTGGACCTTTGGGATATGACAAAATGTTATTGACTGTAATTCTAATATGCCAGGAAGGGCTGAATTACCCAATATAAAGGAAGGAGCTAGAAAGGATGTGAAAGAGTTATACAAGAGTGGCATGTTCTGGAAACAGGAGACCATTTCCCTGCTCCCACTGCACGCCTTTCACACATGCGTGATTCACATGAGCTTAATGTCTGTCTTTTGGTTTGAAGCATCCCATCAAGTGTGCCAAGCTCCCTATGCTTCTGCCAGAGGAGAGAGAGGATTTCCATTAATCTACAGTATCTGACATGGTAATAGGACTCAGAGCATTTGCCTATTTCCCACGTTCCAAACAGGTGCTTTTGGAAATGCTTCTTTTGTGTTGACCTTACTTACCAAAGTATCACTTTTCAGAGCTATGTGAGGGAATTTGAAAATATCGAGTGGGGTTACATTCCCATGAACAGCATGCCAGTGCAGATGCCCTTGCCTGTGTGGGTGACTTAGAAAACCTTGTATTAGGTGCTGAGGTCACCTTGAAAGAAGAAAGCCAATTTCTATCTTTAATCTCTGTTTTGATATTCTGTTTGAGCTGTGTAACTATTACAGCTTTGTAACTTGCGCATGTGTTCTCTCAAGAATTTGTGCAAAGTAGTTAAGGAAAAACACATATTTCAGGGTGAAAGTTGTAGAAAAGCACGTGACTGAGGCTTATTCTTCTGTGGGATAACAGGAGGTCTAGGGGAAAGCATCTAAGGAAAAGATTTTCTGTCTCTGGGCACCTTAATCGGCATTTTGCTCCACCTTGATGATACAGGTGGGTGTGTAAGCAACCCTCTATGTAACCAAGCCTGGGTGCCCTCCCGACCAGAATAATTCATGCTAACTGTGCAAAAAAATACGCTTGTTAGGAGGGTTAATAGCAACAGAATGATGGAGACCTACTTTGAAATATAGCCTGCATTAACAAAGGTGTGGGCATTCACTGGTGTCAAGCTAAATGCCTCTTGTTTTTCATGGAATGTTTATTCTGAAACACAAGGAAAGTAATTTCCTATTGTAATTTTTTTTCAGAGTATCTATCAAATTAGGTTGTTGAGTATTTGCAGAGCAATAACTCAGGATTGACTGGTGGAAATCTTATAATCCAGGAACGTGACCCAGCACAATATCATCCTAATTTCCTCTGTGAGGATTAATTCTGCTGTTTTCTTCCTCCATGACAGCAAATTGAGCATGTGGCAGATAGTGCACAGTAAACGCATCCTGATCTCCCCTAATCTTTACAAACACTTCCAAGTGACCTTTTTGTTGAATGTCCTTTAAAAGCTTCTAAGATATCATCAAAAATAGCCAAAGAAATTACTGACAAAGCAAGCAGGACTCCATTTCTTCTCAAGCTTTGCTGTACAGCTCACAGCTTTGCTATGAAAAGTTTTCTCGTCTTCACTGACAGCTTGTTTTTGTTTTCTCTGGATTAATCAACTGTTTATTTTTAACTAAACTCAAGTTGAATGAATGCTAAAGGAAGAATTCCCGAACATGTAATGAAGCAGCCTTTCTGTTGTCTTGTACGTTGGAGTGGCTTATACACCAGCGTGGCCCAAGTTTAACCACTGTGGCGTGGTGATTCACACCTGCACACTGCTCACCTTGTGCTGCAGACAAAGGCCCATCAGGTATGGCTGGGGAGTACCGGGGGTGACAGAGATGTCAGTGGCAAACTCTAACGACTCTAACGTTACGCCACAAGCACAAGCCACAGTACTGCTTCTCCTGCCTCCCTACTACACCTTCTGGAAGGCACTGTTTCTGATATGGGCACTTCATTGGCCTTTTCACCTGTGTAGATGGACTTTATTTTTGCCCGACTAGACAAAATTTTCATTTTTGGCCAGGCAGGCCATTTACCAGAATGCCCCAGATGCTTTCAGTGTGTCAGACACGTTGCGTTACTCTGGTGTACACGTGAGGCCCTCACAGCATCTGCGTGTGCAACAAGAACACTTGTGTCAAGAAAATACTTCATCAAGTTCTTAAACACCTGTGATTCTGCCTAACAAAGTCTCTGTAGCACATAGCTTTTATACCAAAGTTAATGATGCTTTAAGGCAGCGTGGTAGGTCTGTGCTCTGGCTGAAACAGCTGCCATCAATTTCCCGTTGTGCTGTCGGTTTGTATGTTTGACAATCTATCCATTTGTTTCCTTGGTCTCATCCATCATTTGCTCACGGTGCTTTCCAGCAGTTGCTGTCTTCCTACCAGCCTCTAATTTCACCTCCTTAAATTCATCACATGCGTTGTATTTATCCTGATTGAGAATTCATCACAATTACTCCTCCAATAGAGAACAAGTTTTAAAAAAAGTAAGTCTTTCTCATGTGCTGTAGCTTATCTGAAAACTATCATCCCTGTTGGAAAGGAAAGGAAACCTAGAGAAAAAGGGACTTTGTCACAGGTCCTATAGTTCAGTCCTTTCCAAAACTTTGTCAAAACACTTCAATACTTGTTACCCTGGAAGGAGCTCAGTTTACTCAGAGTTGAGGCCATGCTGTCACCTGCTGGCTCCTGCTTTATTCATGCTTGCATGAATCAATTGCTCATCTAGCCAATCTCTCAAGCTTTTATCACCATGACAGCTGAATACCACTGTCCTTGATCTTGTCTAACCCTCTTCTTTCAATATATAGAATTTGAGATGTTATATGGAAAAATTACAGGATATAACACCCTGTTGTCTGCAGATAACAGACGGGGCAGGGGCTGTGTGAGCTGCCTCTTGCACCAGCCCATCTTTGCCCACCTTTTCTGTCCTGGTTTAGCACACTGATGTGCAAGAAATGTATCTGGGGTTTTTTTGCACTTTATTAGTCATGTGGCTTTTCCAAGGGGATTCAGAGCAGGGCTGAGCCTTTGTGAATGGTTGTTGTGGTTTGGACATCTCTACGCTGGTCACTGCCTGCATTTGCTGAAGGTATTTCTCAGTGAGCAAATCAGTCTTGGGGTGTAGAAGCAAAAAGCAATAAGATCTGAAAGAACAGATGGGGAAAGGTTTGTAGATCTGTACACTCCATCGGTCACCTCCTGCCAGACCTGAAGGACCCTCTGAGCTCAGTGTGGTCGGCCCATTCCTCTCTGACCTGGGGATGCTCTTCCTCTGTCTCCCATGTCTGACTAGTGGCTCTGATTGTGGCTTCTCCACCCTGGGCACACACCCCCAACCCCACGCAGGTGGCTGGAGGCAGAGAGCAGTTTTACCTTCCCTCTCAAATATTTCTTCTCACCCACTTCCTATGTCTGGAAAGACTATAATACAATTGTGAACAACCCTCACGCCCGCCCAAGCAAATTACCATCACTTGTTGGAAAGGCATTTGCTCCCACTGGAAAAAATGAGCTGAAACCACAAAGGCTTAAAATTTATTTGTATTACAGCGATGCTGAGAAGCTGCATAAGAGACTCGTTGCAGTAAACACCAAGCTCACCTGTGTCAGCAGATAATCACAGCTCCAAATTGTTTGCACCTAAGCAAAAAACCCAAAGCCTCACTGACCTTCTTATCTCTGTCATATGGGTGAGGAATTTGAAGCATGAGGGGATAAAGGGACTTACCAAAGTTTGCATGAGTAGCTTGTGCCAGAAGCAAGGCTTCTCCAAGATCCTCCAGTATTATTTCCTACCTTAACAGAGTAGCTATCTTCCCCTTGATTTCATAAGCAGTTTTAAAAGTGTAGTCTTTGCTTTGGTTTTCTTGATGAGAGTATTACAGTGTTCAAGATACCTGCTGTTCTGGACCTTGTCTGGGCAAGAAGGATAACCTACTGGGGATTTTTCAAAGGGTTTCAAATGAGTTATGTCTCTGTCAAAAGTAAAAACTGATTCTATATGGTTTAAATACATAGAAGTGTCTGTTCCTTATCCAGTCATTATACAATGATTTGTATTATGTAAATATGTAGAGCACTTTTCTGAAATGATGGTTTAAAAAGGCACTGTTTTACAGTGTCTGACCTAAAGTCTGTCCTTTCTCCTAAGCGAATCCCAGGAACTTGCAAGGAGGTTTCCCTGACTGGCTTTTCTTTCTCCTCTCTCTCTCTCTCTCTGTTCACTTTGTGAGAGAAAGGAGGACACATTTTTCATGGTCACTTCAAAACCCATCAATACCTTTCTGCCAAGCAGGGGTTTGAGGTGGTCCAGAACAATTTTCTATTCATCTTCCTTTCCTGTCCGAGCAGTTATTGACCTTCTTTCAATTCTTCTCTTTGATGATACTTAACCTTGTCCCTTGCATGTTTCTCTGTCTGATTTCTGGTTTTTTAATAGGCACTTAGTTCTACAGTTTCTCAAGTGTGAGCTTGGCACTTCACTTCATTGGTGCAGCTTTCATCCTCTTTCTGATTGCAGACTGTAATAACTTCCCATTTTGAAAGCAGAAATATTCTCTGATTTTACTGTGCTAAGCTTTGGTGCTTCACAGTTCTTACAGACATTCCCAATTCTTCATTTATAGAAGTATTTTCCTTTTTTCCTCAGGCCTCCTCCTTTCCCTGCACTCTCTGCCATAGGACTCTGCTGTTGTGGGGGTCTTCCTCACATCCTTAAAAGGAAGTAAAGTTTTATGAAATTACTGTAAGCTGTCAATAAAGCTGCTTCCGAAAGAGGAAGGATAACAAAAACCTGCTTGTCTGAATCGGGATCCCCAGTGTTTCCTTAGTATTTGCATAGTCTCTTACCCACACCAACTAATTTTAAGTAGTGTGGGGCTGGTGAGTTACATGAAGTTCTGAGTTTCACCAGAGTCTTCTTTTCACCTAAGAGGCAAGCCATAAGCATGATAAGTTTGTGTCTGTTGAAGCTGGTGGAATAAAATGGGGCATTTTTCTGTAGGTAAGGGAGGAAGCCACTAGCCATCATCTGCTTAAGACTCAAGGGAGCTACTAAGGGAGCAGAGACTGCCAAGGAGAGGTGTGCCCAGCTCAGTATCACTTCCAACGTCACATCTCTTAAATGGCTTCCAGAGATTTCCAGATTTTGTTCTGTGTTACTGAACAGCAAACCCATTTCTAGACCCTCTGCCTTATTTTCACCCGAGCACTGACTTTTAAAATTAAGTTCCTTTTTTTCTAAATCTCATTTCTTGATATAGTGGCAACATTTCTTTTAATTCCAGTGCTTCCTATAAAGCTCAGAAATGCAAAAAGAGAGCTTCAGGCTAAGGCAGAAATGCTACCATTTTGTTTGACTTAATCTGTAGATCTGGCTCCTTTAATGAAGACTAACACAGTGGGCTTCCTACAGAGCTACTTTGTTAGATACCTCCAAAACACAAAAGGCTTGTTACTATGCAAAGTAAAAATCACTCTTGTATGCGAGGTACTGTATTGCTCTTTGTGTGCCACAGAGACCCACCAGTCCTAGAGTAATTTGCACTCATCAGGGAAAATCTTGTGTCAGCTGTGATGATGTGCTCCGGAGCTAAAAAGTTTCCTTGGCAGGTCACTTTTAACTACCTTGCCTATTTATCTGGCAGAAGGATAATAGCAGATTGATGTTTTATAACAAGGAGTCAGGGTGAGGAGCGCAGTCCAGACAACCAGTAATGAATATTTTTGTGCATTTGGTTTCTTATCTTTTTACTTCCACATGCTACACTTTGATGATTACAAAAGAAGTTGCCAACCCTAAGACACTCATTGAAGCACCCTTACTGGACTTTATTCTTGTTTTCTGAAAATATCTTTGTAAGCAAGGCATGCTAGAAAGGCAGGGTGGACTTGTAGAGTAACTAACTTGCCCATAGGTAAATGGTTGTTTTTATCTCTTCTGTTGGTAAGAGTGGGCTTCATCCTGCAAAAACAGGTCACCTGCTCCATTGCTAAGTGTTCTTTTTAAAAATAGCATCTATATTGCAAGTTTCATTGAATCGGCACCACAGCATCACCTGAGATGCCTATACCTCCATTCCTCCAGAGAGAACAGGGATTTTAATAATGTAGATCTTCTATGAAAACTTAATGAGGCTGTCTATCAAGAGTAAGGAAATACATTTGTTTACTCACTGAAACAACTTTCAGAAATCAGCTCACAAGGTGCTTTGCTGTCCCTTTATAGTGGTTTAGCTTCCAAGAATGTATCACAGAAAGGTAAAAGTAAGGGATCTCTGCAGGGAGGCTCACCTGGTGAATAGGCTTCTTCCAAGTTCCCTAAGCATGTGCTATGCTTATAAATGTTGTGAAATTAAAGTAAGATAGAAAAGTTCTGGAGTTTGCACAACACAAGAGCAGAAACAGATGCATTTTTAAAAGCTGCAGAACTAAAGAAAATCTTGTTCTTCATAGCTGACTAAAGTTCTTTCCCTGTACTGCCTTTTACTAAACTTCTGCCTTTGCTAAAAGCTTGAAACCCCATGACCTGATTTATAAATAGATCCCTCCCTCAGCTTGTACCTGTTTCAGACCCATGACAGATTTTCCTAAAGCTCCCAGGTTTTTGGCACGCAGGTATGAGGCCATTCAGAGAGACCTGTTGATATGGCAGCTTTAAAGCCAATTGAAATATGGCGCCATATGCCAGACGAGAATGTAACCTCTTTGGCTCAAGCTTTTAGAAATGTGAGTCTGTTTTGATTGGCTTCCAAAATATTGTCAGTGGGCCTCGATGTGGGAACTGGCTGAAGCAGAAAGCAAGTGTCTTGTCATGGAAGAGGTCTTGACAGATTTTCTAATCATCTTCTTGGATACAAACTCGTTCATAGTGTTTCAACAGTTGAGTTTTGCCATGTGAAATATTTTTTGATGCTTAAAGCCAAATCCTTCAGTTTTCTAGTGGACAAAGGTCTGACTAAGCCAAGCCAAGTGCTAGATACAGGACCAAGAGATGTGGCTCCATGCTGGCTCAAGTGATCAGGATACAGTCATCACTTGAAAATACAGCCCCATGTGATGGGGTATTCCTTCCAGGTTACAGGATGCAAGTATTCTTCAGCAGCTTTGCAGGTTTTCCGGCATTCCCAGAGAACCAGTGTCACTGTGACCTAATTTACATTGTCAGCATAGGTCTTTGCCTGAGGAGAATGATTGCCAATGAATACAGCTGGCAAAGCCATGACAGAAGTCTAAATATTTTTTCAAATACACATAAATTCCACACAGCCTGTCTGCGGAGGGAACTCTCCCGTGTAAATCTCTCAACAAGTATAACTAATTAATGTCATGTTGTCTTCTATGGGGATAGGGCATTGACTTTCAAAAGAAGGGAACTGCAGAACATTCAAGAGAGATTTTTGAGATTTTAAACATTTGGACTTTCTGGCTGGTAACAGAGCTTACATTTGAAGTGCTGAGTGAGTTACAGAGGGTGGCAATCTGTGCAGGGAAATCGGTTGCAGTGTAAACACACCGTTAACATATCCCTGTGGGAGAGATGCAGAGCCTCTCTTTTGTGGGGGACTTGTAGAACACTTCTCTAACTTAGTTTAGAAACACAATTCAGGGAGCAGGTATCCCACGAGGATGGCGAGACACCAAGTAACACTTGCAGACTCAGACAGCTGTCATCTTAGCTATTTGTTAGGCACAGCAGCATAATCCCATCAAATGCAATTGGAATAGCATAGGTCAAACAACCAACGTAAAAAAGCACCCAATTTCAGGAGTTTAGATTTAGCTCCAATCACTACTGCAGTGTGTTTCTCTAAAATGAAGTTGGTGTAAAGCATTTGAAAAAACCCCAAAGCACTAATGATGCTGATAATTATTTTGCCCCACAAAATCAATACAAGAAAGACTTTGCTTGAAATGTTTGATTTTCATAGGAGGTACCTACAGAGTTCTTTATCTCAGCAAATCGCACCATGTACACTGGGAATGTAGAAAATGTAGCCTCTCTCTCTTGTCACCTTTCTTAAGAATTAATAAATGCCACCATTTAGTACTTTCTATTTTGTGCCACCAACATTTAAAATTCAGCAGTTTGAATTTCACAGCAGGTTTGGTGTAAGCCTTTAATCTTAATAATGATCCCTTGATCTACCATGATCCGTCCAACTTGAAGGTTGTTAGAGGTCCCTTCTGGGAACTTTCCAGCTGTTTCTGTTTAGTTCATGTATATTTATTTACATGACTTCTTAACCCCATTTGATAACAGAAAAAAATGATGTGATTTAGCTGTAACTATTGTTGATAATTTTCCAAAGAACTAAGTACAGCAAGAGAAAAGCAACATATGGCACCATTTACTTTACTGATCGTTTATTACGTACTGTTGTGACCTCATCAGTCCCTTTGGCTGTACTGCTATAGGTTAAAGACAAAGGCTTGTGTATTTTTCCTCTTAAGCTTTCAGACAAAAGCAAATATGACCTGAAGGTAATTTGTGCATACAGCATACCACACTGAAAAGAGCATAAATTTTGCCTGGTAAAATTAAATAGACTTTTTAGTATTGTGTTTCCAATTAGATTTTAAATTTTTATTTTTATCAAGTTGGAATTCATTTTTCTGCATTGCTGTTATATCTGTGATGAAAGCTCACATTTTCATCATGCCAAATCCCCCTGAATTCAGCTAACAGTCTTTTACTTTAATACTAATATTTTCCCTCTAACACCATACCAGGTTCCTATGTAATTTCTAAGGTTGTAAACATTATTAGAATAGCTCTGCTGTTCTAATATTGAATGGAATGGTGTAGAATAGAAGAACACAAATAAATACAGTTTAAAACTTGAAAAATTGCTTTGTCAGATTGCAATCAAAGTGGCCATATAGCTGTCAGCAGAGGATGGTTCAATGTGAGTTTGAATGCATAATTCTAAAAGACCAATGAAAAATTATAAATTCTAATAATTTACACCAAAAAGCCAAAGGAAATGAGGGGAAATTTCAGTTAAAAAGGTGCAGAGGATATGAGGCAAATACTCCTCTCAGTTATGGCAGAGCGGCTTTGTTGTCTCCCCAGTCCATCAGTGCCACACTACTGAGCTGCCGGTGGTAATTTGTCCCATGAAGATTAATGACCTGGGGAGAACAGAAGAAATTAGTTGGGTTTGATTTTTCAGACTGCCTAATTCAACTTATTCTTCAGCAGAATTTTGAAAGCACTGGACCAGCACTTTGAAATGCAGTATCATGGGCATTTGAGGTAATTAGTGACTGTATGTATGAAATTTTTAAAATGCTCTGATATGATAAACACATTAATTTCTGTACTATTGATCACAAAAGCATTATGTAGCCAAAAGGTCAAGGCCCTATTATGTGATCACATCCTGAGTTGTTCCAGGAAAAAACTGTTAATTGTAAAGCAACATTAACTCTGGTGGCATGAAAAGAGCAAAATATGGAATTTAGTTCCTTGTGTTCAATGGCCTGGAGAGGTGGCTCGTGTGGCTGTTAGCCCTGGATTCCACCTTTCCCACTTCGAATTACAATGCAATTTCTAATTGAATTATTAGAAACCAACTACATTTCATGTAAAGTGTGTGTTACATTCCTGATCCTTACACTATTTTTGATGCACTGACATGTAAGCAGTGATGTATATACACACATGCTTACGCTCATTTTACGAGAAAGATAGATTTTTTTTGTGTTGTTGTTCTTTTTTGGGGAGCATACCTGAAAATAAAAAATCCCCTATTGTTGGCATAAAATGAATCAGAAAAAAAACCCCAAAGAAAACCTATGAAATCTGCACAGAGGAAAAGATGTATAATTCTTCGATATTCAGCTTGATATTCTGCGGGCTGCTGACCTTTCTTGCATTATTAAAGATGCCTTGACTAATATTGCACAGTGTCTCTGGCAGACATTGATGGTAATATGCTCTGGAGAGTCTTCCAATCTTCCATAGACAAAAATTGCTAGCAGCACTAGGACAAGGGAGCTTCAAAAGCCTGAGTTTGAAATATGTCACTAGAATTATATATTCTGTGTACTCAGGTGTAAGCATGGGGAGTAATTTAACTGAGGAGTTAAAAAAAAAAAAATCTTGTAAAAACACCCCCAGAGTGTACAGAGGGTTATGGAAATAGCACTTCAAAAAAAAAGATACTGTGCTAATTACTTCAGTGGTGTTAGCCACACATTCAATACCCTTGCAAAAATAAACAGAACTGGATAAAATTAAAATATTAAATTCTTTTTCTTGT
Source organism: Elanus axillaris (assembly GCA_026212715.1). Lineage (NCBI taxonomy): Eukaryota > Metazoa > Chordata > Aves > Accipitriformes > Accipitridae > Elanus > Elanus axillaris. Next base: position 5,323,654 of record JANZLQ010000040.1, read on the forward strand.
GACTGAGGATATGGCATTATGTGTGACAATATAAAATGATATGGATATCCAGAACACACAAAAAATGTGATTCAAGTCCAAACTGAAGATGAGATTTTGAGGTTTGGATTTAATTGTATTTAAATCTTAGAAGCTGTCTTCCTGATCTTTATGACTGAAATAATTTGCAATTTTTCTGCTAATTGAAATGGAAGAAGGATGTGCATTCCTACAAAAAAGTCCATTTTGTAGCTGCAGATACAATCCAAAACCTACTTTTGGGGAGCAGATTGAGAGATGGCGTATTAAATGCCATGAAGTCTCTGAGTTTTGAGCTTGAGATTCTTTGTCCTAAAAAGCTCTGTTACAGAGAAAGTCATCATACGGGCAGTTGCAGTGCTGCTGTCAGACTATTTCCAATCTGGCAGAAGAGTCTGATGCCAAAACAAGTCTGTTGAAACACAAAAGAATAAACATGGTGAATAGCTCTGTCTGATGTGTATAAAGAGTTGTTTTAAAAGCCTGACTGCAGTTGTGATCTAGACAATCTAGTGTATGGGTAGGCCCCAAAGGATCTGGTAAAGAATAATGTCTTTAAAGATGCTGGAAAAGATGCTGGAGAGGCAATTTGTTTGGACTTGAAAAAAACATCAAGAACTACAGTAAGTCCTGCAGTAAGGTGTGTGTAGCAGAGGGATTAAAGCTATGATGCAGAGGCATGGGAATAAAAAGCTCTGCAGGTGAGCAGCTTAATGGGACATTAATTGGATAGTGGGTGAATGTAAATGGGAATTGCAGAGAGTACAGGTTAGGGATTTTGTTGCTAAAGGAACAGTGTGAATGCTTTTGCCGAGCTCTGTAATAAAGACTAGTTGAACGTTACGGTTCCCTCTTCAGATGTGGTTGCCAGTTTCTTGTGCGATAGATATAATTTTCTAGATGAAAATGTGAGCATGGCTGGATAAGTGGTCCGTTATTATTCCACCCCAAATCATGCAAATGTGCACCAAACCCCCGATAACACACTTTCTCAATTTAAATCTTGGATAATTAATAATCAATTTGGTTAACTGTGGGAGAGTGACAAATCTATTCTGTAGCACGCTCACAAAACATTTTAGACTGTTTATCTGTGATTAGTACAGTACCATGGTGCTGTGTTTGTTTGGGGAATGCAAAACACTACAGCATGAGGGTCATTATAATCCCTTATTTATACCCTGGCAGATCCTGCCCTAAGTGTCCATTGTTGTTTGAGGCAATAGCCCTGGCTATCTTAGCAGGTGCACTCACCATATGTCAGAGCCCTGTAACTGATCACAGACATATGTACAAAAATTAGCAATAAAGCAATGTGAAGGCTGTAGTGACTATAGTTGAGATTTAATCCTCTGCTGTGCTGGGCTTATTGTCTCTGCTGTGCCAAGGCATCTAAACGTGTGTTTAGCTTCAAGCCTGTCATCAGTCCTGAAGAAGTCAATGCAAAACTCGAGCCTTAAATACCCTGCGCAGTAAACATTAAGCACTGAGAAGGAAAAAATATATTGACAATAGGATTCTTTTCCCCTCAATGTTTTCAGCCACTCATTTGACCTAGGTACTGTTCTTTAGGTATTGCCCCTTTTTTTTACATCACAGAGGGGCACAAAGCACGTGCCTTCATTGTGCTGAGCAAAGTAAAACGAAGAAAGAAGCATGATTGCTCTGAAGTACTTAAGTCTAAAAAAAAAATTAAACTAGCAGATTACCTCTCTTTTAATTCTGTTGGCTGAATTGGCTGCAAGCACCACGCACAGGCCTTGCAACCTTATCCTCCCTTCTTATTTCGGGGACTTTTTGAAATTTCCTGTCATGTCCTCTGCCACAGGAGCAGAGGAGCACAGCCTCCTTTCGCTCTTCCTCCCCCTTTTCCATACCACAGCTCTCTGCTTCCTGCACTTTGACCTTTCATTCCTTCTTCCACTCCATACAGGGCCCTACAGGCCCAGGCCAAGGATTCTCCACGTTCCCTTATCTTTCCCCATGACTTCTTTCTGTTCTGGAGAGTTGAAGTTTTACAAGGGAGATAGGCAAAGATGAGATGGGACTCTTGTTATGTTGGTTATACCAAGCAGTCCTTTGGTGTGTAGGGCATTAATAGCTTGCTTGTAGCCATGGCTCCACATGCAAAGGTGTTTGCAGGGACACAGATGGCTTGGGGGTTTCTGTCTTATTTGTTTGCTCGTTTGTTTGTTTTCCTGAGTTTTCTGTAAAATCAAATTGATTCTTCTCTGCCACGCTTACAACATTCCTAGAAATATGGGCTTTCATCAGGTGCTAGGTATAAAGTTGCTACATTACATTTAAGCAGAGAAATGCAGTAGAAGTGAGCAGGAGACCTCACAAGTTTTGCAATGCTAATGGCCCAGTTACATGACTGGTGACAAGCATATGGACCATTTGTTTTGTTCCTTCACTTAATCTGCTTCCAGAGCTATCCTGAAATGTCTGAAGGAAAAAAGGAGAAAATCAAATTGAAGCAAGTTTTTACTGTTCCTTAGCAAAGTCTGGAAAACTCGCTGAGTTTTTAGGTAAGGCTACTGTGATACGCACCTGTGTAGAAATTTAAATTGAAGTTGATGAGAAAAGGCTTGATTTTATTCCCTGGCTAGTAGAAGACTTAATCTATGTAAGGCAGGGAAAATCTGTCCACTTAAATTCAAGGGGTTTTGTGTTGAGCCCATAATTCATAATTGACTGAACCAATTAAGAGTCTTTTTAAACAAACCAACCAAAAAAGACCTTATGGCTAGAGTCCAATATTAGCTATATAATCTGAATTTCAACCAATGAAAATGACAAGCAGAAAGAAGTAGTGGGAATGAAAGCCACATTTCTCACTATTATAGCAAGGAGATATTTTGGAGGAGTGTGTAACTCTGAGCTGGAGAGACTCATGAAAGAACTTCAGCAGGCGCTGAATGGCTCTGTCAATGGGAATGATGATATTTTCTAAAGGTAGCTCTTAGCTGTTTGATAATTTTTCAGACCAGATGACAAGGACTGCCAGAGTGCATTGTTAAAAGCCTGCATAATTATAGATGCTAAAATGCTTTGGTCAGATCATTGTCCTCATAATTAAACATGCATGATGGCAATCAATGAGTAATGATAATGTGTAAAAGCCAATAGAGAGACTACTATTAGGGCTTTTTAATTTGCTGTTTGTATGTATATGTGTGTGTGTGTTATGGGACTTCCTATTAAGGAGAATGGTGTCTTATTATTTAAGCTATTTTACTGGATCATCCCTATTTGATGTTAATTGCACTTGGCATAAATGATAAAAACAGTATTGTGCTGGTTGATGATTGATTAATTTATTAGTTCAAGGATAGATTTGTACCTCTGTTGTCAGTTTAATAGGAATCTAGAGATTATATTTTTTCCCCAGGTCATCAATTTTCATGTTACTTCTTAGCCTCTGATGACACGAAAACCTTGAAATCAAAATATTTTTCAAAATTGGTTTTCTCAGTGCTTCTGCCTCTGCTGTGCTCAAACTTATGCACTTTCATTTCTTTTCTAGGCCTGTCTCAGGTAAGCTTGATTCCTAAAGGCTTCAGATGAGAACAGAAACTCTTCGAGTCTACGAAATTCATGATGCCATGCTCATTTGAAAAGGCTTTTTGGAACGTGGACAATGTTGCTATTAGTGCGAGTCCAATCCAATGTCACTGAAGCCAATGGGAAACATGCCATAAAACTGCCACATGTGTGGGTCTGAGCTTTGCGTCCTTGCTCCCAGGTGCAGTACACAAACTTGTAACTTCCTTTTGGGCAACCAGTGAACCTTGTAGACCCTCTCTCTAAAAAGAGCCCCAGTGTGTGGAGGCAGCAAGGCACTGCTGGTTTGCGTATGGTTAGTAAAGATGCTTATTTGAAACTTAAGTTTTGTGCAGTTTCACTGGAACTTTCAGGTGTATAAAAAAAGTAACTAAAATGCACATATCAGTTTATACACTTGTGTGTTATGACGTGGAGAAATGAGTGCAAAGTATTTAGTATCGTTGACTTTCTCAGTAAATTCTTGCTAGTGAAATTGTATCTGAGTAATGAACACAATTAAACTGACAATGTGTGTGATATTCCAGCTGTGGACTGAAAGTGACTGGATTATACTGTTTCTTATCTCCTATCATGTAAGGAAAGACATATTTAGTATTTTTTTTAATATTTAAAGACTGCAATAAAAAAAAGACTAAATGGAACAGAACATGAAAACCTCTATGGATGAAACATTTTGCGAATGTGACAAGGAGGGTAGTCTGTGCATTCAGGAGCTCATAATTTGAAAACTATTTCTTACAGGTTAGTGATCTTGTAAACCAGGAAAATGGGAACATAATTTTGTAAAATGGCCATCAGTCAGATACTGAAAGTGAAAGGGTCAAATTGCAGCTCCTCCTCCTCTATAATTTGAGAGCCGGTGCACGTGAAACATCAGAATATACCTCTTCTGTCTTGTAACATTAATTTTGAGTGTGAGATGCAAACTGTACATCAATCAACTCATGTCAAGAACAGTGAAAAATCTTACAAGGACACAATTTTCCCCTTTGGGAGGTAAGCTGCTCTAGAGGCTCCGTTGTGAACCCCAGACTAGAACGGTGAATTTTGGAGTTCTGATTTGCTGTTCGTATTTGGATGCCCCAGGAACCATAATTTATTAGACAAGCATATTGAATAGATTTAGGGAAGTCACAATAACTCTCCCTTCTCTTTCATTGGAGTTTTGTATGGATTAATTCTTTATGGGACTGTGTACAGTGGATTAGCTATGCTGATTTCCATGGCGCTTTGCTGACTTGACTTCTCCAGGACATGACCCAGTGCTTTTATGGCATTTTGAAAATACCAAATTTGATGGGTGTGCAAGTAATTTTTAAATTTTCATTATGATCTCCAGATAGTGTACCGTTATTGAGATTTTCTTTTAACAGGGTATTTGAAGGAAGAAATTTTTATTTGGGCAGGGGTGAGCAGGATGGGAACCCATGGGGTACAGGTAGGATGCTTGAGAAGTAAAACGCAGAGCTGAAGCCAAAAGAGATGTCTGGCTTTCTGCGGACTGCTGCAAACTCCTTGGATTGTGTGCTGCAGACGGTTGGTATTTTATGGTTCAATGACTGCAAATGTCTGTTTTTCAAAATGAGTACATTGCAGGAAATCTAGAAGCCCTGAGTTGTCTTGGAGCCAAGATAGTTTCATAACCTCTAAAAACTGGGGATCTGAAAGCCAGAACAGCTCAACTGAAAAAGCTGAGACTCTCCTCATGTTTCTGTGTCCGGCACACAGGAAAAGTTGTTCGCAGGCACTGTGAGACTGGCAGAACAATGCAAATTTCCATCAGCAGTCTTTGGTGTCAGAAGGAATTTTGGAAAGATAGAGTTTTCTGGAGCAAAAGAATTCCTATTAAATATTCCTTGTAGGAGGAAAATCGCCAATTTACCCTGAATATGAGCTAAACAAATTCTACAGTGTCAATATTTCAGGCCAATTTAAATTCTCCATTTTGACCAGATCGACTTTGCATGTTAGGTCTTTTGGCTGCAATAAAAGCTGCTTTTCAGGGCGCTGTGAGAAATATACAGTTCTTCTAAAAATCTTTTAATATTCTTGGATGAGAGATTCTCAGTAACAGGAAAGCAGAAGAAATACTTCTTTTCTTGCTTTCTTCCAGAATGTTTGTCTCTTCTCCTCTTGTTCAGGAGTATGGCTGGTCAAAAAAAGGAATATTCCCCCTTTTTTTTTAATGAGATATATCCCTTTTCTTATTTTTTCCCCTTTAATTCTGTAGCAAGTGTAGATTGTTGATGTGGTTTTTTTTTAATTCTTCTTTTTTTCTTCTTTTTTTTCCCCCCGGGGAGAAATAACATTTTTAAAGCAAGTGCCAGGAAGTTTCGTTTTGAAAATGTTGAAATGAAATGTTTAACTCTTCTGACAAACTTTCTATTATTGTCAGAATATTTAAGCAGTTTTAATCACAAATCCTTAGTAGCAAAACTCCTATTAGAGATTCACTCTCCATCCGATGTGTAGCTAAAGAGGGGACTTCCTCTGCAGTATTACTCAATTATTTACATGGTACCAGTTGCTCAGGAACAATATGCCTACCTACCACACCTTCAAATTTAACCCAGAAATCTGTCCTAAACATCTTGCATTTATTCAAGGGAAAATGAAACTGTCCCACACTATATGAAGAAATAGAAGAAAATCTGCTGGAGCAGGTAACTGATATTTGAAGGGATCTTATAGGTATTGTTAGCCAAAGTGCTTGAGATCCAGTATTGGAATAAATATACTTTCCTCAGAAGAATAAAAATCAAAGGATCAGCCAAGGAGAAGGTTAGACTACAACAGTAAAATGAAAAGTGGGATCAAAGGGGATAATGAAATTCTTGAAGCATTAAATGAATTTCTTAATGGATTTACAAAAACATATACTAACAACATAGAGGCTGTCATCTGCCATTTACAGATCATCATACATGACTTCAAAGTCAGTGAGGCAATGGGTTTATGTAAACTAAGGAGACTCAAAACAACAATCTCTGGGACCAGCTGGTATTAATCCTCAATTCCCATGCAAGGCCATCAACATATTGATGAGACCATGCCAAATACTGTGTTGTGTGAAGTAACAATACTTTTTGGATATGTGCCACTTCTATGCATGTGCCGTCTAGAAATTGCCTGTCTGGAAAACAGCAAATACAATAGGAACAGTATGACTGGGACAAAAAAAATCAAGAAGAGAGTAGGCTACCTCTTTAAATCTCATTATATATATTTCCACGTGATGAATTGATGAAAATCCAATAAATGGCAGGAGCTGTGGGAGAATGGGAAAAGAAGAGGGGGAGAGGGACAGAGAGAAACTTCCTGGGGATTAATAGAGAAAAACAGAAGAAAAAAAAAACAAAGCCAGAAAGATACAGAAGATGGGTGTGATAAGAAAGGCAGCACGGTGGAAAAAAATCACACAAGGCGGAGACTTTTGTTGGATTTAGGACAGTGCTTAAAGCCAGGAATTATGTAAATCCCCTACAATGAGCAAGTAACTTTGGAGCGGTTAAAATGTTTGGTGATGACAAATCTGGAAGGCAGAATGGAAGGATGGCATGCCAAAAGCAAAAGACTGCAAGTCTTAATTCTGCAGTATAAACTGATTGGATTATACTGGCACGGGGTGAATGAAATTGTGTCAGACAAATACAAGATAGTAAATGCTGACTGGGGGAATCCATGAGCCACCCAATGGAGATAGGCCAGTTAGACCAGGCAAGTATGGGAAAACTTTCTTGTGCTAATTCTCAGCATCAGTACAAAAGATCAATAATACAAAGGAGCCAGAGGTCCTGCCTGGGCTGCAACTGCTCACAGGCTGTTGGAGCAACACAGAAAGGGTGTCTGCACAGCCATCGCCTGCCAGAGGTTAGATCGTAGCTAGAGGTTTTCTCTCTGGAGCTGAAGAGATGTCTTACCTTGTGAAAAGCCAACCCAGAAGTTAGTACTAACATTTAATATAAACAGCTGTATAAACCAGTTAAGAAAAGCATAGCCAGCCTTGCTACTGTTCAGACATGCCAGTTTTTGTCTGTGCAGCTTGCTTTTGCATTCTCCTTGGTATGGAGAACTGTTAAAGTGAGAAATGCAAAAATAAGATGCATGACAAATACTAGAGGAGACTGACTGCTACTAACTCTGCCTGAGGGAGATTTCCACAGGGCTTGCCAGGGAGAGGTCTGCCTTCAGCTGCTCTGATTTTCAAATTTAAGTCTTGCCTGCAACGAGGTACAAAGTATCTATGGCAAATGAAGCAGCGGACAGTATTCCCAAGGATGAATATATCAAAGTGGATGCATCTGTGCTGTCATTTGTAGCTGTTCCTGCTTCAGCGTGAAGTCCTGACCGTCTATACCTTTAATGTGCTGCTTTGCTGCGTAGCACGCAGCTCTAGCAACAAACTGCCTGCTCTCCAGATGAGACCATGGTACAGGTCAAAGACAGTCATGGCAGGCCGTGAGAATGCTCGGGGGAGCTCCTGTCCCTCTACCCCCTTCAACTCCCGCTGCTTCCAGGCATCCTGGATGCCCGAAGCCCTCATTCCTCAGGAGAAATAGGCAGCATGGTAGAAAGTCACAAATCTTGCAAATGATTAATTTCAATATTGAGCATTCATCCTTACTGAACATTTTGGTGTTACACCTTTCTATTTTTCCTTTTCCATCTTGCAATTCCTTCTTTTCCCAAGAGACAAAAGGAGGCTGCTCTGTTCTTAATCTCAGTGGCTCTGCGAGGCAATTTGGAGAAGGCCACTATGTGGCGCACTAAACCCATTGGTGTTCTGAGTTTTTAATTCTTGTTTTTAAGCAGGCTTCTTTATACCTCCAACCGGCTTGGCTCCGCAAGAAATACCTGGGTCTCTTGCTCTGCAATTAATTTATGGGCAGCTACCTCGAAAAGGAGATCTTGGGATGCCCATAAACTCTTCTGTATTCACTGTGGTGGTCCCAGATGCCAGTCCTGATGAGTTAGTGCGAGTCTCTATGTCTCATTGCAAGCTTTCTTGACTCAGGACACTGAGATATTCCCTGGTGTCCAACCAATTAATATTTTTTTTTTCTGATCTACAGACAGCTGTTAATCTTTACTGTTCTCCAGCCATAGCGCAGCAGTCCAGGCAGACAGCTATACTTAGGCATTGTGGAGGGGAAGAAAAAAAAAGCAGTTGCTACAGATGTCGCAATAGATGGTTTCAGAAGGTGAGTGAAGCAGCAAGTTAGGACAGCTTGTAGAGTAAAACTCTTTGACAGTAGGTGCTGGGGTGGTCAGTTGTCATACGAGGCAGACGACTGAGAGTGTGGTTTGTGGTAGGCGCACACCACAGTGTGGATATGAAGACTCACGGGGCAGCAGTCAGGTCAGTAAGTCTTCCTGTGGCAGGGATTTGGACAATCCACAGTAGATGGTATTTCAGAGTGTTTTGAATATGAATTATGAACATTTCAGCAAATTATGAATGTTGCAGCAACAGCAGGCTGAGGCCATGGGTTGCTTTACAGCATGGAACAATGTTACAGCATAGATGCAGCCCGATGATTTCTGACTCCCTTTTGTCAGCTGTATCATGGGATACCAAAAGGATAGACAGAAGCTATGGAAAACCAGGTAGCAATAACAGTTCATTAGAAAGGCATAGGTAGGATAGTTGGGGGTTAGTTTTCTTTTCTTGTTTAGGCCCAGACTATTATGTCAGCGACTTGAAAAGGGAAGGAAGCAGCAGTATAATGCTGTCACCCTTTCAGACTGCTGACTTAAAGCGAGGAAGTGCTGGCAATTTGTCCTTAGAGTCTGCCAGATTTTGGTAGTGGAAATACCAGTTTGTACAGAACTGGGCTGATATCCTGCAATATTAAATTTACAGAATGCATCTTTCTGGAGATAGGCACATTTCTTATATGTGCAATTCTGTCCTAGCTTCTGGCTAGAAAAGCCTCTATTTAGTAAGCGTGATAATGAATGCAAAGATCACTTCTCCCGAACTGTGGGCAGAATAACTATACACTCACTCTCTAAGAGGTTTACTCAGAGTTTTATCTGCTAACTAATTTATATTAATGTTGCATTCAACTGTGGAGTGAGCAAGCTAGGAGCCCAACCTCTTATTTTTTATGTACAACCAGGAACAGAGAAGTGGAGAATGGTCTTCATACAAATAAGAAAATAAAGAGATTGCCACGGTGAGAAAATGCTGCAGGAGCTGGAATGGCTGTGTCATTGAAGCTAGCATTGATCTAACCCTTTTTATTTTTTTTTAAAGCACTAACTGAAAGTGAGTTGCAAAAGAAAATCAATTCTGAGAATCATTAGGGTTGGAAGGAACCTCTCCTGGGTCGCACAGTCCATCACTCCTATGATTGTTCCTAAACCAGCTCTAACAACTGGGTATCTACTCATATTTTTTATGATAGCTCTATGTTTTTCTTTGGCTGGTTGCAACAATAATGTTAAAACAAACATTCTTTAAAAAAGAAACATTGCAAAGCAAGCCCTTGGGTATGTTTTAGCTGACAGATAATCTTCAAGGCTCATTTACTTTAAAAAAGTTTCAGTGCTCAGATGTCAATGTGTATTCATCTTTGCAGGTGCCAGGAAAATTAGAAATATTACTGCCCCTTTTCTTTCTTGTGAGTGGGTCTCTCTTAGGCTCTTCTACCGATCTTCTGATTTTTAAATGAACGTCTAAATGTCCACTGCTCTTGAAAGAGTTAGATTACAAGGCAGTTTGCGGTTCTTGTCAAGGACAGGGAAACCTTGCTTTGAGTTAGAACTGCAAGGTAATACAACAAATATGTACTAGCATGGAAGGGTTAGTTCCAGGAAGGTGTCACTGGTCTTGTTTTGTGGGAGATCCAGTTTAAATCTTGGAGAAGATGCAGGTTAATTGCATAATGTCACTCTGATCTCCTGGGCTGCATCATGTCTTCTTCTGCTGTGTGTCTCCAGCCTCTTTTCTCACCTTACCTGTATTTTGTTTTGTCTTGGGAAAGGTAGTTGGCAAATCATATTAAAATGCCTCTCTAGTGCAGAATGAGAAGATGCCTTATTTGAAAATTTGGATGCAGGAAATCCACCTATCCAGCTTTTGTCTTCCTTCTGTTGTATGCCTTTTTTTGAATACCATGCAGATATAATGTTGTAATAGTATAATGTTGCAACAGCATAACTTCTACTGCTCCTTTCCAAAGTAAGACCTCTTCTGAACATAGATGAAATTATCATGTCTACACGAGCTATGAGTTTTAGTTGATGGATATCACACCAACAAATGTGCTTTGCCAAGAAGTTGGCCTGGTTTCCCCCTTTTTAAAGTGGGAATATCTAAAATTTTCACATCCTACTCTTTTTTTTTTTTTTTTTAAAGGAGACCCTATATAATTCAAAATGATGTTTTAATGGCTGTGGTGTAAAATCATTTCAGTTGAGAAGAATTTATTTCAGACAAATACTGCTTTCTAGCCAGAAAATTTCTCTTCAGTACCTTGTAATCCAGTGAGACCGACTCCAAGCCTTCATTTAGGGTTGCCATGTATGGCTCAATATTGTGGGTTACAGGAGGAGATGTTCACAAGTTTGTGGGTTTCCTGCATGGCAGATAAGGAGCACTTATTAAGTTTTCTAATAATAGTTTGACTATTCCTGTCCATTGGTGCAGGAATTAACATCCTTATAAGTGGTCTTCTTCGGGGGGGCAACAAGTCAGAGGTAGTGGCTGATGTGCACTCCTTTTGCAACCTTGGACTTCTCCAAAGACGACTTTTTGGGATATGGCGTGAGCACTGCTCACTGCATTATGGATTCATCCCTCTGCTTCTCACAGGCTACTTCCAGAGCTAAAACATGAAATAGATCAGTAATAACCTAATGCTTTGCCCTAATCTGGCATCTCACACTTTTATGATTTAGAAAAGAGGCATTTAAATTATGATATCAAGAAGGCTGCAGCATAAAGCTTTACTTTAGTTGCATAATTTTGCAACAGCAATTACCTCAGCTACAAATTTAATTTAAAAACTCTTTGAAAGCACAGTCTGTGTTATCACAGAATATACTTGAAATCAATGAAGGATGATTTAATTCCAAGTCTGAAGATACTATTTAATAGCCAGGAAAGCAACCTGCACACAGACACACGCTCTTACTTATTAATAAATTCTGCTGTAGCAATTACAAATCTTGACTTCCACAAATTCATTAACTCTTGGCAAAATATGAATTATAAACAATGTTTGCCAACTTAATGCAGTTGCATTCTTGCACCTAGCTGGAAAATAGATGGGAACTCTTGAAAATGATCCTAATCATGATGCTATTAAGAAAGATGCAGAGAACATACTCTGATAAACATCGCAGTGTCTGCCTACCATTATCTTATATTTTCCTTCATGATTCATGGTATCTTAGCAACCATATAGGCCTGATAACCTTTAATGGCTCTAAAAATGATGCACTTGGAATCTATCACTTAAGGCCTGGTGCTCAAGTAATGACACTCTTTTCTTTGATGGCAGATCTCAAGCCAAATAAATACACAGGAACTGAAGCAGCTTTCTTTGTCTGGATATTCATATTTTGCATGGTTATTCAGACTGAGCAAGGAAAGGGCTCTGTAATCCAGGCTTAATCAGTATAGATTTTTGGATATATATGCATACCTTAATTAACTATATGGATTCAAAAGAATGTCAAAAGAGCACTGGGTTATTGACTGATAACAGAGTGGTGTTTGCGTTACCTGAGGGGATGAAAAGGGCAGTCTCCTGTCAGACTGAGGGAAAATTTACAGATTTATCAACAATGCATGAGAATCTGGACATTGCCAGGCTGGCTGCGGAGCTGTTAACTGCTTGATCGCTACTGACGAGTCCTGAGATGCTCTGATTGGAGCTGTTGAACATTAAGAGATAATGTGTTGATGGCACTAGTGCCCCAGTGTCATCAAGAACACAGGCTAGAAATGAACAGTGCACCAGCTAGTGTGAGGCAAGGTGGCACTGGTAGTCAGCATGGTTCAAATTTCTGCCAGTAACCTGCTTGTTCTTAAAATGGGAGAAAGCAGAGTTAGGTGGGAGTAGTTCCTGTTGCCCTCTGGATTTTTTGTATTTGCAGAGGTAGGTACCACTGCATGAATTAAATTAGAGCTAAGCCATAAACATGAAGTCTTGCTGCTTTGGACTTCAGAGAGGGGACCTCTGTTCCAGGGGACTGTGGCAAGGGCTCCGGCACTGAGGATGAGGCTGTGTGGCAGCCACAGCAACCAGGCACTGTGTGCTTGTCAGAGGGCGGAAGTTGCCATGGGAGGACTCCAAAAACCAGGTAGCATCAAACTATCCATTTTCTGGCTGGAAAGAAAACTGGTGAGAGTAGGAGCACTGGATACAGTGGGATTTCCAGCCTGTGGTATATCTGCTACCAGAAATTCACTTCAGGTATTTTCAGTAGCCATGCCGTGGCCTGCTACGTTGTTCTCAGAGGAGAGGAGGACTGGCTGATGAGGTGGGAGTGCTGCTGAGCTGGATCTGAATTGCCGCTTTCAGGAGAAGATGGAGCTGGAGGCACGCACACATGTCTGCAGGCTATCAGTGCTATGCTGCAACTGCCAGGGAAGCCCATCACCCTCTGTCAAAGACTTTATTGCCTGGGGAAGTTACGTCCTAAATCCCCGAGTCTGAGAAACAGAACCCACTGTGTTTTGGAGCACTGTCCGGTTTGCATGTTGAATATTATCCCAACAAAAACTGGAGAATCAGAGGTATTGTGAAGCTTCAGAACAGAGAATTGAGTGTCAATGGCATTTACTGCTACTGGCATAATTCTATCAGATGCTGAGCAGACCACATTTACATTTAAAAATGCAAGTAATCAACATATGTTAATGTATGCCCTTCATGTATTCTGCGCTGAAGCTTTTTACCAGCCACTTCAAAGGGCCATGCTATTGTGGGAAAAAACCTTTCAGAAACTTACCAACAACATGGGCTTTCAGGTTGAGGAAGGAAAAAAAAAGCAACAGATTTTTCAGAATATTTTCTATGCCAGCTCCTGGCCTCTGCATAGCACTAGTGCTGTGTCTGTGTGGCGGAAACCACTTTAACTTTGCACTTAAAAATGCTTTAGCCTCTTTTTGTAAGGTATATATCAACTGTGTATAAGAAAAGGCACAAGAACGGTGCACACAAAAGAACAGCATACTGCCCACCACTCAGCCATGCAGATATTCCTTAAGGGAAGTGTGCCTTGTCTTTAAGTAAGCCTTGCAAATGCTAACACTTTGCAAATATGATTAGCAAAATGCTGATGGAGAACTCACTACCATGATTCCAAATTAAAGTGACACCTGCCATGGTCCTGTTAGTAAAATTTGACATAAGTCTGTGATATTTTCAGGTACATGGGCAAATGATTACATTACTGCAGAAGAAGGTAGGGTGTGAATTTGTAAGAACTCATAACAGCTCTTTGTGTGCAGTCTTCTACCTTACGGTGAGTGCAAAGTAAATGAGGAGCGCTAAAATGATTGCTCTAGGAGAGATATATCACCTATGTCATGTTTACCCCAGGGTGGGTTGGGGTAACAGCACGCACCTGGAGAAGGTATGTAGGTGCTCTCATCAGTTCATGTCACAACTTATTCTGCAGCATCTCCGTGAGCCAAAATTCCATAAGAATTATTAAACTCAAAATTCTGTCAATGTACAATATGACAAAACAAATTGCTACAGGCTTGCTTTGACTTCATTGTTGTCTCCAAATGATTCCCAGGATCTCAGTTGTTTTTATCCCTTCCAGGGCTTACCAGCAAGTTCATAATGGATAGTCTTGAGATTCTGCCTTGAGTAGAAACACACAGGCCCTCTCAGGGAAGAAATCGTTGGGAGTTTGAACCTAGGGCCCAAACCTGCTTTGTTACAAACCATGGGAAGTAGGATCCGTGGATGCTGATCCCAGTTAACATGCACGGTGTTTGGTTGTTCCCTGGCCAGTGACAGTACCTCTCATTTACATCCCAGTCCACGTGAGGCAGAACTGAGTGATCTTTGCATTAGTTTGAATTTTTATTTTTTGAAAAATTTCTAAAAGACAGATATTTTTATAAAACATTTGAAAAATTCCGTCTGTCGTCCCCACCCCCCGCCATTTTGATCAGCTCCAGTATAGTCTCTACACTCTTACAGCCATGTAAATGGATGCTGAGGCTTGTTTACAAAAATGCCACAAGAAATGCTTGAACTGGGCCCATGTCAGACTTTGACTTAGCCTTTCATGACTGGATTTCCAAAGCTGATACAATGTGGTGAGACCTCCTTCTTTTTTATGTTCAGCAACTCTGCTGACAAAACCACCTTTGTTGAGCAGTTATGTACTGACAATCAGAGAATGTTTCAGACTGTACATGAAAGAAGGCTAATTTTGGACATGATTCCTGGAATATTTGAGTTATCATGTGTCCTGGTTTTGTTTGGGATAGAGTTAATTTTCTTTCTAGTAGCTGGTGTTTTCAGTGGTTGCTAAGTCAAGGATTTTTCAGCTTCTCATGCCCAGCCAGCAAGAAAGCTGGAGGGGCACATGGAGTTGGGAGGGGAAACAGCCAGGACAGCTGCCCCAAAGTGGCCAGCGAGGTATTCCAGACCATGGGATGTCATGCCCAGTATATAAACTGGGGGGGAGTTGGGGGTGGGGGCAGATTGCAGCTCGGGAACTAACTGGCCATCGGTCAGCGAGTGGTGAGCAATTGCATTGTGCATTACTTGTTTTGTATATTCCAATTATTTTATTACTATCATTGTTATTATTTTCTTCCTTTCTGTCCTATTAAACTGTCTTTATCTCAACTCATACGTTTTACTTTATTTTTGATTCTCTCCCCCATCCCACTTGGTGGAGGGGAGTGAGTGAGTGAGTGGCTGCGTGGTGCTTAGTTGCCAGCTGGGATTAAACCATGACATCATGCAATTATGATATAAACTTTGGAGACTATGTTACAAGGTGCCTTTTAAAAAAAAAATAGAAACCAGACATACTGTCAGAAATTCATCAGCAGTTCCTCCTGTGTAATGTACTTTTCAAGAGACAAGTGAAAAAATGTCAAAACCAAATAAAGAATACTTAGTTACAACAGCTATTCGAGATCCAATTTAGCCTTTCTTATACATTTCCTTTCCCGTAAACCACTCTTCTGATGTTTTCTTCCAGTAAATGAGATGTGCATAATTGAGTCTTATTAGAGAATTGATCCCTTTCAGAAAAAAAACCCCAACTTTTCAATGCTATGGGAGGAAAAAACCAATTGTACCAATTTCATAATATTTTGGCTCACATTCATAGCTTTCCCAGCTTTCCCTCTGTCTGCAGGAGAACCTGCTGAGTTACATTGATAGGAAAGCGGGTCTAGATTAAATGCATTCATACTTTAAGTTTTCTGTACACTAGATGCAAATCCCAGATTTAAAAGCTCTAGATAACCTGTTTTTAATTTCTAACTAAATAATTTGGGGTGATTTTCCTCTTTCTTACACTGCTATATATTGGGAGTAACTTTCTTCAAGCAAATAGTATTATGCTGGCAATTATTATGCTGGCAAGAGAGGAAATAGAGCAGAGATTGAGTTATATGATACGTTATATTTTAAAATGACACATTTGTCTGGTACAGGGTGACTGAAATGCAGATTAGAGACTCAACAGAAATATTTTTTTGTATAAACTTAAGTATTTCTGCAACAAGTCTTCTGTTGGTATAAGTAGATGAAGCACTCCTGATTTCAACCGTCCCCTGAGGCGCTGACCTGAGGTTTTTATTTCTAATCCATTTTGGGCTTTGTGACCTTGCTTGACTTGTTTACCTGTTACATGTATTCCTTGCAGACTGGAGATTTTACAGTCACTGTGAGGCCAAGTTTGGGAAAGCCGGCAAATGTGCTGCAAATGAGCATGCTTTACCTAAGGGAAAATAAAAAAACCCCACATAGTTTCTGTATCATATGGTCTACTGCCATTTCCCCTGGGGTTAAGAAGGCAAGTACAGCCAAAATTATATAACTCTGGAAACCTAATGTATTTGTGGGGACCTCTGAGTGTTACGATAGAGTTCAGCTTGAACAGCATAGTGAAAACTGAGGGATCAGGAAGAATGAGGAGAGGAGTTAAGCATTTGGTTATGTATTCTAAGCTGCTTTAGGAATTTTGACAGTGTTTTGGTTGGTATCAAAATATTTATAGCATAGAAGATTAATATTTGCACCACTGAGCTCTTTAATTTCATTTACCTTAGGAACGGGGATTTTGGCATTAAGAAGAACCAGAAATGTAGCAGTGGGTGCACGGTTTCATACAAACATCATTAACACTTTCAAGTCCTGGAGAGATAACAGGTTTTACAGAAAGCAGTTGAGTCTTCTTTTTTTTTTTTACGTACACAGCAATGTTGTAGGAATTGTGAATACTGTAGGTACCATCCTGCCATTTTGTGGGGAACAGGATATTGCAGCGGAGGCATCTTGTTGGCTGAAGCACACCAAAATATTGGGCTAGAGAGGCCCATAGCGGCATAAGGGCAGCAGTGTGAGGGCTGGCGGAGGTAGTGGGAGTGGTGCTGGCCCTGCAGAAGCTCTGAACGCCTAATGAGCACCTTGATCTTGCAGAGCCAGCCTGGTAACCTTCCTCTTTAGAAAGAGTTTGCCACTGTGATTATTTGAAACACAGAAACAAGACTCGGACATTTCCTGATTAGTTCTTTTGAAGGCGACTGCTATTTAGCGACGTTCCTAGCAGTTGGCTATTGCTAATATATAGAATCATAGAATCATTTAGGTTGGAAAAGACCCTTAAGATCATGGAGTTCAACTGTAAACCTAACACCGCCAGGTCCACCACTAAACGATGCCCCTAAACACAAAATCTACATGTCTTTTAAATACCTCCAGGGATGGTGATCCACCACTTCCCTGGGCAGCCTGTTCCAATGCTTGATAACCCTTTGGTGAAGAAATTTTTCCTAATATCCAATCTAAACCTCCCCTGGCACGACTTGAGGCTGTTTCCTCTCATCCTATCACTTCTTACTTGGGAAAAGAGACTGACACCCACCTTACTACAACCTCGTTTCAGGTAGCTGTTGAGTGCGATAAGGTCTTCTCTCAGCCTCCATTTGATTGCTGCTGCTTCTTGCAGTCTGCTGGAGCTATTTTAGAAAGAGCGCTTTTCTGATTGCATCAGGTGCTGCAAGCTCAGGATCACATTCATGTAAGCTTTGCCTTAGGGAGATCAGTGGTGGTAGAGTCTCTAATGAAAAAAAAATAACAGAAACAGTAACAAAAGGAACGAGGAAAATGATTTTTTTCACAAAACATGTCTTTTATTTGTGCTGCTGCTGGGCTAGATTTATGCTTTTATTCTGACTATTTTTTTAGCTGAAGTCACAGATATACGCACAAGGGATTGCTGGGAAACTACTCTAATTAAAACTGGTTTTGTTTTATGGAATTCAGGACACTAGGAGGAAGCTGTCCTTGATGATTAAAATACTAGCTGAATGATGACACAAATTAGTTTAAGATATCCATTAGTGAATCTTTTCCAGGATATGATATTGTCCAAGTTGCTTGTAGCTGTTTGTTTGTTTGCTGGGTTTCTTTTTTCTCCAGCTTCGGAAATTACATTGCCTGAATATTTCATCCTTAGCAAATGTGGTGGGTTGACCATGGCTGAACGCCAGGTGCCCACCAAAGCCATTCTATCACTCACTCCCTCCTTCACTGGACAGGTGAGAGAAAAAAAAATATAACAAAGGGCTTGTGGGTCGAGATAAGTACAGGAGAGATCATTCACTAATCACCATCATGGGCAAAACA
>JANZLQ010000040.1:5342190-5358834 GCA_026212715.1 Elanus axillaris
TCACAAACTGCTCCAGCATGGGTCCCTTCCACGGCAGGCAGTCCTTCAGGAGCACACTGCTCCAGCGTGGGTCCCCCGCGGGGTCACAAGTCCTGGCAGAAAACCTACTCTTTGGGCTCCTCTCTGGTCCTGCCAGGAGCCTGCTCCAGTGTGGGCTTCCCACGGGGTCACAGCCTCCTTCGGGGACCCACCTGTTCTGGCATGGGGTCCTCCAAGGGCTGCAGGTGGGCGTCTGCTCCACCGTGGACCTCCATGGACTGCAGGGTCACAGCCTGCCTCACCGTGGTCTTCATCACCACGGGCTGCAGGGGAATCTCTGCTCCGGTGCCTGGAGCATGTCCCTCTTCACTGACCTTGGTTTCTGCGGAGTTGTTTCTCTTACATGTTCTCACTCCCTGGCTGCCATTTCTCTTTCCGTTCCCCAACTTTTTTCCTTCTTAAAATGTTATCCCAGAGGCGTTACCACTATCACTGATGGGCTCAGCCTTGGCTGGCGGCGGGTCTGTCTTGGAGCCGGCTGGTATTGGCTCTATCGGACAAAGGGGAAGCTTCCAGCAGCTTCTCACAGAAGCCACCCCTGTAGCCCCACCGCTACCAAAACCTTGCCACAGAAACCCAATACAGCAAAAAATGAGATTGACCATTGCAGGTGATTTAATAGGTTACCTGGCAGTTGTCAACATTTTTTCTTTCTTTTTTCCAGAAAGAAGCTACTATCATCCCTGAACTTTCTGCCTGGTTGCGTGTGATTCTGTAGCAATTAACTTTTGAGTAGAAGGAAGAAATACAGTAAGAAATAGTAGAACTGGGTTAATTCTTTTCTTGTCCAAAATGTTTTCCTGTGTCACATGGACAACTTGAGTTTTTCTCAGGCCTCTTCTAGTCTGTCACAATTACAAGTCCAGGTAGCAGCCTTGATGTCTGCAGCTCATCTGGGTGAGACTCTGTGCTAACCTCTTCCCTACTCCTGACTCACCCTAACTAACCTGTGGCCTTCCTTTTCCTTTTTCCTTCATTTTCTAGCATCATTGATTTTTAAGATACCATTTCCCCTGGAGTATAGCTTGGTAAGTATGCAGAGTTCATTTCCCATCTGACGTGTTCCTTCCTCCCACCCTTCACCTCTCAATTATTTCCTTGGAGAGCCTCATTTTTGCCTTTTCTCTGTATCCTGTGACATTCCTCAACAGCACCTCACATTTAATTACTGGTGTTCAGGCAGCTTAATGTCACATGGATATCCTGAAGGGCAAATGGTAGATACAATGCCATACTTACTATATAAGTCAGTACAAATTAAAGCTGGAGCTCTAAAAGATCAAATTCTAAATTAAAAAGCTAAATAATTATTTAGCACAAAGGCAAGAGAGATTTTATTTGCTGTGATTAATCACTTTTGGAAAATCTAATTTGTTTCTGATGTAGGAGGGAGTGTTCACTTTTATCAACAGCAGCTCAGTAGATATTTATATAGCAAGAGGCACAAAGTGGCTTTAAGCTCCATGTTTTTGAAAATGGTTCGGTTTTTACTGATACATGTGAAATTTTTTGGCTGCCAAGACGCCATTGGATCTCTGCTCCATTAAAGTTTCTACTCAGAATTTAAAAACTCCCGTGTTTAAACGAAACTTAGATGTTTCATGAATTACAGATACGTTGTGTGTTAACTGCTGCTTTTTGCTGTAAACCTTCCTTAACCATAGTTCCTTTTCTTGCAGGTAAGTTGCTTTATGAAGTTTCTGCTCTTCCCCTTCTTGGCCCTTGCTGCATATTATATCCCCACCTGTTTTGTCATTGCAGGATTTTGCAGGACCATTGAAATGATCTGGATGAAAAAAACCCAAAACCAACAACCAACCAGACAGAATCTCTAAGAATTTTTATTTTTATGTTATTATGTCATTTGCTGGTGTGCGATTCTCTCGTCACTGGGATGCTGACTTTTTTTATACTTGCTGTCAACACATGCTTAGCCAAAAATAAGGTTAGCCTTTTAATTTTTGCTGGCTCTTCCTCCCTTTTTGTCCTCCCGGGGAAAGATCACTTTAACAGTAAACTCAGCAAACTTCATGTTCAGCTTTGATATTTTATTGTGGATGAAATCTCCTGAAATTTCACATGCATTCTTCAGCAGAGCAGCACAGAGACAGCCAGAACCAATAGGAAGAAGCGTGTTTGGAGTCATCTGAAATAAACATATTTAGTTACGCCAAGCAAGGGCATTCAAGCCAATGCATAATACATACACCTGCATACAAAGGTCTAAAAGTGGAAATTTACTGAACTAGCATTAGAGTCAATACCCCCTGCGAAAGATCCTCAAAAAATACAGCTGCTATCCACTTAGCTGGAGTGAATCAGTGCCAGATAGGGAGCTGACATAGCTTTTAAGAGGTGGTTTTAATCTCTTAATAAATTTCACAGCTAGATTGCTTCTTCATTTGTGCATCATAGGTAGACTCAGTTATACATCCCTTGCTTTACTGTTGGCTTATTCAAGAATTCCCAAGGAATGGTAAATATGTTGCAGTATTTTTATTTTGGATGAATTCAAATTCATTGAGGAGCCCAGAAACTTCTGGAAACACTGAGTTTTTTCATGATTTGGAAGGCTTTCTGTTACTTTTTACTAGCCTAGCATAAACAGCATACATTAGGTATACTACAGTTATGGTGCTGGGAGAAATCTCTTTCCATCTCATTCATGAGGTTTTGTTTCTGATACTTCATCCCTCTCTGCATCTTTATTGAGACCCTGGGACACTGGGACAAATTTGGGAGCATCCTATGGCAGCTTCCTCTGGACATCGAGGTATATTCCTGCCCTGAGATCAGATTCAGTGAGAATAAAAAGCAGAAATTTCTGAAAATAAGAGTGAAAAATAAATGGTCTAATTGAATCTATTTCCTCATATTGGTGGGCCTCATCCCAGAAAACTTTCTTTTTCTCGTGTTAGTGGAATGAGGTGGTTAGAGACAGCAATTAACAGAAGATGATAAATGAAAATTGTGTCTGCCACTTGGGAGAGAGGGTTTCCTGAATAATGATCCTTTCCTTCAGGGAGGTTTGCAAAATTATATCACATGGGTGGATTTGAAATACGCTTGGTGATGGTCTTGCCTCATTGCTACAAGAAGCGTCCCAGGTGGGTGAAGCTGGCATTGGCACTCTCTGCTCTCCTGCTTAAAGTGGGGGATTTGCTAATTAACTCTTTTTAATTTACTAGGATTATGTGAGCACAGTGAGAAAATTAATGGGCTTAAATGTGACCTTAGTTTTAACAGTGCCTCTTACTGCTTTGACCCTGATGTCCTACAGACCTATTGTGGTCTGCAGGGCCACCAAGGCGCTGGAAAGTTTAGCTAAGTATGCATGGATATGGCTAACTTGGGTTGCTTTGGCAAACGTGGGGACACATTTATTTTCTGCTCTTATTTGCGGGAATTTCTTCCTTGCTTTTTATTCTCACTGGATATATATTTTAAAAAAATGATGTGATGTAAAACACACAGCATTTAATTTCCCATCCGCTTAGTCCTCAAACAATGGTATTTTTTAGTGCTGTTACTACATAAATCGTTACCAAGTGAATAACTACTCTCATAAATAGTCACAGGGAGAAATTGCTTTAGCTTCATATGTTAATAGATAGTAGGTCTTATTAGTAGGGCTTATTAATTGGTTTGGTGTCTTACTTAATTAAATTGGTGCACCAGTGAGTGGAAAAATAAATCCTTGTTAGGCCAGTGGCTTCCTTATTATATGTCCTAGTATTTTTCATGGTCAGAAAACTCTAGAAAGAGTGACTGAGGCTCCAGTACTGCTGAGAGATTTCTCAAGTACTATATCAGGTGCTTTAGAGGGAAATAAAGAACCAAAATTGGAGTTTGGTTTAAAATTTAGGTGATAACTGACTCCCAGTCTTGTATGTAAATAACATATTTCAGTCATCTTTGATAATAGGGCCGTACTTGCCACTTCAAAATCCTTGTGTTTCCTGGCCTGAGTGTTTTACGTGCAGGGGAAACACAATGAGCACATTTGAACCATGTGTCGCTGGAAGAAGCTTGTGGGTTGTCTGTGTTAGCTGTAAGCAGGCTTTGATGGTAGGTTATTTCCAGGCAACATTACTTTCCTGTGAAAACATTAAAATAGTTTCATGCCAATAGTAACTTTTCAAAAATAAAAACTATTATGTATGTATCTGATAATACATATCCTCCCTGTGAGTTAAGACGTCCCTTGTGTCTGGAGTTATCTGAATCTCTGATGAGTTGGTTTTGACATATAATTATATATTTTTTCTTTCTCTCATCCCCGCCTTTAAAAAAAAATGCAAAATGTGCAGTTTTGCTGCAGTGTAAGCCAAAACCATAATTAATACTGCGTACATATAATTTGATTTCAAAAGATTGTCTCTAGTACTGGCAAAAAAACAGTGAGCCAAGTTTCACTGAGGTACAAAAGAAAATCACAGATATAGAAGCATCTGGGGTGTTCGGGTGAAGTCGGCACCCACCTTTTCATGCCAGTTCTTGTTTGTTTGGTTTGGTTGGGGGTTTTTTTTGGTTTTGCTTTTTTAATGTAAACCCAACTATTTTGCTCTTAATTTTCATCTTAGCATTGACATTTCTGTATTTTTCTGCTCCTGTTGCTTAGCTTCCACTGGTGTCAATGGAAGGTGTGCAGATGGAAGGGACACTCTCCAAGGCCACCCCATGCATGAAGGGAGAAGAACCTTCTCCCTCCTCTCCTCTGCTGTAGCTCAGGGGCTGCTCCTGTCACTCTTACATTTGAACGATCTCATAGCCTGAGTTTCAGTCTGGGAAGCTTTGACTAGACTGTTGAAGGACACATCGTGGTTTTGGGTCAGAAGCTGTATGATGCTTCAGTGAGGAAGGTTAGGAGGAGTTTTCAGTCTGTCATTGGGATGATGGTAGAACAGCAAGAATCTCCTCTTTGTTTTTAACCATTATTTTATTGGAAGAGACAATGTGTTGCATGGCAGTAGACAGAAAGTGAAGTAAAAAAGGGATGTGATCCGGTGAAAACATCTCTTCACCTTGGTAATGGGGTATATGGGATCATTTAATACCTGTACTGCTGCACCCAGAACCTTTCATACCAGCAAGACAGGACACTGAAGACAGAATACAACAGACTGTTAATAAAGGGAATACCCTTTCTTATCAGGACTGTATAAAGGTAGGACAACCTCTGTGCTAAAAGGTTTGCAGTCCCACTAAGGTCTTTGTTAACTGCTTATTCCTATGTGAGGATGCAACTGCAAAGACATGAAATGATTGAACTTCTAGCAAAAGACTCAATGAGAGATAC
The DNA here is from genome assembly GCA_026212715.1 of Elanus axillaris. NCBI lineage: Eukaryota > Metazoa > Chordata > Aves > Accipitriformes > Accipitridae > Elanus > Elanus axillaris. Next base: position 5,347,529 of record JANZLQ010000040.1, read on the forward strand.
AGACTGGACAATTTCTCATAGTCTGCACTTGATTCCTGATTAAAATGAAGTGGTGGGATCCTAATGGATATGAAATTCTCAGTCTCTTTCAGTCTCTGCCATTCACTTCATGTTGGAGTTTGAAAGAAATCTTGTTTGTCAGTTTTCAAATCTGTGGCTTGCAGCTGTAGCAAAACATTTGGATAGAAAACCTATTTTCAAAAATCTACTTAGGGTAAAATGGCCTTTTTTATTGTTTACTTCCTGCATTTGAAAGAACTTTTGTTAAAGCCCAGCTTCTGCACCTGCGTTCCTCCAGAAAACTGTCTCTTCAAATTCTCTAGACTGATTTGTCGTTTTCTTACGTGCCAGAACCAGTTGTATCTCTTACTGCATTACATCACTGACATAACATAATGCCTCATGACAGATGCAGCTGCACATCGCTGTGGCTGAGAAACCAGAAGAGAAACAGAGGCCCAGGTCTAGGGAAGGCTTGCTGTTTCCCGTGCACAAGTTTTACTTATAGGACTTTAAGTCTAGCTGGCAGTTGCGTTGGTTTTCTTTTTCTTTTTTTTTTATTTGCAAGTGTGAAGGAAGGTCAAAGTCAGGGGAAGGCTGAGTGATAAGAATCTTTATACTTTCTTTCCCATCTGCACACGTATCTACCTCATATCTCAGCTTCCTACTGTGGAGGGTTGAACAGAAGGTCTCCTTGAAATCTGCTTTGCGTGTTGACCAGAAGCAGTCTTAAGAATTCATTCAGAGTCTCTCTTGGCCCTTACTATCCTGATTTAATAAAATCAAAGAGCTCCTACTAGTCCTGTCAGATGAGAGATTTAGACAGAAAAGTTATTCTGGATAAAAGGGTTTACGTGTCATCCAAAATTCTCTCACTTTACAGTTTTGGGACTTGTGCTTTAAAAACTGAAGGGTGAAGTGGTAGTTCTGCTTTATGATCTGGTCTGATCTGCTGCCCAATAGAAGGCGTATAGTTTCATCTGAGGGGTATGGTTTCATTTAAGGTTGTCATACTAAATACGCTGTTCTTGAAGCCACACCAAAATAAGTGTGGTTCAATGGAAAAACATCCTTTACAAAAAAACATTGGTATTCCTCTAAATACTCCATGTGATGGAAAATTTGCAATATCACTGTCTATTTATAAGTTAGTCAGTGGATTAATTCCCTTTTTGTTAACAGTTCTTCAGTTCTGCTTTGGCCTTAACAATTTCAATATTCACCCTTTGGACCTAGTATCTGTAAAAAACATCTAGCAAAAATTGCCTTTTTAGATATTATGAGCGAAGTTCTGGGTTGCATGGACTGTGTAGCATTTACATTGCTGTTTTTCTGTCTTCTGCATCATGAGTAGACCAAGATGCAATAGATGTGCATCTTCCCAAATTTAGAAATGCATAGCTGTGATGCCTTTTATAGTCTGTTAGCTAAATCCTAAAGTCGTCGTAATTGACAGGTTGATTCCTCTCCTGTATGTGGGTTTATTCAGCATCTGTGCCTTGGACACTACTGAACCTCTGCCAGGTGAAGTCAAGTAGGATTTTTCTTTTAAATGTTATGCGCAAATCGATACAAGCTTTTCCAACTTGAACAATTCTTTGCAATCTAACATTTGCCATTACGTTTTGCTGAAGCCCTGGGCACCTTACTTGCAGCTGAATAAAGGCTTCTGCATGGCCTGGTCACAGATGCAGGAGGTTCGAAAGGGTGTGGGCTCACAGCTATTACTGCAAGAGGAGTGAAATTTTCCCTCGCAGTCTAGGTTGGTTTAATTTTTCAACCTATATGAAAATGGTTGCATTTTAACACTGTGTGGAATGGGCCTGCCATTTCCTAGTAAAAACTGGCATGAAGGAAGGAAGACTATGGGTAGTAATACCCTAGCACTGAGGGTTTAACTGTTTGTTTAATGAGTTCTTTGCTTTAGGGGATAACCTAGAAAGTGCCTGTTGTTGAAATGAAGAAGTGGTTATGTTTTAGGACAAAATCTTCCCAAAATTCTCTTGAGGATCTCTGCGACAGTCACTGCCTGCTGCTAACCTCCCCTGGCTGCCATGCCGGTGGGGGCATGGTGCAGCAAAGTGCCTCGCAGCCTCTTTTCCTGCGGTTGGAACGTGCTTGTGGCTGAGCAGTGAAAACCAGAACAAAGCAAATGAGGAGTAAGAGGAGCTGGGGATGGTCTGTGCTGTGCAGTGCTGGTAGTCTCCAGCTTGCGCTCTGCCAGCCCTGAGCCCGAGCCGGTGCTCGGGTCAGCCTGGCTCCATGCCGCAGCTCTGCAGACAGCCTGGGAGCTGGCAGAGGGCTGAGCACCGCGCTGGGACAGTGCAATCACACAACTTTGGATCAGAGCAAGTTCCTGTCCTGCTGACTTAAAGAAGGAGCAGGGCCTGCTCATATCCTGCTGTTGAGGAGAGCAGAGCCATTTGTAGAGTCCTGAAACAGTCATGGCTCTAATTTTCCAGCTCAGCAAAATGTGGAGCTTGTAGTCACCTAGACTTTGTCTTGCGAAAAAGCTTGTTTTTTATACCACAAATAACCCCCCTAAAAATCGGCATGTTCAGACAGAGTTGGAAGAAGGGCCTGAGTAAATTCAGGGGTGGCCATTCACCTTGTTCTCCAACTATTTTTTATTAATAACTTTTCATTCTTTAGTAACTGTACCTGTGTATGGTATGGCACTATTCAGACAGCTCAGAGCTCCTTCCTAACCTTCCTGACCCTACAATTACCCTTGCGTTTCAGCTTCTTTTCCCTCCAACTTCATGCCTGTCTCTGTTCTTCATTCCATGATACATAAAGTAAGTTTAATAGCTTGACACACAAGTGCTGACTTAGCTTTTGTCATTTCTGATCCTTGTTTGAATACGTAATGCCCCAGAAGGATAATTGTACTTGTTCCCTTTTCTTACGTTGTTGTCTTTTTCTAATTTATTTCCCTCCTATTGCTGTAATGGTATTCCTCGCTGGCTCCTAGCTTAGAAAATGATCTATAATTGCTTTGATTTCAGAGCACATAAAGAGTACTAGTGTTCTCAGACATGTCTCCCCNNNCCCCCCCAATTCACTCCAGGCATACACACCTATTTACCTTCCAAGGGAGTTTATTACACTTGCAAAAGCTTGGGGGGAGACTTACAGAGCTCAGTTTGGCATGGCTAAGAGAAAGCTCAGGCAGACATAGAGGGTTAGTTTAAGCTGAGCAACATATCATGCTTGGGTTTTACTATGTTGTATTCCACAATGTGTGTTTCTCTTATAGCTGAAAATTGGTTTGAGATTTGATGAGAGCTGAAGTAGTTTTCTGTTTTTCTGTACAGCCTCAAGTTTGTATCAAAGAGAGAGAACTGAAAACAAAAACTTGTTAATATCCTTTTGCCTGAATTTTATGCCTGAGCGACATCTACAATAGCATTATAAATAGGTATTTGCTTGGACTTTCTTTATTTTACATCTCACATGCATTTCTTCTTTTGCATTTGATTTTCCTGAGTTGAGAAGTGGCACTGACACTGTGTTAGAGAGAGCAGAATGTTTCTGCAAACTGTCTTATAATGAATTGATGGAAATGCTGCTCATCAGAGAGATGGTCAATCTCACACCTTCTCTCTTCTTCTGTCCCAGTGGGGTCTAATCACTGTAAAAAATAAATTAGTATACTGAGTTCAGGAACACTAACTCAATAAATGCATTAACGTCAGAGCAAATGGCAGTCTTGCCTACCCTGCTGATATAAGCGATTATTCTATTTACGCTTAAATATACTGTGCTGTTATTGCTTCCAGAGAACCTATTATGGCCTACCCCTCACTTCTTCAAAAACTATAAACATCTTTAACTGCCAGCATCCTATTTTCTCTTAGCTTTCCAAAACATGCAAGTGGCAACTTATACACTGTAGTAGTCAAGACTGAGACTTGTCCAAGATAAAATCTGAAGCCTTAGGATGAAGCGACAAAAGACTCTAGCAAAATGTTGAGTACCTGAGCAGCATGTATGCATTACCAGGACAAGGTGGCACTCTGGGGCTTTTGGCCTCTATCTTTTTAATAATGGCCTCATTTTTGTATTTCAGTACTGCTGGGGTATATATTAATCTGTATTCACCTATGAGCTGGATAGCTGGACTGCAGTAATGGGCAGAGGCAAAGCAATGGTTGTCACTTCTGATGTGGAAGACAACTGCACTTAAGTCATCATTTTGGGATGAATTTTTAGGACAGTGTTAAAAGAGACCACTAGTTTTAGTTATGTAAAGCAAGGGGGGGGTCTGTCTTAAAACACCAGAAAGAACATAGTTTGTCACCATTTTTCAATAAGCCCACTTTTATTTACATGTGTACTTGTTTGTCTGCAGCAATAGGCACAAATCTGTGGTCTGCACACACAGTTTCTGTGCCTTATACTGAGGACGGAATAAAACAACCTTTCTCACCCTTTCACATGAAGCCAACAGATAAAATATTGGCTCCATTATACCTGGAAGGGCAGAAACAGGCATCCTATTTCCTGAAGACAGCAGAGCAAATGAATTTTTAGGAAAATAGACTCCTCTAGCAACCTTCTGTGTCTTGCTGCAGATGCAGCTGGATGAGCAGAGTGCATCAGTACATTACTGGTGGGTACAGAGAAGTGCTCAGGAGACTTGGACCATGATGAAGACCAAGAAGCTGCTGATGTTTGTTACAGAGGCCTCTTGGCCACGTCGTGTCATTACACTCTTGGTCCCTTGTGAGCAGTGTTTAGCTGCGTATTAAGCAAGGCTGGTGCTGAAGATAAGAGTGGACTAGTTTCCCATCTGGGCTTTCAGAGGTCTGCTAAGCATAAAAGTTTCTTGTCTTAATTTACCAACACAGCACATGTGTCTGCCTTTAGCAAGCAGCCTTCATGGTAATGGATAACACCTGCCAGATGAGCATCCACGGTGAATCACTGCAATTAGCTCCATAGGTAAAAGAGCAAAATGGCACCTGGGTGGATCTGGAGTCTCCAAGCGAACAGGGTTAGGATTGCTGATATTTTTTGAGGCCTTGGACCATGAAAGGAAAGACAGTATGTGATGAAAACATGAGGAGCCGGTGAGCAGCAGAAGGGGTTTTGGGGGAGGACAGATCCCAGTGTTATGCCATGCCTTCACTGTCATCGTAGGAGAGATGAGTAACTACAGCTTGGCTTCTGTGAAAAATGGATAAGGGAGGAAAGACAGCACGAAGAAGCATCTTGTCAGTATGTATTAGTGGTCTGTAGTGTGTTTATACTTAATGGGAGCTTTGTTCGTTATGTAATCCTCTTTGGCCCTCGCTGGGGGGTGGCATCTCTACTGCTGTGAAATCTGTGAATAAAAAGCACTTTGTGCTTCTATCTGAGCTCAGGTGAATGAGTTTGTTGTGGGATCTGTTTAATTTTGTTTTGGCTCACGTATTTCACTGTTTAGGCTGTTGAACTGTCGAAAAATTTACCTTGCAGGAATACTTTCAAACACTTGCTGTGTACAGCTGTGTCTGAAACAAAGTTTAATTTAAATTTCCAAGTCTAATCATAAAAGTTGATGGTACGCCTTTAGGGCTGAGGGTAGTTATTCAGAAAGCTGAGTGGTTCACAAGGTTATGTGCAAAGCAGGACTAACAAGATGCTGAGAAATAATAGTCTCATATGGGATCAGTTTCAGGTTGTAGAGCATATAGCACAGAGATTTAATGCAGTTTAGATGTACTTGAAAATCATCCCTGTATTTTTTTTTTATTTTTTTCTGGCAGTATTTTCCTGACCTTGAAAATACCTTATGGGTGGTTTGCAAAGAAGAATCTAAACATCACTGTAATCAGATAAAATACATATGGATGTTCTTTTTTTTTCATTATTTTCCACTTATCTTTACCCTTATTTGAAGTCTTATATGATTTCAATGATAGACATATAGGCTAGCATTAGCATAGCAGATTTTTAGAAGAGATTAGATGAGAACTGGGTTGCCTTCTATAGAGCATTTTGCTTTACTTTTCCTCTTCTTCTTTTTTTTAAGATATCTTTTTATCAAGTGTGAATACTAACAATGTTGATATGGGGTGACAGTTTGACCAAACAACCATAGCAACAGTAACTGTTTTCCTTGTGATAACAGCTAAGCTAAAGGTTATGCGTATTGCTGCATCTCTCAATCTATTTGCTCCACAGCACAGTGCCAGACAAAAGTAAGAGCATAGAAAGCTATGGCCGAAACATGCATTTGTTTAGAGGAAGCACGAGCTGCAGAACTCTGGTTAAAGGATAAATAGGGATAATGTTTCTCTTCTAATGCATTATCTCAAAAGAAATATGAAACCTATGTTAAATAATATTTTACTGCACAAATATTTAATCTGAAAAATTATTAAATAATAACTGCTTAATTATGTTCCCTCAGGAAAGGGAATAAAAATAAAAGCCCAAAGGCTGCTTTAAGGAAAGCATTTGTTTATTTTCTCTTTTCAGGAGCAACGTTGGACTTGTACAGTTGACCTAGACAATATTTAGTATTAACCTCAAGTCTTCAACTTGTATCCCCAAAGCTCAGATGGCTTGAAGGACACAAACAAATAAATGTCTTTGGACTGTGGGAGCTCCTCATTTTTCCTAACACAGAATTGAACGAAGTAAGTGTGTTATTTCCAAAAGCAGTATTCACACTGGCTTGGAGCTATAACTTTCACAACAGTGCCTCACACCTGATAATCTATGGTATTTTCATATTTTTGAGTCTTTGTTTATTAGGACAATTATATTCAGAATTATTCACATGTTCATAAACAGGAAGATAATCTTATGTCCTAGACAGTAAGGTCTGTGTGTATGAGGGATCCCTCCTCTAACAGTTGCTGCTGCAGCAGCTGTGGGCCATTTAATAACTAAGGCTTCTCAATGCAACAAATAAAATGTAGTGATGATAATTCACTGCAGCAGGTTGGATTTTAGGCTGAAAAGGCACATTGCACTGGCTTTCTCCAGTGCTGAATCAAATTCAATGTCTTGTATTTGGTGTTGGAATAAGCTTACTGTTGGAGGAATTAATATTTTAGAATGACTTAGTCCTTGTTCTGGAAAGCTTTCATTTTTCTTATTAGGCTTGCTTAGGTTTTTAGGTCACCAGATTGAATCTTTGCAGTTTTGATGAAAGAGGAAAAACAGCCTCTGGTGACTCCTGAGCTGTAAAGGGAAAAGAATACGGCATAACTCTGCCTTGTGATATACTGATTTTGAAAGTAAATGACTGGTATAGAATATCATGGTAACAAGTGAAAATTTTTCCTAGAGATCCATTTGCTAGAAACAAATAAAAATTAATGGAATAGTGATCCTGGAAATTTTGTCTCCCTTGTGCTATGAGGCTGACTTTCCATTTCTAATTAATAGTCAGGCATGTGATTTTAATTTATTTGTCTATTTATTTATTTATTTTTCAGAAGAAAAGCAAAACATGTGGACCCTTCAAAGGACCTTAGTTATTTAACTTAGGGCTGTTATTCTATTTAATAGCACAAAACTTATGTCAAAATCAAAAGAACTGTGCCACTTTCACACTGCCAGAATGACTAGCTATTTTTTTGCCTTGTAATGTAAAATTCCCTGTGCATTTTAAAGGGCCTGCTGTACTCTTTGGCAAAGTATTATCCATGTCTCTGCAATGGTCGGAGGGCAGGCTATATTCATTAACGCTCATTAGTTAAAGCATGTAACGATCATATACTTCTACGTGAAGCTGCTAGTATGGTTTGCTTCCAGAGGATGGATTTAGGTCAAATAAGGATGTGTCTGCATTGTTGCTGTGTATGTTGCAGTGTGTTGCAAACAGAGGCTTATTTTTCATCCAGTCTGTCGTGTGCAAGGTGGGATGAGTAGGCATATCTCTATCAATGAGTTTTTCTGTTATTAAATCCAATCTAAACAAGGTATTTTATCAGAGAGGACAAAACCCCACTCGTACTTGCACCTTTTCTCCTCTTCTGAATTTAATGGCATTTAGGAACTATGACTATGGTCAGTGTTGTCTTCTACAGTCTTCTATATATTCCAGGTAACACACTTCACATTATGATCAGTATTTTAGTGATGGAAAGTAACTGCAGTGTGTACCTGCAGGTAAGTCATGGGGGTGTATGTTTTGGGGGAAGAGTTCATTGTGTAGGATTAATTCTTGCAATAGCAAAATGCCAACCCGAATCCTGACTTGTGCAGATGTAGCTTGGTCACAACTGAGTTTGAGTCAGGACTTCTCATGGCCTAAAACAGCAAATGGTTTCTGTCAGTACAGAAACTTGCGACTTCTAAAGATCTGTATGTCTTTTTTTCTTTTAACTTTGAATAACAAAGACCACTTTCAGCATTTCATAACTCTCTGTAATTACAGTAGTGATTATGAGAATGATAGATATCTAATTAAAATCTGTGAAAACTGCAGTCAATGAGAAATGAGAATTAGTTCCCCAAATTGCAATTTTCTTCTAAGTTGAAGCACATTTCAGAGCTACTTTTTGACAATGTGGCATTTTCTCTTGTCTGTCACAATGACTCACCTCAATAGGTCGTGGCTAATTTTAACAGGTGTATGAAAGAACATAAGAGAATTTTGGTTTTAGATGAAGGAGAGGAAAGAATTTTTTTTATGTGTCTCTGTTTGGTTTAATGCTACCCGTGTTAAGTGTCTTTCATTGGTTTCAACTGATTTCAAACAGTGCAACAACAAACAACCAGAGGTTACTAAATTTTTGGCTAGCTTTAGATTTCTTGTTGAAGAAGTCTTGAAAATTGTGTTGGGTGATATTTATGCATCCTTAACCGTTACTGATGAGGGCTTTGGTTGTATTGTCCTCAGTCACTTCCTCTCCCTGTTTACCTAACCCACGCCAGTGCAGTACATGTGTTCACTCAATAGCTAATTACATCAGGCTCCCCGTGACAGTGACTAACAATTTTGATGCCCGTTACAGACGGCTTCATGCCAACAGAGACACCCAGGAGCCTAATGCTCAAATCTATTAGCTCTTCTGCAGCAGGATGGCCCTGGCAGCTCTTTCAGCCACCGGTCAGAGCAACGTAATGTTTCCTGCACCAAGCAACTACGGCATGCTGATTTAATTCTGTTGGAGACAATGAGCATGTTAAACTCCAAGTCCCCCAAAAGGCTGAACATCTGCTAGGCTTTCTGCCCACTGCTGCACCAGCCAGCTGGTGCTGGGGCTGTGCTGGGGCAGCCTGGCCAAGGCTGCAGAGCCCTTTGGCCCTATGCTAGGTGGGAGCGAAGCGCTTGCAGGCACTCCTTCCCCCAGCAAGGAGAAGGATGATACCATGGTTCTGTCTTGCTTGGAAATATCTTATTCTGAGCAGGCAAATGTATAATTTCCTGAACTCATCAGCCCTTTAGTTCTTGGCACAAAGCCTTTTCTGTTCTGATTATTTGAGGTTTGGGATCGGGGGGGGAAGATCCTGTTTGAAGGAAAAAAAACCTCAGACATGCAGTAATCTCATAAGAAATGACACCAACAGCATCACCATCAACATCCAGCTTTGGCAGACTTCTGGTCCTGGTGCTTCAGAGGTTATTTATTATACAGCGTTCTCGGGGGGATTTTCTCCTCCAGCTCCTGTGGTGATCGCCTGTCACCCAGAGCCAATAGGTGATCACCTGCTCCTCCTGAGGGTCTGCAAATGTTGTCAAGGGGAATGTTAGCTATCACCTCTTGCCTTTCCCACAGGTGACCATGCTCTGCTCTGTGAATGCCAGATGCTGATTATGCACTGTGTGAAGAAAGGCTTCCTTACACCTTTTGTTTTTTCTACTGTAACTATACCCTGCTCTTATAATGATGCAAAAAGTAGGGTCTCTGTTAATCTTAATTATTGTCACTAGAGCCCATCTAACTTTTTTTCTTTTAAGGACATGTTAACCAGGTTTTAGTATCCTTTTCTTAAATGGAAATTTCACTGCTGACATAACCCATTTTATATCTTTTTTCAATTATTCTGTTACTTGTCTTTGAAACCCACTAAGTGGCCATTATGTACAGGTAGAATGAAACAGAACAAAAGGATATTTGTGATGTATGAGCACTGGAGTCAAATGGTGGGTCTTTGAACAATCCTTTGGACCCCTGTTTACAGTCCAAATGTATTTGCTTTTTGAAGATGTGTTTATTTTTTCCTTCCTGTAATGAAACTGCTGTCTTCCTGGGAAACATTTTACTTATCATTTGTGGCATCCACTTTCATGTCTTCCCATTATTTGAAAGCCATTTCATACTGTGGTAGAGACATCATATTTTTGCCTGTTATTGCACTTCAAGCGTGGGGAAAAAAAAAAGCTGCTTTAACTTTTTTTTTTCCCCTCCATAATTTTTATTTCTTATGGGGAGAGAAAGTATGAGCAAAAGTTTAAGCTTTCCAGCCATTGTATGAAGAACACAATACAGTTGTTTGATTGTTCATAAGGAGAGAATAGCACTCGAGGCCTGAAGCCCTATACTTATTCACCACCTAATCATAGCAATAACTGGAACTCTGCAAGAGGGAGTGAAACACAGGTTATTTCATAGATATCAGCCTAAGCAGGGAGGACAATTACTGGTACTGTATGTGAAAGCTCAGATACACAAAAAAAGCGCAGGTGACTTCTGGCATTATTTTGTTTGGGGAAATGTCAGTACTTCTCTTTGGATAAACAGGCAGAAGTAAGGCTTCTCGCTGCATTTCTTGGGTGTTAAAAGCAAAGCTGGTAGCAGTACGGGGGTACGGCTGGCTGTGGTTTCTGAGCTTTCTTTTGCCTGGGATGTCTATCGGAGAGAGCTGAAGCTGTCCAAACTTCAGAGTATTTTGTTACAATTAGGCCAATTGTTGATGGCATTTCTGGATCAACTCATAATATAACTTGTATTAACAGGTTCCACTTTCTGACTTGTAGCTCAGAAAATATCTGACTGAACACTGTGATAGGGGTTTGTTAATAGAATAAAGAAGAAAAAATATTTAGTTTCAGCTTTAACTGAGAATACAAATCCTTTTTTTTTTTTTTGAAGAAGCTGACTATGACTATTGTGTCCTGAATTTGTCTCTACAGATTCAAAGGCATTTTAAGTTTCAGATTGCAGGCATTAAGTTTTATCATGACCAAAACTCCTTAGTTAAAATGAAGGTAACATGAATGCCATGGCTGTGATTGTCACATTATAGCATGTTCACGTTTTCAAAGCTTTGTTATCACTTCATCTTCAATGAACTTGTTCGTGGTTTGCACATACATAAGTGGGATCTGTTTGGACTCTGTCTCTGTGCAAATCTTT
>JANZLQ010000040.1:5358860-5369606 GCA_026212715.1 Elanus axillaris
GCCCCCCCAATGTCAACATTCTGCAATTTTACAAAATCCATCTGAACAATAAGGGAGTTTTAACACTGGAAAATTGTTATTACTTGTAACTGTTCCCTTATTCTAAAATGTCCTCAAATTATAGTGAGAGCTAGGAAATACAGTAACATTACAAAGACCCACCCAGTGCATGACTATGTTATAGTGATGAAAAGTCCATAATAGTCAAAGAACAGGTTATTTATTTTGAGTATATTACCTTTACCAGTCTCACACTGAAATTAGAATTTCAATAGAAACATCACCAATGCTAAGGACATAAAGATAAGCACTGAACCCCCACCAGATTTTTGTTTTCCTTTGTTTAACCTGTGGATTACGTAGTTTCGACTCCCCTGCTCCCCTCTGAGATGAGCTATTTTGCAGGTTTTATGCGTGGACTGGTAATCAAAAGTTTTCCGAATTGCTCTGTTTAAACTGGACTTGGGCTCTGGTGAGTATCTGGGACAAGCAATTGCCCTCCGTGGACACCCACAGTCTGAGTGAGTACAAGAGCTCTGATCCTCCTGGAGCACATCACAAGTGGGGCATAAAGGGCTGTTGTTATGGCTGATATGCAGAAACTCCCATCTAATGAGAGTGTGAAGGGGAGTCAGTTTAGGTGTTAATATTCCTTAAGGTTCCACCAAGACTTCCCATAAGCAGGGGGACCTAGGCCAGCAGGTATTCATGAATCAAAGTCTAACACTGCAAGGCAAAGAAGGTGTACATTTCACAGTGTAGATATAGCACGTTAGAAGTGCTTTATTCTTCTAGCAGTATAGCCCTAGTCATAAACAATATGGAAAAGTTTCTCCTGACTAGTCAGATAAGACCCAGCTATGGAATAGTTAACTTTTTGTAGAGCTCAGCATCAATTTCTGGAAGCTTTTAACAGAGACTTGACATTTCTAATTAGGAAATTTTACATACAGGCAAGTGAATTTACCCCCAGCTGGGAAAACATGGCTTAGCAAGAGTTTTACATCCGCCCTCATTGATCTACAGATTATCTCACATTTGAGACTGTGGAGCCACTGGGATTTGCAAAGATGAGAAACAAATGTGGGAAAGTGCATATAATTTCTCTCACTTCAGGGTTAGATAACAAAAACCTGATAAATTAGAAACAAAGAGGTAAGTTTATTTTCTTTCTTTTTCATGCAGTGTTGTTGCAGAGGTCAAAAAAATCCACAAAAGCCAATAACTTGTTGGCACTGGCAAGCAGCTGTCATCTTGGTCACATTCTCAAAGCAACATATTGGAAATTAGTTTTAAGATAGCAAAGACCTATAGTGGTGTGGTTTGGTTTTTTTTTTTTTTCCTTTTAAAACTATCCTAACACTTAAACTGTTGAAGAACAAAATGTCTGAATGTGAGCTCACTTAGAGATGTATCATGTTTCTGATGCTGCAATGTCTGACTCTTAAGAGAATCCCTCAGGCTTTTTGCATTTTTAGCTATATAGTTTATAATTTTGAGCCCATTTTGTCTCTAGATGGAAATAGACTACAAAAGTGCAAACTATCAATGAATTGGATGTTATGCTAGTTGAAAATTCTGTATCAATATAAGGTGGCTGTATGTTCATGCAGTGGAAATCAGACTCAAAGCCAGATGTAGCAGACCTCACAGAGCTTTTACTGATTTCTTTTGATGTGGAAGTGCTGTACAGCTCATTTCACTTTTGTGTTCAGATGGATTTTATTGTGAAGACATACAACTGAATATATGCTGCAGATTTCTAAGAATATGGCTTAAATGAGATAAAAATGAAATAAGTTTTTTTCTGTATGTGTTTTCCTACATTTCAAATTATTTTAATGAAGCAGAAGTTATTTCTGTGTTGGCAGAAAAACAGATAAGCAAACAAACCATGAAATGTAGCCTATGAGGTATTATGAAAATACAGATGGGCATATTGCTTACTGTAGTTATATTACTGGTATTCCTTCTTGGGAAGGTATATATATCACTGTTATGTGATAAAGAATGGAAAAACAGGTGATCAAAATAAACATAGGAGTATAAATCATGTACTGCTAAAAGCTGGCACAATAAAACGGGTTTAAAGAAGTTCCAGCCGATCCATAAGAAGGCCTTGCATTTTGAACACTTGGATATTAATAAGAGGTGATGGAAAAGTTTCAATATAATTGAGTCCCCTTCTCTTTTAGTGCAGAGCATAGTCTCCTGGGAGAAGGTATCTCAGATATTGAACTGATGCTGCCCTTGATCTTAGCTAAAGGGCCAGGTATTATCAAAGAAAATAGAAGTATGGTTATGCTTCTTTTAGAACTGTGTGTGTGTCCAAAAATACTGCCAGAACTTATAGTCTTGGACTCATTCAGTCATAGAAAACTGTGTAAAACAAAATTTCAGATATTACATGTGCTACTTAGAACGAATATAACTAGATCAGAGGATCTGTATAAAAATGCAGCTCACTATGTGATATACTCCTGACACCTACTTGGTTTACAAGGAGAGTAAGCCTGTATATTTGGTAGTATACATTTCACAGCTATTTGCTATATACCTACTGCAGATACTTGAGTGTTATTGTGTGCTTGAAGCTTATACAGTTTATTTAAGGAATAACTCACAAAGCCACAACAAAAAAAATCTCTAAGTTTCAATTTTCTGTTATCTCTGCTTTGTTCAGGGTGTAAACACTCAGAACCTGTAAATTCCTTGGGTTAAGATAACATGAAGACCTTAGCCTATTGTTCTAGCTGGAATTAATTCAATTTGAAGGCTATACTTCAAAATATAGAAAGTTAGAGAAGTCTTTAAAAAAGACATTTTACTTTCTTTGTCTAAACCAGCTTTCATTTTCTCTATATGCTGAACTCCCCTTTCTTTTCTTCTTTTTTAATTTCTGCCTCTTTTTTTATAACTGTGGAGTTACAAATAGGCAAGAAAGCCCTACAATCTGTCTTTCATTTCCAGTATTAAGTATCTGTTGCTTCACTGAGTAATCCAGTATATAACTAAACACTTTGATCACTTTCTGAATGGCTTTGACAGAGAGTCACTGATGCAGAGTCCATCTGTTTCAGAGGAATACATTTAATAGACTTTAAGACAAATATGACAGACTGACCTTTTTTTCTTTTGGTCACTTTTGAGAATAGCTATTTTTCCATGCACTGAGCAGAGTATGTATTCCACATATATACTGTACATGTCTTAGCATTGCTGAACTTGGGAGGTTGTTGTTATGAATGAGCTCTGAGGTGAGTGGTTCTATAAATTATGATGTGAAAAGATTTAAATGCTGATGGTGCCCTGTTTCCATTCTTAGTGAAGACATAAAAAGGTCACTTTTCCTTTGTCATTTCACTGTGTTGTTGCTGACTAGTGTTAATCATTTAATTAAAAGGTCAGATCACTCATCCTCTGCTCCTTATACCTAGTGTGACTTTATTTTCTTTGCAGATTAACTGATTTAATATTATTTAATAATACTTGGTTTAAATAATAGTCCTCAGAAGTGGAAATGGTCTTTGAAGGCATGCGAGCTTTGAAGGTTAGCATAAACTGAAAGTGGCTGGATATTTTAAAACTATTTTCTCCATTAAATATTCTTAAAATCATAGGAAGTTTTTAATAAGAGCATCTGAGGTCTTGCCTATCATGTCTTTTGCTGACTGGTTAGCAGGACTACTAGGAAGCAGGAGTTAAAGTGCTACTAATCGCTAAAGCCAGCAAACTCCACACTTATTTCATTACTGTAGGAGATTTACAGTACTCCCACTAACTGGAGAACAGGGTGGCAACTGGGGCTAGAAACAGTTGTTAGCCCCAAGCAGCGCAGGCTAACTCTGCTGCTCTCGGCATCCATGGAACGCAGTGGGGATTGCTTTTACACAGCATTCTGAGCTGCAAAACTCCCCTGTTGAGGGGCTGCAGAGGTTCTCTGTTTCCTTTCCTTCAAAAGCAGCCATATGCTCTGTAAATAAACCAGTGATGTGGCATGCTACTGCTTACACCTCCCCGCAGGACGCAGGCATTCCTGTGAAGAGATTTTTCTCATCTACTCTAGTTATTTTCTGAGCAACCTTACTTTCATCTCACAGCCATGACATTCCACCTGGTTTAAATTTTTAACGGAAAGTATCTTCCACTCATTGATACCTCTGAAAAGCAGGGAGACAGAGTAATATTTTACAGTGCAGCTATAATATTACATTTGGGTCAAGGTGACTCTGAATGATGTGGCACAATGGAAGCTTGGATTGAGTGTTGTTTGGAGAAGAAAGTGTGATGGTAGTCTGAGCTTTGATTAGCCTTGTGTTCAGTCCGCCTTCTGTTCCGAAAACAACTTCAAGAATTGACAGTAATTAACTCTCATGTCCTGTCCAAACAAAATAAATAATTAGGTCCGTAATTTTAGCCAATAAATCTACTCAAGACACTTTGTAAATCGAGAGAATTCTCAACAGTGGAGAGGCATTTATTGATCTTATGCATGTGTGGCTGAATTCTGGGGTACTATTTTTAAGTGGTGCATCCAAGAGCTAGTTTCAGAAAACCAGATATATTCCATGATCTGTCTTTATAATGCTGTGGTGCTTCTCAAGCTGTGTCCAGTATCGTGGTTTAACCCCAGCCAGCAACTAAACACCATGCAGCTGCTCATTCGCCGCCCCCCCCCAGTGGGATGGGGGAGAAAATTGGGAAAAGAAATAAAACTCATGGGTTGAGGTAAGAACAGTTTAATAGAACAAAAAAGAAGAAAGTAATTATGATAATAATAACCCTAATAAAATGACAACAGTAATAGTAAAAGGATTGGAATGTACAAATGGTGTACAGAGTAATTGCTCACCACCCACCAACTGACACCTCGTTAGTCCCCCAGCAGCGATCCCCACCCAGTTATTTCCTGGATGTGACGTCCCATGGTCTGGAATACCCCTTTGGCCAGTTTGGGTCAGCTGCCCTGCCTGTGTTCCCTCCCCACTTCTTGTGCCCCTCCAGCCTTCTCACTGGCTGGGCATGAGAAGCTGAAAAATCCTTGACTTAGTCTAAACATGACTTAGCAGCAACTGAAAACATCAGAGTGTTATCGACATTCTTCTCATACTGAACTCAAAACACAGCACTGTACCAGCTACTAGGAAGACACTTAACTCTATCCCAGCTGAAACCAGGACATCCAGTTTGCAAATGGAAGTTTTAACCCAAGACATTGATCTCTATCCAGGCAACTTGCAGAATGTATGCGAGTTCTCAGAAACTTCATATGTCAAATTATGACACCATTTTTAATGAATAACGATGTATTTGTAGAAAGCAGCATCAAGTTGAGAAACAAGCTGTGATCTGGTTTATTTGAATACTAGGTTATACTGAACTTCCCAAGAATCCCCAAATGTAATACTGTCTGGGGTTAGCTGAAAGAACTGATGTGATTAAGTGCAGGGTTTTGATTAGCCGGACTTTGACAAGATGTATTTGATTGTATTAGACTGGGCTTTCTGGAGGAATTGTCTCTGTCTCTGAACAGAACCGCAACCTGACATGTCAGGGAATGGGGGATTTCTGGGCTGGGAATCTTAATGAATTAATTTTAATTGCCAAAAATTAAGGACTGGAAAATGCAGAGCATGATCACAAAGAACTGGAGTTGGTACATTAGTTGGTTTTTTTCAATAGCAGCCTCTAATTTTTATCATATGAACTGAGTCCATGTTATTTCTCAGGCATTTTACAAGCCTACGTCAATGCAGAGCAGCTGAGAAATGCCAGGCAATTGGAGCTATCGAGGGCTGAACATACTGATGAACTGGTCATTAGTCAAGCATCCCTAAATGGCTCCTAACCAAGCATCTAGTGGCAAAGAAGGTCAAGGGTAAACTTTCTGTTTACTGAGCGTTCAGCTAATTATTCATTTTGCTAAATACAGGGATACTGTATCTTTTATGCAACGCAAAAAGTCTCTCAGTTCTGAAGTTAGAGTTCAGTAAGTACTTAATAACTTCGAGATTACATTGTATCCGGTGCTCCTGTATTTTAATTTAGCATAAGCTTACACGTGGCCTGTGTTGTAAACTATCATTTCTTTTTTGTTGCAGCAGGAAGAATACCAAATTTATTTTTTTGTCTTTAGAAGCTATACTGAAAGGAGAACTAGACTCGGGACCTGTGGTTTTGCATCTTCTGTTTTTTTCCTAACTCCATTTTCACAGCTGAAGGAGCTGTATGATGCCTATCGCCCATGATGGCTGCCTTGAATTGTGTCTGCCAGTGATGAAGTGGGAGTGTTGTTTGGGGAAAATGGAAACTTCTTCCTGATCTGCCTCCGTGTATTTAGAGGTTTACAGCAGTACCTTGTTTCTACTGGTTCTCAGCCTGTTAGCATTATTCAAACAGTAAGTAGACAGACTTTATTCTTTCTTTTCCATAATCAAGGGTCGTTACTAAGAACCTTTAATTTGTGACACAGAAACTTTGAACACACTCATTATAGCAACAGGATGACTCCAGAATCTGCCAGGGCAAGGTAAGATAAGTTAAATTACCAATTATGCCACAGTACAGCTGAATCATAGTGATAGAGGTGTAAGCCTACGCATTCAAGCCTGATGGAGAAAAATATTCCTTGAGTATTGAACTTACAGAAAGCAATCCATAAAGAACAATCATCATGCACCCTTTTACTGGTAGTACATTTGAATAATAGCCTGGGACTGCCGTATTCAGTCACTTCAACCTTTCATCCATTCAGAAGAAAACGTGTTTCTGTTCCCCTAATTTTTCAAGTTTACGTTCGCATTCATTCTGTTCCAAAGGGTATGTTTGTCAGTGTTAAAGTGAAGAGAGAGTGATATTTGCTATTTTTCCATGCTTATGGTAAGTCCGCAGCAAGTCCTCTGATTCACCTCTGAGAATTGCCTGGAGTTTTATCTACTTTTCACTTATCTCAAAGAAAATCCTGCTGGAAATGTGCCATTTCTATAGAGAAACTTGCCTCTCCTGTCATTTAATGTTAAGTTCTTGTCATTACCTGACCTCTCCAGCAGCACCTGAGGCAGGGCAGGGGTTGCAGGGTTTATCCAGGTGCCGTACGGCACATCCCATCACCCTTCTGCAATGCTGCTTCTTGCTGTTCCTCTCCTGAGTGCTAGCACCTTTCATGCATGTCTGCAGGCCCCTCTGAGCAGGTCACTTTGCTTGCGATTGCTCATCATTACCTCCTCTTTTCTGAGGGGCTGCCTTCTCATTTTTCTCCCTTTGGTGAAGCGGTCACTTCTTGCCAACTACTGGGCTCTGTTTTCATACTCATTACTGCTTTTTACTTAGTACAATTCAGGTTCCAGAGAAAAGTTCTTCATTAAAATGAAGGGAAATTTAAAAAATGAGCTGGTAATGAGAGCAATTAATCAGAGCAGTCTGCAGCCTCCACAGCACAACTGAGTTTGCTGGTGTGAGGGGGACAGAGCGAGAGGGCTGATGAGGAATGAGAAACAGGAATTCTTCGGGGCCCTGATGTGGCAACTTTTTGCATGAGGCGCAGAAGGCGGCTGTTAGGAGACACTCCCACTCCTTTCAGCTGCGTGAAAAGGGCTGTCTTGCTGGAATCCTGACTTTCTCATGAATATAGCAATTACTCCTTGCTAGCAGTGCAGGGCAGTTTGGGTGACCCTGGAAGTGTCTCAGTTTCTGTGCGAAGCAAGCTTATTTGCACATCTTAAGTGCCTCCATTATTAGTTGCACGATCACTGGGTTGGTTCCTACAGTGTGACAGGTCTTACTGCTCCTAGACATTGTCTCAGATGTGCACTCTGGTCTGATCCCTTGGTTTTTCCAAGCCATACCCAGGTTTTGCAAATAGCTAGAGCCAGACTCTGAGCAGGCCGAATTTTACATTCTGTTCGGTATCTTTAGAAAGCTGAGTAGTTTTGGTATAGGTTTTGTGGTTGTTTTGGTTTTTATTATTTTCCTCCTGAATATACTCAGCGATTTATTTATTTATTTATTTATTTATTTATAGTATGCCTTCATACTAAGTGAGCTGATCTTAAAAGTTCCCAAATAGTTCAGATGTGCTCTGTTTGTATGCCCAAATAAGAGAAAAAGCTACCTGAACGCTGTAGTATCCTGTGGTATTTTAGCAAAGCATCTAAAACACGTGCTGTCTTTTGAGAGCACTGTGCTGGTCCCATCCTCTGAATGAAATGCTACATCAGACATTCCCAAAGCAAATTTTTTAAATGCTGTCTCTCTGAGCTCTCTTCCAAACTGTAAGGCAGAGCCAAATCTGTCAGGCCAGGCTCTTCTCTCTGTGAATTAGTAGCAGCCAAGATTAATTAGCACCCAAGGCATTTCTAGCTGTACCACTTGTGCAATGTTGCTGCCTTGATGCATGTAGTCACCACTCCCCAGGTCTGTGATTCATTGCTCTGTCAGTGGTTTGAGATACAGTGTATGAAAATGCCATATAAATGCAAATATAAATACAAACACTGAATTCCCCCTGTTGGCTAGTGATAAGGTGCTCATCCAGATGACACACTGTGATCTAAAAGGGGAAAGTAATGTTTGGAAGGAGGGGGAAACTCACTGATTATTCTTAAAATCTGTTTTCTTTTTCTTAAATAAGCTTTAACCGAAAAAAGAAAAAGGCAGCTTTGGCCTCCTCCTTGGCTACCTTTGTGGCACAGCAAGATGATATCTTTCTGATTAATTAAATTAGAATGAGGATAAACTTTGAAATGTGTTTGGGAAATGGTGTGATTTGTGGTGCGTGGGAGTGTGCGTTCCCAGGGACTGAACCAAATGAGGTCTGGTCGTGGTCTGAATTCAGACGGGCTTCCGTTCTGTAACAAGGATGGCAGGATGTTGCTTTTGCTTTATTCCCTGGTCACCTGCAGTGTCTCACAGTGTAGATGTGTCCTGCCCAAGGGACCTGGGACAGATTGGGCTGCACTTGCCTGGCCGGCCAAAAGGGGAAGGCGGCTGTCTCTTCTGGGGTATGCAGGGAAAGGAGGTGTGTGTGAAGAGAAGGCTGCTCCCGTCATGGTATGGCAGATACTTTAATTTGAATTGCTTGCTCTTATCTTTAAGTACATGTACTTAATGGAAAAATAATTCTTCTTGTCTGAGAAGAGTTTTGTCCTGAAGGTACCTGTGTAAGCGGCTCAATCCTATTTATGTCCCTAACGTTATAAGGGTCGGTGGCACAGACTTTTTAATTTTCTGTATTACTGTACTAGTGCTCCTGTGTGTATAAAGTTCTCATCCAAATACTGAGATGAGCCTTCCATGCAGGTAATTCAAAAGGTAGGTTTGCAGTGTGAGGCTGACGTACTTTTTTGTCCTTGTGTTTTGCCACTGCAGGCATACAGGTTGAAATGTGGAGTTTTTCACCTTGGTGCAGGAAGATTTTATTCATTGAGTTTTGTATGGACTTGGGAACTGGAAATCTGAAGGGGGTCAGCATGTGTTGCTGTAGCTCCAGAAGCAGCAGGACTCTGATGGATCACCTCTACTTTAAGCTCTGGGTTTCTTGACTAGTTTAATGATCATTAGAAGTCTCTACTAGTAGTTTCATACAATAGCTTTTCCTTGAGTGCTCTTGTTGGCACGGAGTATGAGACTGCCATATTTCATTCCTGATTGCAATAGCCAATTC
The DNA here is from genome assembly GCA_026212715.1 of Elanus axillaris. NCBI lineage: Eukaryota > Metazoa > Chordata > Aves > Accipitriformes > Accipitridae > Elanus > Elanus axillaris. The sequence continues at coordinate 5,368,522 of JANZLQ010000040.1, forward strand.
TCTAAATGTGTATAACTACTACTATAATTTTAAATATTAACTCACTTTTACATGTTTAGCACCAGCCATACACTACTTGTATTAGTAAGACTGTCATTTTCCTGAAGTGTATCCAGTGTGTGTAAACCAAAGACATTGGAAAGACAACAAACTCAGTGAAGGACACTAGATTTCTTGCTAATTTCTCTGTCTTGCGGTAAGGCTTCTTTTCATGACCTTTAAGAAGAGAAATTGGAATATTTGGGATTCTTTTCTAGTGGAGCCAGATCCACAAAACATTAGAGGGCTTTGCTCATCATTACAAACTCTTCTCTGAAAACAAAATTAAGCTTGCTGTTTCTGTTGTAAGAAAGTGTTAAGGAGGGGAGACTGGAAAAAGAGTGGGGTTGGGTGATGAATGGTGTTGTGAAGATAGAGGGTTTCATGGAAAATAGTGAAGATAGACAGGAGCAGAGAAAGAAGGGAGTAGTAAAGGAGAAACAAGTGATTGGGAGTGAACAGAAAGATGCAGAGTCACTTGGTAGGTGGGAAACACGCTGGGTAAGGTTCAGGAGATAGCAAGAACAAGGAGTCAGAGTCTGCCGAACATTGTCAAAGCAGCAGGAGATTATTGACAACATTTTGAATATACTGTTGTAAGAAAAATAGGTCATTCGTTGATGCAAACATTAGTAGGGACTTTTGCATGGCTCTTGGCATCAGCAACATGCATAGCTTACCTTATTTTGTGTCGTAGAAACACATCCAGACCATGCGGAAAATTGAGTATTTCTTCATTGTTATCTGGTTCATGACATGTAGATTGACAGTGCATGTCTTGCCATTTCTGAAGCGATTCCCTTCCTTCCTGGTTTAATTGAGCTGTTCCCTCATTCCAAATGCTATCCACTGTCAAATTTAACTTGGGACAAAAACAATGCTCCATCATCACTACCTGCCCCGTTTCTTGTGTTGGATATACTTAATTTCTCTAGCTGGATAGCCCTTTTATTATGTTCCCTCAGCAATCTGATGGCAGGTCTGCCATGATAGAAACTTTGACTTCACTCTTAGTCTATGTGCCAAATATTCCCTCATTATCTACT
>JANZLQ010000040.1:5369656-5410676 GCA_026212715.1 Elanus axillaris
TCCCCGGCCCCCCCCCCCCCCCCCTTCAAAAATCTTAAAGCTTGGGTTGGTGTTTGTGACTAAACGACATGAACCCTGAAGCTCAGGGGTGTTTGTCTCCTGAGTAACCCAACAGGAGGGGAAAATTTTGAATGTAATTATCTTCAGGTGTATTATAGTATAATATTTGCATGCTCTCTTTATAAAACAGGCTTTTAGGGCATTTTCATAACTGCTTTCTCTCTCTTTCCATTTGCCCTATGGCTTATTTATGTTGATGTTTTCTTCTCTGAGTTTCTGGTTTCATTACATAGCCTGTTGTTAATAATAAAATGTGATACTGTAAGATAACACGTAGAGACACCAGAGATGGTGAATACATGGTGATTGCAGCAATTGACTCCATAATAAACGGGGGCATTTGTTGACTGTGTAATCTCATTGTAAAGACTAACTTGGAGAACTGAAACTGGACAGTAGAATTTCAGTCTGTAACTAAGACCATCAGCACTAGAAATGTAAGGTCTCCAGTTTTGAGTTTGCTAGTTTTAGATTGTTACAAATTCACCACTTTTAAAGGAATCCTAATTTAGTCTAATGCATACTGAAAAAAGATTGTCTGCAGTGTGTATGTGAATGGAAGAGAGGTGATCAGAAGAGGAAATGGGACTCCCTTAGCTGAATAAACGGGTTGTGTTGCACTTCAGGACAAAGATAAATAACATTGTAGCTGGCATAACTTGTGCCCTGAAAAAGGCCATCTGGATTAAAAACTCCGACTCGTTTGGTGACACAGAGTATTCAGAAGTGAAAAGTCTAAAAATGAGGAGAATTGCTAAAACTGACAGGAATCAAGACTATGCCGTGCTGGACGCGTCCTCTGATCCATCGTTCATTGTCATCAACTGAGTACTGTCATTGAGATTCCCCCCTCTGGAGGGAGTGAGCTATGATAGGTTGTGACTAGCTGACCTGACACTAAGTTAATATATAGCAGTGTACATAAAAGATGGGGTTTTTGACAGTGTTTAATTCTGTTTTAGCTTTGCTCCCACTAAACAGCCTCCTTTAGAGGGTATCTAGGTGCTTTGGCTGGTGCTATGAGCCTTACAACTCATTAGCAGCACTGGGATGCCAGACTGAGGGGAGGATTCCTTTCCCTTTATCTTTGTTAGACTCCCAACATGAGAGCAATTTATTGTGCCCTTGGACAGGATAACAGGGATTTGAAGCCATATTTCACCATGAATCCTTGCTTACTCAAAATTCCCATTCAAAATTGAGAAGTTTCCTTGAGTAAAAAAAATGGCAGGATCAGGTCTGTTATCTTTAGTGGCAGAAATACAGGAAACTGCAGGCTTGAACTCTGTTTTTGATGTGTTAAATGCCCATGTTTCTTCTTTAAAGCAAACTTTATAATTGTATTACAAAAAAAATTTATCCAAGTCTAGTGAGTCTGCAAATCCAGGGTATATTATACAGTGTTAATGAGGAAAGAAATCTAGCAACTCAGTTGGAGGGAGAAAAAGAAGTTAATTTTATTAACTTTGTCTTTACTGTAAGGCTATGGAAGAATTAGGTAGAAAAGCTACAGACTGTATAAAAAGATTTTGCTGTGAGTATTTGCCTATTGATTAGATATGGTAGGACTCACAAAGACCTTGAGAAAACAAATGAGAAAATACAGGAGAGAAATCTGAAAATGTCCTCCAGGGTCAGACGATAGTCTGTTCAACATTAAAGAATGGCAAAGAAATGCCTCAAGACTTCAGCCATCTTCATCTGAGAGACCTCCCCTGACCTGCTTGCGCTCAGTCACTGAGCGATCCTGCAGTGCAGGATATGACAGATACTGTTTTAAATTCCCAGGACCTGGAGCTAAGAAGCAGCCTTCTAAGCAAGGGACAGGTGTGTTTTACATTGTGGTTGGCTAGCATTGAGCTAGTTGTGTGAGTCTTGCCTCCTACCTCACTGCAAATCTGGCTCAAATGTATGAACTTGTTTATATTGGGCCTTACATGACAGGAATAACAACACATCAATACATTTCTGGGGAAATGAATCAAACCAGCCAGATTTCAGCAGGACTAAAATTTCTCCTAGCAAAATTGCTTCAGGAATGTGTACCTCTAGCGCGTGAACCTTTCTTCCTTGCAGAAAAGGAAAACTTCACATAAAATACAGATTTGGACAAAATTTGATCAGTGTTCACCTTGCAAGTGAAGTCAGCTATTCCCTTTCTTCAATCCCTCCTTCCAGCTGTAGCTCGTGCAGGTTTCTGAACAGAGCACTTCTGTGAACTTTTCTCTAGCTCTCCTCTTGGCCCTTGGGAGCTTCTTGAGTCCCTTTCTTGTAGTTTGAGAAATGCTGTATTAGGGCTGTCTGCAGTGCAGCACTCGTGTGCATCTCAATAGAGCAAGATAGAAGCTCAGGTGTAGGCAGCAGCCTAGCTTGGTGCAGAGCCATTTACCGTGCTGCTCTAAGCAGCCTTGTAACACTGCTGAAGATGATTCAGGAATCACTATGTGGCAGTGTCAGAAATGAAGACAGATCTTTCAAGGTTGGGAGACTTCAATCATTTGTTATACAGAAGTGCAGACTGCTAAAGACCAAAGCAACTATTTATCAGTCCAGGTACTGGAACCCAAGCTGCTTATTCCTTAGTAATTTGAATCGGATGAGAACAAAATTAATTTTTGCAAAATAAATAGAAATAAAGAGAAAAATACCAATTAGTTTGGGCAAGTTGCATATGAAGAACAAATGTATCTTCTCTTCCTTTAATATGATCTACTTGTCTCCTCCTCTCTTCTGGCTCAGTATCTTTTTTTCCCTAATTGTCAAAGCATGTAATCCAATACTGCTATCAGGGTCCCACTGCTTTACATGTGCTGCTTCTAGCTCCTGTTTTCCCTCTGCTATATATAAGGGTGGCCTCAGGCTTTCTGCATGCTGAACTGTAATAAACTCCCATTCAGCAGGTGATGAGGATGTAAAGATCTTTTTTTGTTGTTTATGGAGCAGTCTCTTGCCACGATGGTGAACATGGGTGTCCTCCAGGAGTACATGGATTGAACCAAACAGGAACCTGGAAGCCGTGCCTATGCTCCATGCCCACCAGTCAGCGCGCAATTACATCTAACTCCCGAGAATCTGGGTTCAAAATAAGAGTCACATGCATCAATGAAGAAAAAGATTGGCTGGCTGCAGTACAGCACACAGATGGCTGTAGTAAAGAAGCCACCTGCCGAGACAGGCTGGACTGACTAAAGGCTGGAGAGAAAGGAGGCAGCAAGATCAGAGAGTCAGGTGTGGGAGAGAAAGAAGCAGCTATCAAGAAGTGGGTGTAATGCACAGTGAGAGTTCAGTGAGAGGCAGGACTGCCCTGGGGAAAATGTGTGTTTTGAGGGAAACGTGCTTTGGAAGAACCTGTCTTGATATTTTAATGAATCCTTTTTCAATATATTTTAAAATCTACTCTTAGCTGCTTTTGACTCCGGATTTCAGGAAACAGAGGATTCAGTTCTGGACCAGTAAAACGCTATCTACATTCTCATATTAGTAGAAGGAAATGGTTGTAGAAAATAACAAAAAAATTAAAATCTATGCAGCATCAATGATTTGTATCTACTGAGCATTAGAGTAACAAGATACAAGGCAAAACTATGCTTTGAAGTCTCTGGACTGAACAAGGATGTGACCCACATGTAAGAAAGAACAGTCATGAGCTAGAAATGCATAATTACAGGATATGGAGAGAAAAAAGTTTTACGGGTAAACACTGCTATCACCAAGGATGCCAATGCCATAGCATGGGTGCTACTGCAAAGCACAAGTAGACCCCTCAATGGCAAAAGTTGATCAAGAGAGATTGAATATTAAAGAAATATTATTTGTGAAGGGAATAATTTAGTTTCAGAGACTGCAGTTTTCATCTTCACTGAGGTCAGTTTAAAACATTTTAAGGTGACGGAAGAACACAAGAAAATTCAAAAGGAATGGCCTCAGAGGGCAAAGATGACATTGAACTGCGTAGGAGAATAAGGCAGATGTGTCAAGATGTGCAAAGTATGACTTTTTGGAAGCTTCTTGTCCTTTCCTGTCAATAACTATGGGAAAAGATGGAGAGTGCCCGAGACAATGACTGCAGCCTAAAGCAGTGAATCAGGAAAAGCTGAGATGGTGCACGATGGCTTTTCTGCCGGAACTGACAGAACAGAGAGAAAAGGATTTCTTCAGAGAGTGACAAACCCCACTGCCTACTCTCTGCTGCTCTTTTTAGGCTCCTTTCTCATGTTAGTTCTTGCGATGTGGAGGGGAAATAGAGTACCTGAATGCTTGTGTGAAGCAGCTAGGTGGAGAAACGTTGTGACAGGCTACCTATAGTGGGTTTGATGTACTTTCTCTAGTGATGATTTTTTTTCACTAAATGGGGTGAGGTGAGTGATTTCTCTTTCCCTTTCCATAGATATTGCTATATAACCTCTTGACACAGAGGTAATTTTTCGTCCAAGTTTGTGTAATACTCCTGAAGAGCACCAGTGGATGTTCCCAGGAAATGCTCCAAAATCTGTAAAAGTTTTAAACCCTCCTCTTGCCCTGAGCACTCTACTTTGTGACCTGCAGTGTGTCAGCTCAGCTCAGTGAGAAAACCCCAGGGGCAGTGCTTTGCATTTGGCTTCACTCTCTACATCCAGGCAAAATCCAGTTGTTCCTGTCAAATGTTTTAGGATTTCTGTGACAGAGATTAGAAGCGGCTGTGGTGGAAGTTGTGGTAGAAATGGATGGGCAACTGCTTGTCCCTTATGTCTTAACCAGAGACGCAATACATCCCCTGAAATCAGTCAAGCGGGACTTCTTGTGCAAGTCCTACTAAAAGATCGGGTGAAAATGCTTTGTGACCTGGTAGAGAGTCAGGATCAAAAAGAGCTCTGTATTTGGTGCTCTAAATGCAAAAACTGTTTGAAAGAAAAATCCAGAGATGTTCTCAGGACAGGAGAATATACTCCAGCAGGACTGTGATACTCAGCCAGGCTGAATTTTTATGAGCAGACTGCAGGAAGAGAGGGCCAGCCTTAAATACGTACAAGGTTGCTTGTCATGATAAATTAATGCCCTCCATTGTCAGATGGATACAAGAGGTAAGCAGCACACTTCAGCATGCCATTCCTGAAACAGAAAGGGAGTGTTTTCCAGACAAAATCATTGTAGTGTATGTCCACAGCTGGTTGAAAACCGTGCTGAAATAAGTCATTGATGTCAATAACCAAGTCATGTCAGGGACTTATATTAAGTGAACTCTGGTTGTTGGTCTGGTTCACTTCTATGTTTTCATCAAGGTCTTGGCTGCTGGAATTGAGTTTATTTTATAGATTTTGTAGGTTGTAACACCTAGAAGGGACTGCAGAGCCTTTTCAGAAAAGCATCAGAATTCTTGATAAATTTGTGAACTGTCTGGCAATCCGGAAGGTCAAGCCTTTAAATACTTGTGCAAAAGTACACTTTGGATGGAGAAATCCAAAAGTGTAATGTTTAAATGGGGAAGTTAGGTGGTTTTGGTTTTTGGTTGACCAAGCCTACAGGTTTTCTATCACAAACTAAATATGAGTTAACACACCTTATCATGGTAAAGGCAAAATTAACTTGGGAGAATCCAAGACCTGTGTTTAAGACACAGGATTTGTTCATTCCATCTTCTGTGGTACTGTGGGGGCCTTATCAGAGTTTTTGAAGACAAGTAATAGATCTCATCCAAGGATTCCAGATGAGAATGACAAGAGGTTTTCTTTGTTGTTGTTGTTTTCTTGTTTATAAAATGTTAAATACTACAAGAACTAGTGTAGTTTGGTTTAGGAAAGAGGAAACTGGGGGTTTTCAACATCTTTGAATATGTCAAAAGGTTCCACAAAGAGAAAAATACTCTTTATGCTCACTGGGCTGTAAAAAAGATAAAATAGTCTTAAAGTTTATATGTATGCCTGCAGCCAGAGATACTTAGATTATACCTCGGACCTCTTTTCTAAAAGTAAGTGTAATTAAGTACTATGCTTGCCTAGAGAAGTTAATTGCTGGACTTTAAGAACAGCTTAGATAAGTACCTGTTAGAAGTTTATGTATAGCTCACCCTGCTTCGGGACAAACCAAGTAACTTTTTGCGTTCCTTGCCAAAGAGATCTTTTTTAAGTGATGGGGAGAAAGACAGTCTTGTCCTATGAAGGCTTATAATTAGGAAAGCCCGAAGAGACCTAACGTACAGCCATGTCACCTTGTTTGCATGGCTGGACACACTGGTGATGGCAGAGTTCCCTCCACAGGTGACTGAATATTGCAGAATTAAAATTAAGTAAGCCAACATGTGTGGATACATAGCTAAGGGCCAAAGATTGATGCTTGAGGAAGTGGGGGAAGAAATGAGGTGCCTAACTTTCAAACCAGTGCGTAGGAGGGACTTTCATAAATCCTGTCAACAAATAATAGGATTTGAAATTGTGTGGCTGTATCTCCTGTGCATTACTTTAAAACCCCTTTCTATAGTCTGATGGAGAAACTTACGGCATTTGCATGAAACCTAAGTACGTAGCTTGCATGCGCTAGGGTTGGGGGGATTAAATACAGGCTCTCACAGTCCTCCTTTCTGGGGAGAGGATCTTGGGTACTTCTGAATATTTTAAGAAGTACCTAGATAAGAAATCAAAGAGAAAATCCAGTCTTCGAGAGCTGTACAGGGACTCCAATGGCTGAAGTTAACTATTACTTGAACTTACGGGCTGGTGCATATTTCTTTTCTGTTGTTCACACTATTTATTAAAATACCTGTAGACACTGTAATCCCTATGGATGTCCTCCCTGGAGTAATGGAATTAGATAATATCATGCTCTTGGGTAAATAAATGTTCTGGCTGAATGAGGTTCTTTCTTCCAAGGAGGGCAAGGATGTCCCTTCTGCAGCCCAGTCCCATGAACCTGTACCAGCACTGCTGTACAAGGGACTGGCAGGAAGGATAAAGTATGTTCTTCACTTCTGATCTTCATCCCCAAACTTTCAATTTTTGTGCATTTAAGTTTTCAGCATTGCTTACAGAAGGTGGACCATTTATTTTGAGTCATCCTCCAGTCACAGTTTTTACCTTTATACACTCTTTCTAACACTCACCTTACCTCACCGACTCAAGTCTCCACAGTTCGGTCACAACAGAGTTACTCTTTGTTACACAGAGGGAGAAAAAAATGTTCCAAATGTAGCTGGGATGCTAGAGTTACTGAATCCTAAGGCAGCCCCTTTCATTCCTGTAAGTATATAGAGAGAGCTTATTGAACAGCAGCTGGGTACATGAAATTAGCAGGATGAAGCTGATCCTCTGGTTACACAAAAAGAAGATGTAGTAGAGAAGCAGGGAGGAGCTCTAAAAATGAAAGGCAAAAACTTGGCTCGGTTGAAACTGGTGGAAATTGTCATTGACTTTGGGGACATAATTTCACGATAATCCTTATATTTTTGGCACAAATTAGTAAAGATGCATTAACTTTACTGGAGCTGTGTCGACGTACAGGAAAACACAGTTTTATAAATCTGGGGATTCATGAAATAATGGGTTTCAAATGTAGGTTGCTAAGTTGTTAACTGAAATGTACTGCGAGTACAATCTGTAAAGCTAATCTAAAATAATAAAGCTAATGTGCTCTTAGAGCAACCTGAGGATTTGAAGTCAATGCAATTCTTGAATGATGAACATAATTTTGATAGATATAAAATAGTTTATAAAAGCTCACTGCAGGCCATTGTAGAGGAGTGTCTTACTACTTTTTTTCAGTGGAAATGAAATCTTTGCTGTGGCGTGAACTTTGGGTTGATCAAGCTTCAATGTATTCACAAATACAACTTACTGTTATTACTACAGTTTATTATTTTTATAGCACTAGCAATGTTCTTAGTAATTTGCAGGTGGGTATTAATACAAAAGCTGTTCCCCAAAGGAAGTGTAATATAAACCTTTTGTTAGATTAAAGGACGTCATATAGGTTGTGGCATACAGCATCCTGAGCAGGTACACGGTCTAGTAATGAACTTAGATCCTGCATGGATGCAAAAAGGCGCAAATCATTACTATTTCCTCTACTGCCGTATAGTTTAGACTTCCTAGTATGTGTTTTCCTAACAGTTTCACTGTATTAGCTCCTATATATCACCTAGTACCCTCTTTTTCCTTGAGCAAAGGTAACTGAATTGGAAGTATTATTCTAGGAGAGCGATTGGCTTGTCTGCAGTGGCAGAGAGGCCACCAGGAGCCCTGTGTCCTCTCCCTGTGCTGGCCTCTGACAATGTTGCCAGTGCTTACCGAGCTGATACTTCAGGAAAGGTGGCAGCCATGTGCATTAGCACGTTTAGATTTACATTACTGCATTGTGGTATGCACTGTGAAGGTATAGTCCAGAAGCTGTCCTCAGCTCTGGGAGTACTGGAAGACCCCTGCCTGGTCCCTTGTGGCCCTTTGGGGACTTTGGTTTGGGGAAAGGAGGAAAAATGATGGCTTTGCATGTTAACTCAAACTGTGCAAAGTTGGCTGAAGTCTTGCTGCTGTAAATGGACTTCAGTAAAAGTCATTCAGCCAACAAATGTGGTAACAAAAACTTTTGTCTTATCATCAGAAAAAGTTTGGCTCAAGTAGTGGGTACTTTGCAATGGCAATGCAAGTAAAGGGAATGGAGACATCCGTGCTGTTTGAGATGGACATCATATAGGTTTAATGTATAGACTCAGTAATTCTTGTGTTCCCTCCCCTCTGCTGGGAAACCAAAGCAAGTTCTGATTCTGATAATGGCATCTCCTAGAAATCAGGCTCAGCTTAGCTGCTTTTTTCATGTACGCAGTATGCAGCCCCCAGCAAGCCAGGGATAATGGCTTTCTCATCGTGTTTACTACTGTGTATAGGTAGATATGAGCTGAAGCCTCAGAAAATTAAAAGGCTGATAAGCCATTAGTAAACCTTTATACCACTGAACTGTTTTTTCTTCATCATCATTGTCCTTCTCCTTTTAAAGTCAGACAACACTGCTGAGTGAAATAGCTTTGGAAACAAAACCTGAGTGCATGTAGTTGCAAGAGTAAAGGCAGGCTCTGTTGCTCCGTCCTCTCTGTTGCTGGTGGCAGGTGAAAATTGTTTCTGAGGGTGACTTGAATTGTCATGTTGAACCAGCTCCTTTTTTCTTGTGTTGGTTTTCTCTGGCCTCTTTCTATTCCACTTAGATTTTGTTTTCATTGTGTTTTATTTGCTGGCTGTCTGCAATCCACATCTGTGTATAGGGACAGCTACAACGAAAGCAAGTAAATTAATGGGTTGGTTTGCAGCAAAAGATTGAATATGATGCTTAGATAGACGTCTCAAGTATTTCTCTTTTGGCTAGCTGTGAAAGCTCCTGCATCCTTTTCCCTTACATTATAGGGATGCTGTATTAGCCTATAAATTGAACGGAGCCTGTTTCTGTAAAATCTGTGACAAAAGTTTAGACTTCTAAACAAATTCAGTCAGACTACATTCACATCTGTGGGGTTTTTTTCTCTCTATGTATTCTGTCGGCAATCCTTTGAGCAAGAATGCTTGCTATGGTATCTAATTTGACAAGAAAGTTTTGGTGAGCACATAAAGCCAATTTTTCATTTAAAATTGTAAAGTACTAGAAACAGAAATTAATTTCTGAAAGTTTTCGTTGGGAAAACAGGAAATTACCATGTATGCAATAGATCATCCTGTTATTATTTATGGATAAACTTTTTGCATTTACAAGGAACTCAATAAGCATTATTTACTAAGTAAATACAGGACAAGTAGTTAACATCTGGAAATGTTAATGTTTGAACAAGAAAGATATTTGACAAATTATTCAGTCTATATAAGAGGGATTTGATTTATTTTTTTACCATTGTGATCTTTTAGTCTGACCTTCTTTATAACACAGAAGAGGGGACTTAGATTAATTAATTCTTAATTGAAGCAGAGTAGAGCTTTTGGAAAGATGTCATGTCCTGCTTTAAAAATGAACATGATGGAGGTCCCAGCATAAAATGCAACAAAGGACTCCAGTGGTTTTGTCATCTTTGTTAGATTTGTGCCTTATTTCTAACCTGAATTTCTCTGGCTTTGGTGTTATGCTATTGTGTCTCATTTTATAATTATTTGTTACATTGAAGAACCTATTATTAATAGCTTTTGCTTCATGTAGGTGTTCCAGTTATTTCACTCTGTGTTTTGCTGCCCCTTTATTTTGCAAATGGAGCAGATGCCAGCATGACTCACATTCTGATAAATTCTTGCCATATTCATTGGTAAAGTTATTTTATTAGGAAGGAATCTTTATAATAATTTGTAATTGCTTAATACATAATATATTTTTGTGTTTAAAACTTAAGAAATAAAGATGTTAGAACTCACAAACAGAAGTCCAGTGACAAAAGGAAAAGAGAGCAGAAAGGCACAATTGAGTCTAACGTGTAGTGTGTGTCTATGATGAAAACACCTAAAGTAATCAGCTGAACAGTGTTGAACTGGAGAAGAAAGAAGGCTGCACAAAATGCACTTATAGCAAACCTAAATCTGACACCAGCTTTCAGAAGTCAGTCACGCTTTTGCTTTATTTCCCCCAACAAAGGGTCTTCCTAAGTATGGTTTTCTCTCTCAACTACTTCTTTGTGAACCCACTGGCCCCAGCAGGGCTGGTCAGGGCAGTAGAAGGTTTCCCCCCTGGCACTGGCCTGGGCTGGGGCTCCTTAATGCCCTGGCACCTCCCAGCAGCCATCTAGCACGCCCCAGTCAAAAGCTGGAGGACTCTCTCAGCTAGTTGAGTATAAAAGCCCTAACTTAGATGCTAAGTTAAAGATCTAAAGATAAACAGTGAATGCCCCACTGAGTGGCCAGATGGTAATTTCTACACCTATAGCCAACTGCTGAGCTGTATTAGCGTTCCAAGTTGATTTATTAGGTGTTTCTTTGTCATATCAAATTGTCATTATGGTGAATCCAAGCCTTTAGTTTTTATTTTGGATATGCATGAACAACTCCCACCCACCTCCCAGCAAAATGCATATTAGTTTATTTAAAAAAAAGTTACAATCTCTTTTCAATAATTTTAGTCTTTTGTACGCCACCCTATCCCACGCTATTTCTGTTAATTTGGAACTTGGTGTTAGTGGAGGAAAAAAACTTCACTGTTTCTTATTTCTGCGCATGAGTATTAAGCTCAATTTGAAAGCACACTTGGTAAATTCCATTATAATGTTCTGATTTTTTTTTCCCATTGCAAAGTTTAATCAGTCTTTTTTTTTTAAGTCACGTGACAACTAAACTATGGGGTTTTGTCCCTCTTGAGTTGAAATATTCTAACCTAGATCTTCAATGCAGTGAAACGATTTCCCCGTTGTTTACAGATTGTATACTGCCTTTAGGTGATTCCCATTTTCTTCCCTTAGATGGTGCTAATAAGGTACAAAAAGCAAAGCCAGGCTGCAGTGTTTTAGAAAGAACATGAAGTACAATGAAAGCTTGTTTGGATTCTATGAGCAATTTCTTTCCTCCTCTCTGTGCTACCGTTCTGCCTTATTTGCACTTATTCAAGCTCCAGAATGACACTATATAAAAGTATCGAATTTGGTAAACAATTACATCCGATGACTATATGTTCATTTTGGAAAAATAGAGGAACAAATGTTGCCTGTACCTGAGCTGCAAAATGAACAGACTTCATCAGCTTTGTACTCTCACAGGGAAGGCTTACTGCTAGTATCTGAATTCTGGGAAAATGGACTCACTGGTATCCAGTATTATTTGCCATTAGTTAGGGGCCCCTGCATCAACTTTAGTGTGTAACATTTGTCCTGTGCACAGAAGCATAGAGGAATTTGCTCAGTAGAAAATGTGGGAAAAGAGAATCTCTAGCAATTTTCCCTCTCTGCAAGTGTCAAGGAGGTGTGGACCAACTTGGGTAACCATATTTATATTTTTTCCCTGAATGTAATCCTGAGTATCAAGCAGTAAGAGAGGACTTCGTCTATGAAATTTCACTATAGGGTAGGCTGAAGCCCTGGAATGAAATTTTGCCACCTGAGGATTTTGCCATTTCTCAGAAAAATTTAAAATACAAGCCATACGTCTTACTGTTTTGCATGTCCAATGTAAAGGTTACAGCTTTCAGAAGTGCATTCATGCCCTAGGGATCAGCATCAGCAGCATCTGCAAGACAAGTGGCAGTTCATCAGAGGCAACTCAGCCTGCCCATACCTTTGACAGCAGAATTATCCTTTTCTTCTTTTTTGGCCCACCTTCACCCCTCCCAGTTCACCGTTTCTTTGCTCTTACAGGCAATGAGAGTTTTCAGTCTGCCTGGTCAGTTGGAACATCTGTTCAGCACATAATTGATCGTGACTGCTCATCACTGCAGAGGAAGAGACACAGGGCTTGGGAGGGCGGGAATGCTGTGGGTCCAGATCGCAGCACCCTGGAGAGCTGAGTGCCCAGAGGAAACTTGCACGGTGTCAGCCCTATTTACACCTGGGGATATTGCCAGGATGTAATTAGCACTTCGCTCTTAGGAGCAGTATAATTAACTAAAGTTCACCTAAAATATAGGGATGAGAGAGACTTCACTGTTTATCAAATCTAGTTGGTTTGATTTAAACCCTCTAGGTTAGCCCAGTAGTGGATCTGTTTCTTTCTTGACCCTTCACTCATATTCATTATTGATTTTTCCTGAAGGACATCAAGGCAATTACCACATGCCACTTTATTTTATCCTTTCCAGAAGAACCTTGAATGAAGTTTTAGGACACTATGAAATCAAGGAATGTTCACTCTAATCAAACACAGCCTATACTTTTTGTTGCCTTTGAGATAAAAGTTTAAAGTGCAGTCCTGATTAGAGTGCTTCTGTGATTGCTAACGTATGGTGAGTCCGACATTTCTATAGCCCATCTACCTCACCTAGCTCACTTTGACAGGCCAAAGTACACTTATATTGGTTTCTTCGAGTTTAGCCATCTTGTTCAAGGATGAATCCATTGTCTGTCTTCACCTTTTTCTATTGAAGAGCCAATTTACAGTGCTTGTAGCAACCAGACCTAAAATCTAAACATCAAAGCTTTATTTTACCCTTCCATTACCTAATCCTAGCTTTTAGATGGAATCGGTGACATGCATGGTTTTATAGAAAGTTGTAAAATTAAGCTTTTCTCTGGTGAAGGTTGTGACATTCCCGCTTTGTGAAGATTCATTTTTGCTGCTTTCCCAGCTCAGGTCTCCTACCACAGCACAAGGCTTTGTGTATAATAATTGCACACAGAAGTATATTAAAAGAATTTTACTAGTTTCCAAAGACAAGGCCATGAATTTTTAAAAAGAGAGAGTCGGGGGTGCTTATGCAGTGTTGTATCTCTGATGATGAAATTTTAATTAAATAAGCATATTCTATTTTGACACTGAGCCCCGGCCTCATTCACTGCACACAATGGACAGGGATCATTTAATGAACAGATGTTCAGTTTTGGTTTTCTTCAGCTTGTGGCACTGGGCCCTATTTGTCAGGTTTCCCACGCTGATGTCTGCTGAAAATTTCTAATTTTCTCTTGAGTTATCATGTGGCACTTGTCACAGCATTAGGGCAAATCCCAGTTACATGTCCAGCAAGTGAACTTCTGGGGTCCTTGTTCAGTTTGTTGTTGGAATGTAGCATGTTTAATTCAGAAATGCTTGGAATTATACCTAATTCTTAGTGTTGCCCTTTATTTATCAACAGTTCCCTCAAAATCTTTTTTTCAGAAATGGCATTAAATGCTTCTATTTTTGTTCCTTATGTTATTGCAACTTGATGTTTTTTGTATGATAAACCATATTAGCATTTTCTCAAGTTCTCATTTAACAGAACAGCCTATCTACTGCAGAATTGTCTGGGTTTAAATCTTGCCTTCAGGTCATAATTTGAGTGATGAAGATATTGTAATTTAATGGAAATGTTTATTGTTATCCACTGTAAATACTCCTAAGTTGCTGCTTTCACATTCATTCAGCCATTCAGAGAAGCTGGATTTTGCTATGTTTTGCTTGTAAGGCTCAGGGGAAAAATTCCCTCTGGGAACCCGTGTCCTGGTCAAGGGAATGTCAATGCTGACATCCTCTTGTGCATATTTCCCACTGTTGCACATACTGACTAACATTTTTTGATATAAATTAGCTGAGCCGATAGTACTAGGTAATTATAATTAGACCAGCATTACCGCTTTTTGATGTTACCAGATGCATCCTATTTCAAGCTTCAGGTTTTTTGTTTGGCAAAACACTGAGTGTATATTGCAGGCAGATCGGACAGGAGGGCTTCAGTGAGGAATCAGTAGCAAGATCAGTGGCATTTTCAGCTTTTGGGTGCTTGATTTGCAGTCTTAATTTTTAATGTCGAGTTCCTCATGAAACATGCTTTTGCATAGTCCATTGACAGATACTGTCCATGAAAAAGGAGAACACACAAAATTAGGATCAACAGGGTGGAGTGGTTACACCAAGAAGGTTCAGTTCAAAAAAAGAACTGTACCCTAGCTTGTGCGAGAGAAACTCAAACCTGGGTACTCTTAAATAGTTTCCTTGTAACAGTTTTAATTCCTAACAGTGTTAATGTAGAGACTATGTATAAAAAACTTTAAGCATTTTCACTTGCTTACTTCACAAGGTTTAACAGCATTGTTGTTAAATTATGCAAGATGGCAATCCTCTTGTGAAGCTGTTGTAATAACCAGTCAAGAAGAGCTATTTCTGCAAAGACTCATTAGTGTATTTCTAAGTGCTCAGAACTATTACCAAATTCTGCTTTCTACGTAAATTTTCTTAGTGTTTGAAACAATAGCTGCCACTAAACAATACTTAAAGGCAGTGGCTTGAGAATACTTTTATGAACAAAAATGATTTTGTTCATTGTGATTTGTGAGGCTATACTAATCACGACTTGTAAATTCTTGGACTCCTACCATCTCTGAGTCAACAATTTTGACAGAAGTGTTTTTTCACTTGATAATTGTCACTTGGATTCTTTATTCTTTGCACTCTTCATATTAGGATTCATTATTCTCCTCTTTAAGATGGTTGTCCAATAAAAATGCAGAAAAAGTAACATATACCCCTGGTGACCAGTCTTACCACATCAATAATGAATGGCAAATATTCATAGTTTTCAATTGTTTACAACTAACAGATTGAAAATTATTCATTGAAACTAATTGGGGAATATTTATGAACAATAAATACATTCATAGTAATCAGGTTTGGTTCACAAATTACTTGCCAATCCAGAAAGGGGTGAAGTTTGTCAAGAATATAGTTCTGTGCAATTTGTTGTACTGTCATTACCTGCAAATACACCTTGAAACATGTCATTGGAGTAGACTATATGCGTTCTGCACTGAGCATAATTATCTGTACCTCTGCTGGGCTGGTAAGGCACAAATTTCAGTGCAAGCATAATGCAGGGTGCGCTGTCCAGGGCTATAAAATGGAACCTGACCTTCCTTAATGTAGCAAGCTAGCATGAATCAGGTTTTCTCAGGCTTTTGAATACTAAAAAGCCAGGTCAATCTCTAATTAAGTGGGACCTGGTGTGACTATAAATAATTCTGCATGTGTGACCTGCTAGGGAGAAACAGGCACGCGGAGGTCAGTTTGTGACATAGCTGCATCCCCAGCTTGAGTTGGTCCCAAAATTCGTTCAGCTCCTTTTGTCCTGGTTTCAGCAGGTAGAGCAGCTTCAGGCTTATTTTAATTCTGCCTGGGTGGGGCAATTAGGAAAACAGCAACAAAATTCCTTCCCCAAACACATCTGTTGACCATTTCCATGCTGGATTTATCCTCTTTGTGAGTGAAAACTGGCTTCAACCTGCTACTTACAATGTTCTCATCAATATTTGACTGCCAGAAAAATGCAAGCAGTACAGCGGCAAAAATGGATGTCTGCCAGCAGATTTACTGTCTCAGGCAAGAGGCATATTCTCCCTGAATCCCTGTAAAAGTACCAGACCAAATACATGAAGTAGCAAGCTCATTCTGTTTGTTTGTTTTTTTTTTTTTTTTTCCAGTAAAGTAGACCTAAAAAAATAAAAAACAATTCTACACTGTCACCTTTTTTGGTTGATTCACAAAATGTATTCAGACTCAGGAGTCTAACAAGCCTGTCCTATAGAAAGAATAAACTTGGAAAAGGTAAACTGCTTTCAAAATCACGGCTATGGAAACTCTGCCTGCCTTTTCAAAGGGGAAAACTCTAGCAGGAGGGCAGGTGCTGAAAGGGTAGACTGGCTCTTCACTCTCGAGTTCCTGGGTTTCCTGTTGAAACTTGTAAAGATTTCAGGTTACTGACACGAATCAGGTGATTCTCCTTAATATTCTTTTGAAAGCAGGGCAACAAATCTCACAACAGTTTCAAAAGTGTAAAGCACCTGGATCAGAGATCACTGCTTCAGGCAGCAGCATTAGCTGGATAGCCAGAGACCACAGCAGCACAGAGCTCTCATTTTTGTTGTACCTGATAGGAAAGAGAAAATGTCCCACGCCAGAAAGTGCTGGTGCCAAATGGCAGTGCATGTTGCTGATTTACTGTAACCTCTCTCTTCTGCAAAGGTACTGCTGACAGTGATTGTGGGTCTGGCCACTGAGAGAAAAACACCTCACAAACTTTCTGGTTACCTCAATAGACACAGTCCACCAGGATCTACCGGCTTCCAACAGCAGTGTGGGGGAGCTAAGCTCTTCTGAAACCATTTGAGCTCTCTACTATTACACCTCAATTTTAAAGGTTTGGGGACCCCTGAAGTTTCTGGCCTTAAAGATTATGTAGGAGGCAATGCTGATTTTCCTTTATACAGAAATTTGGAAAGAAATACTGGGAGACTAGGTAAAAAGCAAATCTTCTATGGTGTAAGCTTTATGGCAGAAGATATCAAAATAGGAAGATACTGTAGGTCAAGCAGCATCTTTAGAAGAGATGGGCAAAGCTCTGAGATTCAGCAATGCACAAGTTGTTCAGCATTTCTGAAAAGCAATAGCCATTGAATGGGCTGATCTGTGGGTGGTGAGCAATCAGCGAGATGTTCTTAGATAGAAATGGCTAAAAGTCTCATTTAAAACCAGCCTTTCTTCCATTTGGGTGAGGAAGAGCAGCAGGTTTATGTTTTTTTCTGTAGCTGACAGACTTCATTTGTTACTCAAGAAAAGTTTTACAAATGCCTTTTTGTTGGCTAATGTGTAAATGTGGATTGCCAAAGAGGAAGTAATAATGTAAAAGGACCATCAGGCAGGCAGAGCAGCTACATCTTTGGATGAACATGCAGGATGGGGTCAAACAGCCAGATTTTTAATTTGACGCTTTCCCAGGGAGAAAAATATCTCCCCTGCTAATGTGAGGGGAGTGGGGCGGGGAAACACTCGGCAAGTGGAAGCAACCACAGGGGTCCCTGAAAGTAGTTGTATAATGATTATTTGACAAGGCTTCCTGGATGCTAACAATCCCATTAAAAATAAGTTGGCAAAAACATTAGGATCCTGAACTGACTGGAAATAAAAAAGAGAAATGAGGAGGGATTAAAGTAAAGCTCAGAAATAAAGAACAACCACTGAGTGTGTCCACGGTGGGAGTCTGTCAGCCTGATGGGAAGCTCTTGGTAATTAGCCGGATTCGACTTCTTATATTCCAAAAAGCTTTCTTCCCCGCCTCACCCCCCCTCCCCGCCTATATCTTCTTGTATTTTGTAAAGCATGAATGCTTGGAGGTCACAGTCTATATTGGGACTCCCAGCTTTAAGCATTGTACATACATATTGTCAGAGACAATTCTTGCCCAAAGAGCTTTAAATCTGCATTTACCAGGCACAGAAGGGAAATGGCAGTATCGCAAGCTTGCAAGAGAGAAGCTGAGGCGCCAAGAGGTGAAGAGGTGGTTTCAGAGATGTTCGTTTTCCACTTGGAGTCCCATGGCAGTTGGACTCTTT
The DNA here is from genome assembly GCA_026212715.1 of Elanus axillaris. Taxonomy (NCBI): domain Eukaryota; kingdom Metazoa; phylum Chordata; class Aves; order Accipitriformes; family Accipitridae; genus Elanus; species Elanus axillaris. The sequence goes on from JANZLQ010000040.1 coordinate 5,387,643, forward strand.
CAAAAATCCTCTAGGGTCATTTGGAGGAAGCAGAGGTATGCAGAGACACGGCGGGCACTGTCACTACCTCCTGTGTGCTGCCTTACCCTTACTATTCACAGTCCTCGGCTCACTCTGTAAACCAGTCCTGCTCCACAAGAGCTGCTCTGTGCACAGCTATGTGTGTGTGTGGCACTGGGCCAGGGCAACGGTGTCTTCCCTCATGATCTGATATTTCATAATTACCCTTCAGTGGTTCTCTTTTAAATGTATGGACAGGCATCAATGTACACAGCTGCCTATTGATCTAATTGATGCAAAAAACAAGAACAACTTTTGTGGTGACTGCAACAAAAATAGTTGGAGATGGGTATTATATAATACAAATGCAGCTACGTGTTAAAAATAAACCCCTTTGCTTACATAACAACCATTATTGAAAGATCTGGGAGCGGTTGTAGGTTTGGGTCGCCTTCCCAATAGTGACTGCCAGTGAGCAGGAAGCACTGGCTGTGTCTGGGGAGGGCAGCTGACTGCTGCGGGTGATGTCCGTGCCGAGGACCCGTGCCCCAACACCCAGCCCAGTGCCCCACGCTGCCGAGGGCGAGCCTGGAGTCTGGTCTCTGGCTCCAGGATCGACTGCAGCTCTGGCTGGAGCTCACCTTCCCGTGATGGACCAGTCTGTGCCTGAGAATGTGGTGGTAGAGCTTTGCAATCACTACCGCTCCGAGGAGTGTTTCCTTCTGTGAATTGACATGAGAATAGACTATTTCTATACGAGCAGTGAAAAAGATTTACTTCATCAAGGAAAACCCTTGTGATATACCAAAGGACAACAGTGTCTGGCCTTAAGTTAGCTGATAAGTCAATGCTAACGTACATTATTTTTCTTTACTAAGAAAAATTTGGATCTTGGATGCACTGTTACAAATTATTCCTGTCAAGTGACGTAACTTCAGCTTCAGGGTAAAAAGGATCAGATTCTGGTTTCCTGTCTCTGCTTATTTTCTGTCTAGCTCCAAATCTTTTCTGCTATTTCCTGAACACTGAATCTTGTGGATTATTTGCATAAGTTTTATTGGGATTGATTTAAAAAAAAAAAAAGACCTAAACTTGTCACGTTGATAATATTTTCAAATTAGATATTGTGATAGAGTCTTGATCCTTCTGAGTAGCCTTTATATGTCTGCTTTTCAATTCGCTCTTGTACATATTCTCTAGAAAAAGTAATTTGAAAGGAAAAATATGCACAAAACAGACCAGCTGTTTTGCAAAGCTCTGTGACAAGGCTCTGAGTAAGGTTTGACAAGGCCCCAGTAAAAGTTGGCTTGCTTTGAGAGAGGGGTGTACGAGATAACCACAGGTCCTTTCCAACATAAATTATTCTATGATTCTGTGATTAACTGTAATTTTGATCCCAAAACCCACAATCCTGAAATATTGCAGTTTTTTATTCAAAATTTATGACTCATGGAAAAAAAAGCCTTTTTATCTTAACCATCGTCACGTTTCTCACACAACTAACTGCAAAAGAAAAATTGTCAGTTGCATCTGATTTGTTACTTCATTCTATATCAAAGGATGGTTTTGTAAAAAACCAGAAGGGGTTATTTAGCAAAAGAACAGCAGAGTGTTTTAGGGGCTATTAACGCAATCTGAGAGATAATTCAAATCATCAGACTTGGTGGGCAGGTAACTACTGCTGTTGGCAGATGCAGTGGCTGTGTGATGCGGTACGGAGGGGTGTGCTGCACCCCCTGCTTCCTAAAGAACGTCTTCCCCAGCAGGTGGGCTTCAGTGTATCCACGGTAATAACCCATCCAAGGTCTTGGCACATGTTGGGTTTGCAGGGCTGGGATGGAAGCTGATGCCGTGCTGTGGAGTTTGCTGTCAGGAGGAAGACATGGTACTTGGTTTATTTTGTGTCAATAGTGGATCAGACTATGGACCTGGCTTTAAAAAAATAAAAAAATATATATCTTTGGGGAAGAAGGAGAAGGAAAGGTGTTCTGGTTTTCCTCTCTGATGTGTTTGAAAGCACAGCGGTGTCGTGGCAGCACTGCAGGGTGGTGTGGCACAGCCAGAGGCGGGGAATGGGGACAGCAACAGACAGTGATGGCTTTCATTGCTCTTGCCACCAAGCCATGGGATGAGAGAGCAACCACAGAGTCACTTCCTAGAGTAAACCCAAACTCCTGCTAAGAATGGTCTTAGAAAAATGGAGATTTCCTGGCAGTATTAATCACTCATCATGTCCCGCCAATTCTCTTATCAGGCCCTAAAATAAACCAAGCAATGCTACCTCCCTTTGCAAAATGGAAATGAAAGACTAGTGTTCACAGTGTCAAGAAGAAACAGAATGAAATAGATACATCTTAGTTGTGCTTATCAGTCCAGCCAAAGTGCTGAGGAGGAGTGGGGATTCAGACCCATTTCATCATGAGGTGTTAAATTACTGAGTAACAGCAAGAGATACAGGTAGATACAGGGCCAAAGTTGGCTCTAAGCTTTTGCTGTGTAACACCAGTGAATTGCAGTGGAGTTGAACAGAACAAATGATTGTGAAATTCGGTATTTGGTCTCTAGATGCCCATTGCCTGACAGAAAATGTTCTCCATAGCCATTTTCCCGTTAGAGAAGTAAAATAAATACAGTAATAAAGTGGCTTATTAGAAAGAGTATTGCACTAAGACTCAGAATAGCAAATTCTGGTTCTTGTTCTGTCTCTAATTTCCTGTGCCACCCGGGGACCCCCTGTGCTATTTCTCTATACCTAATTTCTGAACTGGAAGATGGATGACTATCCACTGATATCAGAGTGTTATGCTGGAGGGGTGGGGGGGAGGAGGTTAAATAAGAAACCTTCTTTATAGACGAGACTTGCCTCATTTTTGAGGCCTTTCCCATGTGTGTAAACACAAATTCCCTGTTTTTATAAATCTTCTAGCTTAATAAAAGCAGAAATTTCTTCTAATTGAAGTCACATTAAAGTTTGTGATTCATTTCACAGCAGTGTTTGCATCGTCATACTCATGTGGTCAGGATGCTGGTGCTGCTTATAGATACTGGGTTTTACTAGGGCAGGTGAGTGGGCAACAGTGATTCCCCCAGTCAAATAACAGAATTTCTCTAGGATCAGGAGTAGGAGAAGGTGATACACTTGTTTGTGTCTCAAGTTATGTAACCATTAAATCTCTTTCCTCATCTCTCTCGCACTACTCCCTCCAGAAATCTGTTATTGAAAGGAAGGAAAAGGGGAAATGTTTTTAAATGGGCAAATTGAGAAATTCACAGTGTTGCAAATAGTCTGTGAGCAGGATAGAGTTGCCTAGGGCTCTTTTATGAGTCTCACATGGGGCTGTAAATCAATTTAGAATCGTAGAAGTAAGGCATAAACCAGAAAACTGTGTGTGTGTGTCAGCTGTGTTCTGTACAAATGGCTGATATTGTATATAGTGTTTATTGCAAATCCTGTTGTGACCCATTTTTTAATGTAACTTGCTTAATTTTTCTTGTGACACAAAAAATAAGGTCCAGTGTTTGCTGCGATATATAAAGCATCACTTCTTTGTTGTTTTGAACACTGAATGCATTACTGAGTACCTCCAAACACAGCTACTTTTAATCAAAAACAATTTAAAAACAGGACCTTTTTTTTTTTGCTTAATAAAACCCAAGTAATTCAAAGAACTTCTGCTATTTCTCCTGTACAAATGACTGCAAAGTACTGAGGCTTATGCCTTTGTTTTTTCCAACATACCAGACTATACGTTAGAAAACATTTTTCCAAGGCATTTTGAAGTAAATACAAGACTTCTGACCATGTCCACTTTGGGGAGGATTAGGGCTGCTGCCTGTTGGAGAGTTTAAACATCCAAATAGAACTGCACCTTCTAGAGGGTCCTCTTTCCTTTTTGCTGTTTTCCACTTCAATCAGAAAACCTGGGGCAATTGTTATGTTTACTCTAAAAGAATAAACTTAGACCAGAATATTATTTGTATGAGTATCTTCTAGTAAAAAGACAACTTCAGAGTGATCTTCCCTGAAACAGGATTGAAGAACAGCATCCCTGAGCACAGTGGGAGCATGGATCTGCTTGCTCAATTTGCCTTTGATTTCCTCCTGCAGAGCAGTTCAGGGTATGGGTAAACGTGACTGTTTCACACATTCTAGATATACGGTATAGAACCAGGTTTGTGGACCAGTCTAGGTCCACAGTAGCAAAGGGATTTCTGTGGGGCAGCAGTGCAGAAACAGCAGAATTTGGGACTGTGAAATTCCAGAAGTGGTTTGTTGCATTTTGAACTTTTTTAAGATATTTTTATGCAGTAGGTAGATGTCTTATCTGCAGAGCTCAAAGTCAGGAAACTCCAAATGAGGAGAATTCATTGATGTTGCAAGGTAGTTTTTGTTGATGTTGTTTTTTTTTTTTTTAAGTACAGATTTTGACCAAAGCAGGAATCTTGAGATACAATCAAATTGAAATTGTGTCTGTAATAGTACACCCTACTCAAGGTGTTTCTCTTCACAGGACTGGGGAGAAAGAACAAAATTTCAGTCTATGCATCATGGAGCCATCTTCAGTGGCCTCTCCGAGCGGAGCAGGCAGAAGATCTCCCCATGATTAAGACAGTGGAGCCCAGTCCCGATGTGCCAGAGTTCAAGAGGGACTAAGGTTCCTCTCACAGGAAGGGAATGATCTGTCACAGCAATGGAGGTTCATGAGAGAAGGGAATTTGCATGTGCCCATCGCCATGACCAGCTTCTGGTGGTGTTGACCACAGATTTGTGAGTGCAGACATAGTTGCCTGCATGAATCATACTTAGCACTGGGAGTTTAATTTAATGGGCTTTGAAGCAAAATATTTCTAGCAGGTCTACGTATTTCTCTGTTCTCATAGGCAAAAAGTTTGAGCATACTTCTTCCCCTCACGGAGAGCGCTTTCTCTTTTCCAGCTGTCAGAACACAAGGGTCATTTGAGTATTCTTGTCAAGTTTTCCAGATGCTTGTTTTGAATTGATGGGTTTGAACAGGAGCAATTTGTTATGCTGGCACTTCCTTGCACCAACTGCACAAAGAGTCAGCCCTTGCAGATACATTATCATCTCTTTCTCTGAAGAGGTTGCTCTTTTTAAGATAGAACGAATGGTTTGGGAGATTTTAGGTCTGAACCGAAGGTCAAACCTGACTGATAGCTGCAAAAGGGAATGGGGATGTGTAGACTGCTGCCTGGGTGGTAGATATTTCTTGCATGCATATGTGTGCAGATAAGGCTAGATAGATTATTTGGCATTGTGGCTGAAATATATTTCTTTCTCTGTTTTGAAAATATTTTTTTCATGATTGGAAGGAAGCTTAATATTAAAGTGTAAGCAATACAGTGAAGTATAAAAGTGTTCAAATTTTCTATTATTTCTGGTTACAATTTGCAAAAATTCTAGCTTGTAAAATTCAAGCTGTAAATCTGTTTTCCACATAAGCTTTCATTTGGCATCTTATGGTACTGCTCCTTAGTATGCACATACTCACTCAGTTTAAAAATGTGACTTCTGGAGAAGAGAGGCAAATGGTGTGCCAGGCACTGCTAGCCAGGCATGCCGAGGGTGGAGGAATGACTGTGGTGGCTGAGCAAGACGGAAGAGGCGGTGGGAAGTGAGGAGGGGCCATCTACTGAAATGCCTCTTTCTCATTGATCTTGTCTGGTCAAGGGGATTTCCACACGGAGAGAAAAATTAGCTCCATTAGTATAGAAACTTTTGTATAGATATAAAAAGATACGTAGTCGCACCAGAGCTACTATTTAGATCCAAAGGAAAATAAACATGAGAAAGAAATTAGGCCTAATTTGAAAGACTCATACCAGGTATGTGATCTGTGTCTGAACCAAACCTTAAGACTCATATAAGTAATGCATTAACAGGCTGAGAAGGAATCTGCAAACTCCTGCTGAGAAACCTGGTGTCAGATTTGTTGGGTGATTATACAGATAATTAAAGCATTATGCGAATGTTTCAAGTGATTATCAGGTCAGCTATACCGCATGAAGGTTCTTGGCAGCTGAGGGTAAAAGTGAATGTTGTATATGGCATTTCCATCCTCCTTCACCTTTGTTTGACCAGAGATTTATGACTAATGTCAAGTATGTTCAAGTGGAAACAATTTTACATTACAGGCATAACAGTAGGATAAAAACTTGGAAATGAATCTTATGCTTGTATTCCAAAAATCGTTACAGGTCACATCACTTAAGGAGGAGTCAGAGCCTCTGCCACTTAAAGGAGTGACAAATTCAATTGCATCTGCATCTTCATAGTAAGGCTCATGCTTGCTGGCTACCAGGATTAAATGTGATTTTGATCTGCTCCTGGCATTTCCTCAGCTTGCGATGTTTTCCATGAGGGGCAGTGTATTTGTGTGTTTACAAATAAATAAATATAGGTAGAAAGGTCAAAGTAGATTATCCAGAAGTGTGAATTCAGTGCATTTGCTTGTCAGAGAGGTTTCTGTTCCTGTTTTCAAGAAGCCTCCTGTTGTCACTGCCATTGATGTACTGTGAAACGCACCGGGATGAGCTGTGCCAACACCTGCAGTAAAATGAGAAGGCAGCCACTGAACAGCAACCATTGGGTAGATTTCCAGTTGCATGCAAAGTGGAATCAAAAGTTTCCAACTTCACTGGGAGGCAACCTCAGCATTTTTCTTCTGTTTTCCTCAGTTCTTATTCACAAATTTCATCTCTTGTACAAAGTCTGATTCAAAGCCTGTGGTAATGATTCTGCTACTTGTGGTCGCGTTAGATTAGACATTATTTGCATGTATTTATCAGAAAAAATGTGTATGAAGGTTAAATTGATGCCAAGATTAGCTGAACTGTTTTTTCAGTCCGATACTTACTGAAACACCTCAAATTAGCCATACAGAATTTAAACAAGGAGCAACCTAACACAATTCCTAAGCCAATTTGGAAAGGAGCGCACATCTATTCCTGCTTCCTTTATATAGGAATTTTTCTACTCCGGTGCTACCTTAACAGTAAATATGTGTCCATACTGTTAATTACATTTGCTTTGCAGTCTGATCTTTGCGTAACTAATTTTTGAGCTGCATTTTAAACAAGAGGTAAGTGACCTGTCAAGCTTGGAAATGACTGCGAACGTGAAAAGGACTGCTTTTCCAAACAGTCCTGACTGAACGGACTTAACCTAGCTGCGAGGAATGTGACAGGCCTCTAATTCTGGTGCTTGTAATGAGCTGCCTTTGTGACATCTATTCAATTGGATAGATATACTAAAAAAATGAAAGTAACTTTCCTCAGGCCATGATGACTCAGTTAAAAATGGTCCTACTAAGAAGGTTGTAAAAGCGGCCTGGGAAGTGATAACATTAGCTCTTCTGGGCTATTGCACAGCCTCATTTATCCTTTAATGATTCTTGTGTTTTCCAAACCTGTGTGCAATTAATATTACTTAACAGACATGGGAGTGTTCATTGGACATTTGTTCAGCAAATAAAATATTTTTTAATAGCCATGATATAAAACTTTAAGCAAATGAGTTTCCCTGATAATATTCTCTTAATCAAAGTAGATATTCTCAAATGTGCACATTAAATTTTTGACTGCAGATATCACCTTTAATGTATGCTTCAGTGGCTGCTGGGGGCTGAAAAAAATCATTACTAATTGATATGCCTTAATGGCCTGAGAGCTTTCAGAGTTGGATGAGCCCAAGAGAAACGCTGAGAGGTAGATATTTGATTCTAATTATGCCTGAGTAGGTACAAGCAAAAAGAAGAACCATCATGACAGCTATATCATTGTCAAATTGCTATACCTCAGGTTTTCTACTAATTTGACACTATTACAAAACATTGCTTCAGTGAACCCATGAAAGGCAAAGCTAGACAAAGGATAGAAGCATAGAAAAAGAAGTCTGTGCTGGTATCTGTATTTGCCAAGACAGTCACTGGAGAGAAGAGGGGTCTGGGATTTGTAAATGATCTGCTAATTAGCGCACAGTATCATTTTATTCTATCCCATGTCCTGAATATATAATAAGTTTTTAAGAATACAGATATTATGAAATTTTCATTTCAATGTGACAATGCAGCATGTGAGCCATAGGTGTGTTTATTCCCCACCCTGGCTGCATTGATCCCTTCTGCGGTTGTCCCCTAACGCTGCACGTGACACACCTTGCACAGAATGTGAGAGAATGTGAACAATTAAGATACTTCTGGTTAGTTTTTCAAGTGTGAACCACATGCAATGGTTTATTCACCTTTAAAAACTTGTGATTTGTAGCCTAAGCTGAATCCCAAGTTTTCACACTGATCTGCTGATTTTCCAACAGTTATCAAAGGCATGTTCTCCTTACTGAGAGGGGAGCAGGACTGGCATTTTCAATGGGAACTGGGTTTTTATTGGGGGTCTGCTTTAGCATCAGGGTTCGGGACCTATGGCTTTCATCTTATTTTCCACCTTAAGTAGCACCTTTGAAGAGACTTAAGGGAAAAAAGCCCCATTGCTAGTAAATACATGCCACTGTATGTGTGAGTGAAGCAGAAGGATCAATACATAAGCCTCTTTCCAACGTATTTATTAATATTTGCAAAACATATTTGTGTTTTATTCAGCAGTAAATATCCTTTTCCTTATGAATTTCTTTTGATGACTTGGAGACTCTCGTTATACAGAGCTAATAATTCCTGTTTATGCCATGAAACTGCTGGATCCTGGAAAGGTCCATTGTAGGCAGCATAAACGCTTGGTGTTCAGTCACGCACCTGCTTGTGCAAACAGTGTTGGTGATTAAGAAAAGGATTAAGAAAACTTGGAGAGCAGTATTAAAAAAATAAAAAATCAGAGAGGATGAAAAAGTCCAAACATAATTTTTTAACTAGTTCTTTTAACTGTGAGAAAAGCCAAGGCCAAACTGAGTGGCCTGAGGTAAAGAGAGGCAGAAATGAATGTTTGGAGCGGAATCCTGAGCACTCTGGAGGATTATATGACCTCAGCACAAGAAAAAGTACGGATTATTGTCTGGATCTGGTAATGCTCATGCTGCCTAAATCCAGAGGTTTACATAACTATCTAAACCCAGATTAATTGTCTAGAAGTCTTCACAAAAACTAGTCTGTTTTGCTCTCACTGATAAGAACAGAGATTCTTTTTATTATTTTTTAATATTTATTTATATTTATTATTAATTATTTTATTATTATTCTATTTATATAGGAACTATATAGTTGAGGGACACAATTAATAGGTTAGTTTTGTAAATGTGAATTTGATTCGTGTACAAGCGTAAGAAAACTGAGAGGGCCAAACTCCTCGTAGATTTAGAAAGTCACACCATGAGAAATTGTGAGACACTTTGAAATTTGCCTCAAAACTGAGGACATGGCAACTTATGCAAGAGTCACAATTTCCTCAACCAAGTGAGAAAAAGGAGATTTGGGGAATTTTAGCACGTTTCCTCACTGTTGTGTCTTGGATCTGCATGGATTGCAAAAGAATAGGAAGCTGCTACTAAAAGTGACTTTGTGAGTTGTTGCAGTGAAATTGTGCACCTTAAAAAGAGGAAAGGACTGAGCAGATGGACATTATTGGTGGGCCTTGTACCTGTGTGCTCAGGGAGCAAAAAAAAGTTGAACGTTTTTGTGGGCTGATGTTCTCCTGGTATCTGGTCACGGGAGGAAAGCTGCATTTACAAAGAAGGTATCAGACAATGAGCATCTATAGTTATTTGCCTTAAAGAAGTATCTGCAAAGGATTCAAACTTGTGTACATAACAGTTTAATACAGTGTTCGTTGTGACATTTTAGAGCCCTCCATATATTTTTGCAACAAATTTCATACTTTCCTGTTAAATTCCATATAATGGATGATCAAAAATACATTTCTGTTAAATTAATGATACAGTGGTGATAGATCTCAAATGTGTCTAGTTCTTTGTGGGGGAAGATAAGACAAGAATAAGATCAGGCAACATTCTCCACAGGGTACTACGTTTTATTAACGGATCTCTTGGCAAGGATGAATTGAAATAAATTATGCAAAAAGATGTGTGCTAAAAGAGGTGATTTAAGGCAAAGAGAAGGGCCTGCCTAAGGGGATGGAGAAAGGGCCTTTGTGCCCTCGTGTAGGGTGTATAGCTGGTGCCGGTGGCTGGGGCTATGCCGAAGGGGCTACATGCTTGTTCTTTGGACCGAGGACGTGCCACGTTGGCTCACAGCTGAGGTTCTCTGTTTGCTCTGACCTTGGTATCATCCCACCTAGTTTTATAAGCACAAAACCCAAGGCAAAAGGTGGTGGTAACAGCACTGTCAACGCTAAGCTTTTTTCTTTCAAGTTGTGCTGATTCCTGACATTAGGATCACCATGGACAAGGGGTGAAAGGGAAGGCCTTGCAAAGATGCTGAAATATCAGCTGGGGTAATGACAGATGCCTGTTTCATACTCACCTCTCTCCTCTCCATCCAGTCACTGCTTTGTTCTTCATTCCTTATTTGCCCTCCGTCAGCAATCCCTCTTCTCCTGCTCTGCGTTCTTCCTTACCCTGTCCCTCCTCTCTGCTCCGAACTGCTGAAGAGGATCGTCATCTTCTGAGGAGACAAACACGTGGGGACAGGCTTCTCAGCTGCTCTAGACTTACCTACCTGCCTGAAAAGCTGCTGTGAAGTGGAACTCATTGATTTAATACCATTTACACCTTGGCAGGTATAAATATAGACAAAAATTAGATGAATGTGGAAAATCAGGGTCACTGCCTTTTGGTTAAGATACTTTGCAGTGATTTTTAATGTTTTGGTGTGGATTTACTGGTATCTTGTCTGCTTTCTGGCATTTATTGACTTGCTTGTGTTCACTAAATCCAATTTACAGCTCTTCACATGGCCAGAACATAGCAGTAAATCTAGTGCATTAAATCAGTGAGCTGGATTCCATTCTTTATTAAACCAACAAATCTGGATTAATTCTGGTCTTTGAAAGTGTTTCTATTAAACAAAAGACCAGTTAGCCCAGTGTCTACAAAATGTTTTTTGATTACTTATATAAATGCTTTAAGCTTTTCTCTCCCAAAGCCCAGCTAGAATGTGTCTTTGCAGAATATGTATATTTTCCCTCCTTTTTTTTTTTTTTTTTGAGATGGATACTTATATGAACTGTTCTTGCCAAATTCTTTCTGTGACTGCTCTGGAAATTTTTATAATGGTCTGGGTCTATTAGGAAGTGATGGAAAGCTTCATTTTCATACCACCACACTGATATGTGGCCACCCCTCTGTTTTTCAGATGACGTATGTGTTGTTTTTTTTTTTCCCCAAGTACAATCTAGTTTGAGGTAATACCATTAAGGGAAAAAAAAAAAAAAAGAGACATTTGATAAAAAGTTGTTGTGGGTAGAAATTGTGCTTGATAGTGTGGGTGGAGGTGTCTGAAGTGCTAATTTTTTTCTTTCCTAGGATACGGGTGTGACAGAGAAAGTGTGAAGTTTTGATAACTGGAAACCACAAAAGCGAATGTGAGTTTCAGCCTGTGTTTTCATTGATTGTAACATTCTTACTGTCACCCCAGATTCTTTTCTTTCTTCATTCTGGTGTTCAGACAGTTTGCCAACAACCTACATTAAATGGTCTCTCAGCAGGGTGTCAATTTTTGTTAAGATAGCTGCAGAGTGTGTATGTAACATACTGATTTTCCTCTTTAAGTTAAATATTCACTGCCAAATTAATATTTTTTTTAAAATTGAGGTTATTTTTCAGTTGCAGTTTATTTTGTAATGTAGGGAGAAACAAAACCTGGGTTTTATGCCTTGAAAAGTGCTTTGTGTTTGTCAAATGTTGCTCTGTCACATACTTGCTCTGTCAAATGTTATGTGTGTATATCTACTCTGTTTACAGCAATCTTCTAAATCACTTCTTCAATGTTCAGCCCATGTTGATCTTACTTCCCAAAATATTTGCCAAATGAAACATACTGTTTATAGAGAGTAGCTCCTAAACATGTGGATTCAATTTATTGCTGGGCAATTTGGGGTTTTGTTGCCTTCGGGAAGCATAAGGAGTGTAAAGCTCCCAAAGCCTGGATATGAATCAGCTGTTCCTAAAGTCGCTGTCAGTATCAGTAGGGCAAGCTGGAAAGGAGTTACTGAAAGGTGTACTTGTGTGATCTTTACTAATGAAAAAAACCCTTTTTAGAAAACATTACTGTATTACAGACCTTGCCTTGATGGCACTGCAAATTTCCTAAGGGAGCTGGGTAAGCCTTGCATAGAAATGTCTTGCAGACCATCTTAAGCAGATTGCCAGCCCTTAATCTAGTATACTGGGCATGACTGTGTTGTATGCCAAGGAGGAAAAACAGGAACATCAAACATGGGAAAAGCCTTTCTGGTGTCATAAGAATCTGTCTTAAATCTCACCAGTCATTTTTTTTCTTGTTTTTAGCTCTGTGTTGCTTGACTATCCGGAAAATTAAACGCTATATGATGTGAAAGGGACTTGTGTGTGTTTTAGGATTTGCTAATATTGGGTAGCTAACTTCCTCACAGGTGTGAGGAGCAATGGAGGAGATGTCTGTAAATCTCACAGGGTTCTGTATAAAATATATATATATAATTGGGAAATACAAAAACTTTTCCCAGGACAAAAAAGAACTCAACTATGACAACAAGGTGAAGTCTCCTTCCATAGAAGAACAACTCCTAAACTGAGAGTTATTCCTAATGAGAAAACTGTGTTCAGTATAGCAATTGTGTTACCACACCAAATAGTGGCAGGGACAATACCAGAAGCAGAAGCTGCCCACGATTAGTGAACACATTGTTCTTGGTCGAAGCACGTTAGATACTGCCTTTGCAGGTCTTGCCAAGAGGGTGGCAAACCTTCACCTGACTGTTGTGGGCTCGGCCTTCTTGCTGCCTAATGTGCAAGTAAACTACTGACCCAGTGCAGAACTGTGGGAAGTTGCTTGTCTGCAGTGGGACCTGCCATCTCTCTCTCCCTTCAATTAGGGAGTTACATACAATGCTACGTAACTAAACATATGGTTGTACTTTAACAGGTAATAATGTGCTTTAGGCCATGCTGATAAAAAGAACTGTTACAGTGAATTTTTCAGGTTATCAACAGAATGCATTTAATATATACTATTGCATGGATTCTCCTGGTATTACATTTTCCATAGCAACTGGTCATTAAATTCTACATAATGATGTTTGTCTTTGCATATAGCAAATACATTAAAAAAGTCGCAAATGTCATCACCTGGTGTTTTGCTTGAATGTGCATATTCTGGACATGCCTGCAGAGTGCCCACTAATTAGAGTAGAAAGTGTTAAATTGATTATGATCATTAGAGGTGAAAATGCCTTCTCCTGTCAGCTGCAGAAAAGATTAACTTCTTTTTAACAAATTTATTAAAGTTCTGCGCAATTTCTTGTGCTATTACTTAATTATACATCACAATTAGGTAATTACATGTCGTAATGATGTGATTATGTGTATTTGCTCAAAATGTACAATTAGATGCAATTACACTCTAAGAAAATGGAAAAAAATAAGGGCTAACTTAGTTAATTCACAAAATTTGGAGCCCGTTAGCAATGAAACATTTACTCTAGCTTGCCAAACAGGGAGCACAGAGATGTAGGTGGCTCTGATTCAAGGTGCTCCTCACTGACATGAATTAACATGAAAATATCTTGGCAAAAAAAATCCCCAAACCAACCCACAACACATTTACAAAGATATTCTAGAGGCCGTGATTTGATTGTTTCATTATCTATGTGTGAAATTTTAGGTACAATTTGAACAAGTCTCATCTTGCCCATGAAGAAGAAAATATCACATTGTACTCATGGTATTAGTAACATCACGCAGAGCCAAGTTTGCAGAAATCAGGTGACATTTTTCAACAATGTTAGATTTTTCTTTTTTTATTTTCACTTCTGTACTCTAACAGCCCAAAGGCTACACGAACCATATTTTCCACAGTTCTGTGCAATCCCAAGGAATGGAATTGCATTTTGTTCTTTCCTATGCTGAACCCTGGGTTCTCCCATAGGTACATGCCTTCAGCTACTGGACATCTGAGAAAAACATCCAATATTATGCAGTTTGCACAAAAGTTGCTAGCAATGGCTACTCAATAGCTGTGCTGATAAATCATACAAGTGAAACTTGTTTTATTTTTTCATGTAATCGCAGGTCCCTAGTCCCATTCAGTTTTCTTACTGCATTTTTCTCCCATTGTGACAGCAGCTCCGAGGACAGAGCTATGGGATTAATAAAATGGTATTCACATTGTTCTGCATCAACCTGCAGCTCTCCTAACCACTCTCTTTTTGCCAATATTCTTTAACCCTGTCACAGAAGGACCCACTGTACCTGCTGGATGGTAGCTATTTAATCCCTGCTTTTTCTGCAAAGGTATCATTTGTGGAGCAAAATGTAGGGACGCTTACTGCTTTTAAACACAGTGTGTGGCCTTAATAATAGAAGTTGAGGAAGAGGTGTTGGGTTTTTTTAAACACACTTTAGCTGTAAATTTGCTTTATTTGAGAATTATAAATACAATTAAGCCCACAGATAGCGGCTTTTTCATTCAAGTTGATAGGCTTTCTATCTGCAAATATTGTTCGTCCACTTTGCCTAATCTGAACAGGTCTCTCTTATCCTCAGGAAACTATTCCCTCTTTGTTATCTCCTCTCAGCCATGATCTTTTCCCCTCCCTGTGCTCCACTATTACTATAGGAGGGAGCTGGATCAATATATTGCTTTCTCCATTTTCTCCCTAGGGACACACCTCTTTTCTCTTGGGCAAGACCTGATTTTTCTGGGGTTGTTTCTCTTTCCAGACAATAGGCCTGGAACAGGCAGGATACCAGTCCCTGGAATAGAAAAATAATTCTGATTAATCCTAGCCAACATACCATGTTAAAAGCACTTATGTTTTTTAGCTAGAATTCACAAATGGCACATAATCCCACTGTTATTAGTACCGTTATCTGTTTATTATTATGAAATAAGTAATATAA
Source organism: Elanus axillaris (assembly GCA_026212715.1). NCBI lineage: Eukaryota > Metazoa > Chordata > Aves > Accipitriformes > Accipitridae > Elanus > Elanus axillaris. The sequence continues at coordinate 5,402,665 of JANZLQ010000040.1, forward strand.
AAATTATTCTGTTAAAAATTATATGTTCCTTTAAATATTTTCTAGATTTGTTTTGACTATGTTTGTCCAATGCTAGCTGCCTTGTAGTTAAATAACGTATTCCACAATTACATCCTTATTTTCTATTTTTTAAAGATCCAAAACTGCTTTTTAAATCGACAGGAGACTAGACTGAACAAAGGATAAAGGATTGAACCCCACATCTGGAAAATTTTCTGCTATCTTACCTTCATAAATAGGAAGCTCAGCTACATATTCTTCTTTTGGTTCCCATGGTAAACACATCAATGTTTGTATCAAGCAGATCACCAACAGTTTTGAGCTGATGGATGTTCAAAACTTCAGCATTTCAAAGCCTACCCAAACTTGCTTATATATGTCACAGCAGAAAACCTGCACACAAAGTAACAGTCATTAAAGATGTTTTTCAAGCCAATTTTTATTGGTTTGCAACAAGAGAAGTCTTAGAAATACACTAGAACATGCCAGGCATTTTCTGGTAACAAATAATACATTTTATTAATGTTGTGGAGCCACCAAAAAATGAATTCCAACTGTTGTAACTGTGCAGCTGAAGTAAGGAGGAGCTGGAGAGCATGCCGGACGCTTAGTAAAATACTAGATGAGTGAGGTGGGTGCCAACATCCCTAAAATGCCTAAAAATTTTGTAAAGATGTCCCTGGTATTGCATTGAAGTGGAGGGGCTGGGAAATGTCTGAATATGGCATTTAGCACAAATTGAGTTTGCACAAACTGAGCATGTGGTGCTGTTAATGACTCACACTTGTATGTGTGCTTAGTATATTAATAAAGGAATTAACTCTGTCATAACTGAATGGTAGAAGATGACTGTTAATAGGGAAATGCGTGATTTCATCCAGAAGAGAGCAGATGCATGTTTATAAAACAGTAAAATTCTAGCTGCTGAAATAATTCAAGGCTCTCTGATGAGCAACACTATGCAGTGTAATTTTTAATATACCTCTGGTACTTCCCAAATAAAGCAACTTGTGTGGAAATGCACTGCAAAGTCATGGGTTTGGGATGAGCGTGGCCCTGGTGTGGGAGGTAGGCTTTGGGGCCACCAGATATGGCCAGTTGTCAGGCACATGGGATTTGGTGTGGGATGCGGTCCTTGGAGTGCCGGTGTTCTACTGGGACAGAGATGCCCCTGGGAAGGTGCAGACCTTCTTGGAAGCAGCTTATGACAGGCAAAAAGCCACAGAGGTAAAACATATTTTGCCTGGAGAGGGAATAGAGCACTTCTAGCTTCCAAGATCAGGGCTACTCCTTTTACCCTTTGCCTTACGGTTTTATAAGCATTTTACCCCTTGCCATGTACTCTCTGAGCAACTGTTTTTCCCTGTTTATTTTCCAGCTCTTTTATTTTTCACTTAGACTGACCAGCAATGTTTTTATTGTTGTGAGTGCAGACAAAATAAGCTCTTTAGGAGAACGTTGTTGGGATGCTCTTGCCTTGCTCTTCCAGAGCAAGTCTCAGGCTAGGCATGCTTCCAGCAATGGGGGGAAAGTGAAGCTATTCATAGCCGAGCACATCTCCATTTCAGAAGGACTGGAAGATGAAACAATTCATGATTTCCTTTCCTTTTCAGTGTTCTTCAAAGAGATTGGAAGACTGTGATTTCTTGAACCTTTAAATTTGCGACAAAGAAATCCTGTCTACAGCATCTTTAAAGTCATCTTTTCATCTCTCACAATTATTATTATTTTTTAAGATCTATTCTTTTCTTCAGATGTGAGAAACTAAGTCTTAGCTGTGAGAGGTATATTCTTGTCTCGGCAACGTGTCACACTATCTGCCAATTCTCTGTTCTAGGGCAAAAGAAGGAGGACCTTTTCTTAAACATGGCCTCTGGTTTGTGAAGTTCTGGATTTGGGGTGCCCTGCTTGAGGTATTTCAGGTTTTATTTTTACAGATGTTTCAGTGGCCTCAGATCCCAGGAACCTGGATGGAGTATTAGATACTCGGCATCTGTGATAAGTCAGGAATCAAGACCAGCAATCATTGATAATTTTGACCTTCTGACTCCCTAATATGTACCGAAAAGGAAATAAAAGGTTGAAAAATTCTTCTTAATAAAAGTTAGATTTAGTGATTCCAGATAATCCTAAAATGATTTATATGAAGTAGATACTCATTCATCACTTTTCACATTACAGAAATACCAGCAGTGGAAATTACAGTGAAATTTATTCTACTGCTGTCCTGCAATAATATTGAGAATTGCATTTATTTAATCTTGTAAATGGCTGCATTCTGGACTTGTTTAGATGACACAGGTATAATATGCAAGGAAAAAAGGACAGGATTGTTGCGTTATTGTACAACACTAGTTGATTTTTTTTTTTTTTCTGAGAGGTTGTAATGTACTTTTAAATAATCTATGCACAGCTACTGTGAGTCAATCAAAAAATGTTCCGTTGTCCTGTTAAATCTTTAGACAACCAGATTTGGGCATGTTTAAATCAAAGGTTAATCCATACTTGGTTATTTGAGAGAGCTAAAACATAGTAATTCATTTTCTTTATGGATTAAACATGCTGAGCATAGTAACCAATATGTTACTGAAATTTGGGGTTTATTTTCCATTAGCTCTGACAACACAAGGACCAGTACGTGAGGTGTTGGATGTTTTCAGCAGATTCTGGCTTGTGCCATAAGCGTTTAATGTGGCTCATTAGCACAAAGCCTAGCATTAAGAATGGTGGGGTAAACAATGCATTTACATGGGAATATTAAAAATATACTTCACGTCAGTTTGCACTTCTGTTTTCCCAGTAACAAATGCATGTTTCTGGTTCACACTTGTCTATAGGTGGCAGCAACTCCAGTGCTTTTATAGGCTGCAATGAAGCCCAGAAAGTTGTGCAAGGAAAGTTTAGAAGTTTCTGCATGCTCTGATGTCACTGCACACCCCTTGGAGAGATGTACAGCAAAGAGGTGGGGAAGATATGTGAAAACAGAATTATCTTTCAAATAACTGGAAGGTTTTTACATCCCAAGCCAAAACGTAACTGTTTATCTTTCATGATTTTTGATTAACCTCCATTGATAGGAACATTTAAGTGTCTATTTATAACATATGTTCCCATTTATGTTTGGAGCTAAATGGTAAAACTTAGAGTATAATAATGTCAAGTGAGTGCTGTTCAAATCTTAATTTTTATATACTTGCATATTTGTGAAACAAATTATCCCTATTGACTTAAGTTTGGACTAAGAGCTAAGTAACCAAAAAGCAAAAATTAATGATCACCCACTGCCCTAAGCAGCACCACGGAAAGCCTGCTATAATGCAGCTCTAAGAAGCGGCTGCTGCTGGGAGGTGAGTGTATGTGTAACTGTAAAGCACAATAGGAAATGAGGCACAGTTTCTTTTTTTTTGAAGTTTGTTTGAAAGATATAAGTATATAGTGTTGAAAGAAACTTTAGGGGATGGTAGCTGCTGTCATCTTCGTTGTCTAAAGAATTGAATTTAAACATCTGGACTCCACTGTGCTTGGCACTGAACAAATGGAAGCGTTTTCAGGCTTAGCAGTTTTGTGCTCAGAAGTCAGTGACCCAGTTCTGGTTGCTTCAGTCCTTTGAGTTTGCTCCTGCAAACCCCCTGCTCCACTCCCAGGGTGGTGGTTTCTTTGCTTTTGATGTGCTTTGGGCTGCTTCTGGGAGGCAATATTGCCACTGCCCAGTTTTAGGTAGCCGACTTGGCTGGCTGCCATAGGGGGTTGCTGACGTAGTCAATGCAGAGAGACACTCTGGCTATTTGGATAATTTAACCTGTTCTGAAACTCCCTAAAACCTGTTAACCTGCTCCCTGCCCAGCCTCCCAGCTTCTTCCTGAGCAGTACTGGGGTGCTTCAGGCATTCCTGTGTGATTGGAACGAGTTGCTCCAACTCAAGTTCTGTACAGCTTTCCATTAAAAAAACATGTTGTGCTCATGTGAAAATCTATCTAGATGCTAGAAAACCCCTATCCTTCCTGCTGGCCTCCCCCACAACTGAAGCTTCTCTCTTTGGTCTCAGGCTTCCCAGAGCTGATTTGTTTCTCTTTGTTTACTTTTAATTGTACATCAGCTGGCAACTATTTTCTCATCTGCCTGTTCAAAGTGGTAACTATCTTCTCTCCATGATGGATCTGTAAGACACTGAAGAGCAGCTCCCTGTTAGCATGTAAACAGCCAGAGGTCACCTGGGAAAGCAGGACCTTGCTGCCTTCATTGCTGGCTGGGAACACTTGGTTGCTAACTAATACGTGTGATCCTCGTCTTCTCCAAGAAGGCAATATGAAAGACAGTCTGGTGCGTGTCATGAATGACATGAGAGAAGCCGGCATCCTATATAAATCTATTTTAAAATTCTTTGCAGTTGCCTAAAGATGCTAGGAAAGCAGATGGATAATGATAACCCTGGGGACTTCTTTCCTGATTTTTCAATGAGATATTTTTTGATGGAAAGAGTTTAATATAGCATAGAAAATGTCATTTAATTGCAACTTGTTGTTAGTACCCAGTGAGACAGACCTAGGCTCTTAAATTAGCCAGCTAAAGTAGGTGCCTAAAGCTGATGGTGTGAATATCCAATGGGAAGGGCAGTTACAGGCGGTAGATGTACTTCATAATGGAAAGGGCAGGGCGATGGCAAAGCTGGTGAGAGAAAAGCATCTGCTCTGAGCACTCCCCTGCAGTCAGAGGGTGACTGACTGCTCTGAGAAGTGCCCAAGCCCCATTGCCTCCTCTTCCTTGCACTGCTGGAGGGGGAGAAAAGCACTTGCTGCCTGTCTTGGGCCACCCCTTCCTCTGGGCCCTGTCAGCAGCACCGTGAAAAGCTCTCTGCACCGTGCACATGACAGTGGAAGGAAACGCCAGCCCCCTCCGGCACGGCGGGCAGCGGCTGGCAGCAAGCAGGGGCTTGCGGAAGCCCCATCGAACCCTCCTGACTGAGCAGGACCCCCCTCGCTGCACTAATTACAGATTGCCCCAGACCTCTGCTGCCTGCTGTGGATGCAGAGCAAGGCACAGAGGCTTTTGTTTGAAGCTCCCACTGCTAAACCCCTGTTAATCCATCTGGATGGTGGTGAAAGGAGTGTCCAGCCCTCCAGATTGCCTAATTACAAGACAGGACAGATAGCAGACCAGAAAAATTCCCCACATTAACAGTGTGACAGCAAAAGCCTGTTCAAAATCTTAAAATGATCTGTAAAGAGTGGCAGATAAAGCAGACCAAACTTTGCGTACTGCCGATGCGTAGGAGCTGCGGAGGCCCGATGGGCAGAGGAGTGCAGCTGGTCACCCCGGCTCTGCGCTGCAGGTCCACAGGGACAACTCCTGCCTTTGGGTCACTCTGGAAATGGGGCTAAAAATGTGAGCAGAGGCTCTGTTCCTGACCACGCATTGGAAGAACACTGCTGAGTTTAACTCTGAAAGGGATATGGGCAGTCTGGGAGGGGAGAATAGAAAGGGAAATAGAAGCCAAACGGCTTCTGACCTGAGGAAGGAGCTTGGTCGAGCTGAGAGCTGGTGGGAAGACAAATGGGAACGGGTATAGGAGCCGCTGTGCCTGGCCAGGCTGCCTTGGAAACAGAAATTGCATGGATGGGTCTAAACAAAACCACAGATGAGACCTAAAACAACTGAAATTCCTAGAAAATTTTCAACATAATAATGAACCGTACTTTACAGAGAGCAAAGGCTTAAAATGACTGACACTGCCAGCTAGGAAGCCACGGCCATGCGGACTGAGGCTTTTTGCAGAGGTTTCAGAGTGCTCATTTGTTGTGACCACTAAAATAATTTTGCCAGTGGAATGTGCAAACGTTTTTAAGGTCATGTGGGTGTAGTGAGCTAATAATTTTGCAAGACTTCTGCTGAGCCTGAGCGTGACTGATGTCTGGCCTGGCAGGTAAGTTTACAAGTGAATCTGGGCAGATCATTTGTCATGAGGTCTGATCCAGAGATTCTTAAGGATTTGCAGCTTACTATTAGAGACCTATTCTTAGGAATCAAGAGGTTCTGGTTTTCTTCCAGTTTCTGAAAGAGGCATATTGGATACTAACACAAACCCAGGTTTCCTGCTGCTATTTTGCCTGTTTGGGAGGCTCAGATTCCCACACCAGAGCTCCTTTTAGCCCTGCAACATGCCCATTTTCTTCCTTGCCACCGAGGGCAGGTTGGATTATAATGAGAATTGGCCATTCTTGACTAACATGCAGCTTCTGGAGGGCGATGAGCAGCCACAGTGAACAGCATTGCTCCCAGGGCTGCTCTAACCTGGATTACATTGGGATTAGCAGGGAACTGGCCTTTGTCTCGGTCACTGTGACTTTCCTACACCCACGTCTTGTGAACTGCCAGGGGAAAGAAACAAAAACAGCTGAGGAGAAAGTACACACTGGTAAAATTTTGAATATCTCTTAAATTGTTTATTATTGTTTCATGACTTTAGTAAAATAGGTTTTGGTTTGCAGGCCTGATGACCTTGAAGGGAGCTCTCTTTCTTTGAAGAGACCTTGTCCAGCAGACTGCCATCTCCCTCTATTGATTTTAACCTATCTCAGCTCTACTACTTAAAATACAGTGCTAGTGAGATAGGATCCCGTTGGCAGAGACCTGAAAATCCACACTCTTAGACAGCTGCAAGAAGTTTAACTGCTGCACTAACACATATTTCAGAAAAAACAGGGATTTTTGTGTCTGTGTGTGTGATTTTATACACCACTCCCCCGACGCTCACAATTGTTTATGTATGTTTAAGGTGGTCCTTAATATCTGTTTTGTTAAGAGGTGATGAGAACTTTGTGACCATAAAAAGAAGTCAACATTGGAATTTGGCACATGATCTTGTAGTCCAAATAGAATTGATAGTGGAGATGAGTTTATTTATTACTATGTTATATTACTAAAGCCAGGTGTTTTTGATACGTTGCAATTTAGCCTGCCTCTTTTCCGAGTAGAGTGAAAACTCATATGCAGCTGAGTACAATGGATGGTGAAGATGTAAGGGACAAATTCCCCACCCAGGTGCTGCCTGAGGGAGAAAAAATGGTAAAGGGAGAAGAGCATGCTGGCAGTGCTTGCTGTTCCATGGATGGCCATCTTCAGCCCAATAGCCTGGTATTTTACCATGAATTGCTGTTATAATATCATTGTCTTTATAAATTAGGTATCGAAGGAGTGCTAATAAAAGGGGATGACATGCAAAAAAAGTTAGAGAGAATTGAAACCTAGGGGTGATAACAGCTAAAGGAAAAACAGGAGCTGAGAAACTACTTTTTAAAGTTGGATTTTGCTTTCTCTGCATTACTGCACTTCTGATATTACAAACTCCATGAGTGAATTCCCACCATTGCAATCTTATTTAATAGCTACATTTGCTCGCCAAGAAAACAGTTAAATGAATGTATACTTTGAGGCTAAGATGAAGTCTTTTTAAAGTAACTGTGAGAGGTAAGGAGAGCGCATTTGAACTTGATCTCTTCTTCCTTATGGGTGGATCAGAAACAATACTATGTGGAAATTAGAATACTGCACTGAAGTCACAGTGATGTAATCCAGTGATATTTTAACAGCATTTATGTGAAAGTAGAGGTTTTTCTTTTCCTGTCCAGTTGGTTGAAGCTGAAGAGATAAATGTCTATCAATGTGATGGACTGAGCTCTGAAATACCATTGGAAAAGGGCATGGCTTCTTTTCCCTGTGTACCTCTACAAAGACATGCAGTGGACTCTTCCTTTTAAATACTCTGGGTTAGGTCTAAATGAACAGGAATAAGTGGGGGCTGGCTGTCGTGGTTTAACACCAGCGAGCAACTAACACCACGCAGCCGCTCACCCCTTCCCCCCCCCCTCCCCAAGTGGGATGGGGGAGAAGATCAGGAAGAAAAAAAGTAAAACTCGTGGGTTGAGATAAGAACAGTTTAATAGAACAAAAAAGAAGAAAGTAATTATAATGATAACAACACTAATAAAATGACAACAGTAATAGTAAAAGGATTG
>JANZLQ010000040.1:5410776-5444512 GCA_026212715.1 Elanus axillaris
CAGCCTTCTCGCTGGCTGGGCATGAGAAGCTGAAAAATCCTTGACTTAGTATAAACACCACCCAGCAGCAACCGAAACCATCAGAGTGTTATCAACAAACATTCTTCTCATACTGAACTCAAAACACAGCACCGTACCAGCTGAAACCAGGACACTGGCATACACAGGAACTGCAGGATGGGGAATGCTCTTTCCTACTTTTGGCCGAGAGCACTCCTTCGGGTTGACAAATCATTGCAAATATAACTTGGCAGCCAACCAGGCCTCAGATCTCTTTCCTTGTTTACCCACCTACCAAAATTTTCCAGCTTGATCCTACCATGGTCAGTTTACTTAAACCATAGCAGCTGTTGCTGTGGCCACCCTCATTCTGGAGCAGGAACTCCTTGGTCTGTGGAAGGGTGGAAAATCAGTTATTCACTGGCCCTGGCTGCTGCCTGCCAACACCAGCCTCTCCTTCTGGCTTTTTCTCTGTCTTGTTCCCCACGCTGGACAGAAGTCTGGAGTGTCAGAGCTTGAACCTGTCCTCTGCTACAGGAGAGGAAGGCAGAGGCAGTGAGCATACTTAGAGTCTCTGCCCCCGCGCTCAGTGCCAGCGGGTCGTGTCCATTCCTGAGCAGGAAGAATTTCCCTGGCTCCGTCTCTTTCCCCATGCGTGGGCTGGTGTGCCACTGTCACACCTTTAGCTTAGTTTTGCTCAGCTGTTTGCATTTAGATATAGTTATTTTTCAATTGCTCATATTTCATAGGTTACATAGGATACAAACTGCTTGGGGAGAATGACAGGCTTGTTTGCTTGGGTTTTTTTTTAAGGTTTCTTCTTCCTTCTTTCTGGGTTAAGCTATAAAAGTTTATGTTAGAATTCTCAGCCGCTAGGAACTGCATAGGTTATTAGCACCCTTTTTTCTCACAAACAACCACCACTGTACCTCAGTGAAGGAACAGACATTTTTCTCTGGGGCAGAATAGTTGCCAGTTGTGTTTCTGAAGGTATTAAAGCACAGCTGGGAATGGGACACAGCCTGACAGTGTGTAAACAAGGGATCTTCCTGACTACGCATGAAAACCATCAATGCACCAGAACGGCAGCTTGCTTGCCACATAAACCACATTTGCTGATGGTCCTAGAAAATATTTCCCCAGGGCTTGTTAATGGCACATCCACACTTGGTGACACAGTCCAATTTTCATTCATTTGCTTATCTGCTTGTGGAAACACAAACTAGAAATGTCAGAGTTTTTCCTCCAGGGTTGTCACTCTCACAGTCCTTCTCCAGGGGATGCCTTTCTGATTCAATGGGTAGGTCAATTAATGTTCATATCGCCACTAATTGCATTGCTCCAAGAGTTACAAGAAAAATCAAACAGGACATAGCAGCAATTATTCTAGGAGCTCTGTGTGACCAGGACAATTTGGAGTATCACAACTGATTCAGTTGCCTACTAGTCTTTCAGTTTACGAATCCCTCAGACTGAACAATTTTGCTCAGAAGGAGGGTCATTTCAGTGACTGCATCTTGGATATAGTAGCATGACATTTTCATAAACATCGAACCTAGAGAAATTACATTCATTAGCAGGGCAGTCAGCCCCAAGTAACAATAAGGAAGAATTTACGTGCCAGAATGGGCAAAATGGGAAGTGCAGAAAGAGTGGCACCGACTAATTCTGCTGCCATCCTGGTTATTAGCTATATTAAGACTGCAATCATTAAAACCTTGGGCTGCTTCTTCCAATTAGCTCAGAGTGCACTGGGCCTCATTAGTGCCCATGTCCAATAGATAATTGAGCTGTTTTCTTGCACCCAATCGCACAACGTGGAAAAAACCAAAGGAGAGTTATGAAGGCCGGATGAGTGCTCAGCATGTGAGATTTTTATTTTATAGAGAGGAATAATAGCTTCAGTTTTATTTTCTAGTTCAATGCTCAGGGGGAATGTATAGAAATACAGAATGAACATCAACAAAATAGTGCAGGGAGCAGAAAGCCCTGGCTATGGGTAATAACCTGTCGTCTTTTTTTTTTTTTTTTAGTGGTGAAATATCAGGACAGTCTAGTGAAAACTGGCTTCCTGATAATGCCCAGTTATGAGATGATAGCACCTGTTAGTGGACAGTAGCGAAAGGCTTAGGAGAGCTTCTCTCCAGTGTAAGTGATTTCTCTGAGGTATCAGTGTAGTCTGAGATACACAGGCTGATTATCCTAGGATAAAGCATGAAAGAATGGAATTGAAAATTTTTTTTAAAAAATAATGTAGTATTGTGGGCCTGAAATAAAGAAACCGTTGACAGAAAAGGAAAAAAACCAAGGTATTTCTTCTCCTTAAGATCAGGCAATCTTGACTCGTAGTGTTGTAAAGCAAGGAGTTGTCATCTACAAGGCAAAGGTTTACGATGATCTGACAGAAGACAAATCTGTCTGGGGACAAACAGAGATGCACAAGAAAATAAAGCAGAGATAAACATTTTCAGACTTTCCTATTAAGAAAAGCCTCTTTTTTAAAATACAGAGAATGCTGTAGGCACTTCCAGAATCTTATACTATTTGTAATCTCACCTTTAAACTGCCCGCTGGAAGTTTTTTTTAGTAAATTTATAAAATTGTTTCTCTCTCTCTCTTGTACACCTTCCCCCCCCTCCCAAGTGTACCAACACGCTCTTTCCTATTCATGTAAGTACCCCAGACCTATTTCCCACCTTCTTTTCTGGAGAAATAAATGTACCAACAATGGAAGGTTATTTATCATGACTGTTATAATTGGACCCAACTGGGAAAATGAGATACCTTCAGTGAATTGAAAACCTGCAAATGTAAACTGCAGGCACTGTTTTGCTGGACAGGTCCAGTAACCTGCAGCCATTCACCATGATGAGTTCGAAATGCCAAGATCATTAGCACAAAGGCAGTTGTTTGTGCATTTCAATTCACTAAGTTAAGATGATCACAGTCATTTTGCTAATATTACAATGCGCAAATGTAGACCACCTCAGATGATCATTTTGAAGAGAGAACATTTATTTAAAGTTAGAAATAAACTTCATCAATCTAATTGTTCATTATTAAGACAAAGATATTTCTATAGTAAAATATCTGGATGGTTATCAGCTCAGTAAGGTATGAATTATTGGTCTGCTTTAGCATCTCTTCTTCTCATAACAGGACTTCAGTGAAGATGTTCTCGTGGGATCTGGTTTACATTTTCAAGCCACGGGCGAGGGAACCCTGAATGGTGCTGTGAACAAATGGCCCAGCCTGGCGAAGGGATCCTTGCAGCCTGATGCGTATGGAAGTCCAAACAGCGTGCTCCCGATGAGCCTGGCAGAAGTAGATGGCCGAAACCCTTCTTGAAAGGTGAGTCAGGAAATGAAAAGGTTCTAGAAGGTCTGGCTGTCCTAAATTCTGGGTTAGCCATCCCCCTCCTTCTTGTGATGCTCTGGATTGCAGGATTCTTGCTGCCCTGGGCACCCTGTGCAGAGGCCAGGATACATTGTATGGTTCTTTATTTGCAGATGGAGGTTAAACAAGGATCTCACTACATCCTGAGTAGGCTTAGCTTTTTTCTTTCTCTCTCTTGTTTTTTTTAACTTGTATTGTTTGTTTCTTTTTAATTTGGAAAATATGTTTATATTCTGTTTTTGAAAATTCTAGAGGAAATTGTGCAAATGGCTCCTCAGAGTTGACAGAAGACCTCCAGGGTAATGCAGTAAAGCTTAGTAGTAACAAAATTACCACAATTTGTGCTAAGAGCATCATAACTTCAACTAAGGTAAAAATAAGTGAAGGATTTCTGAAAAGCAGTACATCCATTTAATGTTTATCTGGAAAACTAAAAGTACTGAATATATAAGGAAATAAACCCAAAGAAATTCTTCTAGCATTCTCACATCCTTTTTCCTTGACATGACTGTATTATGCATTACAATAGGGAAAGTATTTGTATTCCAAAGTGAAGTCTGTTTTTAAAAATACAAGCGAATAAAGTAAATGTTAGTGTAGTGCAAACACCCACTGAATTATCCTTTTATCCTAACCCAGCCACAGCGTATTTGGGAGAAGACCCTGCGCTGGCTGCTGGGCACCTTTGACACAGGCATGCAGAATACCAAAAGTAAAATCCAACGTCAACAGATGTTTTGTCTGGTGCTAACTCTCCATCTTTTTTGTACCGTGCAATACTTGTATGTTTTGTATTAGCAATTACCACAGGAATTAGCTGTTACATGAGAGGCAAGTGCTGGCATATAAGAGAAGAGGACATGTATTTTCTTAGAAATGAGAATGCAGCATTTTTTGAAGGGGGTAGCTTGGGTACTGTTATGCATGCATGTGAATGGCCCTGAAATTCTAGAGAAATTCTAGAATTTTAGTCTTTAGAGAAATTTATGACTGTTATGGGCAAAAAAAAGATATACATATCTTAGATTTTTATCTGTACATCTGAATCCAGACTGAGAGATTAGCTATGGGCTATCTCTACACTGAAACATTTAATATTCAGTTCTTAGTGCTCAGAACAAGCATTTACTTCAGCGCTGTTAAGTATTACCTTTTTTAAACCATGATGCATCCTTAAGTAGGAGGATCAGGCCCTACAGGCTTGTCAACTGTGAATTTAATGCAGTATTGAAGCATTTGTGATTAATTTCAGCTTTGTCTCCTAAAGAGGTCTCATCTTGCATCCTTTGTACACTGAGCAGTTTTACTGGAAACTGTGTCACAAGTGAGGGATAAAACACAGCAAATCATGTATTTGGATTACAAGATAAATCTTTTTGGCTTGTGTTTATTAATAGTATTTAACTGTAGTGATGAGGCAAAGGGACACTGATAATTGCAAATTTGAAAGTTTTTGAAAAGGCATTTCTCCCAGACCAGCTGGTAGAAAATTATTCATCAATCAATTAGGACTGTCCCAGGAATTTATTAAGTTTTACATAAGCTGTTATTTCTGCCTAATTGTATTATGAATAAGCGACTGCAATAAACAGTGAAATTCAATCTTCTGAATAAGCACATGACTACATTCTTCACTATTTTCTGGTCTTTGACAGCTCAGTAGTTAAACTAGATAAACATGGAGTATAGTACATGAAAATGGATTAGAAAGAAATTGATAATGTAGCACATTTTCTCCACTTCCTTCTAAAACACTTAGTGAAAAGCAATCAGTTCTAAAAACCTCTGTCCATGTATTAGTTAATCAATAGGAATGTTCAGCCTGCTCCAAGATATTTTAACACCTGTCAAAGCTAACTCACCAGTCATTGTTCAAATCTTACATGGAATCGAAAACCACAACTGAAAACCTTTCCCATCTCCAGGGGATTAACTCTGGGGGGGAAAAAGAGAGTGTGATTCTGGTTACAAGAAATGAGAGGGGGGAAAAAAAGATTCAATTCTCAGATGATCCAATTATTATTAAAAAAACTACTTAAAAAAAAAAAAAGTTGGGAGAGTGAGGAATTTAATCATTATTATCTCCCTCTTGTGAGGCAGTGTGAAAATCTGCCAAACCCACCTTTGCTGGGTGACTCCGGAGGTGTGAGAGGGAAGGAGAAGTAAATGTAAAGTGATGCGTTGGACAGGCACTGTGATAGAGCGCAGCAAGGGAACTAATCGCCTCTCACACTGGGAAAAAAATCCTTTTCAAGTCTTGTGATATTATTAATTAACTATGAAACTCCATTAAAGAACTTGGGGCCATGTGTTGCTATTACTGCTTCTTGGTAGAGCAGAATATAGCTACATTTGCTGTGGGGTTAACAAAAGATCCCTGACTTGTATATACCATTCCCCCCTCCCATTATATACCAGGTTTAATAGCTCTTCTCTATAATTCTCTCTTTATAATGTCTATCATATATTATCTCCCTATAATATCTATATTTAATATTTCTTGTCTATTACAATAAATACGTTAGTTGGCAGGTTTAGTGTCTCCTCTCATTCAAACCACATTAGGCTCAGGCATGACAAACAAGTGTGAGGAGTATTTCCTTGAGGTTTTAAAACAGAGCTGTCTGAAGTCTGTACAGCTCTGTAGTTAAAATTGGAAATCAAATGTACTATTTCTAATAATTTCCCTTCTGAAGGGGAAGTGGGGAAGCAGGGAAGCAGAGGGTACTGCTGTGACACTGAACTAACATACTATATTGGTTTTATACATTAATTAATGAATGATATATGTTTATATTAATTTGTACGTATGTATTTTTACCCTGATTCATTACTGCTAGGGAAATTGGGGCTTGTGCTCCGACTGCATGGCCAGGTAGGCACAACATCCTCAGCCAGCACCCAGGACGCTCCTCCGGGCTCACCAGGGACACGGGTTGCCCCGACCTTGTGGTGGCTCCTCCTGGGAGACCACTGCTCTGCCCTGGTGTCTTCTGTGAGGAGGACACTCATCTACCACAAACAAAAGGGCTGCTGTTGTTATCCCACATTTCCTCCATAAAGCGGACCAAGAAGACAACCAGTTGTCAGGCTGCTTCTCACCTGTGCGTGGTTCAGCCGTTTGCCCCGTGGCAGTACCTGTGCCAGCGGGCAGAGCTGGGCGGGCTGATGCAGGGACACCAGTGCCACGAAGAGCATGGCCCAGCCCCAGCCAGCTCCTTTCACTGTGTCACCCAAGGGTACTTCTTCAACTCCGTCAGCATCCATCTGCAATAATTAAGAGCGCTATTCCTGCCACTGCCTCCTGAGAGCAGGAGCAGGCGGTTTTTCTGTTGACCTGCCAGGGCTGTAGCAGCCCTGCCCTTGGCTTGCCCTGCTGAATGCGACACCTCTGCGTCTGGGGGGAATATTGTTGGATGCTGTGAAAGGAATGGCTAAATGAGAAATACCTGTGTCTGCCTGCTCCTTGAGAAGTTATGAATCCAGGATAGTGTGGACTATGAAAGCCATTAATACTTGGAAAAAGCTTACCCAGGCAGTGTACTTATTTTTGACTGAATGCCAGACAGGTGATGGAGTGCTCTAAGAGCTGAGATCCTGGTAATGAGGTCTTCATCACCTGTGAGGTGCTAATCCTGATCCTTTAGAAGGTTTTTTTAAAATATTATTAATATATCTGTATCTATATATGCACTTGTGAGTGTGTATATCTATACCTGTCTGTTTAATTTTTTCCCACCAGCAGACAACTCGAGCAAGAACAGCATCAGGACAGGGCAGTAGCTGAATCCAAGTAGCTGGCTACAATGACCTCACGGTCATGCTAGATGTGCAGCACCTCTTCTTGTTAATATATCTGCTCCAATGCTTAGAGTTACTTGTTGTTCAAGCCATGGAAAAATTTATGGATAATTTGTTTTGGATTTACAAATAGATTATGTGGTGATGAAAAATGACATATTGACAGTACTGAACACTGATGCATATTGTCTTCCCTCAAGCTAGGCACAAGCAACACAGACTTCAAACCTGCAGGCATTTTTTGGCAAAGCCAAAGATTTCCTTATGGTCCCTGAAGGGATTTTTTGTGGTGATTTTTTTCCACACTGGGCCTGCAGTAGATTAATGGGCTCAAAGCTGTGGAACCCACAAGGGTGTTCTTCCACTGTACAGCAGCGACATAAATGTTTTTCTGCCATTCTCATCAGGGCCTCAGGTCCCCTTGCTCAGCTGGTGAATCTGACAACCAAACCCATAGCCACTGAAAAAAAAAACTGAACAAAGCAAAAAACCTCTGTGATATCACAGTAATTCTTTCCTAATGTGGAATAATTTGATTGCTATTTCTGAGACAAAGAGAACAAAACAGCATGTATCGTTATATTGCTGTATCAATCAGTGGTAAGTAAATATGTATACTATATATAATTCTGCTTACCCTATCTCCACAAGGCTGCAAGAAATCTACAAAAGATAGCAAGAAGGCCATGTGAATGCCCATAAAAATGAAATGGCATCTGTTTGTAGAAAACACTAACAGGACTAGAGCTTTCTGGGTTAGAAAACTGATGACTGCAGTAAGGATCTAACAGGAGCCTACAAAAATTATTAGCAGAATGAAGAAGTGAATTGTCAATCATGAATTGTTTGTTTTCTATAAAATAGAGATTTTAGGAGATCTCTACTTGGAGAAATAAATTTCCCAATGAAAATGTTAGGCAACAGTTTTTACAAGGAGGGGTTGTTCTATCCAACAGGTAATTAAATTTCAGAACTGATTGCCATGGGGTTAGTGTGCTGACAAAAAATAAAAAATGGTTTCAAGAAAGAATTCATTCATGCCAGTAAAAAAGGGTGATGTGGGTATTATAAGCATGTATATATCTGATATAACTTATATATATATGTGTCTTTTTTTATATATGTGATGTAGCTTATTATATATTTAAATATATATATACATATATAAGCCTTTTTCAGAGTGAGGATAGACTTCTAGTTGTGGTGTATTAAAACTGATTCCATCTCTGGGCACAAATAAAGCAAAAGAATCATTTATAAATTATGGGAAATTAAGTTTCTCCAGCACAGACAAAGAAGTTACACTTTTTCTGTTAGGATATTTGCCTGACTGCTCTGTGCTGCTCCATAGCGTAAGGCACTTGCTGCTTTGATGAAAATCTGAGAAGACTGAATTAGAATCTGCATTAGTTATGTAGGTAGAAAAAGGTCCTGAAAATGTACAGGGTTGCCAACACAGTGGGTGCCTTCTCATCCTTTTCTTGGATAAAATATACTCACATAGATCTTCATCCTCCACAAAATGACAGGACAGTCCTGCTGGCCAGCACCAGGCTGTAATCGTTCCCTGCAACTATACTGTGCATTCACACAGGCTCCTTCAATGACAGTAATATGGAAGTTGTCTGCATAGGCAGCTGTCCCCGAAGTGACATTTTTCCTATCTGGGCAAACAGATTTAGCGGTTTCCTTAAGCACGTGTTCAAAATTATATAACTACTTTAGTGTTTTTTGCCACAGAAGGAAAAACAGACCGTGAATGCCAGCAGGACTGAGACTGCCGAGCCCTGACACAATGGAGCTGTTCCTTTGGCCCTTCAGGTCCCAGGCTGGGACAAAGGTGAGGTCTGGCGAGCCCGGCACGCTGGCTCCCATAGCCCCTTCTGGGCTCTGCCAGCCGCTGCGACGCCATGGCTGGAGAAGCGCCTGCACGGGAAAGGAGCAGGAGTCGCAGTTCGGAACTTATCGTCTGCCTGTCCATCCCCAGAACCCTGCAGCAGGATTTACATACCTGCACCTGGCGGTGCCTGGTGGTGGTGAGGAAGACGGCTTCCTCCAGGGTCCTCAGTCTAACCTGCTGAAAATAGCCAAGAGTAAATATTAATAGTTTGCTCCTGCCCTTGTGGCCCTTGACATGTGAGTCCCTGACACTTGCAATGTCATTTGATGGTGCAACCAGTTGACTCTTGCCCGCTCGGTTTGTTTTTGTATTGTTAGCTGTGTACTTCCAGCTTTGGGTGCTTCATGCTCCCACGGGGCTAAAAAATATCACACGGAATATGCTAAAAAAGAAGTTTGGTAAGGAGGCATAGAGGGAGCTCACGACAGCACACAAAACTTGGTCGTTTTGTGAGCAGGTTCCCCAAATTTTCCACACAACCTCACTGGGCCTATGGGAAATGGTCACGCTCTAACAAGATTGCAAAGCGTCGAGTGTTTAATGGGAATGTGAGGGCAATGGAGACATCTAAATTATAATTTTGCTCCAAGCATCAGCTTTGCTGACACTGAGCAGGTCTTGTGTCTCTCTTGTCACCTTCTAGAGTCCATCCAGTTACATGCTGTAATGGAGAGGAGCAGCTCTAAGAAAGCCGAACCCCAAAGGTGTGCAAAACTTTCCATGATAAACGTGGTTACAAAAGTCTGAGGAATATACTGGTGAGACAATCTTAACCTTGTTTGTATGGTAATAGCAGAAAGAGTATTAAATAGAAAAAGCTTTGCTCAAATGGAAAAAGAGCTTGGAGCTTCTGGCCAGTAACTAATCAGAATAGATGCTTTAGCACAAAGTGATGCTGCTGCACGTTTTCTACTGCTAACATGCTGCTCTGTTTATTGTTGAAAAGTGTCCTCTTTGCAATGACTTTTATAGAGAGATCTGAGAGCAGACTGCAGCTGAAGCTGTGCCAGCTAATGAAACTTGTGTGAGGAGGTGACCTAGGCTTGGAAGTTGCTTCGATAACAAATATTCACCTAAAAATGTGCTGAACTTGCTTTATGAAGAACTTCTGGTTTTGAGCAGATTTTTCATATTTGGATATTATCAGGCATAAATTCAGTATTTAATATTTAATCTAATTATCCTAGGGTCTTACATTTATAATGATCTTTGGGACATTCTGTAGTTAAGTAACCATTAATAAACATTCCCATCAGTGTTACATTAGACCAGGCCATTATGGAGTCAGTTTAAACAGGTGTAGAAAGCTCAAAATAAATAAGTAAACAAATATGTTAGCAAATAAATAGAGAGTAAGCTATTCCACGTATTTCTGTTCTCAGTTCTCAGGGAAGGGCTTTATAATTGAGCTACATATCACTATTAGAGATGCAATTACCTGTAATTGCCACCTTTAAAAGCAAGCCTTTGTTTAGAAAACTATATATAGATGAATTGTGTCTAGGTGCACGAGTTGTGAATTGGCTTTAGTTTTGCAATCTCAACCATCACATGAAAGATACTTTTACATCTTCAAGGTGAGAGGCCAAACTGTGCTCTCCATTACACCAGGGTAAATCAACAGCAATCCACCAGGATCCATCCAGTTATTTTGGATTTCCATAGATGCAATTTGACAGAATTTGTCATATAATGCGCAATAGATGGTAACAACTATTTTGTATAGAAAGCGAAGAGAGAGTGTGGCTCTTAATCAATTTAGATACTAAAATCTTTAAAGCTCTTCCAAGGATTACTCTGGATTTACATTGCATTTTTGTGGAGAGGAATCAGATCCTTCTCATTTATTGGCACAACAAAACTTTTCTTAATGATGCTTAAGGTTGCCCTGTTATATACCTCACCTGTGAAGTCAAGGGGAAAGTCTTCATCAACAACAATCAGCTTAATATCACCTATATCACTGACAATAATGCACCCTGTGAGTTTTCAGCTTTATGGAGTCCATGGGTAACATTATTCTGCATTAATACTATTGGGTCACTATGAAAGTTTTGCAATAAATTGCAACTTTATTAGTAGGCATTTGAGAATAACAGGAAATAACAGAAAAATATAAGGAAACACAAGTCAGCAGATTTTTTTATGTAGATGAAGAAACTACCTGTACTGTCATACACACATAGAATGTATATCGTCACATTTCCCAGCCAGAAAAAAATATTGTACAGATTAAGCCTGCACTGTAAATGCTTTTATTATTTTTGTAAAAGTTACAAACAGCTAAAAATAGGACGTGATAATGAAATTGCTGACAAGCCTTAACCATAGCACAAGAATGCAATGCTATAACACAGTTGTGCCAAGCTACATTATGTTGCTGCAGTGATTAATTCACTGCTGGTTTTGCTGAAGCTGTGTTCTGCAGAAACATCCGTAGGTCTAGTTAATCCATATCTGAGAGCGTGAGAGGGGATATAAACTGAGTAAGCACTGAGCAGAATTGCAGTACAGTGCAGGACCCCTTTTGTAACACAGGATCACGGTGCTGCTTAATAATATAAATAGGTATGGAAGTCATCAGAAATTTCGCATCTTATTAATTACAGCCTGAAGGTGAATGGTTCTTGCTAAGGCTCATTTCTACTGCTCCAAAACTTCTCTAACCCAACAGCCAGGGATTTTCTTGCTAACAGGTAATCCTGAGCCAACACAGCCTGCTCTAAATGCTCTCCTATTTACTTCAGTTGATGGGGTACCCACTACAGCAAAAGCACATAGCCATGAAATGATTTTCTGGCTCTGTTCTAAAGCGCATTAGATCAGTCCAGAGACGGCTCTCTGCAAGAAAGCCCAAACTGATTTCCAACAGCCCCAGAAAGCAGAGGCTAAAGATGGCTTGGCTTAGCACTGCCTCCTGCCCACCCAGCCTGTTTAAAGCCAATATTTTGGCAGCCAAGGGCTTCTCTTCCAGTTTGTAAGATCGTTGTCGTAGGTTCCTTCCAACTGAGGTTCTGTTCTTTTCCTGTATGGTGTTTATATTTGTTAAAAATAGTGTATTTACACATCTATGACCAAATGAGATCCGGGAAATTGTTACTGGTGCTAGTAAAAATCTAATCCATTGGAAAAAGTATTTCACCATTATAGTCATTTTTGTCAGTTGCTTCTGTTACCTGTTCTTATGTACATTTCTTATGTGTCTTGTTTCACCATTGTATTAGGTATATACTTAGCTATATCTCAGTTTTTGAAAAATGTTGAGATTTGGACCTTCGTTCAGCTCCAGGACATGACCAAATTTCAAACTCTTTCCCCCAAAAGATTTTGATATCAGACCTGGCAATATTACTTTGCTCTTTGTGTGAACTAGCATCATTAGCAAAACTCTAAAGGAGTTGAATCTTTTTAATACCATTGTAAGTGTGAGTAAAATAGCTATGATGCAGTTACCTTAATTAAAGTTAATTAACATATATTTATGCAAGGTAAAAAGGTCATGACAAAGGGAGAATACAATGGAGACACAAGAAGCAAAAGTTCAGATCCTCTTAGCTTGTGTAAACTGCTGTAGCTTCCTACGAGCTACTGGAGTTATGCAGATTACTGCCAACTGAGGCTTAGCTTTGTATCTGTTATAGAAGGACCTAGACTGTTTGATTCCCTGTTCATTAATATTTGTGTAATGAGTTTCCTAGTCTTTCAGAAATTCATATTTGTGTGGAAATTAGATACTTTTTGTTTAATATTCTGCTATTCTAAAATGTTTTATTCACATAATCAAAATGGAAACAATGTCATAGGACTAGCTGACCAACTACAAAGAACAGGTAAATAGTCCAAATGGAAGGTGTGAAGCTAGTCTATTGACATAAAAACATTTACCTGTGCCCTCATCAGGCAGTTACAAGTGAGAATATATATATATATGTCATAACTGGGATCATCTCTCTGTAATTCAGAAGCAGAAAAGTGCATTAGATTTACAGGAAACAGTGTGTAAAAGTAGCTGGATGAAGCTAATGTGTTTATGAATATATATGGTGATAACATTTTCTTGGTGTTGGCAAATGAAAGTACATTTGATTTGAAGCTTCTCAAAGTGGAGGGATTTCAAGAGGTTGCTTAATTTTATAAAGGGTTTGTGCACACGCATGCACGCACACACGCATTTTCTTGGCAAGTTCTCCTGAGCCATCTCCATATTCCATCTGGCAGGGTTCAAGCCACGATCCTTTTCTTTTTTTGTGCTGCCGTATTGTGGTTTGTTAACTCAAAATTTGAAAAGAAACCCTGTAGTAATGATGCCAGCACAGCTGATGTCCTGCCAACTCTTTGCAGTTTTCCTTTAACCCTGAGATGTGTGAGAGGTGGGTATGCATCAAGACACTCCCATGAAATACCAGGAAGTCTGTTAATTATTTTGTTCCTTAATAAAGTGATTTGCTGTAGCTGAGCATGGTCGTTATAAAGCAGCTCAGTGTAGCAAGCAAATGTACAAGATGCATTTGCAGCAAATACTTTGAAAGTACAGTAAGCATAGGAAAGAGCAAGAACGTGATTGAGCAGAAATGTTGGTTGAGCTGGAGAGCCTTCAAGGAAGATAGCTAACGTTGTGCCACCCTGCCCATTGCAAAAGCAGTTTGGTTTTGGCCTTTATTTATACACATTGTTTTTTTCTGACAAAAACAATTTAATAGGATCCAGAGAAGTAAATGTAAACACACATAATCAGAAGCTACCTTTTCTAATAGTCTTTCCTTCAATGTAATAATAAAGTTTTACTGTGGGTCATCCCCCAGCCTTAGCAATCTCCCAAGAACTTATTGGGTATCTGCCCCAAACTGAAGCCAGCACTGATGATTTTTAAACATGTTTCAAAAAACATCAGCCAAACTAGGGTTTGATTTCTTTTTTAATAGGCCAGGAACATTATACTGTGAATTTTCAGCTGAGCTCAACTTGGAAATTTCAGATTGGCAACAGGCAAAGCAAACAAAAAAGGGCAATAGCCATAATGGTGGATTCTTAAGCCTTACATAAAATGGTCTGTTTGAAAGAACCAGGATTCTGGATTGCGTGTTTGACCATGGTGGGGAGAGGGAAAGGCAAAACAGTAGACTTGAGAGGCTCTGCAATGAAGTAATGGCTGCTCTTCCATGTCAGCTGTAAAATGCATTTTAAGATGATTCTCTAAGAAAGTAATAGAAATCTGCAGAATCTCTCTTGGACCATTACAGAAATTAATTCACACATGTATCTCAGTATAAAGTCTCACGCAGCTTTCTACTGCGGGAGCTCACTATGTGAACAAAATGAGGCTTTGCTGGCACTGTACACTTAATTACTGAAACAAAGGTGCTACAGTTTGATCCTTGGATTATCGTGGGCTTGCCATGGGGAACTTAAGTTACTAGATGTGACTCTGGCTTGTCGACTTTTAACACACTTTCTCAATTAAGCTGTGCATGTCCCCAAATTAAATAGCAATTCATAGTTACTGCAAATTGATTTCTACCCAGGCTGTGGTTAAAGCTGCCAAATGAAATGTCAGAGAGGAATATCTTCTTAACTTAGAATATTATACTGATTTTCTTAAAAAACTGTCTTAGCATTTATAAACATTTGGTAAGTAAACTTCAGACCTTTGTCCAATCTTTTCCTTATGAAATATGGAAGAACCTCAGTGATTTATCATTCTCTGAATTTTATTGTGCTGCCTCTTTTGTGTATTTAGGATCAGTTAATATGATTCGTACAGCGGACCAGAGGGTAATTTAAATTTTAATATATTGCAGTCAGGCAGTGTCAATGCATTATTTCTGTCTGTGGAAAGGTACCAGTTCTCCGATCGACTGATTATGGCAAAAAGAAAAAATCATATCCCCAAGATGCATCACAAAGAAGATATAAAATGTACATAAGCACATCAGTTTATTCTGACATTACAGGCACTAGCAGGATTGGCCAGATGTCTGCGTGTTGCAGGTATCTGCAAGCCTTAGTGTATCTGGATCAGTCACTTAGAAATAATGCGGAAAGATCCGACTTGGCTTCGGAGTTCAGCATGTTCAGTGTGCAGAGCAACCTGAACTGATTTGTAAATCCTTGGCTGTTCAGAAAGGAACTGAAGAGAAATGAGGATGTTACGCTTACAATTCAGGATATTAGGGTCCAGTTCTTCACTTGGCCGCAGACTTTCTGCGTGCTCCCCCACTCCCTCGTACACCAGGCGCCTGCTCGCATCCCACACCTTTCCCCCTGCTGTCCGAAGGGAGCCTGCCTGGATGCAAACCCTCCTGAAGCAGTTTTGTCTTTTCTTGCGCCTGTACAGCATGACGAGCAACGGAGCTCCGCTCTCTGCTGAGCTTTCCAGGCAATGCAAGTAATACAATTAATATTTACTAATCATAATAACCAAAGCTTAAGTCACAAGAGCAGGGTGGAAAGCCTCAGCTCTTCTGAACGCTGCCAGTCAGCTCGTCTTCACCTTTCTCCCCATCGTGTTTTGTGAAGAGCCTCCCAGCTGGCTCCCAGCGTGGTGCATGCAGCCTATTAAGCTCTTTTACAAGAGTGAGTGGCATGTTCATAAAGGCGATTAAGCAAGGTACAAGTATCAGGAAAGCAAGGATTCTGTGGTGTGCTTCATTAGCACTTATGCAACATAGCTGAAAGTGCAAGTGGAACCTTTGAATTAAGCTGTAGTAAAGGGAATTATGACAAGGCTATTCCTTGAAGTGAATCTTGAGATTATAAAATAGACTACTTGCTAAATACAGAATCGTGTTAATGACTGACCATTAGCCCACCTTATTAAAGACATAGAAATGTAAAGAGTAATGCAGTCTAGATTTTCCTTCTCTGCTGAATTACTCAGCATTGGTAGTGTAAGCCGACTTTTGTTGTCCTTTATGCAGTAAAATTCAAACTTAGATAACTTAGGAATGGAGTCTCTGTACATCTATAAATGGTATATATAATGAAGCTTTTGAAGTTCTACTGATTTATGCCAGCTAGAGATATGACTGGGATTTTTTAAATAAAAGCCAACTGGCTTAATGACAGCTGCTTTGTTAATACCTATTAAGCTGAACTCTGACCCCTATTCCGAATCTGACCCCTTCTTCTAGGCAAATGCAAATGCAGTATCTTCAGATATTCCCATTTTACAAGATGCAGAGATAAGAGTTTGGAATCAGCATTACAGTTTTGGTAATCATTAATTGTATGGAATATTTTGGACCATTTCTACTTAAATTCCATATGCTGATCATTGGTATTTACACCATTTGAAGAAAATATTCAGGGTGACAGAACTTGCTGTGTTGGTATAGATAATTTCTTCAGGAAGTCCAGTAGCCATCTGCAGCAGCGAGTAATAACTGAGAAGGAGGCAATCATCTTTCATAATTATAACTAACCAAGTGTACATCAGTGCATACTATTTGTTATAAAATTCTCAGTTTATTGTCACAAATAAATTCAGGGGTCAAACTATGTTAAAGACATGAGTAAAGTAGATTTGAAGCTTAAGTTACTGGGAGCTGCAAGCTCTCAGTGCAAACATAAAATTCTGGACTATAAAAATATCTGATTCACTTACTAAGTGACTCAGCATGATGCTGACTGCACATGTGCACAGTATTGAACAAAGCAACTCAGGAAAATGAGAGAAAAATATGATAAGCAAAGATGATGTGTCTGACAATAATAGTAGTGAATTATGTTATTATGATTATGTAATAAAAATCTTTGCACAAAAAAATTACTGCACCTTAACAAGATGTTTTAGAGAAAACTTACATACATATAATGTAATTGTTACAATAATGGAGGAGGAAGAACAGATATTTTATGTCAAATGATGTGTTTTAGCTTCTTGATTAGTTAGATTTTACCAGAGAGAAACCAAAATTAAGAATCAACTACTATTATTAGACATGAAATTGAGGAATATGAATCTGTGCAAGCATATTCTGATTACGCAAGAAAGCTGGCATTCAGACACTAGCACATGGGCAGGTACTGTCACGTTTTCCAAATACCCTGTCAGGGCCTTTATGGAGGTATCAGTGGTTTAGAGGTGGAATATCTAAAGTATGGGATCAGACCTGCGAGTGCAATGTATTTACTTTTTGCCAGAGCCCTAAAGCCGGTGCAGCCAGAGGTGAGGAAATGTCAAAATGCAAGAGCATCTTCTGGCCCTATCTTGATCCCAGCATACCCCAGAGGACAACCTCAGCCTAAGTCTGGCTGGTGGATGCAAATAATACTTCTCAGATAGTATCTCCTCTTCTCGCACGAACTCGGCACAGAGACAAGTGCAGAGCTCCGGCCGCTCCTGGCTGCAGTGGTGCAGCTGGAAAGGAATGGCGTGGTGGATGGGAATCAAAGTCCTGATTTTGTATTATTAAGTACAAGGAATTAAATACCCAGTAGATTTTGACGCTGCCTGAGAGTGTTCTGTACAACTAAAACCCCATAATAGAGTATGGTGTGTAGACATAAATAAAAAATCCAAATGACTGGATCTGAAATTTTTGAAAGGCCAGTATCCATAATCTTTGAATATTTAACCTCTCTAAACTTCTGGAAAGTTTTATAGCGCATATACTACATCACTATATGACTGTAAAGCTCAAAAACCTTAGCAATAGTACATAAGCACTAGTGTAACTGCTAGCCAGAGAGCTGAACTGCTTGTACCAAGGCACTTTGCGACTGTGGTGTTGGACAAAATGTGATCATCTTGGAGATGGCAATTCTCACTTTTCAAAGGAGAGCTAACCAGCTACAAAGGAGCAGTGTGATTTCTCTTGCCACCTTTTGCTGCTCTGTGACTTCGACAAGGAGTTAGCCAAGCCGCTATTTGTAAGGGATGGTACAAGGACATCTCTATAAAAATGCGATGGCACGTTACTGTGACTGAGTCAACACTTCCTCCCCCCCAACAATAAAACCTGCAGCACCTGCAGGTCCCAAACCTGTGTGTCCATCTGTCTTGTAAAGTCATTCTGCTTCACCTGCCAAGGTCAGGGGAGGTACAAGGCCCTTCTGTGCCGGCTCACCTGCGGAGGAACGCACCGCTGTGACCCACACTGGGCCGTGCAGGTGGAAAACGGGATTAAACGCTCTGCAGTTATCGTGGGTGATGCTTACCTTCAGTTCCTTCCAGTGGTGACTTTCAGGCAAAATCCCTTCTCTTTGCCAGATATCCTGAAGCTGTTTGGGTGCCTTAGTACTGCCTTTCTCCCTGATGGCTTTGATGGCCAATTAGGCTCCTCTTTTAATTCACTTAGTGGCTTCCTGGCCCCAGGCCTCCCTCTTTCAGTCTCTACATCCAAAAGAAGTCAGATGGAAGAAATGTCTT
The DNA here is from genome assembly GCA_026212715.1 of Elanus axillaris. Lineage (NCBI taxonomy): Eukaryota > Metazoa > Chordata > Aves > Accipitriformes > Accipitridae > Elanus > Elanus axillaris. Next base: position 5,429,244 of record JANZLQ010000040.1, read on the forward strand.
CCAGGGCTAACTTGAAATACAATCAGTTCTTTTAAAGTGTTGCCTTCAGGATGGCTGCATACTCCTTATCGTAGCTTGCTGTCTGTTACCTCCCTTGAAAGTGAGCAACAGATCCAAGCAGATGTTTTCTTATCAAGAATTCATACCAGACCTATTTATTTTAAATTAGCATATCTCATTAACTGTCTCAAGGACACTGGCTGAATTCATCTTTTAATGAGTATCTTGGAAATCTAGCTTTTCAAAAGTGAAATATAACTGCAAATAGCTGCACTTTTAACCCTCTCGCTTCCAGCCCAGGGTTTGAGAGGTGAGCGGTCGAGGATGGGGTTTTTCTAGCCAGCCTTTGTGAAAAGCCACGCTACTATTCCACCTAGTATTTTAGAGTCGGGATACACCAGCCTGTCTTGATCCCGATCCATATGCAGGTGCAGGGCTGCTCAAACAGCAATCGGAGAAACCAGAGGGGAGGCTCAGGGCCAGCCCCACCACCGATGGGCTGAGCCCAGAAGCATGGCTGCAAAACACCTTCTCCTCCCTGTGATGCACGGGACCGGCATTCTTCCTCTGCCTGTCCTCCCACCAAGAGTTTTGGAGTGCCCTGCAGCAGGGAAGGGAGTTCAATGAAGAGCTGGGGTGCCTCCATCGCAGTCTGCGGCCTACTGATACATATATTTTCTCTGGTTTTGCATTCACCTTTTCCCCTAAAGAGCAGCACTAAAGTTATTTTGGTACAATACTTAATCATTCAAAAGGAAACCACAGGCTGATGTGATATTGCAATTGGATATAATCCAAAAATCCACATTTATTTGTTCTAATATATGAGTATTAGTGAAGCCAGAATGCCTCCAAGGCTTCATGGCTTGCATTTTTTTGTACTTAAGAAAAGGCCTCAGCAAGTGTGTATGATGTTGTATATATTTCTTTCATAGAAAGTCATTCTGATATAGTGCTTATTAAAGGGAATACAATTACACTAGAAATACTAAAATACTACACTGACCACGAGGTCTGCAGAAATGGGTTCTTTCGAAGGAATAGACATATAGAGGTATTTTGGGGTGAATCTCCCTGTGACATTGCAGCAATCAGCTAATTTGCTGTACCTGCTCAGGCAAACGCTTTCATGTGAGCTATGAGCTGTTGGGGTAATGCAGGACAGTTGCGGGCATGGCCTGAAAGTAACCCAAAGCCCACCATAACTTTTACTTCCATGAGAGTATTTGTCCTAAATGCTGGGTAAGCAAGATCCAGAGAGACTCCAGCCACTTCACTGCCCGCAGGAGGTAAGTGGAGACAAAACTAAAAGCGTAATGTGCATCCAGATGGGCCTCAGTACAATATGCTTTTGAAAAGCGTATCAAGGGAGGTATGGCTGGAAAATAGAACAGAATAAAAGGATTATGGGGAATGAGTGAATATTTAGAAAAGAAGAAAGACTCAAGGGCAAGGATGTTACAAATAAAAAAAGATTTCAACTTCAAAGAAACCCACAAAAATAAAATATGTAGGAAACCAACCTGGAAATTCTGTTCACACCTGGGATGATTGATTTGTGAGACATTTCCAGCACCTCAGTTGTAGTTATCCGTTCCAACAGCTCATTTGAATTTCATAGAATTTATTTTGAATCCAAGCAGTGTATCACCACATAACTGTGTTGCTGAAATTATATGTCAAAGTGTTTGGGCCTTCAATTCTATGGGGGGGTCAGTGTGGCTCAATCCATTTTGTGCAGCATCACAGCTCGTGACGACGCAGTTAAGGGTGTGCCAGCACTTCCATTACAAACCCCATTTTCAAGGGTTTAAACTTGTTGAGTCATTTAAAAATATGCTATACCTAACAGGAGTGCTGGGGGAAAAATCAATATTATAATTCAAAAAGTAAGTAAAAAGTACCCTTTGCTAATGAAAGCAACGACAGCTGTGCTTTCTGGAAGAAAATGAATAGTAGCTAAACAACAGGCAAAACATATACTAACTCAAACATATTCATATTTATAAATAGCACACCTAAATTTAACAGGATTGAAGCAGATGGAGATAATACATAAAAAACATTAACATTTCTGCAGCCAGGATATTCACAACAGCTAAAGAAACAGGCTCAGAGATCTCTCCTTGCTTCACCTTTCTTTAAATGCTAATGAAAATTGTCTGTAAGCACTTGGAGAAGAAATCAATTTCCAAAGGAATTGTATTATCAGCTTCAATATATATACTCTTTTCTTTTTTCTTTTTCTTTTTTTTCCTCAAGAGAGAGACGCTTAGGTTTGCTCCTAGATAAAAACAACAAAATTCCTTAAGATAGGGTGTTACTATGCAAAATACACTGCTGTGTTTATGCCATAATCCCATTAGGTTTCAAAGCACCTAACCCCTAGAGATCTCTAGAGAACAAAATCATGGCAGAACAAGCATTTGCATGAGAAACACTGTTTTTGTGGGTGAGGGAAACTTGTTATTAAATAGCTTTGAATCTTATTGTTAAAAAAGTAAATAAATATTTGATACATATCAAATACGTATGGTCCCAAAGATGCTAATCTTCCTGCAGGGAGAGGTGTATAGCAAGGAGACATAACAAGTGTAAACCTCCATGGGAGTACTAACCCCAAGTCAAACTAGCAGCGTGACTTGTGTTTTCATTTATTAATTGGGTGATACAGGAATTATGGTCATGCAGTTATATGCTACTTTTGTTGTCACTGTGTTGCTTTCATTAGTCCAGTTAGAAGAGGCACAAGCTAAAAATGACAGCCGTTTCAGGGAGTCCCACCCAGATTTCTCTGAAAGTAAAGGTTTTTAGCCCTGACTGGCATCACGTATTTGATGGTCCTCCAGCCACAGCTACCCCTTGAAATCTTGTTGCATGACTGGAACTACAGATCTGCTATGCAAGGCAGACTCCAGCTCTTTGTTAAATATATGACTTCAGCGGATAGTGAAGCAGTGTACATAAAAGCAGATTTTGACTTATTTTCACCGCCTCTGCGCTAGCAGTGTGTATAAATCTAGAAGCAAAATCTCTTCAAAGTGTGTATGTTGTCTCAAGCCTTGTACAAATAAAAGCAGGTGACTTTCCATTCAGTCTGAAAAACCTTTTCACAAAATGACTGCTTAATCATTTCTTCCATGCTAAATGAATGTTGCTAGAATTTGGCTCTCGGAGTTCAAGCTGTTGGACCTGGGCAACATGCAGCCACTGCATGGGGTCTTTTATGGGACTCAGGTGGGAAATGATGTGATTTTACACATCAAGAGCCAACACAGAATATACTTGGAGAAGTCCCAAATACAGCGCACTTTGGAGACACTGAATGCAGCAAGAGCTGATGCCCCCTAACTCAGATTTCTCTCTCTAAAATGGGATCTGTCATTATCACTGGAGAGAATTACAAGAAACCAAGTGATAAACACTGCTTTTTTTAATCATGGAACTTCTGCAATAATTTTTAATTGAAGATTTTGAATTCAATCCACAATCCAGCAAGGACAACAATGCAAACAATTTTTTTTCCTAAATTCCACTTTTACCTGCTCACGATCTGTTGCACATTAGCTGGATGGAATGCGCATAATTATTATTCTCTTCTTTTGACAAATTATTGGGGATGAAAAAGGAATTTACAAAATATTTCTTTAAAGAGAACATAACATTTCTCTGTTTACCAGGAGTTAATTAGCCAAAGTTCACATTTAAACAGAATTTTATTTAATCCTACAAAAGTGAAGAAAAATATGCAAATCAGTCCCAACAAAGTGCAGTTTTAAAATGGAAGAAATCTCCACCTGCTACCAATTAAGTCTGTATTTTTTCATAAGAAAGTGATGGTTGATTATACTAATTTTACCCTTGTGGTAATTGTCACTAATCTTCAGCATATTGTATGTGTCTTGCTCTTATGAATCCCATATCCCCTTCTGCCATAAATATTTCATAAAATATTCAAAGCCAGTCCACAGCCAAGTAATAACAAATGTCAAATGACACATTAGGAAGATTCATAGCTATTTTAAGTATGAATTTTATATAAAAGCCTAACTCATTTATTGTGGTCAGTGCTAGAGGATTGATTTTAGCAAAGAAATGCTCTGCAATTAGTATCAGCACCTTTACTGCCAGCTCGTTATTAAAGTAGAATTAATAGAGATTACTCAGAGTACTTGGTAGAAGACAGTACACATGATGGTTTATTCAGTTGTGTGTGTAAGCTTAATTTCCAAAGGCCTATTTCAAGAATGCTTTTGTAAATGGAAAGATTTCTGTTGATTTTGGTGGGCTTTGCATCCTTCTATACCTTCAGTGACTGTTCAAAGTCTCCATTCCTGAAGGCTAGGATACTTTTTTTTTTTTGTTGGTGTTCCCTCTATTGACATTAGCTTAAAGCCCTTCTTTCTCACTCTGTCCCTCTATAAAAAATTATTCTCTTTTTTTTTTTTCTCGGGGTAAAGCACAATTTCAGGCTTTCTTTCCTTTGTAAATAAAGAAAATAAGAAACAGTAGGAATAATTAGGCTCAAGTTTCCCCAAATGTGAGTTTGTTGAACTTGAATTGTGGTGGCCAGCCCAAAAGAGGGTGGATGTCTGTGCACAGGTGAGGGCAAATAATGAAATGAGGCTCATGTGCAAGGCATAAATACAAATTACTTGCTTGAAGAGTGGTGGAGGGAGGGCAGTAGCTTATAAAGGTGTTTCCCTTAGCATAGCTGGGCTGGCTGAAGGGTCGTGGATGTATTGTTGCAGGTGTAGCCCTTGCTGATGATTAACTTGGCGAGAAGTTCTTGGCCACGTGCTGAGTGTCTCAAGTGAGCTGCTTTGGGGAGCCTTGACCACAGGTATGAAGAATGAGTGAGAAAAAGTGATAGCCAGGCTAAAGCTGAAGGATGCCGACTCTGTGTACATGTTTTAGTCTGTATTTTCCTCCTACGTGTTTTAGATTGGCACCTGCCAGCACCTCTTCTGGGACAGGCAGTGGCAGATGTTGCCGACCCCGAAGCAGGAGGCAGTTCATTGCTATGCTTTAAAATAGAGTAACCTCAGCAGAGGAGACAGTGGTTTTTCTCATTGTGTCTTTGAATAATGAATGTGAGGATCTGCCCTGGCTGCAGGGGACGATGCCCCTGCCGAGGTGCCAGGCGTACTGCTTTGTGCGTGCTGGGGGCACAGGCAGCGAGGGTCGGGAGCTGCGCGTCGGGCTGGTCAGTCATGTGGGCTGAGTTTCTCCAAACGTGGTCAGACAGCTAATCGGGCGAGAGGATTGTGGTTTTGCTTCTCCTATAAAATGTGAATTTAAAGTTGGGGAAGGAACAAGAAGGGCTACCAGAGTGGCTCTATAGGCTGCTCTAATACTATACTAGGTGGGTTGCACAGGGATGGGCTTGGCCCTGTGTTCCGATGAGCTGATTTGACTTTCTTTTAAGATGCCTATCTACTGTATCTTTTACTCTTGAAATATCTATCTGTCTTTGGGTGGGGAAGAGCCCTTTGATTTAAGAGTGATATGAGTGTTGGTTAAGTTTTGCTTGTCATTATAAATAACAGAATCAATGAGGTTATGATAATGGCAAGTGGAGATGCTGCTTTATACCCTGGGTGAAATGGCTTGTTATTAGACTGTGGTACCTTCTTTGCCTCTCTGGTTCCTAAGTCTCTCTGTTTAATGTTGCACTTGCTTATTTTGTGGTTAAATAAAACTAAACATATGGGGAGCATTATGAACTTTCTGCTTTGTTTTAGCATAGCTGCTACATGTTTATATACTTTTGTTGAACTTTCTTTTTTCTATCCACCTTTATGAATGGATATGTACCCTGTGCAAGGCTAGACCCCTATCTGCAGCCTGTCATTTCACTCTTGTTACTACCTTGAAAATACACAGAGTGACTATCTAAAGGCGATGCAAAGACTTGTTCTTAATTGCTTTGGCTTCATTGTGCACTGTATCCTAGGTTCTTTGAATCATAATGCATCAAATGACTTGTTAAAATAATACAAAACATTCTGTTCTGAGTTATCTATTAATATTACAAAAATGAGGCTATAGTATCACTTAAACCTCCCCAAACCTCTCCCTGGTTTCACTTGGGTTAGGACTTACCCCTTTAAGTTAGGATTTTGTAGGGTGGAGTCAGGCGAAGAGGCAAGGGTAGTAACCTCTTAGATTTCCCCATCATGATTCAGTTCAGCAGAGCTCATCGAATGAATTCCTTTTGTCAGCGTGGACAAATTAATTCAGTTCTCTGGGCTAAAAGAGATGGGGGAACTCGGCACAGTTCCCCCAGAGTCCATGGCATCCTTTGTTTCCACCAGCCCAGGAGATAGCCCCAGTGCTTCACCGTCCTCAAGATAGGATTCATTATTAATGTGAAGTACTCTGGAGATGGGATAACTGAATAGGTATTAAGGATTTAAGTTAAATTATCAGGAAACTGTGATAAAACTGAGTAGAGAAGTGGAGTTTGTCTGAAACTCAGGAGAAAGTAAGAAACTGCACATAGCACCAATCGGACTTGGTGAATACTTTCTGCTTTAGGAGTCTGTCTTAGGGATCTTTGTAGAATAATGTTTAAACCAAATGTGAAAACGGCTTGGAGGCTCTTGTTAACCTGGGACAGACGCACATTTTCGCAAATATATTCCTATCTGTAAATGTAACAAAATGTTTTGGCCCCTAATTTTGCATAATTGTTTTTCCAAAATGTTTACTGTTCAGTGAATATGAACAGTTATGATTGCAGCAAAATACAAACATGTGGTTTGCTTCTGCGGGTCCTTCCTTTGGCAACCAGCAAGCTTTCCAAGTACTTCTCCAGCCTTTTGCTTTCTGGTTGACTGAGTGGCTCTTTAGTTGGTAACGTGAGTGTCCAGATGCACATTGAAATTATTCTGAGAGAGAGTGGTAGATTCGGGACTGGTTTGACTGACTGGCACTTTTACAACTAAGGGCCATCTGAGGATCTGATTTATATGAAGTGTAAATGTTGTAGTGTTACGGCCTTGTCACCCTGTAATTGCAAGTACAGCTCTCCTGTTTTATGTTGCCTCTTAACTGCACATTTCTCCCAGCTATGCCGTTACTAGATAAGCAAGTATCGGGCTGATCTGGTGGCAGCATCCATCCCCATTTTTGGTATTTATTCATTTAGGGGTTTTAATTTTTTTGCTCACGTGAGGCATACCGCTTTGTGTACCAGTTCCTACTAGTATTCTAACTGGTTATGTTCAATGCATTGACAATGTTACTGCTGCTACGTAACATAAACTGCTAATTAGGCTTCTTAATACAAATGCTTTGATCGAGTGGCATCTGGCATATCAAACATCCTTCCCGTGGATGTGTGTGCTCTAAGTGTGCCCGGCCCCTGGGCGCCGTGTGCGGAGCGGGGCAGGGGGGACCCCATGGGCTCCCATGGGGCTGCTCTGCCTGCTGCCATAGGAACTTTCGTGCACGGATTGGCCTCAAACATCTACATGCAGCTCTCCAAATTAAATGGAGACTGCATTCATGCATCCAGCTGACTCCTAGGAGAAAATCAAGGCTCATCTACTGATCAGCCTTTCTGGTTTGTAAAGGAAGTCTTTACAGTCACTAAACATGAGAGGAAAACAGGCAATATAGGTAGCGTGTTTGCAGTTGAGGGTGTCCAACACTTTTCACTTAAAGGTCCTGTTTTCAGTCCCTGATGGCTTTGATGGATATAAATCATTCTGGCTGACATTCTTTTGGCCTGATATTTGCTGCACTGGCATATTCCCATTTTAGGAGTATTTAATAAAAATATTTCAACCATTACTGGGAACGAATGTGGGAGATACTGCAACTTGGTCTGTGTTCAGTAAGTATGTCTCTGTGAAATGGTTTCCTGCGTACTTTGGAGGAGAGATTGGAATCTGGCAGCTAAATGTCACCTTTATCAAAAGCGCGCTTTTGTGCTCTCTCAGAAACAGGTCTGGGTTTGGCTTCTGAAAAAAACCCCTCAGTCCACATAATACTTGTTAGCTTGGTGGGTAACTTTTGCTGATCCCACATTATTTCATGATCTGACTAGGGAAATAGCATTTCTGGAACAGTAAATTATAAACTAGGTATGCTTAAATCATAATATATTGTTATATGTCCCAAGAGGGGTGAGCTAAGCTAAAAGTGCCAGCCTCTGATATTTCTTAGTACTTCAGTTCTTGACCTGACCAATTCTAATGCTATTAGCCTTCCTTTTAATACAGTAGAGATTGTTGTCATAGATTGTACCTGAGTGATAGAGCCAGTTTGTTTGCTAAGCTTTCTGTGTAGAATTTGAGTAGGAAAAAAAAGCCAGAAATTGTTTTTCCCCCCCTCTCCTGCATTCTGATAACAGGTTGCAGCTGTACAGGACTTGAGGCTGGGAGGTGACCTTGCAGCTCTGTAGGACCTGAGCATCTCATCGTAAAGTGCATTGACTCTGCATCTAGAATCAATTGGAGAATGCTTTTGCTGAGGGCATCATAGGATGGTAGGGCTTTTTGGATCCATGTATGTTGTTTGATTAAAAAAAAAAAAAAAAAAACAACCACAAAACCAAACCCAAAACAAAGTTATTTGAAAATTTCTTGGGCAAATACCTTATGCCTTATATTTCTGTGATAAATCAGTAGTTTGTTTATTTTGACTATAACATCCAACATTTTCATATAAGTAATAAAGTTTAGCTTGGCTGATAGAGCACATCTTTAGACTTGAAATACCTTAGCAACGTTTCAGAGTGGCAAAGTGCTCCAGTCTGGGATTTCTTTCTCCACCCCCTTTCTTCCTCCCCTCAGCAAAACCTTCAAATTTTTCTTTTTACAGAAATAATATCAATTTTCTGGCTATTTCTGGTACTTGCCTCTCAGCTCCCATTTTCTGCCCCCTGACAGGGTGATTTTTCTGATTTTCCTGCTGCCTTTGATTCACCTATTGTTCCAGCTTCCTGCAAGGCAAGAGAGATTCAATAGATAGTATTCTGGGAGGCATGAATTTCAAGCAGTTTTTCTTGAGTTATGTGCCTGAGGTTGCATTGCACAGGAAAGTGTGTGTGGTATATACTGCTCTAGTTGTCCTTTCCCCATGTAGGCAGACTTTTACTTCATGACATCTCCAAATCGACAAGATGTCAGTCATGGGCTTTTTACATGAAAGGCAAATGAAGGGTTTGGTCCACGACAGCTCACTGAAGAACTTCATTCTCGCTGCCTTAGCCTCTCTTGGCTCACTTTCTCTCTCCCCTTTTTGCTGCTGTGCAGTATGATGGGGATAAACAGGAGGTTGCTCTGAGGCCTGAGCGAACGAGTGCTCGAATGGTCTCGCAGAGTGTCCTGTCTCTGGAAACAGCGGAAACTACTACTTTAAATTACCAGAGATGTTCTGAGAAACTCTGAACCTCAGTCCCCCAGCTGCTCAGGATACCACAGGAATTGGCATTTGCTCGGCATCTCAATCAGTCACCTGTCTTGGGACAGTGTGGTAAGCAGCACAAACTTTTTATAGTCAGTGGTTGTGGCTCTTTTACTTAATTATGGGTGAATGACAATTAGCCATTTCAATCTAGTGCTTAATTTAAACACTAGACTGATTTTCCAGTTTAAAGCGCCATTCAAAATAAACTTTATAATTAATTCTTTGGCTACTTCTGGGCAAAAAGTAATATTGAGAGGTATAGTAGATTTCTTCTAGGGATTAATGTTATCGCTGGTAAATGTCAGGCATACAGATGATATTACAACCTGCTTGCTTTCTTCAGACATGTGTGCTATTGATTGTTTCATTGATGACTGGTTCCTAGCTGAGTTTCATTATACTGCACAGCAGAGGGTTGTTTGTGTTTTTCTGGGTATGTTTGACCTGTGATTGCCCTATGATAAATAGCGGAGGAAGTGATTTAAAAATGAAAAAGCAGGAACTCCTGAAATTACAAATAATTGTTTACTTTTGCCACTCCTGAAGAGTTTAATGAATATGTATATGCTGCTCTGGTGTGGCCTTGTTAACCTGCATTGGATTAAAGACTGGATAAACTGGAGAGACTTCATTTTTTAAATCACTTTTAATAAATTAACAATTCTAAAAAAGCAGATAGCATCAGAAACCATTACTAATGGAGTACTGAGCCAGTTCTCTCTGTTCAGCTTGCCTGACCACTAGCCCAATACAGAATGTTATCGCTCGTTGGTTCTTGTGTGCTCTCTGTACTGGGCAGCCCTTGCCGCGGCCGTGTGTTCCCCAGGATCAACTCCCTTAGCTCGGCACAAAGCAAACATGGTCTTGTGGATACACGGTATGCTACCTCTTCTTAGTACAGCCTCCTGATGCGAGACTGGGCTACCAATGGAAAATCTTGTATTACTTGTGCCTGTCCTCCACTCCCTTTCTACCTACTCATTTAGAAGTTACTGGACAGAGCCACACCTCTAACAGTCATGCAATTTTTAGAAGTGCAGATCTGCTTGTAAATGAAAATAAGTAGAGAAAATCGACTTGGATGTAATTACTTAAACCTCTATACTTTTTCTTTGAAACGGCTCTGGCAATTCTTAGAGCAAGACAAATAAATCGGAAGTCTTTCATTTCAATAAGTTAAAAATATTATCAGTCTGGCAGTATTTTGAGTGATGCTGCACTATCTGACTTTTTACTTAAGTGGTGTTACAGTGTCAGCAGAGTAGTTTTTAGAGAATTTCTCTTTGCAGCACTCCAGCCTCTCATCCTGAAGTGACATTATAGACCACCGAGCAGGAAATTCATCAATATAAGTAGGTACCATTTTCTGAGAAGATAGTACCTACTCTTACCTTGAGAACTTTTAATCATTCATCTCCAACATTCAAACTTGCTATCACTTAATTAATCTTCCTGGTTTCACTGAAACCTCAATGGTTCCTAAGTAAATGCTGAAATAAGGGCAGCTTTGATGTTTGAAAACTGTAATAGAAGGCAGCCAGCGATGCTACTGACTTCAGAAAATATTTGAAAGGTCCCTCTCAGGCAGCCGGGCTGCAGCATTAGGCAGCTCTCCCAAGGGGCTACTGCCGCACTGCAATCGGAGAAGCCGGCACTGTTGTAATAGTGCTGCTCTGTGGGGAAAATGGGAGCAGCAATAGTTTAATTATCCCCTTGAGTCACAATTTAGAGGACTAGCTGCTGATATTAATGGGGACAGCAGTACACAGAGGAGGGCTGTTGCAGGCTTGTTCCCTCCCCTCCTGCCTCCTCTTGTTCTTTATTGTTTGAATTTGTACTGGAGCACCAGAAGAACAGCATCTCCTGCATGCATTGCCTTGCCTTTTATTTGTTTTCATCTTTGTGGCTTTATTTGTGACTATAGTGGTGGTGTTTCAATATGTTCTCAAGTAGCAAAGCTATGAGAAGGATGACAGGTTGTAATGAAAGCCCATCGCGTTTAATGCGTTCGCTTAAATCGGTTGTCGTTTGCCCGGTACTGCCGCCATTCCCAGGAGGGGCACGCGGTGTTGGCTGGCAGAGGTGGGCAGCAGCCTCTGAGCCCCAGCCGGGGCGGCCCAGGTGCCCTGTGGTGCGCGGGCACCGCCGCCAGCTCCAGCTTGGCACAGGACCATGCCAGCCTCTTGTCGGAGGCGGGCTGTAGCCTTCTAACCCTCCCCAGCTGGGTAATACAGGTCTCCTTCTGCTGGAAGAGAGCAGAGCACGGGGAACGGGCTGTACCTGTTCCGGGGAAAACATGGAAGTCTTTCCTCCTGGACTCTAGCGGGTATGTTGTCTCCAGCTCGTTAATTCTCAGCCTGTTGAGCAGGTTCTGCATTTGAATTTTGTTGTCCCATTTGTAACCTCTACTCTGCTTTAACAAAACTGCTAGGTGATTTCCCCAGTTTACCTGATACAATACATAAAATATTTCTATTTTACACTTTTTCCTTTTGATGTAATAATTATTATACTTGAAAATTGCCTCTTAAACAGTGACGACTTCTCTGGAAGCAAGTTAGAGCATGGACATTGTCCAGATGGGAGCTAAAGGCAGCCTGTTTAGCCAGCAATAGTGAAACTGTTGGTGGTTCCCAAAGAACTATTTCTCCACTTGTTAGTGGAATGCTAATTCCTCTAATGTCATGTATAATAATGCTCATGCTGAACTACAAATTATCTGAGGTGAAGCCTTTTTTTTTTCTGCTTTTGGATTGCTCATGCTGAACTACCAATTATCCAAGGTAAATCTTTTTTTTTTTCTCCTTTCTCTTCAATTGTGTACTGGAGCACAGCATCTTTTCTGATGTGAAATTTTCCTTTTACCATATCTCCTAGAGCACTTGGTCTTCCCTTGGGGAAATAAATGGTTTTGCTAATTCCATCTTGCTTCAGAGGGCAGCTTATAGACTCGGGTCTCCAAAGCATTCTAAAGAGCTGGCAGAGACTGCTGCGTGTTGAGCCCCTTCCACCCGTGTTGTTGCGTCTGTCCCTTCTTCCCATCTGGAACTGTACAGCCTGAGAACTGTAGAAATGTACCGTTGCAACAACCAGTTGCACACAAGTTCCCAGTCTGTTATTAAAATAACTCTCCAACTTAGCTGGTTTTGAAGTTCACCTTTCTCCATCCCCTAGGTCCTTGGGTTTCAATCTATAATGTGAAGTACCCTAATTGGTTTCAGTTTTGTTGTATTATTTTTCTTTGGTTACTTTGTTCCCTCAACTGGGCATTTAATATCTCCTTGGAGGCTGCTGTGGTTGTTTTATGTGACCCATTGCGGGTTGCCTTTGTAATTTGTCTTACCTTCAGTAGAAAAATGCCTAATCACTAAGAGTATAGGTAATATATAAATCATTAAATTAAATCAATAAGAACGTGTAATAAAATCAAAGAACTCATTAGAGTATTGAAGACGAAGTGAGGCTCCATGCAGTCTTGCAGGGAGATTAACAGGAGGTGGGATCCAAACAGAAAATTTAGTCTCTGTCAGTCCTTTGACTAGAAGGCACCTGGAGGATCTGGGGTTTGCTTCTGACTAGTCTTTAATGTCAAATTTTCTTCTGTTTTAAACACAACTGTGTACGTTGTGTCATTACAACTCATTTAGGAGCAGCAGAGCTTCAGCCCAGCAGAAATCTCCAGGAGATGTGCACAGACCATCTTCCTGAAATCTGAGAGATGCAAAAGTTGACCTTATAAAGTCATTTAATGAGTCCATCTGCTATCCAGGTCTCTTGCAGTATTGAAGTTCTGCTCAGTTTGTATCTTTTGGGGGTTTCCAGTCATGTGGATAATAAATGTCAAATGAGACAGTGGTTTGGCTAAAAAATAAAGCATGTTTAATCCAAAGTATCCTCAGATCAAATTGATTTACATAGTCTAGGTACTGGTGTGAAACTGAGTGCTCTTGATTTTTTTTTTCTAAATAAAATTGCCACAGGACATTTCTAGGTATCTTGTTTCTTATTCAGAAGTCATCTGTAACCCTCTGAACATAATCCTTAAACCCTCACACAAAAATACCAATAAAGAAGTTTATACTTTACTGAACCTGAGAGGAAAAAAATTCATTTTTTTTACTTGGCTGGTGTGAAGAATTGTATTTGTTTAACCTGGCATACTTATTCCTAAATTCAGGTCTTAATTTTGAAGTTTATTCACTCATGTTTTCCTGAATTCAAAGGGACTATTTGTGTAAGTACAGAATCTTACTTTGTAAGCTTTCTGCATTTTTGGTGTTATGTTTTGAGTGCATGAAAGTCAAAGGCTCTGCCTACACTTAATCAAATTATTTTTTTCCCCTCATATTAGGTGTGATTAGAAGTAATGTCGCTAATGACTATGACATCACATTGGTATAAAATGAGGATAAGGGGGGGGAACAGAATCAAACTCTTCTTTTAAGGGATAATGCTCTGTCCCTTTCCTTACTCTACATTTTTGATTAGTGTATTCACAGTCATCTCGTGTTTCTGTGCAGCTTGAGCCTGGATATTAGCCAAACTCAAACTGAACCTCTTTTGGCTTTGGGAGAATGTAAAGCGAGTGTACGCATTCATTAAGAAAGAACAGCCTTTCCCTGGGGAGAGATGGACCTGGACCATGCAGTGTTAAATGTCTGACCTGAATAGATGTGAATGTCAAGTCTACTCCATGTTCACCTCGAGTCAAAAGTTTAATGCAAGGTGATGCTGTTTATAGAATTTTTTTTATTCCATCACTATTGTATATAGCTGTTATACACATGGGTAGTATATCCTTGACATGACACCTTATATAAAAGAACACTTTTAGGAAGGAATATCTTAAGCCCTTTGAGGGGAGCAGTGAGAGTGGGGCTGCTCCACCAAGGCAGGCACTGGGGGAGCCAAGGGCAGCCATGTGCGGGCGCAGGCAAGCGATGGGCAGAGCCGAGCACAGCGAGCGGTCTGCTGGCACGGCTCGGCGAGGGCTGGCCTGGAGGCCTCATGGAAGGCTGCTCAGGGTGGTCGAGGACTACTGGTACACTTGGGGCAATGAAGCTTTTCTCAGTTTCACGCAGGGGAAAATACTAAGGAATTTCTTGGGTTTATTGAATGCATTGGTAGAAGCTCTAGCTCCTCTGGGAAAAGTGTGTTACTGTTTTGGCTTTTTCCATGCACTTAATCTGATGGCAACTGCATGCAAGAAAGAAGGGGTGGTTGGTCGCCTAGCACTTCTTCAATTATGTTATCCTTTAATGGAGGTGAAATGTAAACATTTTTGTTGAGGTCAAATCCAGTAGATGTCACTAACACAAGAAAATGCAGGAGCAAACTTTGAGGTTTTATTATTCTAATGTATGCCTTGAAAGGCTGTAGTGGTTTTTGGTTGGCAGTGGTCTTAACAGAATTGTGGTGCATGTGAGTTGGTGCATTCACATGTGTATAATATGGTGGAAACTGAAGAGAACAATATGCTACAAAAAAAAAAGCAGGGTATGTTATTATAAAGATAATACTAAGATGAGAAAATCTTGTAGCTATGCACTGGAAAACAGGAAAAAATGTCCTTTGCCTTTCAGCTTTCTCAGTTCCCCCATGCTAATCTCTGAGCTTGGGGATAGCCATCAATGTCCACATGGGAGCTCCTCTGCAAGATATTCTTCTTCCAGCGTGGTGTTGGCTGGTGCTGCTAAGGCATGCACTGTCTGTGCTTTATGCAGGAGGGAAGGAAGAGGCTGGTTTTGTTTTCTTTTGAAAAGGCTTTATGAAGGGTGTCCTGGTTTCAGCTGGGATGGAGTTAAGTGTCTTCCTAGTAGCTGGTACAGTGCTGTGTTTTGAGTTCAGTG
>JANZLQ010000040.1:5444612-5455747 GCA_026212715.1 Elanus axillaris
TCTTCTTTTCTGTTCTATTAAGCCGTTCTTATCTCAACCCACAAGTTTTACTACTTTTCCTGATTTTCTCCCCCATCCCACTGTGGGGGGAAGGGGGTGAGCAGCTGCGTGGTGTTTAGTTGCTGGCTGGGGTTAAACCATGACAAAGGGTTACATGTTCTGGTGGGGAAGGATACTTTTATCCCCAGAGGAAGCAGCTCATGCATGTTTGGTTGGGTTTTTTTGTTGTTTTTTTTTACCTCAGGTGCAGCTTCTACTGAATTCAGTACGACCGCTTGTGTAATGGAGGTTTAACGCAACTGCAATGCTTTGCAGTATAAAAGGCTTGAGCTGCGGTTTGTTAGCTTGCTTTGCTCGGCATAGCACTGATGTTTTGGTGGGAGACAGGAATATATGACAGGCAGTGATGAGGAGGAAGGATTACCAGGTGTGCTGCCTCATGTGAATTCCACTCCAGAGTTTCTCTAACAGTTGCCAGGGGAAAAAACTGTTTCCAATGCTACAGCTGATTTCATGGGTGTGAATTAAACCAGCAAGCTTCAACATGTGAAGCCAGAGGCTGAACTGGTGAAGTTGCAGGAGAAAATTATTGGCAGAGCCTCTGCTTAGAACCAGCCATCAGAGGAGGACAAGCACTTCATGCGCTTGTCATCTGCTCCCTGTTGTGCTGTGTGTGGCAGTAACAGAGGGGTGGCGAGGACTGACGTCTCATCCATGTCGTGGGGTAGCGGGCTGGCATCAGTTCTGCTTTGGTTAGCATCAGAGCTAACGTGTGGGACTGCACTATTGGTGCTTATGAGAAATACTTGTGGCAATTGATTGATAAGTACATTTAATAAATGAAAGGATAAATAAATGTGTGATACAGTAGCCCAGTTTGAGAGAGCTTAAATACCATTCAAAGCAAGCTCTGATTTCTGCAGTACAGATCAACATCCCAGCAGCATGTGTCCTGATTTGCATCATCTTCAACTCTGAATTCTGTGTGTAGCTGCCTCCTACAGCAAGTGCTACTTTGTGATGTATTCTCCCCCAAATGGAGTGACTACCATGTCCTCCCTAAATACCAGCTCCTTTGTAGGTCTTTCCCAACTTTTCCCAGTAAACCAGTGTGAAGGTAGGTAAAATGCAAATCAACCGGAGTAGTAGGTACTGATGGGGTTTGTAAGAAAGACGCATCCATTGAATAGTCTTGGCTCTTGGCAAAGTATGTAAGCCTAGAAATGGTGTCCTGGTGCGCTCTTACTTTTTGGGGGCAATTTTGAACAGTTACGGGTCTGAAATTCCCATCATACCTACTACCGTTCTGTACATCTATTGTGCGTGGGTTCAAGGTGTCTCCTTTCCAGCGCTGCAGTTCCCCCCACCAGACAGGGCTTTAGTGCTTTAGAAATGACATCATTTAACCTTCTGTCAGTTCATCTTTGTTAGAGAGCTGTAAATCCTGGGCTCTCCTTGGGGTTCTCTTGATACATTTCGCATTCTCTTGCTTTAAGCCAAATGGTGCTCTGTTCTACCAGTGAAACATCAAAACTTTGCTGAAGTCAATAGTGTTATGCTTGCTTTCTTTTTTATGCATATCTGAAATTCCCTACAGGCAAAAGAGAGGAGGAGATGCTGTGCCCGGTGGCTTACAGCTGAATAAAAGCTGCTGCTTTGGAGCTGCAGTGGCTCATCTCCAAAACACAGTAAAATTGAAGGACACAAAAGAATAAACAGATAACATGTTTTAAGCATCTCACATAACTTCTACCGTTGTCTTCAAATGTTGCTTCTCCTTTTGACCTCAGATGAATGTATTTCCATTTTTTAACTGGACAGGGTAAAAAGTGTTTCTTTATCTTGAACACAGCTTATAAACATCCCACAGTTTTTACTTTCATTACTGAATCAAGGCCACCTAAAGTAAGGGCCATTTAAACATGACCCTTTCAACACCTTTAATGCCACTACCCTCCTTCAGACCTGAGAGGTACTATATGAGAGAGCTGCAATGCAGCACTGAGAAACTTGGTCAATATTTCTTGTGATTTTTAGAAACTACTGGAAATTTTTGAGGCACAACTCCAGCTGATCTGCAGAGGGGAATCTGTACCACCATACGCTAGTGTATGGTAGTACTATTCTACTAGTGTAGGAACTCCCCAAACCTCACTAGGCCAAGTTCTACATTTAAAACAGGAGATAAGGTAATACCCCAGCCTTTAGAAAAGGTACTAAATTATCACTGCTGAAAAAGTTTGTAAGATGTTCTTGGAGATGCTGCTGGTTGTTCAGCTGTTCCCAGACAACAATGACAGAGCTTATTGCGTTGACTGTCCTAGTTGCTGTAATAGGTGAACTGCAGTCACTGAGACTAAAAAACCTTAAAAATATTCTAGGATCTCTTTATGTTGTTCCAATAAATGTATTTCCTTTTAGTGTATAGCTAGCTGCCTACCTTTAATCCTCAGAAAACCCAACCAACCAAAAATGCCACCACTGATAGTAGTGTTTGGAAAAGTTAAATTCTTCATGAAGTAGAAAAGATTAAGATGTTTCACAATTAAAAAAAACCTTTTTCTGTGGTGTGTTTTTTTTTTTTTAGTTCTTGACCAACTGAGGCAAAAGTATTTCCAATATCAAGCCATTAATTTTTTGTGATATAGGATGGGTTTTGAACCTGTACGGTTGATGCTGAATCCACAAACTTTTTCTCAGCTCAAGCAGCAAAGAAAGGTGTCTACATACTAGCTATAATAATTCTTCTTTAATGTCAAGTATATGTGAAAGATGGGTAAAGACCCACACAGCACTGGCACAGGTGTCACCAGGGAAAATGAGCCTGTCATTACTAATGAGCTAGAAGGAGTTGCTCTGAAAGTAAATCTAGCTTAGCCCTTGGGCAGGCAAGCTGCTAGCAGTGGGAAAGATTTTAGAAACCAAGCAAACAAACAAAAACACGAAGGCTGTATGCGTAGGTGTTCCTCGTAGTCCTGCCAGGTTGTGGTGAATCTGCCATACCTGTCACCTGGGAAGCCCAAACACTTTGTCATCTGGTGATGTACAACTGCTCTCAAATGAATAAACACCAAGTGAGTTCTCAGCTTTCTCTTCTCTATTTTTTTCCAGATCACTTTTGTTTGTCTATATATTTTTATAGTCTGCACAAATGAGGAAACTTAGATAATAGAGTTTAGAAGTGTTAATTTTTGTGTCACCTTCCTTCTTCCAAAGGGATGCCTTTGAGTTTTTTATCCTTTAGAAAATATGAGGCTCTGCCTTTTCATTACATATCGATATTACAAGGGAAACCTGATGTTAACTAAACGATAGACATCCCAATGCATCTTGGAGAATACAAGTAACAGGCAAAAGGTACATTGTGGGTAACTGGCATGCAGCAGAGAAACAACCAGCTTTACTTAGTTGCTCTAATTGCATTCCATTTTAACCATATCTTCGATACCCCTGAACAATATCAGTGAATATTGCTGTCCTCTTTTTCCAATGGACTCTCTAGTTGACAGAGTTTTAGTATTATAGCTTTCATACTGAATGGAAATCAATATCTGAAGAGAAAGTACTGAGTATATTCTGTTAAGGCTGTCCCTACCTTTGATCAAAAAAGATCCCCAATTATTAGGAAAGCCTGCTATTAAAAAAAAAAGTTTATTCCCTATAATTAAGGTTTTAATTTTCCTTGTCTTAATAAGTAAAATAGATTTTTCAGCTCCAGCATGGGACTCTGAACTTCCTGTAATTATTTAACAGTGGGAATTTGTCTTCAGCAATAGGTCAGGAAATATCCTGGGACACCTAGTTAGTCCCTCAGCAACGGGTAGTTTGTGAGGAGGAAATAACATGCTGATTTGCAGTTATAATTGAGGAAAATTGCTTGAGAGGATTCTGACAGTACAGAAAATAGGAGAATCAGAGCTGGGTAACTAATTGGCCTATGATTCATGATTGCTTCCATTTAATTTTGCTGTCACTTATAAAGCAAGGTTAAGAATAGATTAGCTTCTTTTAGCCACCTCTTAGCTCACTCCTGCCGGGATTTTGCAGGGGTAGGTGGGTAGGAGAGTGTGGGATTGTTGTTTTGATGTTGGGGTTTTTTTCTTGGTTTTTTTTTTTTTTCTCCATGATTGTAGGACTTGTCTAAAAAGCAAAATTTCTCAATATTGCACTTAACATTTACTCATCATGGAGCTATAGATGATGATTAAAACCTTCACACACAAATATTTTTTTTCTCCAGAGATAAAATGTACCCTATCAGTAAGTCATGCTGTTACCTTAGAGCACTCTACAATAATAATCAATGTTAAATAAAAATGACTTCAAGAAAAAAAAATAATCACAGCTCAGTAAATTAGCTAAGGAGATATTGTAGAGCTCACTCTTGAGCAGTACCCAAAGGCAATGATGCAAATATGGAGGCTTTAAAATGTCAGTGAAGCCACCCAAAAGGCAGACCAAGGGCGCTCCTCCTTCCGAAATCCTGGTCTGTGCCTCCTCGGTGGCTCTGTCCCATCGTCTCTTCAGTGCAGGGATTTTATTTGCACCAACCCATTTCCAGAATCCTGAGAACGGGCCCAATGGGCCATGTTGGACACAGGTACAACTGTAGCTGCTCATTGGCTCCCTTGCTCCTTTGATCACCAGCTTCTTCCAGCTGTCTCCTAGCTCATGCCTGCTTTCCACTGTGGGTGGTTGTTTTTATCCCCATGGGAGAGGAGGGCTGAGCAAAGACAGGTGGAACATCTGCAGGTTTCTGTTTCTCTTCTAAGTGTGGTGGGCCCAGCTGAAGGGTGACCCAAGCACCTGTGTCTCTGTTGGCATCAGAGAGATCTCAGCTGGTCTGGGATGGAAACCCCTCTGAGCCCTGCTTGGCACCTCACAGGTACCTCATTAGCCAGGTACTACCCTTATCCATGGCTAAATCTGTAACTGGGGCCTCTCTCGGATGTCACCTCTTCCAAAACTATTATTCATTGCTTGATAGATGTGTTGTCATTCTTAAGCACACAACAGCTGGAATTGTTGCCATCTCATTTATTTCATGATTTTTTTTATCAAAATTAGACATCTCCTAAGGAGAATAATGAATCAATCCAACTATTTTCATTAGAAGAAACAGTGCTGTCACAATAATGGTTTCATTAAAGGAATCAAATGTATCAAAGGACCAAGCCTTCCCATCTCTTTTTACTTTTCAAGTCGACATTGCAAAGTCGATATACAAATGTCAAGCAGCACGTTCCTCCCTGTGAATACTGACCAAGCAAATAAATGGAAGGGATGGTTATACCTTGTATTCCATAACTATGGTTGTGATACATGTCTAACATTCAAAGAAAACTACTTGCAAACAAACGCAGAAATGAAGGAAATATCTCAAAAAGCACAATTTTTGTTTGTTTTTCTTCCCCCATAAGTACAGCGCATGCCTCCTCCTTACAGGGAGTCAGGCTTGCTTAAGCTGTTTGCCGCTGCACAGGATAGACAGCAGACTGCTAAATTGGCAGAACCCTGTATTTTATACCCCTGACAGATAAAATACATTGCTTGTTCTGTGTAGCAACACAAATCACTTGCCTGCACAGGCAGTTGCTCTTAAATTTCAAGAGCACTCAAGAGTTGTATTGTGTTAGTATACAGAAAAAGGAGTATGTGCATATTTTTCTGTGGGGAAAAAAATGTTTCTCATTTTTAAGCATGTTCATTTTAGCTACAAATATCAGCTGTAGCTGTGTAAAGTGACTGTCATGTGAAGAAGAGGTTTCCATTGAGGCTGAGCCAGGCTTTCCCCACACACATCTCCTGCTCTTTCGCAGGAACTCGTGGAGGTGGTGTCCCTCCTTCACAGGGCATGTAGGCTGGGAATGGGCAGGTGCAAATAAATGTACATGTGCACACAGCAGAAGCAGGAATAAAAGAAAAAAAACCACCTGTTGGAGCTTTATATAGTTGAAAATGTTTTGTTTTGAAAATGTAAGGGTTTGGGGTGTTTTTTTGTAACAAATACCATTGTCGCTTATAGATCGTGCGATTTTCATTGACTTATTCTATACACTATATAATAAAAGTTAAGGAGTAGAACAAAAACAACCCACAGTTTGGAGCAAGTTAATGGTATTTCATTAACAAACTGTAAATAGTAACAGCATAAGCTAGATGTGAAACTGCTTTCACAGGCCATAAATGCTTAATGTTTATTACCAATAAAAGTCAAAGGAGCATTTAGCAAAGCAGTTTACCAAACAAACATTAAATACTTTAATGCATTAGATTCAGTGGACAGAATCAGGTTATTTAATTAACAACGAATAATCCGTTAGGGCTTTATTCACCACAAATGATCTGCAGCTTCACAAATTAAAGGAGCTCATGAAATCTGTGTTGTGGTGGAAGAATAACTTGGAGGTGCCAGATGTAGAAAGCTCCAGTGGGTGAAGAGTTCACATTTGCTGTTTCCAGACTGATACACCTTGGCCTTTGCATGTGTGGGACTAGATTGCATGTCTTTCTGGTAGTGTAAGGATTCCAGATAAATCACTGTAAAAGTCTTTTAGATGCTAATTATCTCAGTCTCAATTATGTTCTCAGTCATGTTCTTCTGGCATGGCATTTAGGCCATCTTTCCAAAAAAGCATGCAGCAAATGACTAATGAGAGTAGTATCACGTTTAAGATGTAAAACTCAGTGATAGAATCTTCCCAATTAGAAACAGCGACACAAAATGAACATTTCAGATGAAACTATGATGCCCTCAGAGTCAAAGTTGACAATCTCTTTGGATTTGGTGGCCTTGTATTTGAATTGTAGAAAATGTAAGAAACTAATTACCTTTGTTCACTGATACTATGGGACAAAAATTATGCTGTCTGAGACTTTTGCACACCCCAAGTGGTCAGAAAGATAGGGGTTTAATCAAAGCTTCTCAACAGAAACATTTCTAAAGAGGATCCACATGCAGGATCTCAAACACCTTCCTTTGTGATGAATTCTTTCCTGAAAACCCCCTGTTCTCTTCATGATGGAAACAGTATGTCTGGCTTAAACTGGGCATCCAACCTACAGACGATTCATGTTAGATCACATGAATCCCACCGGATCTGTGAGAAAGGCATTAGTTTGAAAGCCCTATATGCATCTGCTCAACGCTTCTTGAGAACGTAGCCTTATTCAAATAAACTTCTGTAGGTTTTGCAGGGCTGGAAACTTGGCCAATTTATGTGGGTTGCACCAAAATCAAGCTGAAAGCTTGGAACTATGGAACAATTCCAATAGAAGATAAGACTGTTTGTGTGTGTCTAAGTTTTACTGGTGCAAGAAGTTAGGACTGTGACAGTGATTAAATGAGTCATTCTAAAGAGTAGGATAGATATAATTCAGTATGAACTTCATAACTTCAGAGTCTGGAGTCTTAATTCACAGTCTTCCATTTGATAGCAGTTTATGATCATAATAATCATGTGGCTAATGTTCTGTAATTCAATTACTGCACTGTTGTGAACATTAACAATTATGTAGCAGATCTGAAACACAGTGGGACAAACTGGCAGTATTCATATTTCAGTTAGTTACAGCCTATTGCATAATTACTACAGATAAGTTACTGTTTAATCTATAGCAACACAAGGAATGAATTACAACAATAATTATGTGGCTAATACTGCCTCTTGAAATTAATAAAACATAAAAAACTGAAATTATGGCAAGGTTACAGAGGACCTAGTCTAAGAAGAGTGTGCTGGTTCTTCAAAAGAATATCGGTTGTTGGAAACTCTAGATTTGTGTTGCTTTTTATTTTGGATCTTCACTTTTGATCAAAATCATTATTAAAACCTCTTTTAAAATAGTTGAGGTTTTTTAGCTTTACCATAACATGTGTTTTCCACTTGAAGTAGCAATGGTTTAAAATTCCCACCGTGGCTTTTGTTAACACTAAATAACATTGGTTCACTAACGTAATCCAGCTCATGACCTCATACGCTGCTTTGGTCACTGACCATCACTTTTGGTTCACAATGAAAACAGCAGTGACTTGAGGTAGGTTGCCCAATGCTTTGCACATATACTGTGATGTATTGTTGGCCTTAATCAACAAGTTACCACCTTCAGAAATTCCCATTTTTTTATTGTACCTCACTCAATGTCACAGCAAATTGCATGATTGATGTTCTAGTCTGTTTATCAAGGAACTCATACATTCCCTTTTTAAAATCAATATTTAAGAATAAAATAGCCCTATGATAATTTATTTTATCAGTGTAAGTAAAAATATTGTTTAATGTTTCACCTGAAGAACTAACTCTTTGAAGATTAACTAAAAGGTAAAATTGATGTAACTGATGACAGGCTTGGCTGGCTCAGCAATTCTCATATTGGCTATCTTCATGCAAGAAACAGGGCAAAATTGAAAGTAGTAACTTCTGCTGAGCAGTGTACAAAGAAAGTCATATGATCCAAAACCATTGGTGGTGAATTACTGTAGAGACTACAAAAAGTAGTTGTTCCACTTGGTTCTCCAACCTGCAGCAATTTGAGTCATGGAAGTGTATTTTCCTCTTCTAGAGGAAAGAGCTAAAATGTACTTAATTAGCTTTAATGGTAAAGAAAATGAATGAAACAGCAATTAAAGTTCAAATTGCAGCATGCTTAAAAAGCCTATGAGTAAGATTTGAATTTATATTTGGACATGTTACATCAGTCCTCCGACACTGAAAGGTCAAAAGTACATCAGGACTACACTAGATGTCTTGTCTGGTCAAAAAAGTCAGCCCTGCCAGTCACCTTCATTCCAGGTATTTCTATTTCTGGTGGAACTTTCTAGCTGAAAATACAGATTCCTTACAAGCTGACATCAACTTGTGGTGGCAGGTGATGTTTCATTGGAGCAGCTGGTTTCACTAATGACTTGTTCATGTTTTGTTCTGCCCCTGGACTTGGGCAGAGCACCACTGTGAGGGTTCTGGTAACAGCGTATGTGCTTCCATCAATGTAAATGGCTCTTGAGAAAGATTCATTTCTTGTGCAGAGTTTTTCTGGCTTTAATACAAAATTGAATCCATCTAATGATAACATGTTTCTATGACCTCATTTTAAAGAAGGTATAATTTTGTTTGGACTCATTATTACAGTATTTATTTTTTAATTCCTATCTAAATCATGTAAATTGAAAGCACTCTCTTCTAATTTGCTCCCAGTCACAAGACAGATCCTGAGTGATTAAAGGGTATTTAAGTGCAAATATAACTGCTGAAGACATCAGCTCATTTTCAGAACCAATGTGTAAGCAATGGCATGTACAAGGAACAGTAATCCCCTTATGCATAAATGTCCTCAGGTTCTTACTTTTTCTTTACCGTGGTGTCCTCAGCTTCCTTCTGTCCTCAGTTTTAATTTTGGTAACCCTTCCCACCCCTCCCAGTAAGATTTGGAATATAGAAACATCTGTTCAAGGATGCTTCAAAGTCAGACTAGAACTCATTGCTGTACTGAAAGAACCAGAACCACTCCTCTGATCAAGGTCCAAATTTGTTGTCTTACCCATTTAATTCTTTCACATGAGCCAATGTTCATTATTTTTAGACTGCAGAAACTGTTAGCAGTCAAAATACAGCCAAAATAAATCAGATTCTCCTAATGCCACTCAGAATGTGTCTGTGCCTGTGGGTTTATGTATACAGAAATAAATCAGTATATGGAGATAAATAAGCAACCAAGCCCATGTTTTCCTTTGGAGAAAATAATTCAAGTACCAGGGAAGCTGCGCAATATCTGATGGGTGCATCATCAAATCTTCGTATCTCACATACGTTGTACTCACCTATGTTGTAACTATTTAGTCATTACACCTCTGTCTCCTGTCTGAGTCTGAAAATGCTGTTTTCTCATTTTACCTGACCTGTATTACAGGGTCCTCTGGTCCTGTCAGTAATTGCATCAAATAGTTGGATTTGAGTTCTGACCTGCAGTTCTGTTGTGCCATGCAATAATTAATGGTTGCAGTAAGTCACCAGGAAGGTTCCTGGATGCAAGACCTTTTTTTTTTTTTTTTTTTTTTTAAATTTTTTTTAAAAAAAGAAATGGTTGAGCAGCAAGACACCAGCTTAGCCTGTATCTAGCCATGTTCCCTGTGGAAACGTTTGCGCATTGTAGACACAAACCTTTAGAGATATTAATGTATCCACAGTTCTGTTTACTTCTTCAGGCTTGTTGTTGTATGTAGTGGTTTGTCATCCTCTGAGAGTTTAGGTAATGGGTTTTGGGAGAAACCTGAGAGTCATAATGTCTTCCAACTTTGTCTTCTCTGAACTTAAGTGTATAGATGTATTGTAAAGATGGTTCACCTATATACTTGTGTTACTAAGCATTTTAACTATAGATCAGTGCATTCATACAGAACACTAACTCACCACAACAGTAAAGTTACTTTATCTTACTTATTAGATGAGATTTGTGAAAGTGTTTCTATCACTGATACAAGATTAGGATGTAATAGTCACCTAAGTTACAAACGGTAAGGAGTTTTGTTTAAGCTGTGATTTCTTATGCAGAAAGAAATAAACTTTCTGAGTTTTTTGGTACCTCCTCATTCTTGATATTTAACAACTGACTGGCAATTCATAGCCTGAATCAATCTGTGGCAAAGTTAAAAAGAGAACTTTTACTGAACGAAGCCTGTGAAAGTCTAATATGAGAATCTGGACAACTTTTTATGAGATTCTTTGCAGTGCAGTTTTTAATCCTGTATGTACATGCGACTGTCTCGACTTCATGTCTAGCTCATCAGATGAGAAGCCTGGAGATACACGTTCTTCAACATCTTCCAAGATGAGAACCCCCTTCCTTTAGCTTTTTTCTAAATGTTGGGGTTTGGGGGGTATTTGTTTGTTTTTAATTTCAAGTGAAACGACATTTACTGTGCACAATTCCCCTTAAGATTGTTGTGATTATGACAGCATGTTCACCTCCCGTACTAAACACATGGCAGTGGTGGTAGGTGTTCAAGCGCGTGTGTCTGCCACAACACTGTAATTTTCATGCTGATAAGAATGCTCCCTAATGAGGTGTGACGGGTTGACCATGGCTGGACGCCAGGTGCCCACCAAGTCGTTCTATCACTCCCCCCCCTCTTCGCTAGA
>JANZLQ010000040.1:5455847-5471778 GCA_026212715.1 Elanus axillaris
CTTCCAGCAGCTTCTCACAGAAGCCACCCCTGTAACCCCCCCACTACCAAAACCTTGCCACAGAAACCCAATACATGAGGTAACTCATTTTGCCTGTATTTTTACAGATAGCACAGCTGAAGAAATCTAACCTCTGACTACTGGTTTTAAGGGTATAATACTGTCTTTCGCTAAACTGAGTTGATGTTATTAACTGTGATCAGAAAATAATATTCCGTTGAAAGCCTAGTTTAGGTCTTGGTTACCATTCTGCTTCTTTTGTCAGAGACATCATTATTTGGGATGTGGTTTAGCTGAAAAATTTAAAATGGTCTTTACTTGTGAGTGCTCCAGCTTTGTTTGATTTGCATGCTAAATCTCAGATCAGCACATAAAACTCTTTGTTAGAATACACTAGAAATGCACAAAATAGATATGCGGAACTTTAGAATGAGTGTTTAGACTCTCTGAAATCTCAGCCTTGTTATTATAACTTGCAAAGTGTAGTTAAATGCTGATGTCAGTCACCAAACCAAAATCATCAAAGTTTGACATGCAATCAGGATTATATTGTTAAAAGCTTATCCTGTGTGCTAGAAACAATCATTTTACTATTCTCTTTGTCAGGACCTGTGTGATTAAAAGTTGGATGCACACACATTGTTCCATCCGCAATGTGTGCAGTGCCTTCTGAGCAACAGATTAAAGAATCTCTGTATTTTGAATACTTTTTTTTTCTTGACAATGTGCATCACATAATCCCCTGTTATCCATTTTAATAAGCTGTGCTTTATGCTGATCTAGTGACTGAACATTTGATAAGGATTATAAAAATGTGTTACATTTATGTTAAATCACCAACGGTGTACTTTGAATCAGACTTCAATAAAGTATGGGGAGATAGACGTATTTCCTTTCCTTGGCCATTTTCAAAAGCACCAATCCCTCATCTAAGTCTATTGTAGCGTAGCTTCCAATTATAACTTGTTATGATTGTGCCTATTATGACTGCTTCCCTGGCTAAGGGCTCCAAACGTTTGGCTCCTTAGTTGTGATGGGAGGAGAAGAGAGTATTTGCATACAGACCGGTTGCTGTTGGCAGTCGGGTCGTCTTTTGCAGGTAGCACTAATGATGAGCCTCCAAATAATTTGCAGAGCAGAACGAGCGCATCCTCCTCCCTCTTCATCTTTCCAGTTTGAGTGTCTTTAGCTTACAGAAATCTGTCTGCAGGTTTCCTAATCTTGATGCTTTGAAAAAAGTGGTAGCTTCGCTTTTCATTACTTCAGCGATGGGTGCAGACAGCTGTTCAGGGGGGTATGGAGATAGCATCGTCTAACATTGTGAGGTTGGATCCAGAAACCTGTTATGTGGAAAAAGTGAATTAGGTAAAACTGGAGCTGTGCAAACTCCTTAAGTTTTATCGAACATCTGCCATGCTTTACTTGTGGCTATAATCTATTATTGAAACTATCAGCAAACTTGGAGCAACTTTGATTTGGCTGTTCCTCACAGCCTTGCTCCCCTCCGCCTTTCTGCCAGTGCCTGGAGGGAGCCGGGCAGGCGCCGGCTGCCGCAGGGACTCTGCAGGTGAGGAGAACACTAAATACTGATCTATTGCTCAACAGATCTGACAAGAAAATCGCCTTGAAGAGGAGCTGTATCAGCATCGCTCTCAGCTCTCCTGGAGGCATTCTCTTCTCGCATTTCGCTGCCTCCGCTCTCCCCCGAAGCAGCGGTGCCCAGGCAGCCCCCGACGCGCTGTCCCACCTCTGCTGCTACCCTCCCGCGTTCTCTGCACCGCAATGGGAAGTGTAGCTCTGGGCTCAGTCTCACCCAGGTTTCAGGCTCCAGCAAAAATGTGTTCTCCTTCATTATAAGGAATACATTTATCAGGTACAAAGTGGTATCGCTCCTGTGTTGTCTCAGTACTTGTCCTCTCAGACCGTTGGGTAAGGCAGGATGCTGTCGTATGTATATCAAGTAAACTTATTCCACAATAGGTTTGGAGTTCTAGGATCCTCTGCGTGCTCTTGTTTGACCATTTTATCACTAGATGGTTTTGCAGATACTGAGAGGGGATTTGCAGCCTCAGATAATCTCAAGGGAGCAGATGAGTAGTGCAGCAAGAGAGCTAGACCACATCCAGTTTACAGTGGCGTGGAAGTGCCTGGTAGAAATCTGCGCAGAGCTGCTGTATTTCTGACCTTAGCGTGGGGCATGGCAGGGGTAGATGGCAGAATCCATCTGTGCTGATCCCCCTGTGAGCTGTTGTTAGTGGTGCGAGTCATGCGATGCACAGCTCCGACTCGCCCGCCCGGGCAGGCATTGTGGGACTGGGAAACTCTCCAGCAGCTCCTTCCCAAACTGTGTCCAAGCCTTTTTCTCCTTAACAAATGCGTTGTAGCTATATCCTGATATTTAGGGGCTACTGACAGGACTCTCAACGTTTATAGGGTTATGCCAATATATATTACCCCACAGTCTCACTAGGAGATCTCATTTTAGCTGCCTGGGATGAACTCAGATGAGAGAGTAAAGGAACCTTTCTGCCATAGCCAGCTGCTTTGCTTATTTATGTTCCTCAATCCAGTGGGTCTGGAGTGCTCTCTGTGGGCTTGGATTTCTCTAAGGTTCAATTTTAACAGTTTTTTCCCTTTTTTTTTTTTTTTGTGGATGCTTTGCATTGCTGCTCTTCAAGTGGGGAATTAAAAGTGAAGCTTGAAGAATCCATTAATGTCTTCCAAGTGAACCTGCACACTGATGGGGAGGGTATTCACACATGGAGAACCCAGATAATCCATTGCTTTCAGTGACAGGAATCCCAATACTCCAGAAGCTCTTCCTGGAATAAGAGGATGCTACAACAACATCCTCCTTTATACAAATAAATTCTAAATAGAATAGCTATAAAGAAATTTGTCAACAATACTTTTAACATCAAATAACCACAAGTCTGCGTAAATAAAACATGAAAAAGGAAGACATTCTGGATCTGTATTCTCTTATTCATGTACGTAGCCTTTGCTCAAGTACATGGCCCAGTTACACAGTCAGCAAAGCAATGCAAGTGATTGACGTGTGTGAGTAAAGGGTTTGGTATGAGATTCTGAGTCCATTTAAATAATGTATTTATATCACAAGTGACTGTGGAACCAGTATTTATAGTGAAGACCTATGTAAGCTATAACTAATAATGAATAAATCAGGCATATAACCCTTGCCAGTCAGTAAAAAATAATGATTATTAGGTCTTTTTAATTTGTATGTGATTGCTTAGTAAGACTGAGCACTTAATTCTGTTAAAGAGATAAAGCTGTTACAGGAATATAGGACCCAAAGGATATGTATTAAAAGATGTTTCCACTGTAATGTAGTAAGCAAAAATCACTGCATTGAAAGCAGCCCTGTCTCAGGCTGTAACGCCTCTGGGGAAATCGCTGCCTCCTTTTCACCTTGGTGTTTTTAAGCTGTGATGCTAGTCTCTTAGGGCCCCAATCAGTATGAAAAACACACCACCCACCATGTTGTGCCAGCAGCCAAGCAGGAAACCAGAGCTGACCTCTCATTCAGTGCCAGAGCGAGCTGGAAACTGGATTACAGCCACGTGCTGCCCTGGTAGGGGGAAGACTTTGGGCTTTGCCCAACAGGCAGGCAGCGTATCAGGGTTAAACTGTCTTGGGAAAACCTAAGCATGTCCATTGACTCCTTCTGATACTAATTGGCAAGCTCTTGACAGTTGATTGTCATGTTGATAGGACAATAAAACTGCAAGCTGATGGAGAACTATTCCTTCCAAATGAACTGTCCTTTGCCCAGGAGTGTGTGCTGTGAACCCTGTCTCCCAGCGCTGGACACTGAGAGGTCACACAGTGAAGTCATCTGGGCTTCTGCTCTTCTACAGCAATAACCCTTCCTGGGCTTTGCATTAGGTCCTTATTAATGACATACTTCCAGGTTTCATAATGGGAGCGTCCTGAAACGCTGGACAGTAATGCTGCAGTCTTGTTATCCATGGGAAAAACTAATTTACATAATTTTATGTTTATTGACTAGTACTAACAATGTTTTCCTTGTCTTGGAGCATGTGTGGTTGGATTTAATGTTACTAATGGTGTTTGATACAAAAGATGGCATCATTAACATTTTAAAGTGCTCCTGAGACTTCCAAGTTTTTATTACAAATTATAGCATGCATATAGCACACCTGACGGCACGGTATAACAAACCAGCACTGTCAGCACTCATCTGTAATGCCTTCACCCCCTGTCAAATTTAAGCCATTGAAAATCTGCTTTGAGAGCCTTAAAAGCTCTGAGTTTGGCTTAAAAATACTAAGATTTTGTTTTAATATTGCATTCTTCCATTTCTTTATGTGCAAATAATATGCAGCTGCATATGTATTGTTGGGGTGCAGGCATGTGAATGGGTGTTAAATGTATGAATGTGAATACAGAGAAATAGTTTGAATAGGTACACATCTTGACTGCACAGCAAAGAATATAAGAACACTGGTGGTAAATTAATGAAGCAATAATCTTGTGAAGGACATCCTGATTTCACTGATTCTCTCTGTGAATAGTGCTTTGTTTTCCGTTCTGCTACAAGAACTATCTGAAATCTCTTGCTGAATTTTACTAGCAATGTTGCTGAGGTTTGGGTTTTTTTTTTTTTTTCCTTTTCCCTGGAATGACTAATAAAAGACATCCTTGAAGTTCACGGGAGAACAAACAAAAAACCAGCCAAACAAAATGGGGCTGTTACTGCCTGGGAAGTCATTTTGCAATGGATAAAAGGTTAGAGTAGCTTTTTGTCAGTGGGTTTTCCTGTTGGGAATATTTATCATCTATAAAGTGCTGCATCTGCGACCTTTTTGAGTATTTTATCAATAACAAAGAACTGAATAATTCTACCCTTTTTGAAAAATCACTCATCTATATTTAAACAGTACAGAGGAGAAAATCTTTGTGCTGAGAGCTTCGGAGGCAAGTTGCATACAATAAATGCTGTTTCTTATGGCCATTAATAACTTGCCACATTTGGTTGAAGAGGCAACAGGGTGTATATAGTCTCTGTGTTTTAGGCAGACATAATTAATTCAGCTCTGTTCAGGTGTATGTTCACTTTCTTAAGAATATTTGTTAGCACAAGTTACCATCATACCAAAAGTGAAGGAGGCTTCCTCTAGACTGGAGTCAGGTCCTCAGTGAAGCCCTAATTCAGGCCAAAGATGACTTCTCTTACTATGTATTTTTTGCGGTGGATCATTTCCACAGAAGCGCATGTGATTATTCTAATTGAGTTTTGTTCTTAATTCAGTGCAGTTTATTCAGCTGATGGATACATTTGCCATGTTCTGTGTTTCCTCCTAAAGCATCAAGGCATTCAGATGGAAAGCCTGAGTGTTTTCAGACATACTATTAGGTAACTGCATTGAACACCAGAACTTAATTTTCACAAAGAAAATTCGATGAGATTCTGAAGGAGACTGCAGAAGATCTAGAATATTTTAAGAGCGTCCAGCCTGATTAAATTTGAGAAATTTTACTAGCCAGAGAAGGCAATTTCAGGGTTACTTAAAATTTATTTTTTTGGGAAAGTAACTTGGTCCTAATTAGTGTGTCTTGAAAGTCAAAACATGTTTGTATAAAAGGAGGAGTACACTGGAAGAATAATTAAAAGGCCACTTGTATTATTAATAATCTGATTAAACAGAAATGAACACTCAACTAGTTTGTAATTCTAAGATTAATTGCACTGGGTTAGCTAATTAGCAGGCATTGAATAAATCTGCAAGAATGACTTGCTTTTTGAAACTTTTATCAAAGGCAAAGCTGAGGTAGGATCCCAGTCTCATTACCAGTGTAAATAGCCACAGCCATTGTACTTGAAACAGCCAAGCAGCAACATGGAACTACTCTTCAGTTATGACGGGAATTGACATAAATGTAAGAGAAGCCCATTTTTCTTAACACGGTAATGTGGTCTAACACTATGCACTCTGGTATTTAGTGGTAAATCAGGTAGGGGTGTTAGCATGAATTTATAGAGCAATAGTTTGGGAATATCATTTGGACTAGGGCATGCACGGGGACTTGATTATGATTAAGGATGATACAGCATTTTGCTTTTTTTGCAGTTTCTTAAAATATTGGGGTGGGGTTTTTTGGTGGTTTTTTTTTTTTTTCTCCTCCTTCAGCTATTATCCATTTTGATATTTGGGCTATCAAAGTTTGACATGTAACACTAGCTCAGGACTGTGTGGGAGCGAGTTGGGAAGTGGAGCTGTGGTGCAGAGAGATGATGGGACAGCCAAGGATGCTTTCCCAAATACCCCCTGTACAAAAGTATTTTTTTTGCTCAATGTGAATCATACTTTCAGAGGAATGTCAATATATCCAGAAGCATGTTCTAATGTTGTATGTATAATGGCAGATGCCTAGAGCTACTACCTTGGGCGCAAGTTTTTGAGGCTTCTTCCTCTGTGCAATAAATACCCAGACATACTTTATCTATAGAGTCGGTATAACTAAGGGGACAGATGAGATTATCGCTTAAAGGCTCTGCCTTTTTGGTCTAGCAAGCTATGCTGAATAAAAAACCCTGTGAGTTTTTCCTTGGCTCGGGTAGGAGCCCTCACCTCAGGCAGGTTTGGCAGCCGCGGGAGGGACACAGGGCCCTCCGTGAGCTGCTCCCCAAGGCGGCTGCTGGGGGAAACAGCTTTTGCTGTAGAAGCTGGAGGAAGAGATTTCATCCGGGCAGTTGAAGCTAAAACCTCATTGAGAAGGGTGTAGAGAGCTTTATGGAGACAAAACTGAAAGCTCTGGAGGTGGAGAAAGGCTCATTTGCTAACAAAATAGAATTCCAAATGATATCTTGGTGTGTCTGTGAGGTTTTGCTCAGTTTCTTCCCTCCAATATCTCTGGAAGACTTTTGTGGATGTTGAAACTAGGCTGGGTCCTAGACCTCACGTGTCTTCACGTGGGCTTTGAAGAACTATGAAATGAGCCCACGAGGGTAGCTCGGACAGCCCGGCTGGGTGGCACAGCTTGCGCTCCTGCTCTCAGGGAAACACTAGGTTTAAAGTGGAAGCACAACCTTCTTAAGCCTGGCCTGCAGTGAGGACTTTTAAGTAAAGATGTGATTAAAGAGGGTTTTTTTTTCCTCTGTAGCAAAATAGGGTACAACCTGGTTTGGTTTTGTTTGAAATTTTTTTTTTTTTCAAAGCTCCTATAAAAACATTTTTAAACTTTCTAGTGGAAGTCTAAATTTTAAAGTTAAAGACATCTAATGATTACATTAGTGAAAGAATGAATGTAGTCCATAACTTTTCAGAGAAATGATATCTTGAAATAATTAAAAAAGTTATATATGTTTTTCTGGTCAGGTAGTATGACTTCTTTGCCCCTTATTTTACAAGTGTTGTATTATATTTGATATTTAGTTAGTTCCATCTCTTGCATGTTTCTAAGAGCAGCATTATGAGTGCATCAGACAGAATGTTAATGAACATAAATTTCCTGCCACCCACTAGGCACTTGTGGAGAATTATAATACTTTAGAGGTAATATTAAGTTAGGGGTGTCAAAATCACATTGAAGTGGCTTGTTGCTAAGTTTGAATTCAGCTCAGCCAGGGTCTGAGCTGAAGTGATGGCCAGCTGCAAATATTATCACAATCTATATTTTCAGCTGGTAAAATCTTAACATAAAAAGCTCTCAAGAAAACCAGCAAGAACAAAATTCAATAAAGAGGTAATTTGGGGGGAAATGATGATTGCTTCCTAACGTGCAGCTGTAATCTACTTCTGTATTTTGAGTTTGAAGAAAAATTAAATATTCTAAAGCACATATTCCCTCAAAAATGTTATGGCTGATTTATAAGGAACATAGCAGTTCAGAAAACAGAGAAAGTACTGAGGATTATACTTAAATCTAGCCAAGCTTGATGAGAACTGAAAAGTTATGTGGAAGTTTTCCTTTTGGTTATTTTTTGTGTGCTTATTGAGAAACATATTGCAAAAATACTATTAGATGAGTAATAGTATTTTTATGCATTCAATAAAAAGCATTAAACATCCTACAAGATTTCACATTTAACTTTTTACTACAGATATAAGAATAAATAAATGAAGTATATTGGAGTAAATGTAGAAGTACTTTGTGTGTGTATATATATATACACCTACACATCTATAAACATAGCACGTGAAGGGTGTACACCGACCTGCTGGATTCAGAACTGGAAATGAAAGCCGAGGGTACGTAAACCCTGCTGTGCTGACTGCTTAATGGTGCCTTCTAAATCATATGGCTCAACTCCTGCTAATTACTCACAAATTATTGAAGGGGATTCTGTGTCATTCCAATGCAACTGAAGAGATGCCCAAATCTTTTAGATATTTGTTCTTTCTTATAGGTGAGAAAATACAGTAAAAAAAAACAACCCTTCAGAATATGTGCCAGAAGTAAAAAAAAAAAATAAAAAAAATTCACTAATCATCCAGCATTTCTGTTTCTGTATTCCTGATAAACTTTTGTGACTGGGTTTTAATTGATTAATGTTTCCAGAAAATTAATTTCAAGGTTATGTGAATGAGCAACATTCTTGTGGCAACACCTGCAAGAACATTATTCTTCCTGGTGAAGCATCTATATGAGTATATTTAAGCAGCCTAACGCCCCAATACATTTACGCAAAACTATCCAAGCAACTCACATTCATTGCGAGTGCTTTCTGTTTGAGTTTTGTCTTTAAATTTAGTTTTAAGCTCTTCATGAAAGGAACTGTCAACTCCCCTGATTCTGCAGCTCCTAAAATCACAGACCTCTGCTCCTGGGGGTACAGAGGTATTGCTGTGAGATGAGTATCACTGTTGTTGGAAGTGCTTGCACAGTCACTAATTTAGGAACATAAACACCATCATGTGACTTATGGATAATGACAGTTAATTCTTAAGTTCTCAAAAATTGTTACTAGATTTTATTTACCAATTTTGTAGTTGATTTATAACAGCATAATGCAGGCAAGGTCAAGGGTGAGCTAGAAGCCAAGATTCACCAAATACAGATATGAAATGTGCAGGAGTGAAATAATGGATTCAGCAATGTATCAATATGATCCTAGTTGAGCCGCTTTATTCTGCTTACAAGCTTTCTTATATAGTCTTAATGGTTACACGCGCTCCTAGCTTTACTACGATTGGTTTTCATAACATGTTCACGCTCACAAGCTAACTATACAGTTGGCTACTAGTTCCTGTCCATGTTCCCTATCACAGGCTCTTAAATCATCCTCTTGTCATGTACTCTGCTTCTCCTGCCAACAACCATCTGGTTTCAAGCGGTTCTTATCTCTTCTGTGAATCTTTTTTCAGTGTTCAAGGTCCTTCAAGGGCATTAGTAATTCTTCCATGCTGTCCATCTGAAACACACTCCCAACAGAAATGTACATCTTGGTCAGTAGAAGTTCGTGAATCTGAATCATCTCTTCTCACTCTGTCATTGAATTGACCCTATTATATAAAAATATAAATAACCCCATGACATCTGGAATTTAGGTGGATGCTATATAGGAATTGTGGCTCCAGCAGCTTGCCTCGACTAGCTGCAGAATGGGAAATAATGAAATAAAAAATACCTGTAGTCACAAATTCAGACACTTTTCATAGCATGCCAATGACAGCAGAGTGCAAATAGGAAAAAAAACTAAGCAATTTGAGACATATCAGAAACTGAAAGTCAAGGAGTGGCCCTCCCAAATCTGTTTAATACCGCTCGACACAACCTATTGTTTGATCTCACTTGTCAGTGTTGCAAACACATTTTCAGGCATCTTGAGATTCTTGCCATCTTGAAGTAGCATCTCTGGCTGCAACATCTTTTGGCAAATGAATCACAGAATTAATTAAGAAAATGAAGCAGTGCTATTGCTAGCCAAACAGAAAATTGTAAGGGAAACCACAAGAATGTAAACTTTTTTAAAAAATGATTTCAGAATTCCAAGGCTGTATTAAGAGCCCCACCCACTTGAGTGCTTTTGATGGTAGAGTTATACTGTAGTGATCGTTCACCTTACACCTGCATTGGGTAGCTTTGCATTAGATGTCTGACAGATTCTGTGTGTCTAAAATCAATCCAGAAAACTCAGGACAAATGTCTACTGTGCTTGCACAGTTAATCTGCAGAGGCTCGCAGTGCCCCTTTTTTTTTTTTTCATTTTTTTTCCCTCGTCTTCTGGCCAGCAACAGTAATCATGGTTCATGAAACAGTTATTTATCTGGAAAGTGGTGCAATATGCTACTCTCTTCCTGTGCTCATGTTATTTTATTATAAATCAGTAAAAGGGACTTAAATTCTATTCTCAGTTGCATATCTTTCAAGCTGTTAAAAGGACTTAGAGTGCCTGTAGCAGAATACATCACTTTGCTCAGTATGTGTATGCATATACATACATATATGTATGTGATGTTTGCATGCACCAGTAGTTGTGCAGTGGTTTTGTGGTGTTACCGTGATACCTGGAGCAAATCATTCTGAATCAAAGAGTCTGCTGATTATTTGTCCGTGGTTTTGGAGTTAAACTCAGAAGAGCTTGGCTTGACATGCTGAAAAAGTCTTGTTTGGCTTCTCCATTCTCTTGCAAAGCGTTAATGATGCGATGCAAAGCCATTTAAGTCATCAGTGGCTGCTCTCTGTTGGGTAAATATGAGATCTGCCCCCCACCATGAGTTTCGATAGAGATTTCCTCTTTCTTTGCCATTACTCCTACGACATGGGACTAAGCGTTCTTTTTCATGAATCGGTCCCTCATTTTTCAGCTATTCTGCCTTCCTACCCCCGATGCAGTACAGACCTTACTTCATGTGAAGCAATGCCTGAAGTTGTACAGGATGAATCCAAGTCTCACAGCTCTTCGTTTCCACTCAAGTTTAGAAAGAGATATGGGAATGTTTAGGTGGAATAACAGTTGCTGCTATATGTATGTGGAATTCTTTGTATTTGCAGACCCAAGAAGTCTGGCTAGATGGGTTAAAATCATTTAGATAAAATAATTTTCATTGCATCCAGCCACAGTCTCAAGTCTTTTGAATGCACATTGACTTGTAGTGTTGCTTACTGGAAAACTCTGGAAACAGCCTAGCTACAAGGAGATACTTAAATTCCCTCCCCTCTTCTCCCCAGGGATTATTTAGTGCTTAGTGTCTCAGAAGCTTAATAGAATCTTCCTTACCATAAATTTTAATAGGGTGGTACTGTAAAATATCAAAATGCCAATATATATTTTCTAAATATTTAACAAGATTCTCTTGCTCAATTATTTAGATCACATCCAGAGTTCCCTTGAAACAAATTTAAAGTTTTACATGGATTTAAACAAAATACACTGTAAAGTAAATTGTACAAACAAGTTTGTGTACTGACACTGCTGAATACGGAAAAAATTTCAGTCAAACTTCTAAATTAAAATTCAAGGAATTTTTCATGTGCTAAATCAGACAAAAGTACTAGAAATTACAAAGAGAAGCTGGAAATGTTTTATTAATGTTTAGGCTTTTCTTTACCACTAATGTTTTACTTGTTTTCTTTTTTCTTCTATCAAACATTATTCTGTAGATATTCTTTTGCTTCTCTGTATATATTCTTTTGTAGCTTTGTTGACAGCTCTTAAAATTAAAAAGGAAAATTTAATCTGGGCCTGTGTATACTGGGAATTTTAGGTCACAGACTTTAATCTCAGAGTATTTTACCCTTTGTAAATCATTTCTTTACATGGGAGCAAACCTATGCCTTCTCTATAGCAGAAAGAACAGTAAAATAAGACTGGGAGGAGAAAGCAGGCAGATGCTTAAGTCTTCTCTGCAGACAGGTACGAAGAGTTTCGGCAGCATGAGGAGTGTGAAAAATGTAGCTTTTTCTCTGGCGAAGCCCCAGCGTGCATGCAGGCGCACTGGCTTTGCCTCCTGCCTCTGTGTGCCTGTTGCCAGCTGGCCCTGAGCATCCCTAAATCGGATGTTTGCACCAGCTCCGTGCCTTCCTCGGGCACTGCGTTTGCGTTTGGCAGCTCTGTGCTACTTCACTGCTCCACAGCGCCCAGGGAGGAGAGCTCTCTTTAGGAGCCCCTGGTTAATGAATCTGGGTCCACGCTCATTTTTGGCTGGTTTTACCTGGTGTGTTAAACAACCAGCAGGTTGTAGTACCAAAAGCATTCTGCGAGCCTCAGTTTTCTCCAAAACCCACACTAGTCATTGACAGTTCAGAGGTTGTTTCTTTGATCCTTCCCCAAGGTAATAAAATCTACCAAAATCTGTTGCTAATCCTGTGAGTTTTGCATTAATTACTCAAACACTGGACTGATTGGCTGCCCTTATTTATTTGTTAATAAGCAATGAGGGATAGGGTTATTGTATGGTAATGAGACCCTGTGGTGTTACATGATTCATCATATAGATGAGTTCCTTGATTTCTAGAACAAAAATAACCAGAAAACGCTCCCCATACTCCCCACTTTGGGGTTTTGCTGCAACAAAATGTCCCTTGCTAGGTCTCTGGTTTTGATTTTGGGGTCTTTCTCCCCAAGTTATAGTATAATAACTTATAGAGATAGCATACTTCATATACAAGCACACTTATTGCCCTCCTTTTTCAACACAGAAGGAACATTGGGGAGTTCAGACTATATCCTATTTATTTTAAATTTTCAGTTGTAATTTTGCCTGGAGTCATAGTACAGAAAGCTCTTATCACCAAAGAGATCACAAGAGTCTTGAGTCAGATTTTAAAATAGCAAGCAACAAAATCCTATCTAAATTTCTCTTCTTTTTGGTTGGATCCTCTTTCCTGCAATCCCAGTCATTCTGCTTTATTTTGGATGCCAGTCAGACTGATATATCTGCAAAAAGCGGAAGTTCCTCCAATGTGGTTTACTCTTGAGATACTGAAGTCCAAAATGTCCCCATTTGTCTCCTTTGATCTCCAAACCACTCTTGGTGTTGGAAGGTTTCAGCAGTCCTTCTGCACCATCTCTCTGCATGACCAGCCAGAGTGCTGCTTTACTCCTCCATGGTACACAAATTAAGTGGTAATTTCAACTTAATAGGAAAGAGTAACCAAAGACCTTAAAAATACATTGCACTTGAATTTTTTACTATTTAAAAGGGAAGTTTTTGTACTAGATTAGTTCAGTATTCATAAACTGAAGCTTGAGGTTTACTTATTATTTATTATGTACTTTCTCATTTATTCTCCTGTTTTATTTTTAAAAGGAACATTAAAAAAGCACGAAGTCAGCACCTATCAACAAACACTTTAACTTGTTACAAGTAAATCTGCCCCCTCTAGAAACGTGCTCCTTGCAAAAATTTGGGGAAGATACACATTCCTTGGACACCAGGGAGTCTGGGCTCTCTTCAGCACTGGATGGGAGAACTGCAGGGGGAAAAATTCCTTCCCCTCCTCCAGGCAAAGCAAATACTGTCCAGAGAAGCCCCTTATTTCTTCTTGCTGCCAAAGGAAGCCATATACAGAGAGTTTCCTTGCGAGACTTGCTCCCAATGACCAGGGCCAGTTACAATGCAGGTCTACATGGTCACACTGTGAAACGTAATCTTGAGATGGAAAAGGCCTGAATATTCCTGCCACCTTCTTCTGCCCTCTAAGGTGGAGGCAAATAAGGCCCAGATCCTCGCTATTTTTACTTTCTTCCCTGCACTCTATTGCAGCTCTCAAGAGCAGAGTTTAATGGCAATCTTTATAACCCTTGTCAAAACTCATAATTTTAAAACAATAGGAGGAGAATTATCAGGGGAATATATGTCTGGCATGGGGCAATTTTACTTCCTAGCTAGAAGGAGAATCCAGGACGTTTAAAAATATAAACCAATTTCTACCGGTTATTTTTCACTTTAAGACAGTAAGGCAGCTTGTAAAGCCCATCAAATGCCTTATGTGAGCTCTAATGAGTTTTAACCTTGCTTTTTGCACAAAAAGCTTTGCAGACTTCCTGTGCTCATTGAAAAATGTGGTATTTACTGATGCACAGATTGTTTCAAAACCACTCTATAAAATCCCTATGGACACAAGCACTGCTAATATTCATGCACTAGCATTTGAATCTTCCTAGAAATGCAGTTTTTAGCTCAATTTTTTGCTTCCTACTATATTCAAGAGGTGAGTTAATCTGTGCCTGCATCAACATGAGGCTACCATCACGAGGACGTTGGGTTTTTTATAGTGGCCCACAGTTTTCCAATGCCCTCTTAGAATTCAGATGAGAGGGAATTGCTTTATTCCCTTGATCAGGCATTCTAGAAAGAGAGATGGACCTAAGCACAATGTCACATGTTTAAAATGCTGACAGACTGATTTAGTACTTACTGACAACTTGGGTACACACTATAATCTTGTTTCAAGATGCTGCCTAGAATGGTGTTGTTGAAATAGTGTTCGGAAAGTCACTCTCCCAGCAGTTGCAGTGACAAACTTCAGGATTAAACTAACATACAGTATGATAAGTTTCTTTCTAAAGAATTGAATGTAGGAGGTACCACCGTAAGCTGCATCCATGTCCTTTTTCATTTCATAGGTAACGGTTACGTGGTTTTACATAGCATTAGTAAATAGCATCCAACAATGAATGTTAAATGTAAGGTAGAAACATCCCCAACATATGTAGAACAGGCTGGCACCAGGAGCCTGGTTTTTAAAGGAGGGAAGGCAATTTTCCTCCCACTGGAGGCAAACGCTCACCACACGTTACATACGTGGAGAAGTGGGTTGTCTGGGGATGGTTGAAATCAGCCTAGAAGGAGGTGAATCCTGGTGAAGGATGGAGAGAGACGCTAGAGGAGAATTTGGACTATCTGTGTGCTCATATGTGTGACTATTGTTAATGTGATTATTAATAAATACAGACTGTGCTTGCTTTCTGGGTGAAAGTGCGAGGGGATCTTCCTCCAGCTGAAAGGAAATTGCAGAGGTAGGCTCGGGCCAAGTCACACCATGGATTTAGGTAGTGATGGAAGGAAGAAAACAGCATTTACCTCATACAAATGCCTTTAATTCCCCTTTATATTGAGAGCTACTTTTAACACTTGTACATTATCATCATTCAAATTGGTACCTGATGAGATGTTCCTCTCTTTGACAAGCACGAGGAACTTTGCCCCATCTGTTTTTCTCTACTGCAACCCTGGTAATGACCACTTCTAGATTGCAAAGTGCTCATAATCAGCTCATATCTCAAGTATGACAGACCAGTTCACTTTGTTTTTAAGCAATACTATCTTTCAGTGTGCCAGCATTATTTACATAGCTTTAATGGTAGATTTAAGTTTCAGCAAAGTAGAATGCCAATTTTTAATTTTTTTTTTTTTAATGTCACAAACTTTTCACTCCTTGCAGAACTTCCTGCATTTTGGCCATCTGGCCATTTGTCTTCATCTCTGCCTCTGCTAAATTAGAGATGGAGAAGAGAAGCAAACACCTGGACCGAGCAATACTGATCAGAATTTTTACAGTGTCCAAACAGGCCAGAGGCAAACTGAGCTCCCTGGTACGCATACTTACTTGGTTGTTGCACATATATGAGCAAATCTTATACGGTCTTAGCAAGCTTCTCCCCTCTTCAACCTGTTGCCCATCTATTTTGGATACACCAATGCAAGCCATCCAGCCATGACCTCTCTCTTTTACTTGAGTTAATGCAGAGGCAGGCTATGCGAAGAGATGTGGAAATATCAGCACACACCTTGTAAAGATGGGTCAGCTCAGGTTGGATCCTTGGTGATGAAAAGTACACTTCGTTTTCTGTTTTCTGTGTGCTTTCATAGGCATTACTGACCAGAATAGGAAAGGTTGCTGTGCAGGAATAAATAAAACTCTGTATTGGGTCTGGCTGAGATGGAATTAATTCTCCCCATAGCAGCCCTCATAGTGCTGTGTTCTGCATTGGTAG
>JANZLQ010000040.1:5471878-5483447 GCA_026212715.1 Elanus axillaris
CGCGCACGACCTCTGCTTTCACTTATTAAACTGTCCTTATCTTGACCCATGAGCCTGTTGTTATATTTTCTCCCCCCCGCCCCGTCCAGCTGAGGAGGGGGAGTGATAGAGCGGCTTTGGTGGGTACCTGGCATCCAGCCAGGGTCAACCCATCACAAACTCACAGCTCTGTTTCTGCAGTCTTGGCTGTGTCATGTACAAAAATGAGCAGGAATTGGACCCCCTTCCTCAGCGGGTGAAGCTCTGAACAGGCACGGGACAGACTTTCCCCAGTAAAACTGGGCTGGGATGTTGTTCCTTTTAAGACCCAGAGTTCTGCCTTGCTGGGACTCGCTGTCTACTTGCAGGAGGAGTGGGGGAACCAAATTCAGACCCAATTCACTGTAGTATTAACTAATTCATCTTAGATGCTATAATTTTGTGCCTTGGCAGGGTGATTTAGTCCTGCGCTCACGGGGACTGCTCTCCACGTCTCCAGCTGTCACAAATTCACTCTCAAGATCATCTATTTAATCCTCAGTGTTATGACAGAGAATGAGGAGAAATTCCAGCATAAGCTGAGAAGCGGAGCACTGTGCTGTACGATCAGAAATCTAGCACTTTGCCCCCAGTTCAGTACATCTATGTTGCATTAATACTGGAATATAACTTAAAATGACACATAGGACAAAACCCTAGAGAGTGGTGTGTGGTGCAGCTTGTTGCTGGGCTAGCTTCTGCATAGGCTTCAGTGGTGTAAAGGAACCTGTTTGCTTGGGGCCATTATGCAATTACGTCATCTAGTAATTAACACAAGCTGTGAGACTGCCCTTGCTGTGCTACTCATGGGCTGAGCAGAGGGGAAGCACCCCTACACCTCCTGGTAACCCCTGCTTCAGCTGCCCTGGAGGAGACGGCATTTACCTGCTGTTCAGAGGGCCTGAGGATTTAGTAGTTCTTACAATCTGAGGCTTTGAGTTGTGTAATCCTTTGTTAATATAAAGCATTTAAAAAAATTCAGATGTTTGAACTTTATAAATGCTAATGTATAAAGCAATAATTGAACGAACAAGTATAGCATTAAAAATTTCTTCAGCTGGGGAAAAAAGTAGTGCTCTAATCTACTTTTCTGTTTTTAATATTTGTAGCAGTGATCACTTTTCTACTTACTAATTATTCATGTCAAATATTTTACTTATTACTTAAACACTGCGATTCTGTTATTTTTTTCCTTTTGAGAGGGAGATTTTGTTTTTCAGTCAGCAAAAAATGAGACCTATATGGTGCTTATTCAAAGAATTACAGAGAATAGTCAGGAAGAAAAATCAAGACCATAATAACCAGTAAGAAAGTCAGCTATGAGGCTTATCATTACCAATAAAATTTTACCTCATATATAAAAGTGCACATGTGTCTCTTGGGTCAAATCCAATGCGCTCTTTGTGCTTTAATAGTTCCTTTGATGTCAAAGGGACTAACTCTAGCTGTTGAAAATAAGGTAAGAATCATAATTTATTGTTTCCAGAAGTTTCATCAATTCTGTATATCCCTGGGCAAGTTTGATATTTTGAGATATCTGGAACACTGATAAGTGACCTATATTTTTACTGCTGGCCAACCCGAGTCTATAACCTATACAAACTATATCCAAGGACTCCTGTTGAATATCTGTTCTGCTCTGTTGCTATTTACCTCTGACTACTTGTAATATTATAGATTTATTCTGGATGTGAGTGCAAGTTGCAAGACAAGATATTGATTCAGAATACCTGGTAATAGAACAGTAATTGCTTTGCTTTAAAATTAAGTGACCATACTCATTTTAGAATCTATAGTATTTCATCATTTCTAGTAGTATCTCATGATATGAAATAGAAGAGACTCCACACCCAATTACCCTCACAGAAACAATAGTTCATGTTGTATTACACAAACAAATGACAATCAGGAAAACTCTTCTTACTTACCAGAAGTGCATCTGATTTGAACAAATGTTCCCTTTCTGGGGAGGGGTGGGGTATGAGAAGCAAAATCAGTTGTACCTTTTGATTTATCTGTAGATTTTTTATATATATTAACAAAAACTATTTTTTATATATATAACTATGCTTCGGTTTTATGCTAAACTAATAAAGTAACTTGGAATTAGCTATAGTCGATAGTTTTTTTATGAATACAAATGTAATAGTCTTCAGTAAATAATAGGTTTTTCTCTCCATTACTATATTTAACAAGTAGAGAAAACAATAAGCATTGCTTCCAGTACTGACTTACTGTGCTATGCTGGAAATGGGGTCTGATGCATTTTTTGCTTTCAGTGATTAAATTCCCTGTAGCACATAAACTGCATATTTTCTGAATTGTGAACTCATTTGCATTTTGAAAACATCTGTTTATGAATATCTTTGTGATAATAATTACTATTTACAAAGTTTTAATCAGGAGAGTGAAATTTTAAATGAAGAATACTGGAGGGAACAGATTTTTTTCCTTCTGGTCATCATTGCCACAATTTATTCTTCTACAGTCTGCCAGTTACCTCCTTCCCCT
Source organism: Elanus axillaris (assembly GCA_026212715.1). Lineage (NCBI taxonomy): Eukaryota > Metazoa > Chordata > Aves > Accipitriformes > Accipitridae > Elanus > Elanus axillaris. The sequence continues at coordinate 5,474,408 of JANZLQ010000040.1, forward strand.
GCCCCCCAACTTGTTTTATCTCCATTTTGAGTCCATTTCCTTTCTCATTGGTATTTTACCTTTACCAGGGGCATGAAAAACCAAGAATGAAGCTACTGTTTTACTTAGTAAACAGGGCCTTGTTTGAGAGGGGATGAGAGAAAGGATTTGCTGAGGTTTTTTCTTTCAAAAAGATTAAGTCAGTCTTTCCTAAATATGGGGGAAGACAGGAACCTGATGTGACAGCTCGACACAACACGGGCATGTACTGAGTAAGGAATTACCACCAATACTGTAGCAGTTTACAGTAAATTTGGTTAGAATCCTACTGGCTGGTTCAGAACCTCTAAATGAGGAAAGAACACATCCAGTGGCCATATAGAGCTTCAGAAAAACCCAATAATTGGGCTTGTTGTTCAAAGCAAGAAACAATAATGAAGCAGCTTTAAGTGTTTTCTTCCACAGCTCCTCAGCAGAGCTGAGGAGGACTTTACAAAAGATGCCCTGAGCCAACTGTGCACAAACAAGTGGAAAATCTCATTAGATTTCAACACCTTGAAGGAGCTCCGCTTTTTACAGTACAACCATTTTCTTTTCAGACCCTCCAGCATCTTAATCAATTAAACACCACAGTCCTGACACTGATTCATACAAAGGTTACTTTAAAGTGTTTTTGCAGTGCGGAAAACATATCTTTAAATTTCATGTAAAGGGATTTTTGTTTACATGAGAATTAGTCCCAGTGTTCTCACATGACACTTCCTTGCACGTTTTTCAGTTCTGCAGACACAGGACCTGAGATTTCTGGAAATGACAGTAAGAAAAACAATAGGAAAAATCTTTAGCTTTTTTATCCTTGCGGGAGGAAAGATGTCTTTGTCAATCGTCCTCTTCCCCTCCTCACCCCCAATAATACTGGCTAATTAGCATGAGGTAAAATATTATTGTGGTCAAGCAGTGGGAAATTTAGTATGTTGCTTGGCTGAGAAAAAATATGCTACTGATCTGTCCTCGCTGCAGAAAAAAAAAGTAGAGTCTTTAAGTTAGCTAGTTCAAGATGGGTGAGTTGGAGAGAAAGCTTAAAGAAAATTCTGGGAAATACAGATGAGGTCAAGTCTCTGTTCTATTCTTTTCACACAAAGGCAAATGTGATAATCTTCATCTCCGCTTGTCTTGTACATTGTTATAACTCATTCAAGTCAGTACAACTGCCGCAGAAATCTCTCTAATTAAGACAGCCTGCACAAAATGTTGATAGGTGGACCAAAGCGTAGGATCTATTCACAGCGCTCTCTATAACTCTGTTACATAGCTTGAGTCATTTAGCTATCAATTAACTTGGAGTAAAACATGTGAGAAACACAAGCCCTTTATGACTATGATGAAGTAAGGTGCTGTAATGCTGAACTATTACATTATCATAGGATTTTGGATAAACCGAAATGACCAAAAAAGAGTAAATCTTCTGCACTGTTTAGTTTTACATCATGCTGTATTGTTTTTATGCCATACTTGTCATGATACTTGTTGAATACCCTTTGGTAGTTCATTGAGCAACATTAACCTCAAAGCTGTCCAATTTTCTCTTTCTTGTGGTCAGAGCAGTGGGTGAAATGTTTTGCTTTCTTTGTAGGTGTTCTTGTTTCTCAGCTTCTAGAAAAAGTAGGCTGAAAAGAGTGTATATTTTAATTGGAAGAGAAAGAAAGGAAGAGGTTTGATTCACCTTTCCACATACGAGAGCTTAGTTTAAGGTTGTGGGCTTTGGCCCCAGTAGGGTTTTAATTTTAAAAAGTAGTTTGGAATTAGAGGTGGTCAAGAATTTCCTTCCACAATGATTATGTAGTGGGAAATGTACATTCTGAGATTATTTTTTTTTCCCAATGCAGAAATTTGGCTAGAATTGAAATATTTCACCTGCGTCATACAGAGAAAGCATTTGGGTTTTGTTGGTTATGTGTCTATTTGCATCCACTTGGATGCTGGGGGGATATAACATGAAATAGACTTGAAATAGAAAGGAATACTTTATTCCTTTTTCTTCTTCAGTTGACCAAAAACTTAACACAAACTTTTAAAACTGACTTCTAGCGGCACAGGCTCTTTTCTGAACTGCGCAGAGCACTATTGGTCTGCAGCAGAATGACGGCAGGAGTTCCCCCAAAGCCACCGCCCCGGCACTGAAGGGTATCAGTGGCTGAATGGTGCTTTCGAAGGAAATGAATGATTTCAGAATTTCTAAACTTAACATTGTCCAGAAACCCTGTGGAAAATGTTGGTTGCTTCAGGTTTTATTCCTAATCTAAGAATGAAATACCAAAATATTGGCATTTTTGTTGGAAGTTGGGATTTTGCATAGCTCGCAAGGAGAGGAATAGCAGTCACACCATACCCCCCCCCCCCCATGACAGGGTTCATTACTTGTAGCTGTTGTCTCGCATCCACTTTATAGGCTATGCCATTTGTCTGCAGAAAAGAACTACTTGAAAAACTCAGCAGCGTTATGACTCTCATATTTCCTTTTACTGATATTCTGTATTTCTTGGTGTGAGCATCACTCAGTTGCCTGCCTGCCTTTTTTTCTGGTTGCTGCAGCTGTGATAGCAAAAAGCCCCAGGCTAAGCATTGCTAACAGCAAGAACACTTTTAATGCCGCTCCAGGAGCAGACAAGTACCCAACATGGCATGTCTGTATGTTATCCCCTCCCCAGACTTTTTGTTGTTCATTCTGCTGCTTCTGGAGCAGAGTTTCACTCTTGGCAGCCTTCCTCTGCAATCTAACATACCATCTTTCAGCTCCTCTTGTCCTGAGACAACAGGGAGCCTTGTCAGCACTAGTGGAATCAAGCATTTCTGGAGAAAGAAAGAAAACCCCTGACAATAGAAAGAAATCTAGTGGGAGAAATAATTTGAGATAGTGGTGGAAAGAAGAGGAGGAGCATGAATACAAAAGATAAAGGTAGGAGAAGAGACAGGATCAAAAGGGAGGGGAGATGAAAAGCAAGAGCAGAACTGTGGGGAAAAGAACAAGGGAAATACTGCAGCAGCACCAAAGAGCTTAGAGACTCTAAAAAACGTTAAGAGCACTAGTGTACGTTCAGGAATCAACTTTTGTTCAGCTGTGTGTAGAACAATATGTCCCAACTTAGTTTTAGCATCTACACAGCGGCAAAGCAACCACCTTATCCATTATTTTAATGCAAAGTGTCAAGGTTGACAGTGAGACTTTGCCCTCTGCAGTGGCAGGTGTCTTGTCTCCTTTGGGGAAAAAAGACTGCATTTTCCTTTGCGTCCTGAAGCTACTCTACACCTTGCAGAAATAATGCAGAATCAGATGTATAAGCTATGTCACACACGACCTGCAGTCAATTCCTGCCCGCTCACATTTGCCCAAGAAAAGATAAATATTCCTTTGAAAGCAACAGGCAGATTGGGTATCTGCCTTTTTGTATTACTTCTAAGATTAAGAAGATAAGTGGTGTTTTATTTTTTGTCTTTTAAGGCGCCATTTAACTTTCCCAAGCAGCTGATTACACATTAGGAATGGGAGGATAGGAGGGTGCTTTTTGTCTTATCTCTGTGATTTATTGTTGAACTCTCAAACCATTGGATTCAGCCACCTGAAACCCTCACTCATCTCACCAGCACTAAAGAGAAAAGTGCTTCTGGTTTTGATTTATTCTAGAACTACATATTTTTTATTATGAAGCACAAATTTACTATAATGGCTTTCAGATCCCTAAGGAGAAGCTTTTCCAGCCTGATTCACATATTGATAATGTAATACAATCTATTTTCCCTTATGGCTTTGAAGTGCAGGTTTCAAAAGCTCAGCTTAAAAAATCTCTCTGAAACTTGTAAGTTACTCTACGGAGGTGATTTGTGTAAGGTGCTGAGACGCGCCTGCAGACCACCCTGTCGGTATCAGATGGAAAACAGCACCCCGATATTAGCAATGCTGAAACAGAGTACATCTAATACTTAGTTTTATAAATGCTTCAATCCTTTTTTGAGCAGCGTTTGTTTTATATCTGCTTCCCTGAGCTGACTGGCATGGCACTGTGTGATTCATCACAATATGACATGACAAGAAAAACACCTCAAAGATACGATATTGTTATCAGAAAAAGATGGGCCTTTTTGACATTAAGAACATTTAAGGACATAGTCTGTAGATGTAAATGCATGTAACTCCTGTTGGGACTAAATGCCATTTCTGTTCCGATATGAAGTGAAGAATGTAAGAGCTTTAAATTGTCAGGGGAAAAACCATGACAAGATTTACGAGGGTCTGCTGACTGAAATCTCCTCCCTTGAATCGGCGGGTGCCACCAGCCCCGGAGAGGGGCCTGGCTGTGCCCCGCGGTGGGGCAGCCCCATGGCCTTCCTCAGAGGGGCCCCGCACGGTGCCAACACTAGGCACAGACACCAAATCATAGAATCGTAGAATAGAATCATAGGATCATCTGGGTTGGAAAAGACCTTCAAGATCAGTGAGTCCAACCATCGTCCATGCCCACTAGACCGTGTCCTGGAGTGCCTTGTCTACGTGCTTTTTGATTATCTCCAGGGACGGTGACACTACCACTTCCCTGGGCGGCCTGTTCCAGTGTCTGACAACCCTCTCAGGAAAGAAATTTTTCTCAATATCCAACCTAAACTTCTCTTGCTGCAACTTGAGGCCGTTTCTTCTTGTCCTAGATAATTCCCCTCCCCCTAGACAATTCAGCATATCTTCACCTTTGCAAAACCACTTGATTTCTGGAGCGTGTGCACCACAGGCCATCCCTGCAGCCCACGGCACGGCTGCACAGTTGGCAGTCCCGGCCTCTGTTGCACTCTCTGGAAAGCCACTCGCTTTCTGGGAAAGCACAGGTTTTCAGCAGCCTTAACTTGCTTTGCTTTCACTGGCATGACTAGAAAGGAGAGCTAGGAAGCTGGCGAACCTTCAAGATATTCCAGGAAATACAGCATGCTTCTAATTCGTACCATTTAAGCATCTGAAAAGCTTAAAAGCATGATAATAGCACCTGTGTCCCCAGTGCAGCTGTTTTGCAGGCCTTTGGAGATAGAGGATGGTTTTAACCTCAGCTTCTGCTTTAAGTTTGCAGCCATCTTTTTGCTGAATGTTCTCTAAATACACGCTTACATTTTTCTGGCTGGGGGCATGTTTGAAAGCCGACTAAGTTACTGTCAGTGTTGATGTTCCTTACATCAGGCATTTTTACTAGATCCTCTGTAGACGCTCCCTCCAGTAAGCATGTTTTAAAGAATATATTTGGGAAACAGACAAGAAAAGATTGGGATGTGTCTGGAAAGAAATTATTTCTGCAGTATTCACCCAGGACAGCGGCCGGGATGAGCAAGACTGGCTGGGGAGGTGTGGGAACAGCAATCCCATGTCTGCTGGGGAATGAACCTCAGTATAAAGCACCCGGGACCGTTGTTAAAGTAGATCAACTAAAAGCCTACATAAGAAATAGAAACATTTCTGAAAATTAACCCCAGATGGGATTAATTTCAGTAGTGTGGAGATTCAAAATATTTGGATAATTATTATTTTTTTTTACTTCAGCGTTTTCATGCTGTTCTCCTTATTGTGCTATTATAAGGGGATAATGGCAAGAGGTGAGCTCCACGCACTAACACAGTCTTCACTCCAGCAAATGCCTGATAGACTTCCCCCAATTTCTTATCAGCCCTGCCCCATGCCCTGACTGGGGAGCTGCTGAACTGCCTCCCGGTGCCATCCAAAAGCAAAGTTTTCCTGTTATCTCCATTCCTTCCGAGTGAACCCGCACCCAGTAAAGTGCAGTACTTGCTCCTGCTGGGGTCTACAGGCCTTGTACTGCTGGAGGAGGCAGGCAGCACCCTTACAGCCCTCGTCTTTTGTGTCACCTACTGGCATCGTGGCAAGTCAATTCCATGGCAGAGGAAGGCCAGAGCCTGCTTTTGGGCTGTTTGCTGGGTGGGAGAGCCTGTGACGAGGAGCTGAGCTTCCCTCCCCATGCTCTTTCTACACAGGCAGCTGGCTACCTGCCTGAATGCTCAGTGCACCTGAATACTTCTCTCTCCCTTCCTTATATATATTTCTGCTCTTTACTGGAGCTATTAGAGGCATCAGGGCTCTAAGAGTCCCCAAAGTGCATCTCCTGAAGCAGAGGTGCTCTGGATGGGAATGCTCTGAAGCAGCATAGACAGCTGCTTGGGGAATACGCGGAGGGTGGGAGCTGGTGGAAGTGGTTAATGTGGGCCGTTTCAAAGTAAGTTGATGCTGAAGTTGAATTGATGAATTGCAAGAGGTGTGTGGTAGCCAGCAATGTTACAGCAGTAGCCACTGGAAAAGTCACCGTTTTTTAACAGCTACCGGAGATACCACCAGTGTTTCCTATCGTGCAGGCAGGAAATCCTGATATCTCCCATGCAACCCCATCCCTGGAGTTAGAACAGGGAGTAAACGCAGGGTGATAATGTTTGGTAAGGGCTAACTTGGAGATCAGACACATGGAAACCAAACACTGTTCTTAGTCCATATGGCAAGTCACTGACATTACAAGAAAAGGAGTTCAAGGAAGAGAAGAATGTTAATAAGCTTAATTTGTCTCTTGAGAATCTTCAGAATTAACTTTGAAAATGGGGCCATGGCCCACACAATGGTTTCTGAATGCTTCTCCCTCACAATAAATGCAGAAATAGTACAGTAACCGGACTATGACCTACACATTTTACATCCAGTCTCTCTGGGTTTAGCATTTCAGTGTAAAATAGAATTAATCATGGAGTCAGAGCTGGAGTACTTTGTGCCTCTAAATGTTTTACAGAAGGAAGGTTTCTATGGGTGCCAAGGCTGTCACAAATCTTTTTTGGGGACAGAGCATGTCCATCTTCTGCAGTGACTCCTGGCTACCCCAGGATGCTCTGCGATCAGAAGGACCACAACTCCACAGTGCTGTTTCTCTCACATTTTTTGCTTGGCATGATCTAGGACCTGGTCCCAGCCCCAGAAAGGGAGACAAATCAACTCAGCTTTCCGATAATTTCAAGATACTGTGAGATTCTAGTGCTGAACAGATTGAAAGAGAGCACTGCAGAAATTATCACAGAGGTCAGGTCCTGACCACTGCACCATGCAGCGAGTAGTTTGCAAAGTTGAACCTACAGTCCTAGGGCTGCTGAACGTCGGGCTATGTTTTTATATTTTGTGTCTTATTTTATTAGTGAAAGACACTGTTTCTTTCCAGCATTGACTGAGGGAGGAAAAGAGAGGTTGAGGAAGAAGATAAAGAGCATACCTTTTGTACATTCTTGACTTTACCCAGGTTTCAGTGAGAACACCACCAAGGGGGAAACCACGGTCCTGTTGGGCTATTTTGGCTGAAAACCTGGGGTCAGCATTACTACGTGTGCACCACTTCTGGTCACCCGCACACTGAGACTCATCTCTATACCACGTGTGCAGTGAATCCAGACAGCTCCCACCACACGTGCAAATTGGTGGTGTTTACAGCAGGGATGACAGATATGGTACCATGTCTGTCATCCTCACAGCCCTGGGTCAGAGCTCGTTCCAGATAGGTGACAGCAGCCCCCATCCCTGCAGCCTGTTCATTCAAATTATACTGATGAAACATTAAGGAAATTCTGCTCTGGCAGTCTGATGTTTGCTTACAGAAATGGTGATGTTCTAAATAAAAATAGTTTGAGATCCTGCCAATTTGAAAGCTATTATAAAACAAAGAGCTATTTTGCATCAAAACCAGTCACTTATTGTCCTGGAGAAATACACAAAACATTCTATCTTGAGCTTTCTTGTGTGAAAATTGGGAAAAAACCCAATGTTGTGTTTCATGTAGCTTCAATCCCACCTTCTGGGCCAGCTGGCAACCCTGGAATTCACAGATTGTAGTTGCTTCTTTAATTGTTTTCCAATTATTCATTTTAAGATTTTTAAACATAATCCCAGGCCGTTCAATTAACATCACTTCACAGTGCACACACTCTGCCATCCATCTGCTCAAGTTGTCTTTAACTGACACCGTCTTGTATCTGGTGTTCGTAACTATCAAACATATCTCCAACATGATCCACCTTCTGTTCCCACCTAGAAAACAGATTTTGCCATTTTTTATTCTAACACCTGTGCACCTATCAACATTTTTCCACTGGAGATCTGTTACTGGTGAATGTACATGTTGAGAACTGAGGTTACTTTAACATTCAAAAAAAAAAACAAGCAACCGTATATTTTAAGACCAGAGGGGATTATTGTCTGCTCTGGTCTCTTCTGTAACACAGAACCATAACATTTCCCTGCTCTAGTTCCTGATACTGGTTTAATAATAATACTTGAACTAAAGTCTGTCTGTTAAAAAAATTAGTTTCTACTTAACTATGTGCATTTATTATCTGATAAATGTTATCCTGGGTATTAGCTACTCTCACTGATAAAAATTTGCTCCTTATTCATCAGTCTAAAAATGTTGAATTTTAAGTACAAACATTTTATTTAGAATGAGAACCTTTCCCATCCACCTGCTGGCTCTCGCATAGGTTCTCAAAACCTGAGCTAGTCGCATCTAAACCTTCTCTTTGGATAAATAATTTATATGCCCATTTTTTTTAATTGTAAAGCATATTCCTAGCCCTTAATTATTCTTGGAGCTATAAAACCTAAGTAGTTAATCACACTTTTTCTATAGCCAAGTTTTAGGAAAGAAGACAGTATACTTGCTAGTGTGTGTCAACATTTGTGAGTGTAAAATAATATAGCCTTCCTAGTCTGACCTTAATCTCAAGAGAAAAAGCAAGCGATCATTCCCTATTCATCTTCTTTGTGCTGCACTATGGTTTTAAAATTTTTTATTCTGTGCCTGTCAGTAGCTCTTTTTCCAGGAGGAAGCTCTTTCCCCCAGCAGGTACCACAGGGCTCCCCACGCAGTAGCTTTCTTGCCTTTCTCTGGGCTTGCTGCAGCTCTGCTACTTTGCTCCTGGTTTTTATGATATGAGGCACCTTGTGAACTTTTCAGGTAGGCAGCTACAACCTCCCCCGAACCCAACCCCCCCC
>JANZLQ010000040.1:5483547-5493576 GCA_026212715.1 Elanus axillaris
CCCAACCCCCCCCCCCCCGACCCACATGCTGGGAGGAAGTAATTGTTTTCGCAAAGCTTAATTAAACTGTGGAACTCCTTGCTAACAGATATTGAGGGTGCTGAAAACTTGATGAGTCCAAAAGGTGAACAGCCAAAGCTACTGGGCAAGTGAATTCAACCAGGGCTATTAAACACCGGGAACCCCTGTTTCAGGAGGTCACTCACCCACAGCTTACCTAAAGCTAAGGGCATACATTGGGGAAGGGTCAACACCTGTGTGCCCTCACATGCACGCTGGGAAGTGCCCACAAGTGTTCCTGGTCAGGGGCAGGGAGGTGCCCGGGGGGGCCGGCAGTGAGCTGGGTGCTGCCAGTACTGGGTTGGGGTGGGTGGCCATCCTTGAGGAGTGCCCTGCTGCCAAAGGACGGCTGTAATGCCAGCTACGGGGATGTGAAGCTCTGAGTGCTTCTGGCTTAACTTTCATGAGGATTTATTGATCATCCTTCTGCATTTGAAGTGTTGTTCTTCAGAGCAGGCTGCAAAAGGTATGATAAGATTTCCTACCTATGCTATGCCCTGCAGCACCTTTCCTGGACCAGAGTGATTCTTTTCTTCCCCTTTTTGTTGTTATTCTTAAGTTTGAGGAGGCTTGAAGGAAACATGTGTTACAATATGTATTGGTGAGTGTAGCCTGTGTCCTTGATACTCCTGTATTATCCTAGATGGGAACTGGGTCTCTGTTTCTTTTGTGTGCGAAATCATAGAATCGTTTAGGTTGAAAAAGACCATTAAGATCATGGAGTCTAACTGTAAAAAAACCAAAGTGGTGTAATATTCGTACAGAACAAAGAAATTCCTGCATGGGCAGGTGAGCTTTTCCACTTCTAGCTAATAAGTCATCTCTACCTTTCCTCAAATATTTGACATACACATCTCAGCACTTGGGAGTGTTACAGCTTTTCTGTATATAGTTATCTGTGGACTCCTCCTATCTCATTAACACTGCAGGTGATTTCCTGTCCCTGTAACTTTAAGAAATCTCTAAAAACAAGCATCACGGTGTTTCTCAGGTTGTGGCATAGATTAAGCTGATCTTTATAAAGCGCTTGTTTTATGTAAGGTCTTAGTCTTATGAAAATAGTTTTTGTTTAATGAATCACTCAGGTTCCTCCAAAATTCTCTTTTTTTGATGTTGCTAGAAGTGCCGGTGTACAAGTTACAGCATTCCTCCCTTGGTAATCTCTTTAATCTTGCTAAGAAGCATAGTCCTATGTTTTGCACATATACAAAGTATTTTCTTATGTCACTGTTCTTCTCAGTAATGATCTATGGAATAGTCTTACTAAGCATGTACGTGATGAGCAGAGGTGTCGTCTAATCCCTCCTCGCTCCACTTTTCATCCACTCCCTCTATTTTTGCCCTTTGGGAAGTACACAGGGACTGACTCGTGGCTCCTGCTGGTCCTGCGTAGTGGACAGCAGTGATCTCGCTGTCGCTACTGCTGTATGTCTCTACAATCATCAGTTATGAAGTAGGACCCTGCTATACAATCAAAAGCAAAGCTACTTTGAAGTAAATACGCCGTAGGAATTTGAATTACACTGCAAAACTCTTAAAATGAGGTTGTGAATTCAAACAAACAGCAGTTAGGAGATGTAGGTCTAAACAGGATTTTTTTCTAAACAGGATATCAAAGATTTGCATGAGACTTATACAACTTTTGTACATTTGACAGCTGGCATCTGTAAAGGGACAGAGAGTCAGAGAAAGGCAAGGATTTTTTGGGGGGTGGGGGGGGCAGGAAGAGTGGGCTGTGAATAGGTTATTGGATATGAATTTAAGACCAGGTTTATTTGCAGAGGGTTCCAGCTATATTTGCTGCTGATCTTGGTGCTATGGAAATTCACAGCGAGTTTAGGGAGAGCCAATGCCTTCAGTCTCTACCCTGTGCAGCTGTGAGTCGTGCAGTGGTGCCCACCGGCGCCCCGTGCCTGCGCTTTCAGCCCTGAGCTTGGCAGGGACGGGGCCACAGCTGACCCAGAAACCCACGAGGTATTCTTGACAACGGGGTGTTACTTGGCATGCTAATGTATGTTCTGGGTACTAAACCAAAGCCTAAATTGTCTAATGATCTTTCTCTGTCTTATATTTATACATGCAGGTTTTTAACATAGCTGCCGTGTATTTATTATGTCTCTTATAATTCAAGTTAGCCAAAAGCACGGGGAGCTCCATATTGCTCCTGTACTCAAGCTAAGCTGTGCTGCTGTGCCTAGGCTGTGTATATTGTTATCTGAAAGTGTTCCCATTTTTCAATGCCTCAAAACCACGGGGTCCAGTTCTGCAAGCCTTAAGCCACATGAGCGATCCCTTGTCCACTGAAATCAATGGAATCCCTTGTGTGAATAAGGATTACGCTAGTGAATAAAGGGTTTTCAGATCAGGGCCCTAACCCTTTTTTAATTAACCTTCTAAGAAAGAATTTATACAGGAAAACTCTGGCTCAGTGGTGAGCAGTCAATAAACCATGTCTTTGTAATTCCTTCCTTCCTTTATGGGCCCTTTGTGTGAGGCTTAAGTGAAATGGATCTCACTGTCTATATCCCTTCCTTACTTCCCTCCTGCCCAAGCCAATCGCTTTATAAATGTCATAGTTTTTCTCTATTGTTCCCTTTTTGGGTATATTTGCTCTTTTCTCATTCACTGACTGCTAGCTTAACTATTTCTTTTTACATGAGAAAAAAAGTTGATATAATGGACTGAAATGTCAGGCAAGAGATTCCATCTTACTTTAACCTCTGGGAATCAAAATACTTATTTTTATATTAAGAATCCAGTAAGTCGATTTTTGCTATATGGAACTTTCTACTTCCTATATTTCAATATTATAGATGATCTGTCCTAAATATAAAGTTCTAGGATTTGGAGGATTATCTTTAAAATAATCTCCTGTGATTTTTTTCCATCTTCAAATTCACCTCAATGCCTTAAAATGTCACAGTTACTGTTTGCCATTACGGGTTAAGCATGGTGGCCCAGAAGCAAGATCAGCAAATGACAGAAAATAGAATAATACTAAGATGTGCTTGTTTAGCTAAAGTGTTTTCTGATAGCATTGCAGACTGGAGAATCAGAAGTGGTAGGAAATGGTGGAGATGGAGAAAACAAAAATCTCCACTGCTCTCCGCAGACAAGTGCAAATTTTGCTGCGATGTGCAGGATATAGGGGATTCCTAACCATTGCAAATAGTATAACGTTGTTTTCTCAGTGCTGAAATGAAGCTGAAGGATAGGTGAAACGTTCTGCCTTTATGTTAGTCAAGAGACGTATTCTGTTCTTTCTGTTTTTCCAATTACCCGCAAACAGTTTTTTGATTTCTGTAAATTGTAAACGCTGCATCTTATGCTTCCTGCTTTGCTTGTGTGTAGCTACCTGGCTGGGACTGTATCCCTCAGTGTGATGGTCTTCCTGGTTTCTAACTGGGTAATTGTAAGTTAATGATAATGTTTCCTAGCGAACATAGAGACTCCACTTAATTTTGGGTAAACGTGCAAGTCATGTTGCAGAATGATTTATGAGAAGAAAACTTCCGTTCACACATATTTGCAGGTATGGATGGAACAGAAGGTCTGAACATCTACATTCAAGACAGTGCTAGGTTCAAATGTTCATTAATAACTTTTCTGGTGTTGGTCCAAGCCTTAGCATTTTTATCTCCATGAAGATGTTGAATTAGCTGGTAAGTGGCTTAGCTGATACACTGAGAAGCAACATCAGTGTGACACAGACACTTTTTTAATCCTGAAGAATAAAAGGGATGTCAATTAATGCTCATATTGGCCTCGGTCCAGTTCTTCCTGAAGGATACCCTGCACTGCATTTGTTTGTCTTTGGTCCTTTGAATACATTCCCTCTTTTCTTCTCCCTGCTTAAACATTCATAGTCTGTTTTAAAATAATTGGTTTGGTTCTGTGAAAATCTATGTCTGTAATGACAAAGTCCCATTTTTCTCTCTCTCCAATATTTTTACTCTTCCTTGGGCATGTTAGGCAAAGACAGTAGGTTTATGTCTGGGTGTTCTACAGCTTGGGACTATTAAGAGAATCTTTATTTTGTTATCTTTCTAGGTACTACCTATTCTTTGCTGGGAAAAAACCCAATTCCACAGTTGCCAACTTTGCAAATGGTCTAAGGGTATTCTCAACTCCGTCTTCCTCTTAACAATGCATGAGTAGGGATTTATTAGGGTAGAAATAAAGGAAAATTTTCCTTTTTAGCTCCTCCTGAGTCAGAGAGACAGGGCAATGTTGTACAGCAGCTGTGAGCGCAAACAGAAGTTTATTCCCAACTTGTGACTTTGTGGCACTGAATACTGGTATTGCCCTCCCGGCTCTGTGCATCCTCACAACCTAGCGGGGGGCAAGGGTAGGTGCCCTCTGTTAAAAAAAAATTAATGGTGGTGTTTAAAGGTTCTTCCTACTATTCTGGCACACAAGCTGAGGTGGGAGAGCTATTATTGTGAACCTTAATATAAGTAAGTGTTTTCTTTATGTTTCTAACTGATCTTGTCATGGTACTTTCTGGTTGCTGCACTCCCCTGTCTTCTAATGCTCCTTTACCAGACCTTCAATAAGACACTTTTTTCTGCTATCTGAGCCACCTGTTGCCTAACCTCAAAATTTCCCTCTAACTTGCATTTCCTTCTACTAGTTTGTTGCATCATACTCACAATTCCCTTGCTAATGCTCTCTGTGTTTTCTAGACTTTATCTCTTGGTCTCAGAAAGGAGTTAATAATCCTTCTGACAACTTGATCCATTTAGCCCTTCAACCTAATTTTTTCTCAGATAAATTTTTACAGCCTAAAAATCTCCTGGTATGAAGACACATGTGGTTCTTAAACTAATTTTTGCCTTCAATGATCTATCATCTTAAGTAGGCTCAAATATACAGTCTATTATTTACAGTACTTGTTTGTTCACCCAGCCAATCCCATGTTTTAAACCCAGACTTACCATTATTCTAAAAAAAAAAAATAAAATTTATTTACTTGGAATTATTACTTTTTGTAATCAGAGAACCTTTAAACCTCACATAAAACCAGTTTCTTAAAACTATAACTTATCTGATTCCCTCAAAAGAGAGGCTTTTAAAGGGCTGCATCGGTATTCTAGATTTTGAAGTATTCTTACATCTTGGTCTTTGAAACAAGCTGAGCATTACAATTCTCTGAAGGTGGCTGTCTTGTTTCTTTCTAATTAAAACATCTATTAATTTTTGACATAAAATCTAAATTTAACACTCTTATTATGACTGTTTTGATGATAAAACTTTTAAACAAACTTTGTTTATTTAAGGGCATGAGGTGTCATTTCTAGGGAAGCAGAGTCAGCAGTACATGGTTCAGCAGATTTTCTATTAATACTTTTAGACAGTCTGAAGGAAATGATGGTTGACTTGCATAGATGGAAGGGAAACTTGCATAAATATAATTTTGTTTCTTGGTAATTTCTTTATTGATAATGTAGCAAGTACTTTTTCTAGCCTTCTTCCAAGATCCCCTGCTGTATTCCCAATGCAGTTTGGAAAGGCCTGATTCTTTTAAGTAGGCATTTCCCATTGCTGGTGAGTTGCACCAATTTGAACATTTAGCACCCACGTTTCAAGTCAGCTTTTGCCAAATGTAATCCATAAGTTTTCTGAGGATATGTGCTTGGTGTCTCAAATACAGTACTCTTGAATATAATCCTATGTTTTCTGGAGTAATAACAGACGCAGAATGAAACTGATTTATAAGTGATCATTGGCTCTTTCAAGACCCATTAAGCTAATCACTTTGTACCCCTTTAAATACCTTATACATTTCTAAGAGTTTTAGTTCCTTGGTAGAAGACACTAGATTATTATGGAGCATTTCTGCATGTCTAGTAATTCTACATTTATCTGGAATTACTAAAAACAGTTTTTGGAATACGATTGTCTGCAAGATTTCCATTTCACATGGAGAGATGAAACACTGAGAATATGCGTGAGAGCCTGCTTCAAGAACACAGCAATAGAGAGGGTTTACAGAGGGCTTGGGGATTGCACCGTGATAATGGCGAACACTGTGCGAGGAGTTCACAGGGACCAGAGAAAGTGTGGTTGGTTGATAGCTCAATAGACAACTGGTCTATGTCAGGAAATCAGAACAATGTATTATAACAAATGCTATCAGTGATGAGGAAAAGCTGACGCTTCTACAGAGTGTAATGAGGGCTAAAGCCTATAACATGCTGTATAGCTTAACAGCTGGTATTAAATCAGCAGACAAAACGTTTGCTGAGATTGTGGAAAGTCTACAAAATTACCTTTCTGGTATCTGCCGAATGTATCTGCTTTTATAAAGAGGATCAAATGAGACAGTTCTTGAATTTGTCAGTTCAGAAAGAGTTCAAACGATGTGTTAAGAGACTAGATGGTGTATTATATGCAAAAATGAAACAGTCCAAAAATGGTTATTGACTGGAGTAACTGATCCAAAGCAGCACATGGGAGAGTGGCAGGGTAGTGGAGGACACTGAAAAGCTGTAGGCAACCTGTGTAACTGCTAAACGGTGTTCTAAACAGAAAGCTCCAACCAGACAAGCAAAGCAGCATGTCTCGTCTCTGTCTTATCATGCAAATGAGTGCTGATCTGAAGTAACTAAAAGAAATTGGGATATACAGAGAAAATGCGTAGGTTGCTTCCAAACCTATTACCCCTCACAAAGGCAATATAAAATGCATTCAGAGCTGTGATGCTGCAGAGGACAATGTCTGTTGTAGTCTATTGTAAAAGCACTAGTATCTTTACAACAATTTAAGTTAGGATACAATAACCAAAATGTTACTGGATTTTGTTAGAAGTGGAGGGAGTAGTATCTGAAATGTATTTCTGACAGTATTCTCAGACACCAGAGATGAAGCAGAAGAAGACTTGGTGCTTTAAATATGCAGGAAAAAAATAAATATCTGCATCGTCTAAGCATTTTTGCAATGAAGGTAATGCGTAACCTTAAATACTGTATTCTCCTGTAGCATGCTATGAAGGGAGAAGTTCATTTATTACATGATAGACAGTGGCTGGGAATGTTAGACAGATTGATAGCTTAACACTTCTCCAAGCTTTCAGTGGTGTTGCAGGAGGTCATACATGAACCACAGTGAAAATTAGTTGGGCTCTTCCACATAGTTTCCCAGAGTTTTTAGGACAATATTAGGATCTTAAATTTTTGTTGTTTAGGACAGACGAGTCATGCAGGTTGCTAGACTTCTTCAGTAGCTAGCAAACGAAAAGTGAAAAGGTGGAACATAAGCCCCACGCAGAAATCGTGGTATGACCAGGGTGGAGCACTACAACACCCTTCCACTAGCTATGATAAAAACAGCTGACGTTCTATAGATCCAAACTGAATTCAGTACTAACTCATACTTGCAGTTTAGTAACTTTTAACTGAAACAGTAGATGAACTTGTTCCATCAGTTGACGGTAAGCTCCCAAGTCTACCTAGAGAAATATGTCTATAAAATTGGAGATTGTAGTTGATAGCAAGAAATACCTCTTCAAAGACAGTTGTAATATCACCAGCTAATCCTATCAATGCCATCAGGACTCGCTTTTTAGCGCTGAACAATAAAACGCATGTTTTATGACATTCCTACCACTTGGTATTATGTGGAAGTTAGAGCTATAGAGCACCTTAAATAGTACTGCTGAGAAATTGTCAAGAATTTGAAGGGAATAAGGAAAATCTGATATTTTTTATTTATTTATTTTTATTTAAAGATTAAACTGTGTTATGGCTGGCAGACTTTCACCTAAGCCTTGTGATTTATCTTTAGGAACCTTAACCTTCAATGTTCCCCATGTGTACCCCTCTTTGCAGATAGTCAGTTATTTCTGTAGGTTTTTGCCCACGGCAGTTAACAGCATTCGATCTGCAGAATGAACTGCTACAGAATGAATAGAAACACATTGATTCACGTGGCATTTGGGGACTTTTCATGAGTAATGGTGCTCATATTTTGTGAGAGAGTCCTTGCACACCTTTGCCTATAAAGCTACCTTATGATGCTTCCTTAACTGGAACAGGAGCAGTAATTTCACATCTGATGGAAGATCAGAGTGAAAGGTCCATTGCCTTTGCCTCTAAATTCCTTACCTTGGCAAAATGGAGCTGCGTGGAAATTGAGGAAGGATCTCTGAGCTATTCTTGGCAGTTAAAACTCTTCACCGGTGTTGTATAGGTAATGATTTATGCTGGTTGAAGATCATCAACTTCTAGTTTCAGATTTAATCCCACAAAAAGGAGTTCCAACCATAACTGCTACAAAGCTTTTGAGATGGGAAGATAGCTCACTGTAGTAGTATTGATTTCAAAACTAACAGCCTCATGAATGCAAATTGTTTGGCAAAGTTTCCATTGAAAAATCACCTTTAAGGGTACTGAAATGGAGTCAGAAGCAGTCTATAGACTCTGTATGGCAAAAATTAAAGCTCGACAAACGCATTAATATTCAAAAATCATCTGGAGACTAAAATTTGTACAACATAAAGTGGGCAGGCATATATGTACATACTGTTATATGAGCAGCATAACTAATGTGTCCTGCTTCCTACAAATTTGTGTCTTGCACCTCTTCCTTCCTCTCATCTTTGGAAAAACTTTGTGCTCCTCTGGCTTTTACAACTTCACCCTTCCCATAGTATTTCCAGTCATGTTTTGCATCTCCTAATTGCCATCAGATTAGTTTCTGTTCTCTCCTGTATCATGGTAAAGGCAAGAAGTAGCTCATGCTTCAGCTCCAGACCAAGTGTATGCAAACCCGCAGCTGCTGTGCAGCTGTCCTGCCTCGTGGGCCAACAACCGAAGGTCATGCGATGCAGCCCGCTCTGCGGGTCACTGCTTGTGAGCGGGCCCCGTGCCCCATCTGGCTGATGGCTGGGTTGTGTAGTTGGTTGGTTTGGGTTTGTTGGTATGTGTTTGGTTGTGCTTTATTTTGCCTCTTTTTGTTGTTGTTGTTGTGTTGTGGGATTTTTTTTGTGGTTTGGGTTTTTTGTCTTTTTTTTTTTTTAAGAAATTAAATTCATTGAGCTCTTTACTGATACAGCACTGTCGTGGTTTAACCCCAGCCAGCAATTAAGCACCACGCAGCTGCTCACTCACTCACCCCAGCTCAGTGGGATGGGGGAGAGAGTCGGAAGGAAAAAGGTAAAACTCGTAGGTTAAGATAAGAACACTTCAATAGAACAGAAGGGAAGAAACTAGTAATGATAATAATAACAACAATAATAAAATGACAATAAGAGTGGAAGGATTGGAACATACAAACCAAGCAATGCCCAATGCAACTGCTCACCTCTTGCCGACCGATGCCCAGTTAGTTCCTGAGCAGTGGCCTGTGCCCCACCGCCCCCCCCAGCCAACTCCCCCCAGTTTATATCCTGGGCATGACATCCCATGGTCTGGAATAGCCCTTTGGCCAGTTTGGGTCAGCTGTCCTGGCTGTGTCCCCTCCCAGCTCCTTGTGCCCCTCCAGCCTTCTCGCTGGCTGGGCATGAGAAGCTGAAAAATCCTTGACTTAGTTTAAACATGACTTAGCAGCAACTGAAAACATCAGAGTGTTATTGACATTCCTCCTGTATTAAATCCAAAACATAATGCTATACCAGCTTCCAGAAAGAAAATTAACTCTATCTCAGCCAAAAGCAGGACAGGCAGGTTTGGCTGAATTGGGCTGGTGATCCAGAAGTTGTTGGAGGACTGAAATAATTAAAACGGGCATGTTTAACTTCAGATGTGGCATTCTGCTAAGTACCTGAGAAGTTATGGGATAAGCTTGGTAAAATTTGATTGTTCCTCTTATTCTTTCATGGAGTCATCACCTAGAAACCAGGCTCAAGAATAGCTCCAGTTTTAATTTTATTTTATTAAAAAGACATATTGGGTCTCCGTTACAATTATTAAGGAGTGATTTTTTTAAAGTGCCTTTTGTCCCTCCGGGGGGGGGGGGGGGGGGGGGGGG
>JANZLQ010000040.1:5502973-5519178 GCA_026212715.1 Elanus axillaris
GACAATGTGTGATGAACTGACCCCAACCCCCATTCCCCATCCCCCTGTGCCAGTCAGAGCGATGAGGTAGAGAAAATCAGGAGTGAAATTGAGCCTGGGAAGAAGGGAGAGATGAGGGGGAAGGTTTTTTTAGATTTGTTCTTATTTCTCATTACCCTACTCTGTTGTTAATTGGCAATAAATTAAATGAATTCTCCCAAGTCAAGTCTGTTCTGCCCATTATGGAAACTGGTGAGTGATCTCTCCCCGCTCTCATCTCCAAGCCTTTAGCCATATTTTTTCTCCCCCTGTCCAGTTGAGGAGGGGAGAGAGCGAGCGGCTTGGTGGGCACCTGGTGTCCAGCTAAGATTAAACCACCGCCCATGTGCATTGAACTGTTTTGTGTATTTTGGATCACTTCTTGTTTTGCAATATTCTCCTTTGGTTTACTTTCAGATGGGCCCTTCAGTGCCTAAAGGCTGCCAATTTCTAAGTTAATTTTAAGTTTTCTTTGAAGCAGTTAAGAGGCTTTAACATTTAGGCAAATGGAAAAAAGTGTATTGTCAAAAAGAAAATACGAAAACCCCAAAGTATCTACATTTTAAAATCACACTAGATGTTTCTTTATGATAGCTGCATAGTACTGTATCTTTATTTTCTAGGGTGACTGAATTAGATTAGATGTCTATACCTAGAGATCAAATGGTGTCTCTTACCATTTCATGAGAAATCTCTCAATACCCAAGCCAAGTAGAAAAGTACTGATACTCGTCCTTGTAGAATATAAGGCAGCAAAAAAACAGAAAGGGAAGGGGATTAAATAACTGACTGTATTTTACCATTTAAAATATATGGCAATGTGGTACCTAGCGCAGGTGCCTTTTGTTCTTGTGTGCGTTGTTTGCATTAGACTGTCCTTGAGTTCCTAAACACGACAAGAAGGCTCAGAGGCTCAGGTAATTGAGAAGGTAATTCAAATAGCACCACTGACTGAAAAAAACCCAGTTTCATTTTAATGAGATTTCCAGAAGCTCAAACTGTTCCCTTATTTACACATTCTTGCCTCTTCAAGAGTTCAGCCAACTGTAGTTGAAACAGTGCTGGAAATCTTGTCTTCGTATTTTCATCACTGATTTTTTTTTCTCTGAGAAAACCTTTTTCCAGGAGATTTCCTGTCCAATTTTTCAGGCGTTGGCAACTTGGCTGCTATTAAAAGACACTGCGTATGCCAACTGATCTTTTTCTGACTAAATTTCTGAAAGATCTGCGAGATGCTGATTGCAGCTCCTAAGTTTCAGGTTTCAACGACACTTGTGGCCTTTGCAGGTGATAAATCTATCTCCTCCTGTCTTCAAATTGCTGTGGTGTTATCTGTGTGGTAGTTTGCTAACAATTACTGCATATTTATTTTCACTCAGCTAATTTCCTCCTCTGTATAGGATTTGCTCTTTAACAAAATATCCTCTTCAGGTATTTGTGTGACTCCCATGAGTGTCATCAAAATGCCTCACACTGAGTTAAAATGTGAGTTTCTAGGTAGAGATTTTTTTTGAAAAAAACCCTGTACTTAAGAAGAATGGGAGTTCTTGTTAGTGCTTTCTAAATATGAAAACTTACTTCTGAATGACCCAAGGTGTAACATAAACTTCAGGCGGTTTGGTATTTTTAATATAATTTTAGTACTCCCAGACATGGTCATTTGATATTTTAAGTTAATTAATGTGGCTCTGCTGTGTGGTTAAAGGATAGACAAAGTCCAAATAATAAAAAAAGGACAAGTCAAAGAAGATAACTGAAACTGCTGGGCGTTAGATTTGCCTTTGCATCAACTTTCCCTTAAAATTCTCCTTGATATAAATGTAATGAACTGGAACAACCTAAATTTTCATCAATAGCTAACCAAACACATTCTGATTTTTTAAATGGTACTGAGAAATCACAGCTCCAGTTGCAGTTAATGGAAGCTGTGGTAGCTCAGCACTCTTGAAAATTTTTTTTTAAGGGAGAGACAGGATCTGGCAATGATACAGTCCGAAAGCCTCTGAGAATAGAGCTGGCCAATACTGTTTTTTCAGTCAGAAAAGAACTTTCAAAGCTGTACATTTTAATTAACAATTTATTGAAAATCCTGATGAAACCTAGTATTTCCCGCCTCTGGGACTGCAGAAAATAAACATTAATAATGACCTCAGTATGAAAAGTTTGATATTATCTGGTGGCTTCTAATCATGAATTAACTTCTCCTATATATTTGATAAATCATAAGAACATAATAAATTGCATTTTATATACACACACACAAGTTTGTGCAAGTGTACAGATATATAAAAAGGTATGTAAGCATATACACATAGAAACATCTCTGCTTATACATATACACACTAAATGTTTGTATGTATATATGCACATATACTTGGAAATTGTGGGTAATAAATAAATAAATCCTTCTTATGCTGGCAAGGCTTTCACTACTGCTTTTAAATGATGATTGCATTCCATGGTATCCTGAATAAATATTCCAGCTATCTTCATGAGGAAAATATTAATTTAGCGTGTAAAACCAGCGACATTAAATGGATTGGTAAATACAAGACAGTAGTCTTACTTTGTCTGTTTTTTCTTCATCTTGTTTTATAATTGAATAGGCTCTATAGATAACTAGACTCCATGAATTTTATTAGGTTTTTAAATCGATTGATGGTTTTAGTGTGAGGCATTCAGAAATCTGAAGCTCTTGGACTTCCTATATTTTTCATATCTGCTAATAGATCTAATTTTAAATTGGCGTCTGTGTGTAATGTGATGGAAGCACTTTCATTCTTATCACTTCTTGTCTGCAAGCTCCTCACCGGTGACTCCCGGCTGGCGTGAGGGAGGCGATGAGCTGAGCGCTTCGTGTTTCACCAGCCTGAGAGGTGCAGCCGGGCTGTCCCCATGTGCTGGGGCTGTCCCCATGTGCTGGGGCTGCCCCGCTGCCCTACTGCTCCCCAGAGGGTAGCGGCAGCT
Organism: Elanus axillaris; assembly: GCA_026212715.1. Classification (NCBI taxonomy): domain Eukaryota; kingdom Metazoa; phylum Chordata; class Aves; order Accipitriformes; family Accipitridae; genus Elanus; species Elanus axillaris. The sequence continues at coordinate 5,505,959 of JANZLQ010000040.1, forward strand.
GCCATAATTACAGCAGCCTTTGAGTTCTTTTAATGACTTCGGAGAAACATAACAAAGAGAAATATTACACTCGGTATTTCCATGTTTGTTTTCATGCTCTCAAAGCCAAACACACAAGGACTATTTTCAAATGTTTTCGGTGTTGGCTAGGCTTACTATTGGAAGTAGTAATTTAGTTACAGAGGATCCTCTTAAGCAGAGTACTTCCTCTAGGAGAAATGCAGGTGAGAGTCGGTCTCAGAGTGCAGATACAGGCTAAAACAAGGTTTAAATACTTAGGAAAATGCAAACAACTGTGCTTGCTTGCTTGGACACTTGTTGATAAGAGAAACTGTGCCCAAGGTCTCTTAGAAACAAAACTCCATATAAATACGACTAAATCAGAGCAAGTGAGTCATCCAACCTTTCCTTTAAAGCTACAGGATATTGGGTACAGCAAAGACGGGTTTGGTGAAGTTGGTCTGTATTACACCTGAACAAAGCAGAGAAATATATCGCTCTGGAGCCCAGGATGTGCATGTTTACTGTGAGGCCTGTGTGTGACTGGGCTGGCAAGGAGATCTCCTGGAGGTTGGGGCTGATGCAGAGCCGTCCCACGCACTGGGTAGGACGGTACCTCATGCGTGATGATACCTGGTGGTGTCACCCCTTGTAACACCACCTGTGTCATCACCTATAGCATGGACCATGTGCATCCCTATCTCACTGGCTACACACGCAGCAGAATTTTTCTAGCAGTCTCTGTTCTACTTCTGGGTTTGTCACGGGCGAGAAGAGAAGCAGAAGGGAGATCCTCACTCACAGTCACCTGGGACTTGCCTTTCTCCAGCACAGCAGCACGTGCACCATGACTTGTCCCTTCTGCTCCATCTCTGGATTTGGGAGGTCAAGAGTGCCAAATTTCTGCTGCTACCCTCTGCCTGGCCAGTGCTGAAGTTGGCTTTTCCAGTTTGTTGATCACATTGCTGCAGGGACCTTGAGAATATAAGGGGTTTTGCAGCACTTGTAACGATCAGTGGCGGTAGGCTTCTCTAGCATAGTGTAAAATGTTCAAGATAGCTCTCAAAATATGTTCTTCTGAAGGACAGTTTTGTCTAAAGGAAATCTATGAGTAGAACCCCAGGTGTGGTGGATGGCATGTAAAATTATCTTGGCTTTATAGGTCAATTTTGTGCATCTCCAGCTAATGGTATTGATGTTTGATGTCTTCCATAGCTACCTTTACTTGCTTTCCTTTTGTCTTATGCTCTTTCTCGCCAATGTTTTTTTTAACTTCTTTTCCTGCAATGAGTCCCTGCTGCTTGATGGGTACCAGAGAGGCAGTGCGCTGTACAAACACTTGAGCTTAGCACACAGCTCAGGTTCTATTTAAACTTCTAGCACTGAGCTTGCAAAAATGCCCTGAACTGACTGGGCGTCAGGTGAGGTTGGGCAGGGTCATTAAGACCTATTAGTGCCCTCAGGGCTGTGATGGGTCATTTGACAGAATTTTAGCATTTTCAAGTGCTTGAATTTTAGCATGACCAAATGTTAAGGATAGCTTAAAATCTGTATTTTAAAGGCTAGGAGAGTTAGCTTCTTTCTAATTGAAAAAAACCAAACCACCAAACGACCAACCTCCACCTGCTCCGTTCAGCACATGTACACGGTGAATTTCCATCCCGCACTGTTAAAAACACATGTTATTGCAAAAAGTCCTATTCTTTATCTATAATCTGGCAGATGTCATGGCATTTGGGATTTGTGGAAATCTTCAGCTGTGGAATATGCAGTATTAGCCTCTGTAGGATTTACAGCCACATTTGTTCTCAAGAGGAAAAAATGTTTCAGACCAGAAAATTTAAATCCCATATATTAAGCCATTATTTATTTATAAATTTCCAAAAGGGCGCTTATCCAAACTAGGACTTACTTTTGGTGTCTTTGAATCATAATAATGTACAAATGCAAAATAGGAATGGGATGAGGGGACAGGTATGTGCATGCACAGATTTCAGCATCCAGTACACCCTCGGGGGCAGGTTCCTCATCCAAGATGAGAGGGTCCCCTGTAGCTGCCACAATCATGGTACTTAATAGTTGAAATTAATGGTTAGCCCTAGGCACTTTATCTTGTTCTTGATATGGCAATTTTCTAAGACTTTTTACACCACTGAGCAATCCTGTTGGTTTGTGGATCAATGTCTGTGTTTGGATGTCAATTTTCTCACAGTTTAAAATGAGGTTATCAGAGCAGGTGGTTTGATTCAGGATCTTATATAGTGTGTACTTAACTTTATATAGCAAATAAGTTGGGTTTTATGGTGCGTCAGTAACCTTTACAGTGATAGCACTATTTACGCATGAATTTTTGTTTGGAAACTGATTTTTGCTAGACTTTGGATGATGTGGAAATACAGGCTCTGTAGAGTTAGCGTGAAGCTTTACAAGCTTTTCCATAATTATTGCAGTGATTACTGAGCAGCTAAAAATTGAAAATACAAAATGTTTTAATGCATATTCACATGGGATACTGTTCATATTGGTCTGGTCATTAAAGAGCTGGTTCTGTCAGTATCTAGAATCAGAGAACAATGCATTTGTTATCATTTATGAAGCCTCAGCAGCACTAAGTGCTTCCTGTGGAGCCCCAGCTATTCCTGCAGAGAGTCTCTGCTCCGCTCCCTCACAGCTGCCGCTCCCTTGTAGTTTGTCTGTAATAGAACTAGAGGAAAAAACATGTTCGTCTCTAAATTTTACAACCAAAGTATGCAATTGGTCGCATGGCTGTGCTTTGGGAAGAATGCATTAGGGATTTCCAGCAGCCGTGTCCCTTGCAATTTGATTTTCTCACATTTACTGTACCTCCCTCACAGACTGGCTGTTCGTTTGTGGTAGCCTGCCATGTTGTGTGCTTCAGAGCTACCTTCACCACCTCTCTGCACACCGAACGTCAGTGTTAGAAGGCTCCTTGGGATGTCTCCAAAATTGCTGTGGTTTGGTCAGATGTGTTTGCAAAAAATTATCAATTTCCATGCCTTCAGTGTTAGCAGTGCAAACTAACCTTCACCAAATATTTAACATTCCCCTAAAAAAGTACATTTATATAGATAGCGCTTTTCACTGCATCCATGTTGTTCTATTTTACTATTTTGTACTTATTCTCCTTTCCTCTTGGTGTGTGTGTGTGTTGTTTTGGCGTTGGTTTTTTTTTAATAAACTGTGCTAGTATCACATTCAGCCTTTTTCTGTTTAAACATTCATAGGACAGAAAATGATTTGTAGAACTATAAAGTACCTATAACGTGGCTGGTGAACAACCCAAAAAAGGTAAGTACTTTCAGAAATCAGTACAGAGAGTACATGTAGAAAAACAATGACTCTTATTACAAGATGCACTTAAAATTCCACTTTTGATATATTTTCCTACCCTGGATCTTTTTTTGCTTACCCCCTCCCTGGAAAATATGTAACTTTGTAGCTACTTTTTCTCATTGCAATAATATTACTTAAAAAACAATCTTCTTGCATGTCCTCTAAGAACTGTGGCAGAGATCCTGGTAACATTTATTGAAGTTTTCAGGGTAATTGAGCTTTGATGGAGCATAGACATAGAAATAAGCTGGACAACTGCCAGGAGCCATTTCTTAAGTGCGAAGAGGTATTTGCAGTTTGGGGAAGTAATACACACAGACGCACATAGTATAACAAAAGCTGACAGGAGAAATCCTGGCTATAGGTCAGCAGCTTTATCTTCACACAGGGTTAAAATTGGGATTTTGTATAAAGCAGTTCTAAATGACTTTTAAAGAAATTAAAAGAATGAAACATTGACTAGTTTCTTTATCACTCCAGAATTTGAGCTTGTTATAGAGTCCTCTAGCTATAAATGTAGTGCTCTTCTTGGTTTCTTAGTTTACTGAGCCTCTGTTACCTTATTTTTTTGAGATATATATATATATATGCTTTAATATTTTCCCCCCACCTTCCATCAAAGGACTGATCTTCTGCTAAGGTACAAGTCTGGGATTGAAGGGAAAAAAGTGCTATTACCATTTAGCTACGTCTCAGGCATGTAACAATGAAGTTGGAAGCCCAAGTAATTACCCTGAAATCTGCTAGCCACATGTTTCATAGTTGGCCATAAATTGTTGCTGCGTTATTGCAGAAATGGGGTACGAATGCACAAACCAGCACCGAGTCAGCAGTGCAAATACTGTGGACGTGTAATATGTGCAGCATCCATGTTTGCATCAGTTAATGACCAAGGGAAACGATCGCGTTTCTGGGCATTTACTCCTTGCCGTTTGGGAGAGAGGGGCCTTTGACCACAGTGACCACGGCCTGAGTTAAATGCGGAGAACAGACCACGGTTCAGATTTGGTGAGGCATTTCCCATTTCCCTGTTCTCCTCCTTAGAAAGATTCGAAGATTTGTAGCAGGATCTGTTTCTTCATCTCAAGAGCATTGTTTTGCATGGTCAGACTGCTAGGAATTCCACAGGGGAAAGAAGTCCTGTAGGCATGTGGTTCCAGACAGTTTGAACCAACTGAAAATGAGTTTCAGGCTCCAGCACTGGTGGCACAGCGATGACTGGTCCTTGCCCCTGCTGCGTAGGCAGTGCCTGGCTTTCCGGGCTGTGCAGGGACTCGAGGGCATTAAGGTCTTCTTGCTACGTGCCCCGTAAAAGGTCAAAGGTGTAGTGCTCGATGGCTCAGAGGACAGGAGATAAGGCTGGAGAGAGCTCTCGTACTGGCGTGCGTGTCATGTCTTGTGGTGTTTGCAGGATCAAGGCCCGACACAAGATGCTGCAGTGGTTTTCATTCATAGGACATTCTCTACTGGCAATCTGTGGCTGGATTAAGGCTCCTTTGAGCCACTTAGGTGGTATAAAAGGGATGAATCTCAGAATGAGCACAACTCTTAACAATATTGATTATTCTCACCAGGCACGTTCTCCCCCCTCCTGGCACATACACACAAATCCATCGCTTGCGATTCTTGGTTTGTAATAGCCGAAGGATAATCTTCTGTTTTGCTAATGCATTTTGCCATCTAAATCTGGGTCAGGGGAAGCTGGCCGCAACGTACTCCTTGCACTACCCTGAATTAGTAGAGCTGCTCATCCCATAGCCACTTGGTAAATCCTGCTTCATGGCTCTTTGCCCCTCTGGAGAAACAGGTCATTTATGATAAAACCCACTGCAATTCTGATAACTGTTGGTGTAAGTAAAAATCTGTTTGGTTTCATTCTGACACACAAGAATTCCAACAGCAGTTATCGCTCTGGATTAACAGTGAACTGCAAGACGGCTGTACAAAAAGAGGTTGATTCTGCGGTTCTGTATTTGCCTGTGTGTGCTTCCAAACAAGCCTGTCGCATTTTTTCCCCTGTTACTTTGCTCATTTAAGAGGAGCTCTGTAAACATCTGCAAGCATCCTGCTTCAGAGCCCCCTTTGAGATCTCCTGTGCTAGAAAGGCTGCAAAGACTTGACAGGGAGGCAGTGGGTGATTTAGTATCGGTCTTGCCTTCCCTGCCGAGAAGTATGTTCTCGGAGGTTTTGGTGCTCCCTTTGTTTTTTCTGTCTCCACATGTATGACCTCTCCTGAGGAAAGAAGCTATCTTTTTTGTTGCTGTTAGTGGTTTATTTGACAGCAGGGACAGCCAGCTTCTGATCCCGTGGCTGTAGCTCTCCACATTATTCACGTGCAAATAAGTAAGTTCGTACAGTGTATATTCAAGAAGGAAGGATGCAGCTCTCGTAAAGCATTCCCGGTCTCTCTTAGACACACTCGGAGACATTTTCTGCACAGCTGTTGTCAGAGGTGGCAGGAAGTAAGCACTCAAATGAACAAATCTAATGAAATTCTATTATTTAAATAGCCTATTTTTTTCTTCCAATTTTGTTGTATCGATGTAATTTTGAAAGTCTGATGGGAATGTTTTAGTTAGCCAGGTCTGAAGTACATATAGTTCATCAAAGTGAATCCAAATGGAATATACTTTGTAATGTGTTTGCTGCATAATAACATAGAGGTTATGTGTCTTTTGTGTGGGTGTTGATATGGAAAAAGGGAGATTTGTTGGTATCTCGGTAATTGCCACGCATCTAACAAGAAAGGACAAAAAATCTAGGTCTATTTGCAAAGCACACCTGGCTTCCACACTAATTTCCTTTAATGGTAGATACTCGTTTGCACAATGTGCTATTGCCTAGTCTTTTATGCACGCAATTTCAGGCTGCAGACAAAAGGTTTACTTTGGGACTGCCTCTCAGCTTAGAGTTATGCAGCATTTTTCTATGCAACTTGCATAAAAATCAGGCAAATTTCAAGATCAGTGTATGCCTTCTGTAAATTCTCTCCCTATGCATGAATTTCACATATTGCAAAGAGTCAGGTGAGAAAAGCCCCCACTATGGGGGGGCGGGTATGATGGGGAAACGTCACAGTGATAGTGTAATCTGTTTGGTGTGCATGAGGCCCGTAGCGTGGCATGCTAGGCTGAGGACACAGAGCACTTTATTTTACATTAGTTCATAAACTTCATTTAGCATTAATGTACAGTATGTTACAGTATAACAATGACACGGCTATTTGAGGAAATGGGGACAGTATTTGCATACTAACAATAAAGAAGGGATAAACACCATTTCACTGAAAGGCAGAATTAGGAACAGAAACGGCAAATGTAAATTAAACGTTTAGAGTAATTACTTCCAAGCCATTTAGGATTTCTTTCCGTTTGCAGGCACTGCTAGCGTGCTTTTATGCAGCAGGGAGAAACACACTTCTCCTGTGTAGCTTGTTATGTTTCCTCCCACCTCCTGAGAGGTACCTTCCAGGCATTTTATAAAACTTGGTTGGGATTCTGAGGTATGAGCTATTGCTTGCTATGTGGGAAAATCACAAAATATACTGCGGTAGCCAGAGGCACAGGAGAGGATGAAAGGTGTCTGAAAGAACGCCTGATCTGTCTGTCATGATATAGAGCAAACGAGCTAGAGTGTTATGGTCCCATGTCTTCTGTTGGGCTAGCCAATCTGTCTAGTTTTTTTTTTTTTCCTTTTTATCTCTTTGGGGTTTGTTTTGATGAAGAGAAAATATAATCTCTCCTAATTTGAGGGAAAGCTTAACCAGGTCTTATAGCTTTATGTTGTGACTGAATACACATTTCCTTTATCTTCCTTTCTATGCAGTTGTGGGGGGTGGTGGTGGTGGTTTGGGTTGGTTGGTTGGGTAGGTTTTGGGTTATTTTTTTTTTTCTTCAAAGTATTTATGTTTACTCTTTCAGTACTTTTTGCAAACGTCTTCATATGCTAGAAGGTTATAGAAACCAAACATAAAAGCCCACCAAAACAGGCTAAGTAAACTCAGCATTCTGTTTGAATGGAAGTTTACATACTTTTTAAAAGAGGTATTTACTGTCTTCTAATTCTCTGGGGGTGGTGACTGTCAAAACTATATATAAGCATTCAAAATTAATCAAATGGTTTGGTACAGATCACAAATGTACTGACTGCAACAAGAAACAGGGTTGCATAGGTCCTCTGGGAAGAAGTGAGAGTCTAGGTAGTTATTCCAGTGCTGTTCCTCCACCTTGACCTCAGAAAAACAACCTCATTAATGGTGTCATTGGTTACGAAAGGCCTGAGAACCGTGTGGACTAGAGTGCAATGGGTCAGGTGATGCTTAGACTCAAAAATGAAGCGGGGGAGAGAAGTCTTGTACCTCGAGGTCCCGCTATTGCTAAGAGGTAGAGACTGAGCCCATTACTGGTGGAGACCTTTCTTCACAGGTCTTCGCTTGAGGTCTCTGTGTGTAGTGTTGTGCTTTGAATGCAGTCGCCCCTGTATCTGCACAGGGGGCAGAAAGACTATTAAAAAGGATCCTTTATTCTCCATGGTGTGATGTGCGCCTTTTCAGTTATGATAGGTAAGTGTGCGAGAAACGATTTCCTTTTTTGCACAAAGGAGTACAGTTTGGGGTCTTTGCTCTTTTCCCGAAGAGGCTGGCCATCGTGTAACAAAATGGAAACGTGGGGTTCACGGTAACTAAATTTGATCTGCTTCTGAGAGCATAGTTAAGATATGTGATGTCTCTTATTTGCGAATTATTGCAAGTTGCCAATCCAACCTGTGCAGCACTTGTACTGGCAGTGCTGACCCGAATACCTCTAATGGATGACACCAGCCTGTGGTGACAGACGCCAGCCCCTACAGAGGCCCCATTCTCCAGACTTCTCTGCGAATAATACCAATGTCTGTGGTGAAGAAGAGGAGTCAAATCATCTTGCTGGTCAAAGAGATTGGCTATTTTGCTCTTGTGTCCCCAATATTAGTAGCTCATGTGATCTCTCCGTTGACTTATTCTCTATCGGACCATGTGTAATCTTAATTCTGTCTAAAACCAACCAACCAAAAAGCTGTGCTCATTTTTAAAATTTTTTAAACTACTTTATTTATGCTGAGTTTCTGAAGGACTACTTGCGGTGTCTGCTACTGTCAGTTTCACTCCTGTTGAATCATCTCATATGATTCTCCTCTACAGATAATAATTCTTTACCCATGAGAATTTGTTTTCATTTTGTTCTGAAATGAAAACAAGGAGCAGAGGAGCTGATTTGGATTATATTGATTAAAATTTATTTTTCTTCAATAAAGTCAAATAGAGTTTTCTCACAATATTAATTCTATGATGACACTGAGGGCTTCATGTAGGAGGGCCACAAGAGAAAACACAGTACGAAAAGATACAATGTTAAATCCAATATGCTTAAACAAACTTCTCTATTCCACTAATTCCTAAATACGTGGAGACAATATCTTCTGAATATTTGAGTTACTATATTTCTACAGAAGAAAGAACTGGCTGAGAATCCCTAAATGTCTTTTTGCATTTTTTACAAGTAGGGAAGTTATAAGCACCCCTTGTTTAGAGTGAGGAGCAAATATTTAATTCACAAAATGTAGTCCAAACATTTCTAAAATTTGCAAAGTTTCTCTGAAAAGTTTTGCATTACTTGGCTCTTATATCTGCATTTCTGTGTTCAAATTGGCAACCAAGGTGAAAAGACAAGAGATACAGAGGGAAAATTTAAAGTGACCAGTAGTATAAGAATAAAATACTTGGGATACCAGGGATATTGAATTAAGTCTTAAGTATAATTTAATTTCACTTTCTTCTATTAATGTTTTATGAGCTACTTTGACATTACTGAATGTGGAGAAGGTACACGAGTATTTTTGAGTGAGTTCTACAATATCTGAGTTATAAATTCTTATTTTTGCAAAGGTCATTGAGTCAGGATTTTCTCACAAGGGCACCCTAACATTACATGGGGAGGAACCTGAAATAAGCAGTCAGAATAAAAATAAGCTATGTTGCCTCAAACACTAAATTAAAATACTGGTCCCCCTACCACCACGTGTAGTGTAATATGCAGAGAACTGGTTAGAAATTGCTTGCAATTACCTAGCACAAGTCAACATGAGTAAAACATCAGGTGGTCTTCCTGTCTGTCCTTTTACAAGCATTAAATTATTTAATTTTATGCCCTTCCCTCCCCCCAAGTCATTGAATTAGAAGATTTTGTGGAGCATTCACTTAACGTCTGCCAGTTGGGACCGGAGGAGATTTCTGGGCTGTATCACGATTTCATTCCCCAGCTTTACCCAGAATTTGTAGCACAATTCCACATGAATTTGAACTGTACTCTCACACCAGTCAGCTGAACTGCTATTATTAGCTCTTGTTTGGTGCCTGGGTTTGCTCTGCAAATGGAGCCTGTGATGCACTGTATTTCAGTTTTGAACCAGTTCCACTCTGAGTTTTCAGGATGCAATTTTGGCACGGGGCACCAAAAGTGAACTTTTCTTTAAGCCGAACATTTAAGTTTTCCTGACTAAGTCACAGACGTCCAATCTGGAGTTTTCAGCCTGTTGCCCATAAAATAAAAATTTTTATAACTTTGACAAAACGATCACGTAGGAAATGGTGTATGCTAAACATGCAGAAATACACCCTCTGCCTTTTACAAAAAAAGTAACACCCCACCCCACCCCCCCCAAAATCAAGATTTCAGAGCTAGTCCTAGAGGCTTAGATGAGAACGTAATCAAATTCATAAATATTATTTTTGATCCATTTATTAAAAATGAAATAAAAGCTGAGTTAATTAAAATAAAAAAGAAGCCTGATGCTTTAGCAAGGCCCTATAGAGCCACTGGTGGTACAATTGCTGGAAAAGTAATAATGCCTCATGATTAGATACTAGTTTTCTCCAGCTGTGCTGTTTTCACTACACTGCTAGGAGTAGATGCTTTGTTTCCTCTGGGGTGATACAACTTCATTTAAAAAGGAAGTCATAAACTATAACATATGATACTGAGAAATAAGGTTATTAAAGGAATTAGCAGACAGTAAGCTGCTGAAGGCTGTCGGGGTCTATAAAATTAGAGTGGCAATGGTATTTGTTGATGTTTGTTTTATTTCCAGTGGCTGAGGACAGGAAATCCAAGTAAGGCTGTAAAGTTGTAGGATTCTGCTAACTTGTAAGGAAGTGTGAGTACTTCTATAAAGATACATTTTTGAGAAAAATGCAGAAGTGATGAGAAGACTGTCTGAAGAGTGCTTCTGATACGTGTAACCAGTCTGCAGGTAATTACAATTGAAATTTTAGAAACACTGCCTATTAGTCACCTGACAACAGTTAGCTTTGTGACCATTTTGCAACGATTCTGGTACTTCATTGCGGCTGTTACTGTCTTCAGAAAAGTCTGCTAATATCTCTTGGCTGTACTTTGGCTGAGCAGATGCACAAGAGGAAAGTTGGCACGCTGTCTGCGTGCTTCATAGGTTACAGATACTCTGTCGTCTCATCTCTGATTTATACGGAGGGCAACAAAACATTTGCAGGATTCCGGTCTTTTGTGTTTTTCTTGGTGTGGGTTGTTTGGTATTAGGAAGATATTTCGATTTGCAGGATGCAAACTGGTACAAAAGTAAATAATTTCAAACAAACAAGCAAGCAACCCAGAAAACTGCGTGCTTCTGAAATGTTTGAAAACATTATTCTTCTCCGCCCCTTTTGCCTTGGGAATCAGGGACTGATTGTGCCTCAGTGGTCCCTGAGCAGCACTGAGCGGTTTTAGATCTGCTTCGAATTTTGCCCAGCTGTTCGCAGCTCAAAGAGTGAGTCTCTAAAGCAACATTCCTGGTGTCCTGGCCACATCTGTGCCTTCATGCCCAGAGCCCCACAGAGGCGGGCACAGAATGGCAAACTGATAGGCCTCTGCAATCCCTTCGTGTTATAACATACGTAGCTGTACCATTGCATATAGGGGGATGTTGTTATCTTTATTTCAGTAAAAATACTGCTGTTATCCAAAATATTAATTTTGAATTTGGAGAACAAAGACATGTCTGAAAAGACTCTTTAAAAAAAAAAAGTTGTTTAATAAGCAGTGTGTTTCACCTCTGGGGCGCGTGAAAGGATTAATGTGCTGTATTATACATCTCTGCGTAAATCTCTCTAGGAAGTCAAAATTGATTCACTACAATTGTGGTTATGCCCTGAATTTTCACTGAAAAATACTGTAGTTCCCAATCTTGCTGTCCACATTCACCATTCTAAAAGACTGAAATAAGATCATATCATCTCATTGGGACCAATTTTCTTCTGTCATATTTAAGCACTACAGAGGTTTTAACGATTTAATAGCTATATTTCACTGCTTAACAAGAGAAACACCATAATATTTCTCAGCCTGTTATGAGTGCCCTTCTCCTGGTACTCTGTTATTAAATATAGATTAGCTTTCCTGGGAAGAAAAAAAGTGCTGTCTTGTTCTGATGGTTTAGAACTTTCTTATTGTTCTCCTAAATAGTTTGCAGAACTTCCTCTCCTATTCTAATCTACAGCAGGATCACCTCTAGTTTGAATATTTAAATGCTAAACAACACTGTTTAAATAACTTTTTGATCAAAGAAGCTAGCTCTCCATCCAAAGTTGTCTACCCATCTCGCCACGGCTTGCGTCCAAAGGTTAGAGGAGTTGGGCACCCTGCTCTTCTGTGTCCCTTGGAAAATACCCAGCCAGAGGAGGAGACTGGATCCTTCTCCTAGAACTGAGTTTGGGAAAACAGTAATTCTAACAGCTGAACTGAATTATATCGGTTACAGTGAATAATAATTTCATTTTAATGATGTTCTTTATGTAGAACAGAAAATCGAAGCTAATCATATGGAGCACTTTTTTTTTGGCCTTCAGCCTTTTTACACATAAGTTCTGTCAGGTAATGAACAGGAACATTCTTTTCAAATATAGACAGTATTTAATGAAGATGCATAATAATTTGCCTATTGCAAAAGAAAACTCAGTATGAGAGACAAAAAGCAGCATTTTCCCCATCTCTCTTTTCAATTCATGAATAGAAATCACTTTAATCTTTAGGCTGGTCATGTGCCAATTGCTAAGCAGACTTCTCTAGTGTATCTTTGAAGGCTTGCTGCTGTTTCTCTGAGAGAGAGCAAACTGTATGTCAAGAGAAGTTACTGGCTTGAAATAGAAATAGTCTCAAACTTATCTTGGTGGGCCGGAATGTTGTGTCTGTCCTGAAAACACCTCATAGTTCTGAGCAAGTGAGGAGTGAGATCAGCTTCATGTCCTTGCCCCACTTCCAGTTTTCTGTTTATAATGACACGTCAAGCTTTTCTAGTTATTGTGCATTGAAATTATTGTCACTAAAGTTTGTCACCAGAGAATGGTGACACTACCATTCTGCAATAAGACTTCCCAAAGTTATACACCAAGAGGCACAGAGCCTTTTTTGCCTGTGACACCTGCCAACAGCAATAAGGAAAGAAGCACCAGGATATTTGAAGCACACACATCACATTCGGTAGGCAATGATCAAAGTCTAGCTATGTAAGATAATAACACTAACATTGCTATGAATAATATATCATCCTTTTATTTTAGAACTAACCTTTTGATTTAAACTTCTATGAATTTGTTTTTGGATGCCTTTATTTTCATTTTGAGTATGTAGTAAGGCAGAAAATGCCTACTGAAAAATCTTTGTGTTTCTGTTGATCTGTACAGTTGTGTAGCTTTCAGCTTCACACAGTTTGGGTTACCAGTTGACCTTTGTGTTTCAAAGGAATTGGGATTTTTAGAATGGCTCCTTTTCCTTCCCATTTCCTCCTCCCCTGCTCCACCTCCCCTCCTTCTGCACTGA